>OZ020192.1:94895762-95524662 GCA_963971165.1 Philopedon plagiatum | reverse complement strand
AACAAATTAAATATATCATCAACCAAAGAATTTGTTTTATTGTCCCTTTTAGAAGATAGTTTACCTTAACTGTTTAGAGAAAAAAATAATCTTAGTAAAGGTGGATTTATAAACTCAGTTGAGGTTCAGTTGAGGTTGAGGTTCGCAGTTCGTGCAGTTGAAGTTCGCAGTTGAGCTTTTTGGGCCATTTATAAACTCAGTTCGCCGCTTTCATTTCATTGGTCCGGGGTAAAGTGACATTAATGACAACTGACATCATAAACAGATTTAATAAAAATAAAAAGCACACAATCCACAATCGCGATATTTGGAAAAAAATATGGAAACACACAGACAATCCAAACGGCCAAACAATTGTTTTGCAAAGAAAATAAAAGGGTATGTTGTTTTGTTTACAAAATGATCGGCAGAAGTCGGGTGGCTTCGCCATTACGAATATTAATTCTGCGTTTTGATTGGTGGGAGCCCAACTGCACCAACTGCGAACATAAAATTTGGTTATCTCGAACTTTACGCCAGCGTAATGGAAACTTCTGAACTGAACTGAACTTTGTTTATAAACGCCAGTACGCGTTTGCGTTTATTTATCTTGAACCTCAACTTCAACTGAACCTCAACTGAACCTCAACTGAGTTTATAAATCCACAGTTAAAGTAGAAAATACGATGAAAATCTTCAGTTCTGCAACTCATTTACGGGGGATCTGATATATATCATGAAACAATATTTGTTTAAATAATATATGAATTTCAATTATAATCATAGTATTATGTAGTTCTCTTTAATGCTTTTCTTATTAATGTCCAATCTTCCATAATGTCCTGTGGTTTAAGCATATAAACAATGTAGGGCCCAGAAACTGTGACAGCTTTCTTTCGAGATGTTGATCTAGCCCTGGCGCCCCATTCGCCCCCTTCACCCCAAGTGATTTCACTGTTTTGTTTATCTTCCTCTAAACGCCTAATTGTCTCCATTAATTCACTATAGTAATAGTCACTAGCTAAACTTTTCTCACTCTCAAAATTTTGCAAGGCCGCATGTTTTTCTGCATCATACTGATTGTTAATGTTTTCGAGTCGTAACTGCCTTAAAATGCCTGCGACTTCAGTTCTAATTCTCCTCTGCTCTTCCAGTTGCTGAAGTGGAATAATATAATCTAGTGATTTGCCTGCTTTAACTTCAATTAATTGTGTTTCAACCTGTTGCATCCTTTCTCTATAAAGTTGTTCCCGTAACAAACTAAATTGGTTTTCTAAGTCTTGAACATGTTGGATAAGCTCTGTTCTACGTGTTTCACATTCTCCTTCATCCATGTCTGAACTATCATCTGAATCGGGTTCATCTTCAGAGGATTCGCGGATACCTTCATTTTCATGACTAGAATTTGTCCTTTCAGACTCATTTCCAGAGAGCTCATTGTCGCTCATAGTCGTATCCGCTGTACAGGAGTTGGGTAGTTTTATTAACGGCATTTTCATCCACATGAATCTAAGACGTATTTTGCTTTTAGAAGCTATTTTCCATGCCTTTACAGAACCCCCAAATGGTGAGAAAGCGGCAGAATTTTGATTTTGGTACATACACGAAATTAGGTTATGTTGATGTTTGTAGCATAACCAAAGAAAATAAAAGGGAGCATAACACGTACTCTACACTTGATACAAATTTGTATCATGCGTACTACATTTGTAGAGTTGGGGCGCGTTCACAGTTTTCCCCTGAGTAAATTTTAGAAGGTAAGTTTTTTCCATGCATAGGCATATTCTTTTGAGGCCATTATCAACGATCTAACCTAGGCGATGTTCCATGCGTGATACAAATCACAGAACACAGAACAACAGGTTTTATTTAGAAGATATGACACCGCGCAGGTAGGCGTGGCCATGTACGTCACTGTGTGAATAATTCCGCCATATTTTATAAACGAGACACGTCTTTGTAAAGGTGCGTTTCCTATGGGGCGGCTGACGCACGCGGCTGCCGCACAGCGTCTGACGCAAACGGCTGACGCCTGTATACCCATTTCCTTGACGCTCGAAAAGAAACGGATAAATTAAATTGCCACACGAGCAGTACTAGGCGTCAGACGCTGTGCGGCAGCCGCGTGCGTCAGCCGCCCCATAGAAAACGCACCTTTAGGATGGCGTTGTGTTTTAAATTTATTTTTCGGTGCTTTTATCTCACTTTTAAGAGTTTAAAAGTGAAAATGAGGGGTTGTGATGTGGACAATCAATGCAAGGGCTTTATGCCCGATATTAAAGATTTTAGCTTCCCCAAAAACAAAGAAACATAAAGTGTTTGGAAGCGTCTGTGCAAACAAGAAGATAACTTCAATATTAATATAACTTTAATATTCACTTTAATATTTAATATTCACTTTAATACATTCTCTAATGAGTTGTCTCCATTGCAAGATATTTATTAATGGTTTTGGTCTAAGAACTACTATATATCACTAAATACCAGGGTATCTTACAACTCTGCTAAATGTATCGACAATATTAATAATAGCACTAATCTAGATACAGATTCCTCTACAACTACGGTTATAAATCCGTGCACATCGGATCATTATGGCAGTATATTACCGTACAAACTAATTTTGAGGTAAAACCAAAAATTATTAAATATAGGAGGATAACGCATAGCAGAGTTGAGAGAATAAAACACTCTCTTGCGAACTGGAACTGGGGGGATTTTTACCTATCTGCTGATGTTAATTTTATGGCCTCTTTTTTGCTAAACCATATTAAAAAACTTGTTATTGATAATTGTGCCATGAAAACTATTAAGCAAACTAATACAAAAATAAACTGGTTTAATAATAACCTCAAAATTATGAGAATTAGGGTTAGTGCAGCTAAAACAATATCTGATGCATCTAAAAATCCAGAGCATGAAATGTGTTTAACATTTTTACACGATACCTTACAACGGTATGCCACGTTACGACGTCACTTCGAAGGAAAATCTTAAATTGACTAGGCGCTTACTTGAGCAAATGAAATATGACAATAATATTTTAATAAACGTGCACTCAACACACTAATACCCAACAATAAACTGACCTGTACTTATGCACAAGGGGTGCAAGCGTCTAGTAAATTTAGGATTTTGCCTCGAAGTGACGTCATAGCGTAGCATACCCTGGTACGTGTATCGTGATGTTTTTACAAACTCGCTTCAATAAAAAAGTTTACTGTGACAAACAATTGCTAAAAATCTCCACGGTAATGAATCACCAGACTTTAATCGAGAAAATATGACAAACAGAGATTGGAAAAAAGACTATTTTCTTAAAAAATAACTTCTTGTTTTACCTAATTTCATAAATTTTGATATTTTTATTTTGTTTAGAATAAGAATTAAGAATACAAAAACACAATAATTTTTAATTATTTACTATTTAAATTACAAAAAACACAAAAAAACTATCCTACAAAACATGTTTCCGTCGCAAACATACAGATGTTATTCACCGCAAAAAATATTTGACAAATAATAGAAACTGACAAAATATTCTTATTTATAACATATATTCGGAAGACTCTGTAGGTGTATATTTTAATAAGAATATGCCTCTGAATAAAAATTATTTTCTTAATTATTAGGCATAGTTTTATTTTATAAAATTATTTACCTTTTCTTTTCACGTAAATAAATACATGGAACGCAATTGGCAGGCAATTTGCCAATGTCTTTTATTTTAAATTAATGTATCCCTTTATTTACATTATTATTTTAAATCATATACTTTAAAATTTGTATTATAAGCAGGAGGCAAAGTATATTGCCAATAGAATTTATATAAAATCGCCTTTTACTAACGTAAACTCTATATTGCGCGTTATAAATTTCAAAAATATCTCACAGCGTGACGTCATCATCATACCATATCATACCTACCTTTTATTGTATCATGCGTCTATAATAGACGAGTACTCGTTAACTCTGGATTGCCCTCCACCCTCTATGATTTTACAAGAACTTTTAATTCTGAATCAGTTTAATCTAACCACACTTATTTTGTTTTTGTTATTAATTAAAAATTAGTAATGGAAGAAGACAGCGATTTTTCTTCCATTTCTTCAGTTGAAATTTATTATGATAAAAGGACAATGTTTTCTAACAGCTGTTTTTTTATTTTGTGATTTTATAATTAGGATAAACAAACAAAATTCTCAATCGGTTCTAAATCGTTCCAACAAACAGTCAAGTCAATTCTAGAACTATAGTTCTCGTATGGATTCAAAGAAGCAGTTCTGAATCACTTGCTGAACTCCTGTTGGAACAAACCTATATCGCCTTTCGCCCAATCAAATTCATAAGCCTGATCGGATGTGTATCGGATCAGACAATCGGAGGCAGTGTCGAGTTATATACATGTATATCTCCAGCCTAAATGTGGTCAAATTAAAATCTGTTATCGCCGTTCTTCTGAACTACACAGTTCACAGTGGGTTGCTGTGAAGCCGACGTCCCATGTGCGGAATTAAAGACGGAGGCGGAACGGAAAAGGCGATTCTATTGGTCGCTGGGCGGCCATCTTACAACTTTTGACGTCAAAAATTGTAAGATGGCCGCCCAGCGACCAATAGAATTGCCTTTTTCGTTAGTCCTCCGTCTTTAATTCCGCACATGGGAAGTCGGCTTAATTGCTTGCTTCGGTTTGTTCAGCATTATTAAAATTCCTTGTCTGACGCCCCGGAGCGACTCGCCCCGGAGTCACTCGACACCATTCCGAAAGGAACAATTGACAAGTTTGACATTAAGCTATGGACAGGAGCGGCTAAAGGGATTTTTTGGCGAGATAAACGGTTTTAAATTTTGGAGCGGTATCTGATACCGGTCCGTTTTCGCGATTAAGCGGTCTTTCAAATGACGCCATTGCTGACGTCATCGTTTTAAAAACGGTCTTTTAATTTATTCAACAAGGTGCAAGTTGTTGATAAAAAGCCATCACCGGTTAAATTTGACATTAAGAGCCAAATTCGCCATTTTTGCACGTACATAGCCCAAAGCAAAAAATGACTTATGGAGTCCTGTGCAGTGATCTAGTCCTGTGTCTGTGCCTGTGCCAAAAATGCATCCACAAAAATGAAAAATGAACAGTACTGGAAAATTGCTCCAGAAAGAGACGCTAACAATCCATTAGAGAGACAGAGAAAATGAACATTATGAATACTCGGTCAACTTTAGAGGCAGGGATGGGCGCCCGCAGGGAGGGGCCAGGGCCCCCCTGAGATTGTGAGGTTGTCATCCTTTTTAATTATATTAGTAATAAAATCTTTAAAAATATATATATTTTTTATTTTACCCCGCCTGAGAAAAAAGTCTGCGGGCGCATAAAGCTGGTAACAGGTTTGGCTACTGTCATGGAGTTGCTAAACGGTAAGTAAAGTAAACAGTCAAATTAATTATTAATAAATAAAATGACACGTTTTGTTATTTGATAATTATTATTTAACTTCAATTTGTTTTGCATGTTTTTTTTTGAGTTAATAATTGTGCCTTGTGCTGCTAGTAATTATATTAATACATTGCAGTCAGTAAACACTAGTCAGTCTAGTACAATAAAACAAAACCAACAAACGAGAAATAAAACTTGACAGATGGTTTTATAAACAAATGAAAAAACCGTGTCATTTTGGCGATTTACAAAAACCGCTTGATTATGACGTCATTATTAAAAGACCGCAGCGGTCATTTACATATAACCGTTTATCTCGCCAAAAAATCCCTTAAATCCGTAGATTATCCGCGACGTTGTCAAATGTCATGTTGACACTTCATGTACGATCTCTTTTGTGTCATAGTCATGTCATCAAATATAACATAGTCCAGGGGTAGAGTATACGCTTATAGACCTTTCCAGTGGCATAAATTAAATTTTAAGCTTAATTCATTAAATTATAATTACTTTCTCATAAGAGAACAAATTTCATGACTCCAAGAGATCACTGTCGGATGGAGCCGTAAGCGTTATTTAAACAATACATCTTCTTACCCAGGGCCAACCATCAGCCCCAGCCATGGCTGCTTCCCCTTGGCAATCTTGTATTTGTACATAATTATATACTTATTGTCAAATATGTTGTATATAATTGACTTATATATAGTAGTTGTAAGAAAGTGTTGTAAATAATAATTGATATTATTATGAATTAATATGAAACAATAAAGTATGTTTGAAAATGAAATGCTTATACACCGAGATATGATGGGTTCGAGCCCGTGCTCAGTTGGACTTTTTTTTAAATTTTTGTCATTTAAAAAATTAGATCGGCTCTAAAAGGTGTCTCAGAAACGGGTTAGCACTTCATCGGGTGCTAAGTTTTTTATATTATTGGTAATCTCATATGTGCTTACAGCCGTCAGTGCATCATCCGTCTCGTAACTAGGGATATTCCGATACTACTGATACGATGCTAGTATCGATATTTTTCTTTCGATACCAAGTATTTTGGTATCGATACCCCTATTTGAAAATCGTACTCGTATCAGTACAAAATATGCGATACCCTGGGCGTGTACCGTTGTCAACTTCGGTTTCGGTTTTGTGTCCCGTAAGTATCGGTAATCTGAAAAGTTGGCAGATTGGAAACGCAATATCTGTCATTAATGTCACCGAAGAAACCGAGCGGTTAACCAGGTTTGACAACGGTACACAGCCCCTGTGGCGATACCGACAAAATAACTGTTAACGCCCACCTTATTTAAGAAGAAGAGCTGTCACTGCTGTCAGTGTCAGTAAGAAAGCCACTCCAGCCGACGTCCCATGTGCGGAATTAAAGACGGAGGCGGAACGGAAAAGGCGATTCTATTGGTCGCTGGGCGGCCATCTTACAATATTTGACGTCAAAAATTCAAATCAAACCAATAGAATCGCCTTTTCCGTTCCGCCTCCGTCGTTAATTCCGCACATGGGACGTCGGCTTCCCACTCAATTTCTTTTGTGAATAAAATATAACTTAAAATGTTGTTTTTTATAATAATATTGTCACAGTTTTTTTTTGTACACAACAGTACACTGAAGTCATCAAGTATCGATACTTGCGATACCGAAGTATCGATACCATGAAATATCGAAACGGTATCGATACTTTTCAAAGGATACTTTCGATACTTAAGTATCGATACTTTTTTGGTATCGCATATCCCTACTCGTAACAAGTGGGGTGTCCGTCAAAACAATCTGGCAACAGCGCGGATAACATCTACGGATCTAACCGCTCCTCAAGTGATAAGTGATGCACGAGAGGGCAGGGGGGATAGGGCTCGAACGGTTCAGGTGCTTGATGCCCCAGTTGAATGGAACAACTGTGTGCGGCTCTGGAGCTGTACGGGAGCTCCTCCTTGGGGTGAAAGTAAGACACCTATTAGGTGTCTTCCTTTCACCCCAAGGAGGAGCTCCTGTACAGCTCCAGAGCCGCACACAGTTGTTCCATTCAACTGGGGCATCAAGCACCTGAACCGTTCGAGCCCTATCCCCCCTGCCCTCTGTGCATCACTTATCACTTGAGGTTAATGTCAAACTTGTCAATTGTTCCTTTCGGAATGGTGTCGAGTGACTCCGGGGCGAGTCGCTTCGGGGCGTCAGACACCAGAAGTTATAAGTAATGCACGAGAGGGTAGGGGGGATAGGGCTCGAGCGGTTCAGGTGCTTGATGCCCCAGTTGAATGGAACAACTGTGTGCTGCTCAGGACCTGTACGGGAGCTCCTCCTTGGGGTGAAAGGAAGATACCTATTGGTTGGTGTTACCTTTTTCGTGGAATAATTCTCGACCTGCAGTGGCACTCTGTAAGAAAAATAGCGATAGCGACCGGGGTCTTTTCGAAACATACCGAACGGTGATACATAGTAAGAATTTGCAAAGAGACCCGATCGCTATCGCTATTTTTCATACAGAGTGCCACTGCTGATTCCTTTTATTTTCTTTGCCTGGGGCGCATTCAGAATCGACGCCCCGTGGGTAAAAATAAAAATTAACTTGTCAATGACGTCACGGCCAAAAGAAACAACGCCCCTGGGGCGCATTCAGAATCGACGCCCTGGTGTTCCCGGGTATAAACAACCGACCGTTCAGAATCAGGCGGCCAGCCGTTGTTTCTTATGGCCGTGACGTCATTGCTAAGCTGTCATCGGTCCTCCTCTGGGGAGCAGGGCTGCCAATTTGTGAGTAATTCCTCGCATTTGTGAGTAATTTGCTGGTCTGTGAGTAATTTTGTGAATAAGTGGCAATTGTGAGTAAATTGTGAGTAATCGAGAGATCAACGTATATTCACGTAGTATATTCTTGGTAGTTATGCAGATTTCTAATCTGATAATTTATAAAAAAATTAATTCTAAAAATCTAAATTTAGGCATAATTTTAGGCGCTCTAGCAGTAATTTTACAATTTTTCAGTTTTTAGATTGGCACTGCTTTTAGCGCCCTCTCTTGCTCAGCCAATATAAAAATATAAGAGGATAAGTAAGGTAGCTAGAGTGATTCGTCTGTTTGATACTGCAACTTGCAACACTAGGTGTCGCAGCGTCTCGGGTATTCTTTCCTCGTCTAAGGGTATTCCCCTCCTGTATCTTGTGTGATTTACACAAACATATTCCTTTCAAAATGGTGAAAGCGCTCCTACTTTAGCTTTCTTCCGAGTTGGCAACCCTAGAAACACGCAACACCAGCTTTTGATGTTTAGCAACACTGCACAGTAGTAAAATAAAAACAAAAGCGCTATCAGTTGCCACTTATTAGTATTAACAAATATACTTACCTACGGTGTTTTACGGTTTATACAAAAAAAAGGGTGTCTTGATATTGATATGTTGAAGTTGTGAGTAATTGTGAGTAATCCAGGAAAGTTTTGAGAGTAAATCAGTAAAGGTTAGTTGGCAGCCCTGCTGGGGTGGGAAGGGAATCGGTTCAGGACAATTTCTATTTAATACTGACGTATGCGTATTTGGTCATATTTATTTACAATATAAACTAAAAAAATAACCTTTATATGTGATGGATTTAACAGAATGTTTATTAAATTATTCATCAAGTTCCTCTTCAAGCGATGCAAAAACGTTGAAATTTTTTATTCTGTGGAACTATTTCTAAAATACGGTTCTGCGTAGTTCTAGAATAATTTAGGAACATCCCGAATTTCAGAACTCGAACCTCGAACCCTCGAACAAACAATCAGTGTTGCCAACAGCATCCTATCGTTTTCCTCACAAAATTCGATAGAATTCCTCAAAATTCCTCACGTTGATCGCAGGGGCGGATTTAGAATTTCGTTTTTGGGGGGGGGGGGGTGGTAGCGGCTTCTCGAGCTACACAAAAGTATATACCAAAAAGAACGGGCAAGTTCGTGTGCTACATTATTTTTTTATTGTTTACATTTCTGGGAAATGTATACTATTTCATTAAAGCCGAAATATCTTAACCTGTTCTTGCAAAAACCAAGCGGTTTGTCATCTTAACTTGCTAAAATTCTGGCATTTTTTTATTCATACCTTTTGTCTATGTCAACTGATTCATGAAAATTTTTCTAAAACATATTTTTTGAAAGCCCTTTTTTTCAAAAATATATTTTAGAACACAGTTATTCGAAAACTACCACCTTTCGAAATTAAATTTTTTAAGAAAACATGTTTTTATAAAGTACATTTTTTCAAACATTGGTTCTAAAAAGACTTTTTTTTAAGTAATTTACTACAGAGTTACATTGCAGACATAAGGAAACTTAAATCTGACCAAACGAAAAAACGGTTCGTTTAGGATTTTCTGTCATTTTTTCATTGACATTTCCTAAGCCAGTAGAGTTCATAATTTAAATTTAGAAAAACTATGTTTTCTAAGAAATATATTTTCGGAAAATGTATTTTTGAAAGATTCTT
The DNA here is from genome assembly GCA_963971165.1 of Philopedon plagiatum. NCBI lineage: Eukaryota > Metazoa > Arthropoda > Insecta > Coleoptera > Curculionidae > Philopedon > Philopedon plagiatum. The sequence goes on along the minus strand of OZ020192.1, from coordinate 95,514,780 downwards.
TAAAAATACATAGTTTGGAGAAACTTTTGTACTTGTTTTTTAAAAAAATTTACTTAATTTAGCATCAAAAAAGATGTTTGTTGAAAAAAAACAGAACAATTGGTCATCGTAGCTCACACGACAGGAAAAATTGTTTGATGAATAAGAAAGTGCAAATATTGTAGCACCTTTCTATTTATACCTTCTGCTCATTTGGGGGATATAATACGAGTACTTACGGAAGTAGAATTTTCCTAAAACTATTTTTTTTTTAATGAACTTTTCAAAAATACAATGTTTCAGAGCACATCTCTTTCGAAATTATTTATTGTCGGATATTAATTGAATCGATGAGTAGAAGAAGGGTCCAAGTGCAGAAATAAACATTTTAGAGGAAACAAAAAAAACTAATTACTTCAAAAAGGAAGGAGAATTTCGTGTTGGTGTGCACAGGTAACTTATTTCTTATGTTACTTGGAGTTGTTTTATAAAAAAATAAGATTTATTGCCATATCGGATATAGGACTTTTCAAAATTTTTTTTTATGATTTTGTACCTTTCTTCCACTCAGTTGATTTTTTTAATGTTTTATTCTTTTATTTTATTTCCATTCTATAAAATATAAGGGATAATAAAAGAGTATATACAAGGTCTAATCAAATAATTTTATTCGGCAGTTTCCGCACTAATTGAAAATAACCTCTAAAGACGACAGACGCAGTTACCCTTACTGAGTGGAAGAACGGTCCATACGACATGCACATGGACCGTTCTTCCGCCCAGTCTGCTTCGCAGGTGGGTGATTGTAGGCAAACGGTATTGAATTTTGAACCGTATTTCGGCTCAGTCGATGGATGAATGTTATTTTAACAAAATGGCTATCTCACTTTAAAATGTCAAAAATGGTCACTTGGACCCTTCTTCCACTCATCGATTCAATTGTTTCAAGCAACGGCTTTTTGAAAAAGTAATTTACGAGAAAACATATCAAACCTAAGGAATCCTGATCTAACCCAAAAAAGTTGCGTTTAGGATCTTTCTTCATAAGCAGTTTTCAGGGTCCGGAACGCTTTCCGGACACCCGAATTAAGAATCTTTTCACATGTCATCGAAAAATAAGGATTTCAAATAGTATATTTCTGCAAAAAAATTTGCGGAATATTCAGTATTTTTCTTAAAAAAAATTATTGAAATTTGAAAAATTGCACAATAAAATGTCAGTTCTATGCGGTGGTGCCAAAATTTTATACCCACACGTATCACGCAGTCACAGTAAAAACTCAACAAAGATAAAACAAATTAAAAATATATCTACTGATGAAACCTAAAACTGAGCAAACCTGTCCGAGAATGTATTTCACAACTCCTTGGCCACAAGAAGAAATTATATTATTTCTAACAACAGCTTTAATGCCAAAATTTTACAAAGAAGAATTAATACACCAAAAAAATTACAAATGTGGCAACACTGTGTTCCCATAAATCCAAAACGTCATTCAAAATTGATTTTTACCATAACCTCAAATATGTTGGAAAACCATCAAATAGGTGATAAAAATCATGTTTTTTTACTAATAAAGTAATTTCTGAGTTAAAATATTGTATTTTCCACATTAAAGATGATTTATAAACGTAAGTAGCATCGATATCAATAAAGAAAAGTGTTAAAATTCCAAAATTAAAGGTGTCCGGATAGTGTTATGAAACCCAGTTTTCATGCTACTAGTTGATAATTAAATTTTATAAATACTGTTTGGGAAAAAATACATTTTCGGAAAATGGACCTATTTTTAACATTAGCATACAAATTCCTCAATTTTCCTCACAATCCCACGCTCCTCAAAAATCCTCACCACACCTGTAAATTCCTCACATTTTGAGGAATTCCTCACACATTGGCAACACTGCAAACAATACTGTCAAAGATTCCCAGCTGTTCTGCGATTCCCAACAAAGAAAATATCAGCCCCATGAAACTTCTTATGGCAAGTATCGCAACACGCTTAGTTACGACATACGTACCGGCCAGACTTTTATCGAATAAAGTTCGGACATACAAATTTTTCTTTGTCTCTTTTTAAATGTCCAACCAACGATACTACAGAAAGAGATGGGTGCGTTAGGCGACCAATCCAACAATCAACAATTTCATTATTTTACCACCCTACTTCCCGGTCTGGCCGACTGGAAGTCTGGAAGCTAAAGTGGACTCGCCCATAATTTCTTTTAGATGTAAATAAAAATGGCTGCTGGTCATTTTTGACTTTGCTGGAGCTTTTTATTTAATTATAGCATTCTAACAAGAAGATGGATTATTTTTTCTCTTCCAGGTAAGTAATTAAAATATTTTGTTTGTAGTATGGGTTACTTTTATTACAATACCATTGTTTTTCAAGAGAAATGCTGTGGAATGTATGATGACGTAACTTTAGAAGGAAAGGAAGTGATGAAATTTTTCATTTATAAGCAAATAATAGTTAGGACAACTCTTTGCTGTTAAGCTTCAAAAACACAATTCGAATATTGCACCAATGATTTCGTGTGTTGCATTGAGTGCTGGACAAGGCTGCCAGTAGAATTTTTAAAGTAGTGTTTCAGTGAAATCGTTTAAATAAAATACTCACAATCATCGTTGTTAAAATACCTATCTTGTATTATTATGATGGCATATAACTTGTTTTCTTTAAAGCAAAAATAAGGTAAACTACTAAAAGGTTTGGTGGGTATTTACCGGCAGCAATTTTCTTTTGTACCTTCATATTACGTGAAAAAAAGTTGACATACAATTGATCAGCCTTGTACGAAAACTGTGCAATGAACATAACTTTTTTCTTGGCAATAGTAGTAATAGATCAATTGTAGCCATCATGTATTTAGTGAATTTTTATTTTATTATACAGATAAAATTGTTGTAAAAGTAACCTTCCAGTATATTTCCTAAATAAGTTGCGTGTTATAATTTAGGTACTTACAGTGTTAATAGTCATGTACTCATTAATTTTAGGTTTCTTGTTGAATTTTGGGTAGGATAACAACAGGCAAACAAGTATATTGCAGCAGAGACTTTTATAGATTTTGTTGTAATGTAGCTTTATTTCATATCTAAGTTTCTCAGTGGTATATTTTACAGTGTCTAAGTATTCAGTTGTTTGTGTTTTAGTTCTAGTGCATTATCACATTTAGGTTTTACAGCTTTCAATACTCTAAAAAATTATTGCAAAAATTCTTTTGACAAAAATTCCAATTATAGTTTCATAGAAGAATATCAGACTGAGCAAACGTGACAAATGTTGTAATGTATTGTATTATAAAAACCTGAAATCCTTTTTTCTTTTTCATGTCATACGAGGACTCCAAAAGCAATCGAAGACTAACTTATTTGGTTTGACATTATCAAGACAAGTTACGTCTATTTTTTGACAGGATTGTGATTAAGGACTTTTTCTTAGGTATACTCAGTGTACATGTCTTATTTCTTCTGTATGCCTTAAATTAATTTTGAGGAAATCGTGTTCTTGGTTATGTTATACATATATATAAAAAAATGACCAGAATATAATGTATATTGTTTTTGATTTCTGTAAATTTTGTTGTTTTAAAATTTAGGTATGGGTGAGTGTCTATAAAGTGTTGCATCGTTTTAAGCTATTTATGAAATGTTTATATTTGTGTGTCTTTTTGATAATAAAGGTACGATCTCAACTTCATTAAGTTTGATTTTCCTTTTCATATTCATGCTAGACGTTATATTTTAAAGTGGATTTAAAACTTATGGATTTATTTGGCATCAAACCTATTTGGTTTTGATTCCAAATAATTTTGTAAGTTTTATTTGCTACTTTAAAATATTTAAAATAACCAAAAATATGAAGTTTTAAATTGCGCCTGCGCCACCTTTAGTTCCCAATCCCACCACCGTTCCCCAACGTCCAGACTAATTGTCGCTGTAATTTGACGTTTGATTGACATTTCATATGACCTTCGACTCGATCCGTGCTGCGACAAATAACAACGCTAGTTGGTCTTCTTCCTGTATTAGTATTCGTTGGAAAATATAATGGGATTTGGGATGGATTCCCAGCGATCACGGATTTTATACTCTCTTTCGTTGTCCAAGATTTTATAAAATACAATTTTTATCTGAGAAAAAGCCTGAATTCTCGAACTCGCTTCCTCTTTCCTCTTATCCGCTATCGTCGTAAATATGTCCTATTCTATTCGTATTCGTCCTGTCAGACTGACGTCGTTTTGACCTGCGCTTTCCCTGTTCAAGTTGTTATCGATTGCCAATTTTTAACATTTTCTACATTTTCTAATTCTCGCGTTTGTGTAGTGGTTGTGGTTGCTCATGCGTTTCTTTTGTCAGGTTTTTCCTTGTAGTAATAAGAGTTCGGTTTCGTCTGTGTTCCGCTTTGTGAAATTTCTTTCACGAGAATATTAGGGTTGTTATCTAATATGCAGGGCCAGTCGGTCTCTGTAAATGTGAATCAGCAAAATCAAATTAACGGAGGCATTTCCCTAGGAGCACAAGTCATCCTCAAGATGAACGACACGATACCAATGAATTCAGTGGGTAAGTATTTTAAACTGTTATTTAAACGTATTCTGAAATGTACTTTTTGTAACCAAATTTTAGTAGTCCCTATTAGGTACATTATTATAGGAAAATGGCAACTTTTATTCTGAATTTACACCATTTTCTAACAAATATGACAGTCGACGGCCATTTTCTATTTTAACAATTAATTCTTTAATTTGGGTTTAAATTAGGTCTCTAGGACATTTGGTTAGTGGAATGTATTACAGGGAAAGTATAATACAGGAATGTACAATTTAAAATTGAATGAAAATCCCTGTATTAGTATTCGTTGTGAAAATCCTTCAGATCATAATATAAATTTATACCCAAATATCTTAAATTCATTTAAGGTAATTATAAAGGCCGCCCGTTTTTAAAAAAGTGAAATAGGTAGGTATATACTTAAATCTTAAAAACTTATTTAAGATTAGAGTTGATACAAACTAGTATTTTTCGGTAACAGGTACGTTACGTTCCAGTTCCAAGTTCATACCTGTTCCAAATACCTGTTATTTTTTACCTAGTACTTTACAAAGTACAAATTTGATCTGTGATTTATACAGACGGCGCGGCGTTCTGGTTCTGCGTTCAAAGTTGATCGTTTTTTATTTTTATGTGGGAAACGTGGACTTTGTTTTGATATTTTCATAATATTTAAATTGCTTGTTATACGTAACAACATATGGAAGCACCCGGAATTTTGTCTCGGGGGGGGGGGGGGGCTGAAGGGGGGCGGCTGAATAATGCAATTTGGTGGATTTCTTCAATTAGTAGTGCACTTTTTAAATTTTTGTGTGTCTAGGATGTTGGTCTGGGGGTGCTGCAGCCCTCCAGCCCCTCCCCTGCGTGCGCCACTGCTTAATAATACTAGTTATTACGTTACCATCCTTTTTGTCGTTTAAATTAAAAATATGTTTATTTCAAAAGACATGAATTTGATTACAACAGAAAATTTTATTGCACATATGCAACTAAAAAGATTATTAAGTAACAAAATAAATTATTTCATGCTCTTTCCCGGCTATATATACCAATATAAGTATTAAAATAATTTATTCTGTACTTGATATCTTGTGAAAATATCAGAATTAGAAAATAACAGCTGAACAGCGTGACAGAGAAATACGTATAAATAACCGTACCTATTACTTTATACCAAATATCAAAATACTGAAAATACTCCAAATACCGCGGCAGATATCGGGACCGGCTGCGCTCGCTGCTCCGCTGCTTAACCAAGAGTATTTTACATAAATAATACTTTACACGTATTTCCTCTGCTGAACGGCCGACGCGTGACTCCGACCCGATACTCCATCGAGGCCAAATATCGCGTTCGCTTACATGAGTAGTTAAATACGCCCCTAGTATTTTTGGTGAAATCGATAACTGTTAGCTGTACCTACCCGTTATGCGGTCATACCTGTTACAAAATACGCGTTCCTAGTATTTTGTATCAACTCTATTTAAGATCCGTTATATAAGTAAGTATAGGTAATTATTTAGATTAGTGGAAAGTGGGAATTTTTTCATGAAATTTTGCCCAGACCCTAATTTTGGGTCGTAGAACACGAATCCGAAGTCAGTTTTTGGCGGTCTCGTAAAAAAATTTTTTGCTCACCCAACCTGAGCAAAAAGGTGGTCAGGTTTGTTCAGTTTTGATTGATATAGATATATATGTATCTATATCAATCAAAACTGAGCAAACCTGACCACCTTTTTGCTCACCCAACAAATTTAAAGAAATTCATTGAAAAAGCTAACCTAAAAGTTTTAAAAATTTTTTTACGAGACCGCCAAAAACTGACTTCGGATTCGTGTTCTACGACCCAAAATTAGGGTCTGTGCAAAATTTCATGAAAAAATTTGCACTTTCCACTAATCTAAATAATTACCTAAGTGGTTTCCCCAAATTAATATTATAGAGGTTGAACATTTGTATCAGATATTTTGAATCTGATACTACCCAAGAAGGGTGTAGACCGCCCAATCGCCCCAAGGGGGCTCTAATGTCAGAAATGTCATTGTGATGCACTGAAAATTTCATGTTACTAGAACCTGTATTAAGAAAGATACCACACTCCTTCGAACTGATGATCGAGAATAGACCGCCCTTCATATCTGAATCACTGCATACATACAAACACCCACCCATAGAAATACAAGTATATGATTTGCTTGAAATCTGACTCGGTTAAGTTTATCTTCGTACAGTGACCGAGTTGGTTACCTTCCTATAAAGAATGAAGAAACTAAAACAATAGGGATATCACGTATTTCGACAAGCTCTTTCCGATGGGGTATATAGAATTTTGATTTGGATCCATTTTGACCAAAAAAAAACAACGTGGAAAATTTGGGTCAAAAATAGAAATTTCCAGTTTTTCCCATGTATTTTAGTCGTTTTAGGCATAGATAAATATATTGCAAAAAGAAAGTATTTGCGATTTTAAAGTTTCACGTATGAACCCGATTTTCGATACGACTTTTCGTTTTCAAGTTATTAAGTAGGTACCAAAAAAATAATTCAATACTTGCCATCCTCCAATACTCAGCAGTTTCAATAGTGTTTTGAAGTTCCCGGTTCTTTACAGCCTTTGAAAATTTAAATCAGTTTAATTCACTTTTGTGACCTGTAATCGATCCCATAGGAAATCGCGTAAATTTCGACTTTGACATTTAATAGCTCCAAAACTATACACCCTGTATAACTGATTTTTTCACTGAAGCTAGCCTTTGGCGGTCTAGTAGGCAATTCTTGTACCTACCACTGGAAAGCATAATTCATCCAGATAGTGCTTACTGTATTCTGCCTCTCTTTACTTTCTTCAATTTTATTGTGAATTTTGTTTGGGTTTGCTTGGGTTTAGATTTTGCGAATGAACATGTGTGTCTACATACTTTACCATTTATTTGCATCCCTGTAAAGAAATTTCTCTATTAAATCTTAATATCAAGATTGTTTCTTTTTTCTTTTTCTTTATGGGGTGGTTCTTATTGATTTGACAAATTTTGTTGTAGGGATCTAGTGATGTAGATATTTAAGAAGCTTACAACCTAAAAGAGTTTTTTGAAACAGTATACAGTAACAGTATAAAGTATCAGCTGAGAATAGGTTGATTTTCTTTGTTTTTCCTCTTAAAATAAAAAAAAATCTGTGATGTAATTCAACAAAAATTATTAGAATGCCCCAGGGCTCAGTGCTTGGGTCAATAATTTTCCTCATCTACATCAAGGATTTGCCACAGTCAGGCACAATAGGCAAGTATACACTCTTTGCCGATGACACCACAATTTCCTTCCATAGAACCCTCAAGTGCCCCCTGGAGGCTGTCAGCAGGCCGAGGAGTGGTTCTGTATGAATAAACTGCTTCTTAATCAGAACAAGACAAATTTAATGGTCTGTTATAGTGGACCCAGTAAAACAAGAGAAACAAAATGTTATAAAATATAACTGTGAATAAACACTGCAACAATACTACAGAATATCAAAATCATTACATAACTTCAGACTCAAAGAACTCCTCAACACTGAAAAATGCATTCCTTACCAATATTTCTTTGATTTTATCTTTAAAATGTAAAGTAGGAAGAGCCCTTAAGCCGTGCGTGTGACTTAAACCGCGGGGCAGTTTATTATAGAGCTTTAGGCCCAGGAATTCGGGGCGATTTTGGCACCTTCCCAGTCTAGAGTAAGATAAGTCTTTTTGCTGCCTATATTTTGACTTGTGTAAACATATATAATGTATTGTATTGACATGAATAAATTGAGGATTGTATATTAAAAATTTTTCCTTGACCAGGCTGAGTGAACATTTATTTGTGATCCCAAGTAGGGATAGACCGATACCGAATCTATATGGACATATCGGCCCTGTGGCCGATTATCGGCATCGGCCGATATCTGCACTGCAATATCGACCCGTATCAGTCTTGGCCTAATAATAATACGTTTTTCTTTTAATTCAGTATTAAATATAAGAGAAAAAAATGTGTTAGTAGAAAGTTATAGTCATTTGAATTTTTTTAAACCTAAAATATAATTTAAAAAAAATACAAATGATTACCTATAACTTTCTACTAACACATTTTTTTTCTTGAAATTTAAAAAATTTCGACAAAATGATGTAAAATTTGTCTAGAAAAAATAAATAAAATACCTAAACGTGTTCATTTTTTCCCAGGGTGTGCCAGGGCAAAATTCAACTTTTTTTGACAAATTACAATTTTTTTTTTCGTTACCAAAACATTCCTAGTAGGCTAACTATTAAAACCCCTGAACTTGGCATAGTAAGTAGTAAGTGTAAGTAGCAACAGAGATATACAACTTTAAAATTTCACAGGCCGCGCCTGACTATGTATGACATTTGCCCATGCTTGAGATTTTGATTTAATAGATATGAAATTAGAAATTATATAAAACTTAACACACTAACTGGCGCTAACCCGCGTGAATGCGCCTTTTATTATCAGTTTTATCCGCGTAAATAATTCAGAGAATTACAGTTTAGCTTTTAAAGCCGTACTCTGGTGTGCGTATAATTACAGGGTGTTTCATAATTGAATGCTGATCCTTAAGGGTGATAATCCTTGGATGATTTTAAGAAAAATTCTTTATATGAACATAGGTCCGCAACAGCTTTATTTCTGAGATACAGGGTGTTGAAATTTAAGAAAAAAATCTGTTTTTCTTCAATATCTCTAAAACCACTTTGTATTTTTGTTTTAAATTTTGGTAGGTGCAAAGTACGCTTAAAAATACATTTTCTTCAGGATAAAGGTTTTTTTAATTTTCATCAGTGGCGTCCCTGTTAACATGCCCTGCAATATTTTTAATCAAAAAAATGATACGCCACTGTTTTTTTTTAAATAAATGTTATTTTTATCAAACGCCTTCTATCTTCTCATAAAAATGGTCTCTTGACTTTTTTTTATCCGGCGTACGGTTTTCGAAATAAAGTTCATTCATTTGCTTGTCCCTATATGATTTTATCTAGTAGTCTCAATTTCACAATTTGTGGTAACCTAAGCATCTAGGCTAGATTTTTATATTTTATAGTAACTATTATTTAGTTCTAGTAATTAAAGCCGTTAAAGAGTGGGATTATTTTGTAGGGTAGAAACATCTAGTATGCTAACAACACATTTCGTTGTTTTATAAACGCAAACAGTTAATTTAATTTTGGTATATTTTGTCCAAAATGGTTAAGTTTTTACAAATAAAAAATGTATTTTTATGCGTGCTTATTATTAGAACTAAATAATAGTTAGTTACTATAAAATATAAAAATCTAGCCTAGATGCTTTGGTTACCACAAATTGCGAAATTGAGACTACAAGAAAAAAATCACATAGGGACAAGCAAATGAATGAACTTTATTTCGAAAACCGTACGCCGGATAAAAAAAAGTCAAGAGACCATTTTTATGAGAAGATAGAAGGCAATTATAAAAATAACATTTATTTAAAAAAAACAGTGGCGTATCATTTTTTTGATTAAAAATATTGCAGGGCATGTTAACAGGGACGCCACTGATGAAAACTAAAAAAACCTTTATCCTGAAGAAAATGTATTTTTAAGCGTACTTTGCACCTACCAAAATTTAAAACAAAGATACAAAGCGGTTTTAGAGATATTGAAGAAAAGCAGATTTTTTTCTTAAATTTCAACACCCTGTATCTCAGAAATAAAGCTGTTGCGGACCTATGTTCATATAAAGAATTTTTCTTAAAATCATCCAAGGATTATCACCCTTAAGGATCAGCATTCAATTATGAAACACCTTGTATAATGCTTGGCGTTTTTTGTTCATCAGAAGTCCCGAGTTGAAACCCGATTAAATTCCAAAGTTTTTTACATTTTAAAATTTTTGATTTAATGAACTGACAATAAAAGGCTCATTTACGCGGGTTAGGGCCAGTTAGTGTGTTACGTTTTATATATAATTGCTAATCTCACATGTACTACTTATAATCTCGAGCATGGGCAAAAGTCATACGTCTATGCAAAATAACAAACCTGAGCAAAATTTTATCAAAAACGAAAAATTAAAACTGATAAAATTTGTGGAAAAACGATTTGTACATTTGGCAATATATCCAATATATTAACACACTGAAAATAAGATATTGGACTATGTGTATTATGGGTTGCGTGTTTATTTTTATTTAGTTCTTTAACGTTTTCTTTGTTTTTTATCGTATTTTTTTTTATATAAATTTGCTGCCTAATTTTCTCTGGGTCTTCTACTGACCACCCCCCCCCCCCCCCCCCCCCCCCCGAAAGTCTCAAACGCCCACAAGGGGGCGTTATCGCTCACGTTGAGAACCTATGATTTAGATTAAGGGATTCCGTATCATGCAAATCTTTAGCTGGATTAACATATTTATTTTTTTAAAGGGCTACTTGAATTGGCACACAGAGAATATCAGGCTGGTGATTATGACAATGCAGAACGACACTGCATGCAGCTGTGGAGGCAGGATCAAACAAATACTGGAGTTTTACTTCTGTTATCAAGTATTCACTTTCAGTGTAGGAGATTGGAAAAATCGGCTCATTTCAGTACACTGGCTATTAAACAGAACCCACTACTAGCTGAAGCTTATAGGTGTGTTCACATTTTTAAGGATATGTATTTTTTTGACAAACATATATATGTATAATTAGTAAAATATGGATGGTTATTCGGAGAGATTAAAATCTGTTGCCGGAAGTTTTCACAGGCAGTCGTTTTTTATGGCGGCGAAGCCGCGGGCATTAGTTCATAACACATTACGGCAAGAAATTCTAAAAACGGTTCTAAGTCTAAATTGTTTCTAATTATTTTTAAAAGTATGGTTTTAATTTTATTTGTTTAATCATTTCATATTTTTGTCAATTTTTTTGACATTTTGTCTTCTCGTAATTATTACTCAAAATTTTTTAACAATAATTTTTTGAGTTTTGCTTTTAATTTATTTAGCTGCAGTATCCAATTTCTGAATGTTTTTTTTTTAAATTTGTCTCGGTTTATGTGTTACATGAATATTCATTTAAACATACATGGTTCGCCCAGAATCTTTTCCTTTGGGATACCCAGTACAAGACAGATTGAAATATCATGTAGGAAAACTGTATGTAGGCCCTAAGTTTTGGGAATATTTAAATTTCATAACAATTTCGGCACATTTCTTCTGACACATCAATTTTTTAAATCTTAGCAATCTTGGAAACGTGTTCAAGGAAAGGAATCAACTTCAAGAAGCCCTGGATAATTATAGACATGCTGTTAGACTTAAACCTGATTTTATTGATGGGTACATAAACTTAGCCGCAGCATTGGTAGCAGCAGGAGACATGGAACAAGCTGTCCAGGCATATATTACTGCTTTACAATATAACCCAGTAAGTATGATAATTATACCGACTGCTTAAAATAGTATGACAAATTTTCTTTAACCAATAGGGAGCTGCTTGTGTAAATAGGCCTGCTTGGCTCAGAAATATGATTTCTAACAAAAATTCTATGGTGTAATTTAATGTCCGGTTAAAAAATAATATAGTAAATTTTAGTAACAACAATGCAAATTTAGATGGTTATGCAACCAAAATTCGTATGTATTATTTATTTATTCTGTCATTTTGAGCTACCTTCTTATAAAAATGGAATTGGAATTGTAACATCTGCTGCTCCGAGTGTTTTCTTAATATAGTTTATCGACATCTTTTGTATACAATATACATTCTGTTTTATAAAATTATATAATCTCTATTTCTGTTGATATCCCAGTGTCGGCCAATGTACTAATCTGTATTTATGGGTAGTAAAAATACTAAGTACTAAAAAATACATGCATATTATGTTACTGTTTTTTATGTAGTAATAATCAGTTTTGCATACTCAAAAACAACATAATTGTTCAAAGAAAACTAAAATAAGTTATCTATTGCTTATCAGAAAGAGACCAAGTGCCAAATTTCAAACCCAAGAAAAACAGCTTTAAAGTTACAATGTTTTATACAGTAAATATGTCCACGAATGGGGTAGACAAGAGGACAAATGGACCAAAAAATGAACGATATCGTTCCTTAAACTGCAAAAGGTCGTATGTCAAAAATACCGCTTTTGATTTTATTGTGTTTGGTAACCAAAATTGTCATATTTATAAGCTGCAAACAGTCCTTTATAACTCGGTCGTGTTGCTCGGAATAGGTCTTATTGCTGCTTATAAATATGACAATTTTGGTTACCAAACACAATAAAATCAAAAGCGATATTTTTGACATACGACCTTTTGCAGTTTCAGGGACGATATGAAAAAAGGTCATTCTTTATAAAAGTTTTTGCTTGCTTTAAAATTAAGATCCACGATCCCAAAAATTTGTTTTTTTTTGTACAGGGTATGCAAAAAATATAAAAGCGTAAAATTTGGTTGTGTAAATTTGCATTTTTAAACTTTTAATGCAAAATGTTAAATAAAAAAGCTGTTTTAAATTTTAAAAGAATTCTCATTCCTGTTTTTGAAGTAAAAATTTGAAATTTCTTAATTACGGTTTTAAAAACAAAATCACATTGTCACCTTTTTTATTTGATTACACCTTTGATAACTGACGTATTTGTCAAAATAATAAAAATGTCTTTAGAACAAAGAATATTCATAATCTAAAATTACAGACTGGTACAGGTTAAAGAAAACTACTACTAAAATATTAAATAATAATTGTAATATTCCAGAAATATAATTTATTTTATTAAACTTTAAAAAAATTAAGGGCACATCATATTTATTTTCCAAATACTTCTCCATATTCTACGCATTTTTCTGACGTCAAAAATAGCTAAAGCTTCTTATTTCTTCCAGTGAAATCGATTCTATCGCTCTTAAAATTCTCTGCTTTAAAACTTCTTCGCCATTTTCCATGGGTCTATCATGTTAGTTGTTTAATGCGCCCCCAAACAAACATCACAAATTGTCAAATCGGGACTCCTAGGGGACCACAGAATTTGGAAGTTTCCATTTTTTTCATTTTCTCTTAATAAATAGTCCTAAAAATGTAAAAATCGTATGTCTTTTTTGTTTTTAATTATCTGTAGAAATAAAAAAGTTATCGTCCTTCAAAGTCTGAGATGCTACGCTCACGTTGGCTGAGGCTGGATGACGTCAACATACAACGAACCGTCAACAGCGGAATAGGCGCCCGTTTAATCTTTAGTGTTATTCTTACCGGACAGGATCCAATGCATAAAGTAAACACGCGAAAGCAGCAGCGGGCAGCTAGCCCGGAGACCATGGGGCGACAGCTCTCTGTATGTTGACGTCACGGCCGATAAAAGCCGCGCGCGAAGTTATTAAATAAGAAATTGAATAAGTTCGTCAATTTTGAAGATATCGAGATAATTTTTTTTTGTTTGACAAGTTAATTGAAAGACTATTAAATGATGTTGAAGTTACTCGATATTTCTGACATAGGAAACTTCCTAATTGGACTATTTTGGCCCATCCATTGATTTCAAAATTTGCGACTGAGCCAATCCCTTACTTCTGCAGCATAATGTGCAGGACACCGATCGCGGTGAAAATTGGTTTAAAAGGACGAATTTTTGGTAAACACGTTTTGAATCTGGTTTTTTTTTATACAATTATTGTAAACTTCGTGCTTGTTTTCATAAAGACATAATGATTTCCATCAACAGATTGCAAAATTAATCCTGTAGAAGCATCATTTTCGTTGTATCTTTTCTTGGTCTTCTTTAAATGACTAACGGATCCAGTTCTTTTTTAATTTGATTACTAACTTGTGTACTAAACTTGTGCATAATTATTCATTTGGAAACATTTTTTGAAACTTCTCAATAAAAGCGATAACAATTTCGCCATTTCTGTAATTTTGGATTACAAATATTCTTTGCTCTAAAGACAACATCTTAATTATTTTGACAAATACGTCACAGTTATCAAAGGTGTAATCAAATAAAAAGGTGACAATGTGACTCAGGCAAATTTTTATTTTAAAAGCATAGTTTAGAAATTCCAAAATTTTACTTGAGAATCTGGAATAAGAATTCTTTTAAAATTTAAAACAACTTTTTTATGTACCATTTTGCATTAAAATTAAAAAAAGGAACTTTACTTTTACCCAAATTTTATTTTAAAAGCTTAGTTTAGAAATTTAAAATTTTTACTTGAAAATCTGGAATAAGAATTCTTTTAAAATTTAAAACACCTTCTTTATTTACCGTTTTGCATTAAAATTTAAAAAGGCAACTTTACTTTTACCCAAATTTTACGTCTTTGTATTTTTTGCTTACCCTGTATAAAAAACAAGTAAATCTTATTTTTCAAGCAAGCGAGAACTTTTATAAAGAATGACCTTTTTTCGTATCTTTCACTTTTTGGCCCATTTGTCCTCTTGTCTTCCCCATCCATGGACATACTGTATATTTATATGTATTAGCTTTTGTTTCATCTGTAAATTTTAAAGGTACATAATTTAAAGAATAGTTTTTGAATCTTTTCTGAAAAATATTTTATTGGATAGGCTACGTCCTTGGTTCTACTATCTCGATTTTTATCGAAATCTCGTTTGGTTCCTTTGTGTTATAAATAATAAATGTATACCTTGAAAACCATTTTTTCAGTTGCCGGAGCTAAGCTCTACGTGTTTTTGACCTTGTTTATTGCAGTGTACGGTATGCATTCACCGCATTTAGGTCCCGTGGAAAATACCTTTAAAATTTATATTTACTTTATCTTACATCATTTATTATTCGTTATTTATTGCTAAAATTTTCCGGACTTTTTGCTTTATATTTTATACAGCGTGTTACAAAACAAAATAGGTTAATGTATGTACCGGGTGGGTCAACGATGCAACGATGGCGCGGAGTAATTGTATGCCTTGAAGATAATATTCGTCGATAATAAGTTTTTGTGTTAAGATATGGTTGAATATTATGCACATTTTAAAAATGATTTGAATTATACAGGGTGCGTTAAAAAAGTAGGGTATCACAAAGATAATTTTTTAAAAAATGGGACACCCTGTATTTGAATGGATTTTTGAATTTACATGTAATTTCATAACTTTTTCACTATAATATACGAAAAAGTCAAGACAATTCGACTTGTAATGAAAATTTAGCATTCGCAAGCATCTCTTTGTTGTGAAAAAACTACTTAAATTTTGACTCCAATGTGTTAAGGTCTGTCAAGTTTGTGTTACATAATTTTGATTTGACAATTAGTAAGTTTTCATATAGATTTAGCATCGATTTGAGTACACTTACAGTTTTGAATACTCAAATGTTTTCATGCTCATATTTCAATTCGATTTAAAAACGTCTGGAAATTTTGATGTTTGATAGCTGTCAGAGTCAACAACATTTAAAAATAAAAACTACAAAAATACATCAAATTAGTTGCCAATTATATATTTAAACAAGATTTTTTTACGTTAACAGTTCACATACACATTAACATTCAGATTTTTAGTTTAGCGGTCCTTCTACTTACCGCGAGTTTAGTTTTCAATTGGCAAGTGCGTTTTCATGATTCAATCCGGATACGATCCCAAAATTTGGCGAATCGACCTTGAAAATCCAAACGATTTCATTACGAGTTTCATGAAGTATTGAAAACTATATGTGTATTCAAATCTTGATTCAGATCGATTTCAGATTTTCATGAAAATGTACTAAATATCTAAAATAAAAAATTCTTTTTGCCCTCGAGCTTAATTCTTTGTGCCGCAGTTTACTTAAAATACAAATTTCACAATGTACAGTTGCTCACACAATTGAGCGTAAATAATAATCCAAAATGTAGTAATTGAAATAATACCAACTCTGTGATATGATTTTTTCTATATTTTAACAAAAAAATGACAGCAAATAAAAGAACAACTATAGAACTATAAGAAACATAAAAGCCAAACAAAAACAGTTTGTTTTTGAAGAAAAAAATTTAAAATAAATGGGACAACTGTAAAGATATACACAAAATTAGCCGTACAAGACGAAAATGAATTCTTAAATATATTTTATATTTATTTCAAAACATTAATATTAACTGCCACCTCCTCTAGCTTTAATTACGGCCCTTAAACGACGTGGCATGGATTTCACCAACTTTCTGGTATTGTTTGGCGATATATTTTGCCATGTAGAAAAAAATAGTATTTCCGAATTCTTCACGGTAACTATATAGAGCTGAAACTTTGAAGTTCTTGTTTTACAATTTGCCACCGATTCTCAATCGGATTGAGACCGGATGACTGCGGTGGAGTATTTAACAATTTTGGTATATTATGCAACAGCCACAGCTTATATATGCGGTCTGTTTAGGATCGTTGTCCTGATGGAGATAAAATATAAGCGGCATATTTAGTTTTTCGGCTGATGATCGCAAATTTTGTTTTAGAATATCTAAGTAGGTACATATTTTTATCCATTATACCTTGAATTTCATGTAAATTTCCAACACCGTTAGCTCCCATAGCACCCCATAGTAATATGGAACCTTCTTCGTGTTTAACAGTTTTTACGGCATTTTTAGTTTGAAGATCGTTTTTTTTTCCGCGAAATAATTTGTTCAGGTTTGGTCAGGATTTGTCGAATTGTGATGTGGAAAAAAATACCGAGCTTCAAACTAAAAATACCGCAAAAACTGTTAAACACGGTGGAGGTTCCATATTATGGAGTGATACGGAAGCTAACGGCGTTTGAAATTTACATGAAATTCAAAGTATAATGGATAAAAATATGTACTTAGATCTTCTAAAACAAAATTTGAGACCATCAGCCGGTCTCAATCCGATTGAGAATCTGTGGCAAATTTTAAAAAAATAACTTCAAAGTTGCAATCCTAGTAACCGTGAAGGATTCAAAAACAATATATTTTCTACATGGCGAAATATATCGCCAAACATTACCAGAAAGTTGGTGGAATCCATGCCACGTCGTTTAAGGGCCGTAACTAAAGCTAGAGGAGGTGTCACTAAATATTAATTTTTTGGAAAAATAAATATAAAATAGATTTAAGAATTCATTTTCGTCTTGTGCGGTTAATTTTGTGTATGTCTTTACAGTTGATATGTTGACTGTTCCATTAATTTTAATTTTTTTCTTCAAACACAAACTGTTTTTGTTTGACTTTTGTTAAGTTTCTTATAGTTCTGTAGTTATTCTTTTATTTGCTGTCATTTTTTTTTGTTAAAATATAGAAAGAATCAAATCATGGAGCTGGTATTATTTCAATTAATACATTTTGGATTATTATGTACGTTCAACTGTATGTATTAGGGACGAGAAGGTAGCCTACTATATCAGATATTTAAGTAAAGTAAAATAAAAGGTAATGAACCTGGTCACAGCGTGGTCACTGTCAGTTTATTTTTTATGTTTCGGTTTCAAAGTTAGATAATTAGGCATCCAAATTTATTTTCACGCCTGCAATGTTTTTAAATGTCAATCAAATTTAGAAATGAATAATTAATTTAAAAAAGAATAACAACTCTAACATGCATATGACCTTCATAAATTAAATGTAATAGAATAGAATATTTTAAAAATATTCCACGGGGATTTTCCAATCAAAAGGTTTATTAAATTATTGTTTTGGTAGAAACCTCAGCAGCTTCCCAACTGTTTATTTGCATATTACATTTTATAATAACATAACTGATAATAGTGATAATTGATGTCACAGTTAGATTTAATTTAGTATGTCAACGCATCATTAATCAGTGGCAGCGTTAGGCCAAAATATAGGACTTAAACTCTATGCATGAACCTTAAATCGTCACCGCCACGTTTTTACCTTTAAAGGTTACTGCACATCGCAGTATACAGGGGGTAAATAATGTTTGCACCAAATGGGAAAAAGCTTTGACATTTTTCAGAAAATTGTATTCTTGAGAAAAGTTGGTGCTTGCTCTGAAACTTCTAAATACGATGACAGTTTTTGTAACATTTGCGTACCAAGGTCATAAATTAAAAAAAAAGTTCAAATCGCTGAAGAATAAACTTCCTCTATTTTTAAAAATTGATGAAAACTTTATAAAGGAAAATTGCTCAGAATCTCATCAAAATCCAACATACAATAATTAATTGAGGTTAGACTTCTAAAGATTTTTATTACACACGGTTCCAGAAAATTCGCGTTAAAACAAAAAACAAGCAGAACTTTATGAAAAAAATAATTCATTAAAACTAGC
The DNA here is from genome assembly GCA_963971165.1 of Philopedon plagiatum. Classification (NCBI taxonomy): domain Eukaryota; kingdom Metazoa; phylum Arthropoda; class Insecta; order Coleoptera; family Curculionidae; genus Philopedon; species Philopedon plagiatum. Next base: position 95,496,025 of record OZ020192.1, on the reverse strand, counting down.
TAGTAAAACTTAGCAAAAATTATCCTTTTGACATTTTACCGTCGCATGGATAAGAGTTGCGCATTAAAAAAAAATAAAACTAGAGCCGTACTCGGGCGATGTAAAATTGTGAAAAATATTTCGGGCTTTTTTCTTTACAATTTTTACTTAACATTTTGTATTTGGGACTTTTATGAGATCCTAAGTAACTGTTTCCTAATCAAATTTTCAGCAATTTTTAAAAATAGAGGTAGTTTATTCCAGGCGCGGCCCGTGAGTTTTTTTACAGGTGGGTCAAATTTTGTGGGAAACTAGTGCAAGCCTTTTTAATATTATTTTTTTTTTATAATTTACTCACCTTTTATGTAGTTAAATGTGTTTGTATATCAAATCGATCCTTCTATCCTTCTGTTGGGAGAAATGTTCACTCACTAGCTCATTAAAATTATAAATACTTCTAATAAAAGGTTTCTCAATGCTCAACATAGCTCTTAACCTCGACTCCGCCATTGTATTTCTTAAGAAAGTCTTAATCCTTTTTAGAGTCGAAAAGCACCTCTCACTTTCCACTGTCGTCATTGGAATAGTACATAAAATCTCTAATAATTTTACACTTTCTGAAAACATTTCACCAAAATTCATTTCTAACAAGAGCTATAAAATGGCAACAGCACCTGCACTATTATAAAAATCTTCACGACTAAATAAAACAAGCAATTCTGATTTAAGCTTGGAAACGTTTATCATCTCATAATTATTTTAAACATGTTTTAAAATGTTAAAAATATTTAACATTTTAAACTGTTTAAAAAATACAAAAGTTATTTGTATTTTAATACAAATAAATCAGCAAAATTATTTGTATTAAACAAACGTGTGACAATTAAATGTTCTGTAAAATTAAAACGACAGCGGATTTCTGACAAAATTAATAAAATTATATCCCATATTTCTAAAGAAATTGTTCTTTTGGACTCTTTCGGACTTTTTTTAGATGTACTTGCCTCGATGTTAATATTTGCGTCTGTAGAGATAACACTCTCTCTAATTTTTTGAATGTTTGAATTAAAATCTGCAATATATTTACCAATCAAAATTGCATCAATTCCAGATTTTTGCAATTGACAAAAAAGATATCAACATGAGGCAAAACAGAGTGAAAAAATTGCAACCAGTAAAAGTCAGAAATATGGTACATACTTGGCTTAAAATACCTGCTAATGTCTTCTCCTCTGTCTTTAGTGGTCTTCGATTTTACATCCAAAAGAGGTATTGGGCGTCCTTTTCCTTTAATTTCTAAACGTTTTTCAAATGGTAATGAACTATTATTATTATTTTACACTGCAGTATTTCTTGCACTGTTAAAGCCATTGTTAAAATAAGTACCCAAGTAGGTACTAGTAATGCACAAAAATAACGCAAATAACCAATAATATCCAACTTGAAAGTCAAAATATTTGAACATAAAACCGATAAATAAAAACAAAGTCTTGACGTTTGCTCCATCACTCACTTCACTTGTCATTTCTGACAAAGCGTCGAATGCTGTGTTGCCACGTTGCTGTTATTACTGTAGGTTTTAATGTCTTATAGACACAATACAATTATTCTATTATTATTAGTAGTAGTAAATACCTAAATATCTTAACATAAAATTAGATAAGCTTATATTAAATGTATAAATGTATCGCGAATTGCGAATATTGTTCTAATAATAAATTGGTCAGACTTAAATTAGTGAGTCAGAATTTGCGACAACCCGACACCTAGCGCGGTGGCGTTGACAACCACGCGCGCCCCGAAAGCGATATTATTGGTGGGTCGTCGACCAATTGTGTCTCTTTTTAACTTAATGAAGCGCGTATGTCTGTTTCTCTCTTACTTTTAATGAATTTATATCGTCCATATAAACCTAGAAGATCAATTTAAAATATGACCCAACCCGGAGCAAGCTTATTGGATATCCTTTGACGACGGCTTCGTTTGATTCTGTCTTGGGGAGTTTTTGCATGGAACTTTGAAACAAAAGATACTTTTTTGGTTTTAAAAAATTAAAAAATAAATTATTAGGTAGATCACTGAAAATTTTAGGTGGGTCATTGACCAAATGACCTTATGGACGGGCCGCGCCTGGTTTATTCTTCAACGACTTTAACTTTTTTGTAATTTATGACCTTAGTGCGCAAATGTTAGAAAAACTGTCATCTTATTTAGAGGTTTTGGAACAAGCATAAACTTTTTCAAGAACAAAATTTTTTGAGAAACGTCAAATAAAAAAGTTTTTCATTTGATGCAAACTTTTTTGACCACCCTGATATCAAAACATTTGCTAGTTCTGTTCTGTGTGCTGCAGAACCCTACCAGAGGACACTTTTCTTTATATTTCTAGAAAAGTCTTTTTCTAGGAAAATTGCTTTTTAGCCAATCACAAATATTTAGTCTTCTCTTATCTTAGAATCATTTTATTTTACATGTTGAGATTATCATGTAAATATTAGTTTTTTATTAAATAATTTATACCGTTTTTGTTTCTTTTATTAACATTTTGCATATCAAACCGTAAGTCGACTAAGAAGCAGTAGTTTACAATTTTGATTTTATTTTAGCACATTCGTTACATTTTTCATAATGTTGTTTATTCGATAACCAACCACCTCTAAATACAGATATTGTATTAATATCTGTTTGCAAATCCTTCACTTGCGAGAAACAAGGTGTCCAAAAAATATTTAATCATACTCATAAAGCTGCCTGTTAGCTATATTATTATTAGATATATATTATATATTATTGGATTTATCAGAAAAATTATGATTTAACAAAATGACAATTAATTCACACAAATTATGCATACAAGGTCATTAAATTAAATGTAAAATATTTTGAAAATTGTACGTTTTTATGAAGAAAATTTGCGAGAATCCTTACTTTCAAGCTAGACTAGTTGTGAAAATATACTTTGACATTGAGATTTCGACGAATTTTGGTTCTTAATCACTCCCAGATACCGAAGACGAGGTTTTAGAGGAAATGTGTGTGCCTGTGTGTATTTCGTCGCTTAGCATAGTGCGGAAACCAATTTACCAGTATCGTTTACTTTCGATATCTTAGATCTTACAAATATCCTAACGATAAAAAAATGTAGTTTACTGAGAAAAACCCGAAAATTAATCGAAAATTTAAATTTTCTTAAAAACGGTTTTAACGTTTTTTGCTTAAAACCTAAATGATAACGGTACACTACTATCTCAATAAAATGTAATTTTTTTCCTGGCGGAGGTATGTGAGAGAAAGGATAATAATTATAATTGAGGGTGAGTTTTTTAAGTGTTACAAGGCAAAATCTCGAAAATGGTTTAAAATATTTTCATGAGACTTTGGTGAGTTAATAGGTAGATTGGGGGACATATTTAAACATATTTTTGAATTTACACCCCCTCTCTATGTTGAGGGGTGGGGGTAACTTTAGAATTTTAAATGGAATGATGTAGTTTTGTTTATAAAATTAGAATCTGCGTTAAAAAACTACGTATGTTTACAATTTTTTTTTGATCTGCTCTTTCAGTTATTGAATTATAATTTATTAGGTTATAAAATTAAAAAAACACATTTACCATTGAATTTCAACATATTAATCGTCTGTCATGCTTGAGAAGTTGTTCGAAATGTCCCCCTTCAGCTTCACTTTCTCACTCTAAATGAATTTCGTACCCGCTGTAACATTTCACGTGTCATTAATTAGCAGGCAAAGCGAATTCGGTTGTTATTTCATCTAAAGTTGTAGATCCAGTCACTTTGTCCTTCATAAAACCCCACAAGAAAAAGTCGAGGCGGGTTAACTCCGGGGACCTAGCAGCGAGTTTTTTTTTTTATTTTCTGATGGCCCACGAAGACCGAAGTCTAAGTACTATGTACCGTGGGTTTACTGGGGAAATTCGACACACACATCCAGAGCTGGAAACATCCATAGGGATTTCACCAGTCCTTTAAGAGGATGCGTGGGGTGGTACCACCTCGGTTTAAGAAGAATACCTCTACCACCTTCCAACAATTAACAACAATCACAAAATATCCATGGTCGAAGCGGGATTGGAACACGCGCCTCTCGGTTGCAAAGCTGGCGCCGCACACTGGGCAAAATGACCTTTTTACGACGTCAAAATTATTTTTTATGTTTTTCATACTTTTTACGTTTTTAAATGTGCGCAGGTCACTTTTTTCGATAATTTAAAGATTGTTGTCATTTCAAATTTGACACTACTTTAAATTAATGACCACTTCTTCAATTAAACAAGTTTTTCACATTTAACACATATTATTATTTTTCATGTACAATAAGTTCTACTATACTAGAGCAATGGAAAACTAGGAAATATAATGGAAATGACATTTAACACAAAATATGATAAAAACATGAGAAACATTGATACAAGGTATCATAAAAACATAATGGAAGAGAAAAAAATTTATAAAAAATAAACATGTTAAATAGTATTAAACAGCAAATTGTTAGAGTGATAAATATATGAAGCCTAAAAGCTAGGCTAGTTTTTCTTACATTTTACGAGTAAAAAGTTTATGCAGTTAGTAAATTGAGGACCTACAAATATGTTAATATAATAAGATTCAATCAGAATCTGTATTGTCATCTGAAATGTCACTATAATTTTCCATATCTTCTGTAGTGTTGACCATGAAATGAGGAACTGTTATCATAGATAATACATCTGCATTAAAGCTTTTTGTATGTTTCTTCCGTTTTTGCCGAAATGAAGATATAATTGGATTAGAGTTGATAAGCATCCAATGAATAATGTCAGTATTAGTATCAATTCTTGAAATTTTTCTTGAGTGAAAAAGCCGAATGTTCTTATACTCTTTCTGAGAAGCTTCCAACACATCCTCAGACAGCTGACCTATAGGCAAAGGCTGAGAAGCTATAATATCGCCACTATGAACTAACAACTTGTGCACGGATACAAATCTATACAAAGTTTTGCTGTATCAAGGCAATATGTTTTGAACGTTTCGACGTGTATGTAGTGGCAACTTGAAATTGCACTTAATATATTGGCGAATGTTTTTATGAGCTCTGCATCCAGGCCAGTAATTTCGGCAGCTATGTCGGGATTGTCAAAAAATTTTCTGGCAGTATTGCCGTCGTTCGTATTTCCTCCACCTTGTTTCGGATGATCCACGACTAAGCCCATTTTTTCATAAAATTGGGTTTGGATCTTGTGTTTTTGTTCCTTCACTTCGGCTTTCACTTCATTTCCTCTTGTTTGCCACTTCTGAGTTGCCATTTTATAAGCAATGTGAAGCAAATACTCGAAACTTCTAAGATATGAATGCAAAATTGATATGCCAAACTTATAAGCCGAAATGTCGCCTACTCGTTTTTTAACTTTCTCCAAATCGTTTATGTCCTTTGGTGTTATTTTGCAAATGTTGCATGCCTGGGATGACAATGTTTCTGTTAACACATTGCCTGTTTTTCCGTCCATCATTGTGCACAGAAGTTTATGCTGAAATTTAAGCGTCTTTTGCGTATTTAATTCCACGTTGGTGACGTGAAGCCTTTGGAGTTGCTGTTCTATTTCATCGTGCTGCTCTTTGATCGAAGCATTTGATTCTTTTATCAGTTTAAAAGAAATTGGACGACAGTATTTGGTAGATGAAGGGCTACAATTCTTCCAAAAAATGCGTTTTTCACCTCCTTGATTTACTGAGATCTCGAGAGGAACAATAGTGCTGAGAATAATGTTTGAATCTGAGTACTTAGGACTGCTTTGAAATGTTTGTTTATAAATACTGTGGCCTCCGCTGCCATCAAGGCCCCATTTATAGTAAATAGTAATAAGTGTAGTTTCTGCAGAAAGGTTTTGCAAAATAACATCTCTTTGAACTTCGAATAACCTGTGAGCAGTTTTATCTAATAAATCCTGTAGCGGAATATACGCTTCACTTTCGGTGACGACAATGTTTGCAAGATATCAAGTTTTTTTACTTCTTTCACAGCATTATAGGCTGGATACAGATTTGCTCCTCATGTTTTTGCACCCCTTTGTATTTTAATATAATCTTCTTTTGATAAACTGATATCCAGTATAAGAGCTAAAGCTTCCTCAGGCGAGTATTTTGTAAAAACATCCTCTTTTCGACTTGCTCGTTGCATTCTTTTTAAACTTCGTGGTGAGGCTTCCAATGCTAATTTAACGACTCTGGCAGTCGCTCTTCGTCCTGATTTTACTAAACTCGATTCGGCAGCTAAAGTCAATTCTTCAGGCGACATTTGTTTAACAATTGTTTGAACATTTCTTTGTCTTGTGCGCAATGATGATTCAGAAAAATTTTTTTTTTGGTCTGCCTGGAGGCGACTTTTTTTTGGGAGTTCCCTCAATTGTGGTAATGTGAATTCCTTGCCTAACCATTCTGCATGTTTAGTGACAAATTGAGCATAAATGTGATGACTCGTTTTCCATTTTGAGACGAGTTTGGTAATGAACACTTTGATGGAGTTTTTTATATTTTTCTCTTGGAGTGGAGAACAGTTCTTAACTCGTAACTTTTCTAAAATATATAAAAACAACCGTTCATTGCACTGAGGTAGTGAAAACTTGAAAAACTTTTCACTTTTTTTTTTAGTTATTTGTACTGATTGCGCTAATTGGTTACTTTGACTACCTGGAAAGAAGTAAATATATATGAAAAAGATGACCTTACAGGGAACCCGAAATAGTTTTATTTAAATAGAAAGACATTAATTAAGATGTTTGAAAAAAAACATAGGTGGAACTCTGCGGAACTTTTTCTAAAACTCTTTTTAAAATCAAACATGAAGGAAAAAAATGCTTAAAGTGACAGGTAAAAGCAGTTGAAAAAGTTTACTATATACACCAACATAAATATAGTTTTAGTTTATAAAAATTAAAGTACTTACTGCAAGGTAAAATATCCATGGTTAGGGGTTTTTATACTCTTCACAATAACTGTATATTAACACGTTGTTCATACGCGAATGAATGCCATAAAGTAATTTTGCGTTTTGCAAGAGCAGGTTGAGACTGCTCACGAACTCGATTTCGCTGTGTTTGTGGGCATGTGACCAATTTCTTTTGTTTGCATTAATACAGTGGGATGTTGAGAACAGGATTAGGCTAAATATTTAATTGTTTTGAGTTACAAAAGAAAAATCATTTTGTCGTCGTAAAAGGCTTGTTTTGCCCACTGTGCGCCGTACCAACTCGGCCACCGGAGACCCCGAACCAGCTCATCCAATGATCCAATTTACCTGTTTTCAAATATTTCATTCAAATAATTACGGGCCTGTATTGCATAGTGGGGTGGAGCTCGGTCATGTTAAAACCACATGTCAGGATTTATGTTTTAGTTTAATAATTGGGGTAATTGGTGTCTTAAAAAATCTGTGTACATTTCTCCATTTAAATGTCTTTCAAGGAAACGCGGACCAATAACTCTACCCCGATTATACCACACCAGCCATTAATTGATCAGGGATGTTGATTTCTCAGAGTTCTCATCCAGTGGGGATTTTCCGACGCCCAGTAGTCTAGTAGTGCATATTGTGTCTATTTACCTAAAGAAACCAAAAAAAAGAACGTTTTTCTACTGATAAAGGATAACTTAAAATCTTACCAGCCCACAATTACGGAAAGTAGCTTCGTCAGAAAAAATAACATTCATTAGGAACCTGTTATTTCCTTGCATTTATCTTGTGACCCAATTGCCAAATGTAACGCGATTTTCAAAGTCTTGCCCATTTAACTCTTGGTGGAGTGTAATGTGATACTGATGAAAATTGTACAAGTGCAATATGGTCACGACTGATTTTTGACTCATTCCAACATCTCTAGTAAGCCGTCTGGTACCTGCATGCGGGTCAATAGCTACCGCGCTTAAAACGCCATTTTCGTCCGTTTTAGTTCGCTTCCTAAATCATGGTTTCGTCTTCAAACTGCCAGCAGTACGACTTCTGGTTTCTAGCCTTTTAAATGCCATGTGAGATTTCGGGTTATTAGGAAACGCTCCGCTCGCACTAGTGCAACTTCCCTGTAGCCTTTTCTGCAGCCCCCCCCCCCCCCCCCTAATTAACAACATATAAACTTGCACATTAAAAGTGGCTTCCATGTTTAATTAAGCAATAAACTGAAAAATAATCGTTAAAATGTCAAAATTCTCAACTGCGATAAGTAAAAATAACGCATTTCCATGGAAACGAATAATTCTGAAATATGTGAACTTCATTTATTGGTAAAATTTATTTATTTTTTAAATCCGATGAAAATTAGTTAACCATAATTCCGTAACCGAAAGCGCAAATTAAATTTTTTTTATACACGTAGTTTTTTACGTAGATTCGAACTTTATAAACAAAAGTACATCATCCCATCCCAAAGTTACCCCTGAAAATAGAGAGAGGGAATAAATGTCAAAAATATTTTTAAATATGCCCCCACCCCCCATCTCATTAACATTAATCAAAATTTCATGAAAATATTTTAAACCGTTTTCGAGATATCGCCTTGTAACTCACCCTGTATGTTCATTTTTCGAAAAAACGCCAAATCTGACAACACCGCGCAAAAGATTTTCTTTTGTTCTCGCGACAAAGTATGGGTAGTGTACTTAGTAGGTTTATTTAATATAGTTTAACTGGGATTTATAAAAAATACAAAGCTTTTAATAAGTCTAGAGGCGTTAAAAATGTGTTCAAAAATCAATATAGTTCATGGTTTCCATATTCCTGGTTGAATTTAAGAAGTAAATATAATCCCATATTATGCACACATATTGCCTCAATAACATCCATAAAATTTGGTTTAACTGTTCTAAATAGTTTTGGAATTATCTCAAGCACTCAATAAGAATATGTGCTCTCTGTCTGTATCTCAAAAACAAAGGATTTGCGGACCCTTAATTATATAACATTTCTTAAAGGTATATGTGGACTTGTGCATTGGTCTGTTGACCGGTCAATTTGACCGCGGTCAAATATTACGTGGTCAAATACTAAATTGCTCCATGTCGAAATAAATTGCGGATATGTTATGTAGCCGACCAACGCTTTTCGGGGAATCACAGGCACCGATCCATAATCTATGCGAGTTTCGGGGAAATCCCCGGTTTATTCAGTGACGTGACGTTATTCGCCATGAAAATTCAAGTTCAGTTTAACTTTCACACACTTTGTTTTCCTAATTGGTACTAACGATATTATAAAGTGTGATTACTAATAGCTCTTCCAAAAATGCAATATAGAAAAAATTACTGATCGACTTAATAAGTCAAATTGTCGGTCAAGTGACCGGTTAGTTGACCAAAAAGTTTTGACTTAGATACAACTCTAGATACATATATGCCAAGTAATAGAATTGTCAATACTGCATAAAACCTAGTTAAAAAAAATTAATTTCTTTGTTTCAGGATCTTTATTGTGTTCGTAGTGATCTGGGCAATCTTCTTAAAGCTTTAGGTCGTTTAGATGAAGCTAAGGTAAGTTTCAGCGTACTAAACACACATGACATTGATTTGATTTTAGAAAGTTTTTATTTTTCCCCTTTAACCATTAAGTGCAGTGCTTGATAACAATTTATCTGATATAGTACTTCATGTTTCTTGCAGTTAGTTCTGCGCTTGGCGTAAGTTATATTGGTGGCGTAAATATTCAGTAGGGCGTTTTTTCTCATCACTCTGACCACGTTTATAGTTGACCACCCTGAATGATATCGGAGCTATGAAAAGATCGTAATACATTAAAAATCATAATCCAATAAATCACCAATGTATAAAACACTTGGTATGGTATAATATACCCTTATTATTTTGCTTCATACATAAATGTGGTCAAGATTTAAAAATTGGCGTAATATTTGAAATGCATAACTGTAGGTTTTGGCGTTATTTTCCTTTTGGTATAAAGGTATATCGAACCCTTCTTTTTTGAAAGTAATATGGACGATGAAGTGAATTTTAACTTTATTTTTGAAATTTGTAACTTTTTTAAGTCAAAATAAAAAAAGAAAGGTTTGACTTGGAGCACAGCAAATAATCCTATACGTTAAGCTTGGAAGTTAATTGATTTTTATTATGCTTAAATTGTCGTGTTTTCAATATGAGATTATTTGTTGTGCTATATATTTTATTTCAGGTGCGTTTTGGCGTAAGCAATATAAATATTTCGAAGTAATATATCAGATATCTTTGAAAGCATTGCATTCTTTTTGTTTTTATTAAGAACATAACTTAGTAGACCTGACTAAGTAATGAATTAGATTACATACAGGGTTGTCCATAGATTGCGAATGGGTGTAAGACTATAGTTTTGGTCATCTTCGGTAATAATATTCTGTGACGCCCCTATTGGTACAGGGTATCGCTAAAAACAATATGTTTAGAGTGGTAAAAAAATTCCAACTGTGAGAAAATATAAAGATATGTGTATTCTAAAATGCCAATTTTTTTTAGAACCAGGTTTCGGGAATGAAATTGTCGGTGGTTTTTTGCAAATCCACCCCGAACAAAAGTGTCGACTTTTTTTCTTTATACATGGTCGACCATTATCCAGTATCCATCCAAAAATATTGCGCACCTACGTGCACACACAACACTGCCCTGTCCATTTTTTTCCTGATTGAACACTGTGCAGATTAGTGTTGTAAATATCCGTATTCATTAGATATCCGAATCATACGGAATCGGAATCAGCTAATATCCGTATCCATTATCCGAATACGAATCCATTTTTTGACCCGCGCGAAAGCGGTTACAGATCATGTATACGTATGCATGCAGCAGACTAAAACATTTTCTATCCGGATACACGGCTAGGTAGGTCGATGCGGTATCGGTATCATACCATTCGAAGTCGAAGTTTAGGGATAAGAAGGCACCGCGTCGCGCCGTTCTCGTTTGAATTCGGTTCGGGTGAGGCGGGACTAGTTTAACCAATGGGTCTCATCTCATATGATACCCGTTACCCCGATAACTATGCCATCTTTTTTTAGGAAATGTCATTAGAAAGAGAAAGCACAATATCAAATATGCTAAATCGCAGACCGTGTTGTTCGCTTACACTCGATTCCGATTCCGTTTTCTCTTTGCACTTTGCATTAGTAACCACCCGATGCGAATTTATTTTGATTCCGAATCCGTATTCAAGTTCTCGGCCGGTTCCGGATAATCCGGATTCTTTTAATATTCGGAACCAACGGATTTTTGGATACGTATCCTTACATCACTAGTGCACATAGTGAAGCATGTTTGATATTAAAATATTAGGTATTTCAGTTTTCTATCGATTGAGTTGTCCTTTATTCAGACCTAGCTTCAAATCAAATCAAATCAAAATATTCGTTATTGTCAAAGAACAAAAAATTCTTATTGACAAAGATGAACCATAAAATACAAAAAATATAAAATTAGATACAAAAAACAAACATCGAAATTAAAATTAAAAAAACTTACACCAACATTAATATATAAAAAATTCATGATGAGATAAAAATATTTTTTTAAAACGTCGACATTTTTCGTAGTTACAAAAAAAATCACACGCACACTTCAAATTTTGTGTCAATAATATATAAAAAATAAATAGTAAAATAAAACACTGAAATAAAAGTCTTACATAAGATACAAATCGCGCTAAATTATACAAGTATACATATAAAATTAATTAAATGAATCTATATAATAGTCTTCCCCTTTATAGTAGACCCTTCCAATCAGAAGTTCCTCTACAATTTTTTTTGATATACGGTCATTCTTATACGTCTTGGAAGGTGATTAAACATTTTCTTGCCATTATAGATTACCGAACTTTTTTATCAAACTCGAGTTAGGTATAGGAAGTCTTAGGGTAAAGTCACTGTTTCTTGTTGGACTTCTCTCGCACCAAACATACTGTCTCCAGGATGAAAAGAGAGGCTAATTCCCCCCGCGACTTCGTCCCCAGTATATCAATTTTACCTCATAACAAAATTTGAAACCCCATTTCACCCATTTAGGGGTTGATTTATTAAAAACCGAAAAACACGTGTTTAAAAATTTATTTTTTAGAGTACTTCTATAAAGTTTAGAGTTAATAGGATCATCTAATATGTTTTCCATACAAAGTTTGAACCCCTGTTTCACCTCCTTTAGGGGTTAAATTTTGAAAACCCCTTCCTTAGTAAAACCTCTGTACAAAATTTCCAGTTTCTAGACCCAGCGGTGTGGGCTGTGCGTTGATATGTCAGTCAGTCAGTTTCTTCTTTTATATGATAGATTACCAAAAAAAAATGCATAAAGGAAATTATATGTTTAATTTTGGGTTTCTCAAAGTAATTTAATCAGTAATTAGCAAACTGGACACTTGTAATATGACAGCACCCATGTTAATGTCATTGCCAAAGGTGACCCTAACCTTTAAATTTATTACTTGATTTTGAGAAACTAATCGTAAATCCATTCGTGCTTTATCGGTTACCCTGTATATTATTAAATTAGTAAAAAATTCATGTGTTATGGAGAATGTCAGAATTAAGTCTATTCAATTTTTTAATACTTATAAACTAATGATTTTTGTGGAAAAGGGGTTAGGTAAATTCAGACAAAACAATGGTACATGTCACATGTTCAATTTATTTTTAAAATTTTTAAACCATATAATGTACATGTCAATTCTTTCTTTAAATATTATTTTGTTGCCAGAATAATCAGAGCTGAGAAAGAAAAGAGAAAATTATATTTTAATAATTGAAGTTACATCGACAACACATTTAAAACTACTTAGGTTATTGCCGATGATAATGAATTACCGCCCAAAGAATTATTCTTTTGAAGCAAAAATAAAACATAATTAAATATTTCGGTTTAAATTAAAGCATTTCCATTTTCAAAATGTTTGTGAAGGGAAATAAAGTCCGACCAAGTTCAAAATGGGACAGCCACGTGTTTGGCGATGCGCGAAGTTGTGACGTCAAAATCAGTAGCGAAGATATAAAAATTTATGACTATTTTCTTTTCGTTTTTTTTTTGAAAATATATTCTTCGGGTAGATTAAGTATTTACTAACGATTTAAATACACTGAAAACCAAAAAAAGTGCAACATCTCTCTTTGTCCTTTTTCTTAATATTTATCATGTTGGCAGATGTTGACCCACTCCTCTCCTTTGGCGAGTTAACGCTTCCACGTATTACAGGCTGCCACCCAGTTTTTTACAGTGGCCTCAATTTTTTTTATTGGGTTTAGGTCAGGGTGATAAGGTGGTAGACGAAGTGCACTGTGCCTGTGTGCTTCCAGTAAATTATCCCATTTATTTTCCAGCGGAGATCTTTATTTATTGTCTTGAATTATTTTATATAATTCTGCCTTTGTTAATTTTGGGTCGTGTCGTATGTCCTTATCTTTCAGGCTGGCCGATGTTATCTTCCTTTTTACGGTGACTATGACTATGGCTTATTAAAAAACGTAAACTAAAAATAATACAAAAATCGTCCAACAACAAAAATTTATGAAAAAACACATAATGAGTGGATGCGACTTTGTGAGCATTCTCATAGTTTGGGAGCAGAATTTCAGCATCAGCCAGATTTGAATAGTACTTTATCTAAAATATATATTTTCTTATAGAAAAATTTTTCCGTGTTATAACAAAATTTGAGGCTTCTGGTTATGGTCACGGTTGACATTTGAACAACGAGGCTCAGTTATGGGCAGTTTGGTCGACAAATAAAGTTTAATCCGTCGATTCACTGTTAACCGTGACTGCAACCAGACGCCAAAATTTTTCTTTTCTTTCTGTAGCTCTGCATTTTTTGTCGTTCTTATCAACGCCTCTTTTAATTTGTAATGCGGTGGAAAACAAAATGTCAAATAGAAAATTAAACAGTATACATTTTCTAAGCTAAACTGGCACAAATAATACCTATTTAATGTATCTACAATGTAGTTTTTTAAAGTCCATAGAGTTTTACATGGTAATTTTTTAACCCCACGTTGGACAATGGACCCTGTTCTATTAGAGGTATATAGATAAAACTTGACGTGGATACGTTTTAGTCTTAAGATCACATCGCGTATACGCGAAGCTGAGTGAGGAGCGTTCCGACAGCCAAATTAAAAATTTTGAAAAACGTGTAAGGACGTGTAAAGTTGTTCCTTACATCGTGAGAAATATTTTTTGTCGAAAAACTTTTTCTCTAAATCCAGTGGTTCAGCAGTTATAAGGAATTAAACAATTAAATTTTTAATAACAATCGAATGTTTAAAAAACTGCATTCAAAAAATACATAATATATATTGTTGAATTCGTGCCTCAGTAAGATTTCATTTGACACCCTACACGATGCCCTTGAATTTTTTTTTCAATTTCCCAATTTACCCCCTGAAATTAACCCCCAGAATCAAATATAACTTTTATACTTCACGTCTATAATTGGGCCTCCACACGCTATCTCTGTGCTAAATTTCAAATTTTTACGTCGAATAGTTTCAGAGAATATCATTTGTGACCGATGGACCCCGAAGTGATTCCAAAGTACACTAAAAAGCTCTAACAAATCTAAAAACGTATTTTTTGTACAAAAATACAAGGTAAAATAAGATTTGGCCAATGTTTACAAATTGTGTTTACCGTGTCGCTTAGAATGGTTTGTTTTGGCTTCAAAGAATGTTAAATCATCCCGTATCCATTATTAATAAATCCATGCATATCCCCAATAAAAGTAATCTATAGGCGCGCGGGCCATTTTAAAGGGACAAAACGTCCAATCTGTATTTAACCTGTATTTAAAAATTTGGTTACAACTGCTGTGCAAATATTGTACTATCTGGATAAGCCGCTGCAAAGTTATCGGCAACTTCTCGATAAGACATTCTTCTTATACAGCTTGCAGCCATTTTTATCATCTATCAGTAGTGTAAATTGATTTATTTAGAACAAAATTGTGACAATAAAGGTTTAAACGCAAGGAAATGTGTGTTATATTCACCCAATATGCAAAGGTAAAAACAATAATTCGAAGTGTGTGAAAAATTCATGTTTTTCAAGAAATTAATGTAGGTATTTTTTGTCTTTTCTGGCATGATTGACAAACTAACAATTTTAAGACTCTAAAATTTACCTATGCCAAATTTTATCTCTACACTTCTTATAGAACATTGGGTCAAAAATCTAACATGTAAAACTCTATGGACCGATTTAAAAAATACACTATATATTTTAATAAATCACAATATAAAAACAACAGTCATCATAATTATTCCTAGCATATTTTTAGTTTTAAAATCGTCTGTTTACGATTTTAACTCTATTATATAATAAATAAGAAAGCCCTTTGAAAAGGTTTCACCAAATGTTTTGTTTTCTTATAATATTTAGTTACCATTAAATTTTGTACTAATAATAAGAATCTATGCTATTTCCAGGTATATTGATGGATTAATAATTATCTTTTTTGGTGACATGCAGTTCAAGGTCTTTTTTGTACCTGTAGTTAGTAAGCCAAGTATTTTGACAGATTATTATACTCATATTTCGTTTGGTTGTGCTGTTAAATAACAGGTTATACCATATCGACCACTATCCACTGCGGTTCTACGTTGGTGTTGATTTCATAAAGGCCCTGTATATGCAGAGCAGGTAAAGTAAACATTGCCAGTGTGCGAAAGAGACAAAAATGTGGTTTCTATGCCTCCCATTGCCTTAGTTTCCACCTCACCCAGTGGCAGTCTGCGTAAGTTTAATTATCTCATTTTGGTTGCCTTTTGTATTATCCAGTTTTCCAGCTCTGTGGCGTAAAAGATTTTAATGCGCGAGCGTAACTTAGTAGTATAAGAATCTTGGCTAGTCCAATAGAAACAACTAAGAATCATTTAACACTGAAGAAAGTTAGCCATATCATTGATAGCTTAGTAGATTCTCTAACAATTAATTTTTCCAGTAAATTCTGAACCTAAAAGTTGCTTTCTAATTGTTTTAAATGAATTTTGCATGCGTCTGGTACTATTGGACTAGCTAAGGTAATTGGTAGTCTGGATTTTTTAACACAAAACTTTGTAAGAATTCCTAAAAATCGTATTAAAATCATAAATATGACGATTGATGTTATACATAGTTATTAGTTATTATTATAGCAGGTTAATATACTATTAAAATGGCAAATTTTGTGTGAAAGTTTTTCAATTTCTTACAATCCTATATAAAAATTCCGAATCGGGATCAGGTGTATCGTCAAAAATATCTCAAAAATCGTACAGCCTATAAAGGTGAAATTTTGCGGGTAGGTAGTCCTTATCCCTAAGGGGGATCAACTACCCCCAATTTAACTCCAATATTGAACTAATGAGAAATCCTAAACTATGAGAATTACTGACATGAAACGTGGCATAAAGGTGTAGAGGTATACATCTCACAATTACATAAAAGTATGCATGTAAAATATTTCACACAACCAAGGTAAGTGACACATCAACTTTTAAAGCAGAATAAAGCACAGTTTTTTTTTCTATTTTTAGCTCAAATCCCTTGCCAGTCGTGTGCAAAGTTCTTATTTACTTTAAAAATTTAAGAGCCACATTTTTTATTATTTATTTAGTTCCAATATGACACCCTTCCAAAAGTCCCCTCCACTGTGCAAAGTTTCTATTTACTTTAAAAATCTGTAAAATCACAACGATAGTCCTTAGAACTTTACTGTACAGTGCCGGAATTATCAAGGATATATATGGTAAAAAGTTATTTTAAAATAGAAACCCATACTAAAAAAGTAGATTAAAAAAATTAATAGTGTGTCATGTGTATATGTACTTGCTATAAAAATAAAGCTAATTTATGTACGCTGTTATGATTGTCCGTACATATCTTGGCAAATTAGCATTGTCCATTGCAAGCTGCAAGGGTTATTACCGTTGAGCAATAATATCCACAATAATTTTATGGATTGCTTAGGTTGGGTTTAGGTTTTATATACTATCGTCTTTGTCTTTTCAACCCGATTTAATCTTGTCAAAAAAGTCCAGGTTACTTCAGTTTGGCGCAAGGTGTAAATCTTCAAATGCATTTTTGCGTAGAGTTTTTTCCCAAATATATAATAAATTTGGTAAAAGGCTAAAAGGCAACCCACGGACCCAGGCGCAAGGCGAACATACCAGATCGCAATTTCCCCGACTAATCGAGGTTTTTTTTCTTTTATTTTCATTTCACTGAACGTAATAAAGGCTTGTTACCTGAAAGCTATAGAAACTAGACCAGATTTTGCGGTTGCATGGAGCAATCTTGGTTGTGTGTTCAATGCCCAAAGCGAAATATGGCTGGCTATCCACCATTTCGAGAAAGCCGTAGCACTGGATCCAAATTTTCTGGATGCTTACATTAACTTGGGAAATGTGTTGAAAGAGGCTAGGATTTTTGATAGGTAAGTGCTTATAATTTTAATTTTTTCCTGTTACAGTATTTTACCTAGTGTTAACTGTAAAGTTTGTTACACATGCAAGATAAAAATTATTCAGTGACGTTTTTTCTGAAAGAATTGATAATATTTTTATAACGGAGTTTGTTGTGAGTGATTGTGAGTAGTATAGCCTCGGAAATCTTAGGGGAGAAATAAAACTAAACACTATAAAATTTATCAACTATATAAAATGATGAAAAACATATTAAAATAGAAGTAAATATGCAGTTACTAAGTTATTGCGGTAGTAAGAGTGCCAGTCGTCTTGACCAACATCGCTGGCCCAGTGTTAAGATTGGAAATATGTTAATGTTTTTTTTTTAATATTATTATTCCTCTTTAATCTATTGAGCATAAGTAGAAAGTTAACACACAAAAAAGGATAATTATTTACCAGAGGTTTTCGTATTTTTAGTTTAAAAAAGCTACATGCAACTTTGATACTTCAACAAAAAACTTTATTTTTACAATTGTGTATCATACAACCTTGGAACACTGAAAAAACTTGTTTAGATATTTAATATATTAAAAAAAGATCATTCTTACGCTACACGATTATCGCTCTTAAGTAAAGAAAATGTGTCTTCAAATCTAACCAAAAACAAAAAAGAGATAACTACCTTGAGATTCTAATGTATCATAAAGTGGTCGGTTACAAAGGTGTATGTTTTAACATACAACTTTGTTGCCCCATCAATTAATCATACCCATTAAATAGGGTCCTATGTGCAAACATGCACCTTTGGAGTGTGACGAAAATGGCATACACCTTCGTAATTCTCCTGTTTGCACTGGTTGTATTAGTGACATTTATATCAGACCAGGTTGTACATATAGCCCAGACAACATATAACCTTGTAATAGCACTGAGGCCATTATTTTTAGATTGGTAACATACCCCCTTGTAATATTGGGCCAGCGATATGGTAGTTGGTGACTTTGTTTAAAAAATAATTTTAAATTTGACATGACATTTAAACAAGTTAAGTAGGTATTTCATTATCCTGGCGATTTTTCATTCAAGAAGTGCCTATTGTTCACAGAATTTGTGCTGACTCAGCGTCCCTTATAGTTTAAAGATTTTCCATTGTCCCCAATGCGCAGTAAAATTTTATTTGTATTTTTCGGGTAAAATATCCCCTTTTTTACCGTCGTAAAGGAAAGAAAAGTTGTTTTAAAAGATACTAAGGTTTTTTTGAGATTTTTTATCCAGGCAAAATAGAAAGGTCACAATCAGTCGACGAGGAGACATAAATAGATGAGAGCGCACTGTTAATAAAATGGTTAACAAATTATGCCCTCTATAAGGTTGTCCTATCTATATCTCTACATATTATCAAACGCAACATCTCTCTGTATTTGTGTCCGTCTCGAGAACAACTGATTCAATTTATGGTACATCGTCTGACCATGTTTTAGTCTATATTTTGTTACGCCATGTAACATAGTAAATTAGCAGCAACTATTTTATTGAAGCAAATCGACAAAAAACCGACTGAGTAGAGTTTTTTTGGCATACGCTACATGAACCGTAAAAGCGGGTTCCCACTATGACGGGCCGTCTGTTTTGACGGCCCGATAAAACAACCGAAAGTGTCAGTGGCTGTATAATTTTATAGAAGCTGTTCACATTTAGCCGGGCCCGGGAAAAAAGACGGCTTCAGAGATTTTGAACGGACATTTGCCACTGCTGAGTGCCGTTTAAACGGCCGGGTCGGCGTAAATGTGAACCAGCAAACCTTAAACATATAGCCAATCTTTGCTCTGGACAAACACATTCTCTAAATTTTGTATCTGTTGAATGTCGTCCTAATAGGTCATCAAAGGAGGATGTAGTCATTCGAAAGTAATTGAAAAACTTTATTTCGTCGCTTAGATCACACATTAATGTTTCAAATGTTCGTAGTGAAAATGTCTCCCGTAAAATAGGATGCACCCAATGCTTTCTTTCCACTCTGTCACGTCTTTTTCTTCTTCTGAAATACCACCACAGCACTACAATTCGTCGTCCATTGTGTTCAGAGGTCTGATCTCTAGTGACCGGACCAATTTTCGTACGTATCGGTGTATGGTGTGAACACTCGCGTCCGGGCGCCGGTTTCCATCAAAAGAGACGGCCCGTCATAATGGGAACCCGCTCTTAGAGATATATCAATGCAATGAATAAAAAATCGACCAAGTATATTTTGCAAAAAAGTCCGCGACATCATATGCCTATCTTTGACGTGTAACTTACAACAAGGGTTTTATGCTGCCTTTGATACCGAAAATGTACATTATAATTGGGACTGAATTTTAAAAATAATTATTTGATACTTATAAAAATAAATCATTTATTCAATTCGAGCATGTAGATAAAAATGTCCTTTAGAGTACGTAATTTCCACATATACGTGGTTTTTCGAGTTTGATTACAAGCTGCCCAGCAAACAATTTTGATGTGAACTATCAGTGGCAGAGAAGAATGAAGTTCGTTGTGTCAGTTCTTCTATAGGAAGTGACAAAGTTCTTCTTTTAGATATGTGTAAAAACACGAACCTTATTCGTATTGGACCTCCTCTTTACTTTAATAGGCCAATTTTAAATCGAATTATTCGAGAGCATAATGCCACCGTGATTAACACCTTGGCAAGGGCGGCTACTGCCAGGGGGCGCAGGGTCTCGCACCCCAATTAAATTACCAACTAAAATAATAAAATAAATATATAAAATATTTATTTCATTAAAGCAACTCATCACCAAAAACTCTTCAAATTATCCTCGTAACGTAAATTACAGAGCCAGCGAAAGCACAAATAAATAATGCAGCGTTTTTGCCTTGAAGGTAGTTTGGAGTATCTTGGCAAAAGTCCACGTTATAATCTGAACGGTGGATCAAGCGCGGACCTAATCCTTATTTCCGCAGGGTCTCAGCTTGAGAACAACCGCGAGATGATGTCACGCAAAAGGATGCGATGCTCGATGACCAATCAGATTGCGAATAAATCTGTGGTTGCTATGACAACGGTCGGCATAGAACACGCGCTTCGGTCTCGAAACTTCAGCAGCCTTTCTGCCTTTGCCGTTAAATAGTTTGTTTTGTTTTCTGTTTTTTCGGTACAATCTCCACTCCTCGCCAGTGTTGCCAGATGACAGAACCAAATTTTCTTCAAGGGGACACTAAAAAAATCATAAAGGCTTCATCTTTTTTTTATGAAAGACTATGGCTGGGGGTCCGTTCTTCGAGTCGCGCCGAATTCGCCGCCTTTTTTTTTCGAAAATTACTTAATTTTTGACCAGGCGCAAACATATTATTTTCTATTTGCGATATGGGTAATAATAACAATATGTATAATATACCCTACTAGCTTTCGCCCGCGACTTTGTCGGCAATATAACAATTTTACTCCATTACAAAATTTGAATCTCCATTTCACTCCCTTAGGGGTTGATTTATTAAAAATTGCAAAACACACGTTTAAACATTTATTTTTTAGAGTACTTGTATGAAGTTTAGAGTTAATAAGACCATCTAAAATTTTTTCCTTCATACAAAGCTTAAACCCCTGTTTCCTGTTTCACCCACTTAGGGGTTGAATTTTGAAAAAAACCTTTCGGTAGTGCAAGCCTACGTTGTATAAGAAACTTCTGTGCAAAATTTCAAGCTTCTAGGCCCAGCGTATGCGTTGATACATCAGTCAATCAGTCAGTTTTTTCTTTTATATAATATAGAGATAATACAAAATTTCGTAAAAAATCTTCATTTTAAAAGACAAATTTTATAATGTGTTATTAATATCAAAATTGCTGTTTCATATGTACTATTGAACCTAAACATGTTTTTGTAGTAATATGTTGTAATTAATAAACATATATCAAACCATGTAATAAATGTTTAATATGCATTAGCAGCTCAATAACCAAAATTCATTATATTGAAATCACAAAATTTTTCAAAATGTGCACTATTTCAAAGTATAATTAAATCCTGGCAACTATTTGAAAAATTAATTAAATATTTTTTTCGTATTTACCATCAAAAATAAATGCAAAAAAAACTAAAAGGTCCTAAAAATTAAATTTATCTGGCTGCGTCAGTAGGAAGAGGTGTACCTTATTTTAGCGGAAGATAAAAAACGTCAACCCTAATTTATTTAAAAGGGGATGACTTACCCTTTTGTTTAACACCAAGCTCGATAGTCTACGCCGCGCCGCACGGATAGATAATCACAACTGATCTACTGGTTCGCCGGTAGTGTACCCCCCATGAGTCACATCAGGAGGCGTCAACCCCAGCGCATTACCTTCGTCTAATGGGTTTTTTCATAGGGCCCATTACCAGAACTCTGCTGTTTATATCAGAAAAACACATTTTTGTGTTTTTCTCGAAAATAGGCAAAAGTGAAAAAAAATCTTTAACATATGCAATATAGCACTTTTAATTTCTATTTTCCGAGCAGTGTACCCCTCGATCTTCTCCACGGTGGATTTTTCGGATGGGATCTCGGACTATAGGTTGGTAGTCAAGCATTAGTATCAACTCCCGGCCTCGTATATAAAAATCTTATAGGGTATTACCAGTTTTATCGACTTCGACCGCCCACTACTCGATAGAACTAATATCCTTAATATCTTCAATAATATGATCTGTGGGAGGACGGAGGAATATAAGAAAACATCCTTTTTTTATATAAGACATTTTCCTTTTATAAAAAATACATCAATATACTTCTACCAATTTAGAAGACTTTTGCGATCATATTATGAAACTGAGACGTGGCCAGTTGTTCAAATGAAAAAATAATGCCTCGTATTTTTTATTGAAAAATAAAAATCCTTATAGCCCAAAATAGAACGTTATCCTATAAGAAAAGGAACATAAGGCTTATTTTATGATCGTCGTAGCTTTGAAGATTGAATTTCTGTCATTTGCTTTTCTGGGTCGTACGAAATATTAAGTGCAGAAGTTTTTCCTCGAATTTACATGTTTGTGAGTTTGTGGGTTGTTATTTCCGTCCCTGGACCTGTAAACAAAGAAATTAATCCTGTCAAGAAAGTTGTGAAATATTTTTGGGAAACTTATCAGAAAATGTTTTATTTGGTATTTATGGAACCAAGCGGGAGATATGGTTTTTTTTGTTGATATTAATGTATTTTTAGTGTTCCGTGAAAACGGAACACTTATGGACTCACTTCGGTGTCCGTCCGTCAGTCTGTCACAGGCGACTTTCTCTGAAACTATTCGACGTAAAAATTTGAAATTTGGCACAGAGATAGAGTGTAGTGGCCCAATTATAGACGTGAAGTGTAAAAAGTTGAATTTTGATTCTGGGGGTTAATTTCAGGGGGTAAATTGAGAAATGAAAAAAAGATTCAAGGGCATCGTGTATGTTGTGTGTCAAATGAAAGCTTATTGAATCACGAATTCAACAATATATATGATGTATTTTTTATTCAATTTTTTTAAACATTTTTGGAGGGAAAGCTTAAAAATTGCTGTCCCCACCCTTATCACCAAAAGAATCGCTCAGAAAAATCTGAAACAAATCATGAACATTGAGAATTAGGTCTAGATTAAGTCAAAATTATCAGGATTAAAAAATTCTAGCGCAATCATTTGTTATAAACAATTTAATTATTTCCTTATAACTGCTGAACCATTGGTTTTAGAGAAAAAAAAATTCGACAAAAAATATTTCTCACGATGTAAGGAACAACTTTTGTTGTTACACATTTTTCAAAATTTTTAGTTGACTCAGTCGAAACGCGAGTGAATTACTATTTTTTTGTTTGATTGAAATAGCAACGTCGTTGAAATTGTAAATGGACCAGGGAAATTGTATGGCTTTTACATACTTTGCTTTGAAATATTTTTTGGAAGAGATCCAAGAAAAAACGCAAAATGTTCCTTATTTCTGCTAATTAAGAATAAAATGAAGTCGTATTTATTGACGTTATACGTGACGCAAACTCTGGCAAAAATAGCTATGATTTAAATCGCTACTTTCGTTTATTCCGTGGGAAAAGTTATATCCATCAGTAAAGCTAATTAATGTAATGATTTTAGAAAAGTAGGAGTAAAGTAAATATTTTCGAATAATGCTAATCAAAATTATAAACATGTCTGTTACCGGTTACCGCTATAAAATTATGGGAAAATAAATCGGGGACAGTCGTTATGAAAACCGTGACAGTTGAAACAAGTACCAAAATAGAAATCATTTTGATATCAAGCAAATTACAGAGATATTAGAATAATCCACAAGTTTTTACAGTGACGGTGACAGAACAAGAACTTGTCAAAACCTAACCATTCAACTAGAGAATTAAAATTTAAACCAGTACTAACCAGCCTTAAACCTTTTTAGTGAATTTCCCTCTTAAGAGTATTGTTTATATTTCTATAGACTAGGAATTATATCTAATTTTAAAGACTGAAATTTTTCAAAGGAAGTTTGGAAGTTGTTTTAGGAAACACAGGTCGATGTGAGTGATAGATATAGATATGATGTTATTGTCCATGCAATTAAAACAAAAATAAAATAGTTAGAATTTTCATCATCTAATTTTAATATCTGTAATATCAGAGTTTTCTTTTTGAGTTGTTGATAATTTTTTAGAAAAACTATTACAAGGGACTGCTTCTGAATCCTTTTAGGATACCAGTGAATTTCTAAATTCATTAACCCGTAAGAAAAAATCATGATTACATTTATTATTATTTGAGAAATATCGGGAATATGAAACAAACCTGGCAAAATTATTTGTACCTAAAGCAATTCCGGTTGCGATTGCTTTGTGATTTAAGGTGAAATCCGATGTCGAGGGAAGTAGTATGTTTGGGTTTGGGCTATTTGAAAAGTTTAAAGTTGGATTTAGGGCTAATCACTAATTTAATCACCAAATAGATGTTTGGTCGGTCATTGTTGGAGTTAACAATCCTAACAATAAGATTGTTTTGGCGTGACTTTCTACCGTCGTTTATTTGTTACTTCCCTTTAACTGTTGATGTCTACATTTCTTGCTAATATAAAGAACAGTCAACACATAGTAGTCAGGATATAGACAAAGAAGAAGAGGCGTCAGAAATAAGTAAGGGACTAAAAGAAAGCGAGGAAGAAGCAACAAGATACACGGTGAGAAACTATTAGTGATTAGATTCGCAGACGATAAAGATGTTCTAGCACAAAATACAATAAAACCTAGGTAATTGAACGTCTGAAAAGAGACAACAGAAGAAGAATGATTATAAAATTGCGTCGAATTAACCGAGAGGTTGTAAACGAGTTCTGTTGTTTAGCTAATACGATAAAAAGGGATAATCGAAGCAAGCGCGATGAGTAAAGTAGAATAGTACAAACCACGATACACTTACAACGGTATGCTACGCTATGAATCAAAATACGTCGAGGCCGCGCAGATGAAGTTACTTCGAGGGAAAAGCAAAGTAACTAGGCCGCTTGAATAATGCAAAATCCGTGTGACGTCAAAATGGGAGAGCCTGGCCAGTCGATCGACGCATCGGCATACCGTGTGAGTCCTGATACAAATAAAACAAGATATGATACTGCGCAGGTAGGCGTGGCCATTTACGTCACGCCGTGACCAATTCCGCAATATTTTGTAAACGAAACACGTCTTTTTTAAGATCGCGTTGTGTTTTCAACTATTTTTTGGTGTTTTTATATTACTTTCAGGAGTTTAAAAGTAAAAATGAGATGTGCTGTGTATGGTTGTGAGGTGGACAATCAATCAATCAATGTATGTATTTATCCCTTTATTTATATGATTATTTTAAATCATTTACTATAAAATTTGTATTATAAGCAGGAGGCAAAGTATATTGCCAATAGAATTTATATAAAATCGCCTAAAACTAACGTAACCTCTATATTGCGCGTTATAAATTTCAAAAATAGGACACAGCGTGACGTCATGCGAGAACCCGGACGAATTTGACACGGTTTGGTATCATACCTTCTTTCATTTGTATCATGCGTGTGAGTGTATCGTGGCACAAACAAAGAGAGCACTTACTGCGGAGACAACTGTAAGCAAGCAGCATAGAATGACGGGAAATCAAAGCACTTAAAATGTGGCGTTACACTAGACTAGCTGTTTCCAGCTATGACAACCGTTATTAGCATAGGAAAGTCACCTGACGTTCAAGAAATAACTTCACCAGTAAACTTATTGTTAGACTAAAATGGTTCACACTGAAAGTGTATAATATTTAACTCGTAACTCATAACGTAACTCAAAAGAAATCGGTTAAATCTTTTATCTCACTTTGGGGCATGGCATGTTATATACGCATTTTTTGTTATAGGAATTCATCGAAACAAGAAATCATGGCTTTAACTAGCGAACGCCCATAGTTGCCTATATAATTAAAGACTGCTTTTACATTATGCTTTTAATGAAATTAGTTTGCGTGACCCGAAATTATACAAATAAAGCGTGACGTTACCTTAAAATAGTTATTGGAATATGGAAATTTTTATATTTTTTTTTATGGCAAATTCCACAGCAAAGAACTAAATGGAATGATTTTTGTGGACATGTTTAGCCGAGAAAATGAGCAAGCTGATATAGAATCTATACAAAATGAGTTTCAAATTCAACGGCATACCGCCAAACATACAACATTAAAAAGTATCTGCAAAAATTATGTGAAACTAGTGTTTGCTAATGCAGTCCCTTGGCTGCTTTATTTGTAAAGGAAAGAAGTTTATCTGCTGAATTTAATACCTTATATTTCTATGATTCTTTAAAAAAATACACATCTCTTTCACCCCCTTAGCTGTTGAATTTTAAAGAAAGACACTTGTTTACCGACATATTTCCAATAAAAAGTTTATATGCTGAATATAACATACCCACCTTCAACGATTTTTGATATGTGGCAATGTTTCAAAAAAAATTAGACACCCTTTTCCTCTTTATGGGCCTAATTTTAAAAAACGGACGTGCATGAGTTTATATATTCTAAATTTAATGTCTCCACCATTAGCCATGTAGATAAGGTTTTCTTGAAAATACTTTACACCTCCTTTTTGCCTACTTAGGGGTTGAATTTCAAAATATCATTTTTTATCCCTTGTCTACGTCATTCAAAAAGTATAGAGTCTAAATATCACCTGTCTAGGATCAGCGGTTTGGGCTGGGCTTTGGTTGACAGGAGTCTAGTTGTCGCTACTATTTCATATTTATTATATATGACGGCTCATTGCGCCTATGACAGTCAATCGGTTCAGTGACTAGCTCTTTAAGATAGTTTCTGCTGTTACAGTGGGCTCTCACTATTATAAGTTTCCATAATTTTAATATACCCTCTACAAAGGATTTTCAATAATAAAAAAAAATTCAAATGTATGTTTTATTTGAGAATAATAAGATAAAAATCTTGTTAATTCCAGTCGAGTTTAAAAGCACGCGAAACACAATGTCACTAGAATGTGGCCATTAAAAAAACACTTCTCAATCATTTTTAGTAGTACATATATTTCCATATAAAGTTAGTATTCAAACAAAAGAAGTTAACAATTCTTATAGACAGAAACACACGGCTTTCTAATTTGGTTTTTTGCCCTAGTGCTTGTGCTTCCCCATAACTACTATATCTTTTACTATTATAAAGACGGACGGCATTATCCAGGTTTAAAATATAAACAAAGAAGAAAAATCACAAATAATTATAAGAGTTAAACAAGGATGCAAGGAAGAAGCAACAAGATACAAGATGAGCAATTATTTCGATTTGCAATTTGCAGACTATATAGACATTGTAGCGGAAAATGATTTTGATTTAATTTTTTAGTTCAATAAAAAGAAATGTTGAATTAAAAACGCCACAAAACACAGAAACGTGACAGTGGCGAATTAATATCAAGAAAACAACGAAAGGTTAGCTTGCATTTTGGCCAGCTTGGTCGATTTTGGCAACAGCTTAGAAATGCAATGTATTGTAAGAAATCAATGAATTCATTATTATATTTTAAACATTTCTCATCACATAAAGATATTGTACTGGATTCCATCGGGGAATGGCAGTAATTTAAGCTTGAAACAATCAGGTTTTGTCTCCTTTTCCTAGACGGTACGAACGAACTATGTATGTAGAAATATGTTATGTAAGAACTATAATTTTTTTTTTACTTTCAAGCACACCGAGCTCTTAAAACCGTACCATTTATTTTAATTTTTCGTATCAAATGATGAAAACGTGAAAAATTTTATTTTTCCTAGTCCTAGTCCTAGTGTATAATAATACACACTCCAAAATCAGAATTTAGGGAAAGCGCCCACCTAAAAAATGAAACATACATTCTTAAAAAAAGAAAAATATATATATTTCACAATCCGACAGTTGGTCTGAATTTATTATTTTATATGAAATATTTATTTCGCTGCCGAACTACACCCTTCTATAAAATGCTCTATTTCTTGACTAATTTTCTATTGAAACGTGAATTCGTTCGTTAGCGACAGATTCATAAAAGAAAAGTTTAGAAATAAAGGTTGCTTTTGACAGTTTTTATCGGTGAGTCCTAAAGCGCTTGAAAGATAGATGTTTACATATAAGAAACTTTTTGTTGGTTAGAAAATATCTTATTTAATGTGTATATTTTATGGAGATAGTGTTTGGATGTCGGAATAGCTGTCTTGAGTCTGCAAATGATTTATTGGCCTACTTTATCTGATTGTTTTTCTGACATTTTCCGTTTTTTTTTACCAGTTTCGGAATTATGGAAGTTTAGCCGCCGGGAGAAATCATCAACAGACGTAAAAACTTTTTTGTAACACTAAGTTAAAAAGCTTGTTAAATTTGCGAGAATCTTACAGGTTAAAGTTAATCAAACAAATAAAGTAAACAAGAGAGGACATCCGGCGAATTGCCTTTGATCTTTTAGCAAGCCTTTCAATGACTAAGGCTGGCACGGTTGGTCTGTTACTAGAGGCGTCGATGACGAAAATAAGTAAAAATAATTTAATTCACGGACGTTGCCGTGGTTGTGTGAAATAAAAAACGGCCAAGTGAAAGGGTTCCGTACCACCGTAAGATAGTGTTTATAGTTTTTTAATAAATTTGCTGATGTTTCATCCCATATTCTTGTCGTGCGGTGTTAAAATGTCACATAGTTAAGAATGTTGAAAAAATAGGCCATGAAAAAAATCGTAGAAATATGTTCTTTAATATTCGGATCCAACGGATTTTTGGATACGTATCCTTACATTACTACTGTATAGCACAAGAGGTCGACTACCGGTTCTCGACTTATGCCCCGTCCGGACGATAAAATTATGTTTCATTTTGACCGTTTTTATGTAAGTATGTTGCAACACTACTCCATAGAAAAATTACGGCACGCTGCCGCGTATGTTTATATTAAAAGATAGTATTTTTGCATCATAATTAATTAGTAGTTGTTCCAAGTTTCGATCATCCATCACATTGGTTATCTAAAATAAAATATTTTAAAAATAATGTCTATTACATAAACGCGGCGTAAAATAAACTAATACCGCGTCAAGAGAGGAACTGTTCGCTTTGCGGTTCGTGGTCGCCCGCGTCGCCTCGCTTTTCGGCGCCACAGAGAGCAAAACAAAAGGTGCCAGCCTTATCAATGACCTCGTCCCTTTAAATTGGTGGTATTGGCTGTTGCCGTTTATAAATTTTATTCAGCAGAACCAGTGTTGCAAATTTCCGATTAACAGACAGTGGGAAGAAATAAAAATTATTAACACTATCCCTCTTCATGAAATAGTAACTTAATACTTTCGTTCTGATTATCCACATATGTTTTTTATTTGTAAATAATTTATAGAAGATTTCAGAATAAATTTAGTTTACTATATAAAGTCATCCTTGAGCACGCTTTGATACCTTAAGGGACAATAATAGGCTAAGCAAGTCATTGTAACACGTTTTTATAAACTTGATCTCGTCTTTTTGTCATAAATTGCCCCGATTTTAATATAAACGATATTTTGTCCACGGGTACCATACAGCTATTAACCTCAAAATGTTAGAAAGCCATCACGGAAGACTTTTTTGCTTTATTTCTAGACAAATATTACTTCTGAAGGTTTATTTAAATAAGGCTTTAGTGTGATATTTATTACCAAAGAAACTCTGGAATGCGCCCGCCAGTATTTATTCTCAAATACGAAATATAAACAGAGAATAGAATAAACTCATATTATTTCCACACTGTAAATAGGTAATTTTTTAGGTTATTCCATATAAAATAGGCATTCATTTATTAAAGTTTATATTAGGTTCACAAAAATGACGGCATATACTGTATTACATCTATGTACAGAGTGTTCTGTATAGTTATGTTCAAATTTTGGGAGCGTAAAATAGCCTTAATTCTAAGGTAGGAAGACCGTAAGAAGGTAGTTTGTTGAGGAGTGCGGCATGCCATACTTGGTCAAAGGCCTTTGAAATATCAAGAGAAACAATCTGAGATTCGCCATGAAATTCGAGAGACTTGTTCCAGTGATGTGTAAGAAAGCTAAGGAAATTAGCTGTGGATCTTTGGTGACGAAATCCGTACTGTCTGCCATGGATGATTTTGTGTTTTTTTAGATATTTTAGAATTTGCAAGTTGATCGCTTTCTCCATAACTTTACTGACAACAGAGAGAAGAGAGATGGGTCAATAATTGGATGGAAGGGACTTGGAACCTTTCTTCGGGACAGGCTGCACACAAGCAGTCTTCCAGCTATCTGGGAAGATACCCTTGTCATAAGAGATCTGGAAAAGACGATTTAAGATGGATGCAAGTTCTGGAGCGTACTTTTTTTAGAACAATTGCTGGTATGCCATCCAGCCGGGAGGACTTTTTGGTGTCAAGGGATAGAAGAATTTTTTGAACCTGTTTGACCTTAGGTATTATGTCGGGCATTTTGTGGAGTACAGACGTAGCGATTGGAAGAGTGAAATTGGCGGGAGGGATTAGGGTGGAATTGGTAGCGGATTATTTGGCAAATAGTTCAGTTTTCCCTTTAGAGGTGGAGATAATTTCATTGTCAGAGACCAGGGGAGGAAAAGGGCTTCTACACTAACTAATTTTTTTGGCAAGTGACCAGAAAGATTTGCTGCCGTTGTGACAGGAAAGCACTTTATCTTTTATGCTGTTGTTAAAAGCATTTTTGTACTCTTAAGATAATTTGGTTGTATTGATTTCTTGCATCTGTGAAAATTTGACGATTTTCGGATGTAGAATTTTGAAGATACCTTTTGTGAGCTTGAACTTTTTTGAGCCTGGCTTTATCACAGGTCCTGGAGAACCATGGCTTTTGATGGAGTTCAGGTTTCTTGCGGGTATGTGAAATGAAACATTCAATACCTGCTTGAATGATGTCTGTGATATGGGAGCAAATTTCGGAGGGATCGGGACTGGAAAAACAGACAGGGTTCCAGGGGAAAGCGGAGAAGAAGTTTCGGAGACCATCCCAGTCGGCAGAATTGTAGTGCCAGATCGTGCGTTCTAGCACGATTTCAACGAACTCTGGATATATGGGACAAGAGACGGTAATGAGGCCATGATCTGAACGACCAAGGGGAGCGCATACAGATGTTAAGTGTGGCTCAGGATGAGTGATAAGAAAAATATCTAGTGGATTTGGATTATGGGTAGAAACGCTGGGAAAGGCTTTCTGATTAAATTGGTGAGCTAGTTGCTGATTGCGAAGTCTTCTGCTGCTCTGCCTTCTGGGTCAGTTTTTGTGGATCTTAACCATTCCTTGCTATGGACGTTGAAGTCGCCTAGGACGATAACTTCAGCGGAGGCAAATTCAGAGGTAAGATGGTCAATTTTTGCCGAGAGAAAGTCGAATAACTCATTGTAGGAGTTGTCTGATGGGGAGCGGTAGATGCAACAGATAAATTTAGTAGAATATTTAAGAGTAAGTTTTAGCCAGAGAATATCAGGCTTGCCTGACTCCAGGTTCGGGAGTCTGGTGCAAGAAAGACTGCTGCGAACGTAGGTACTTATCCCACCACGAAGACGAGAAGATGACAGAAGTTCATAGCCTAGAAACAGAGATGATTGGTTGAGGATTTGGGACTGATTTGGGTTTCGGTCAGAAAAAGAATGTGGGGTTTGCATGATTGGAGGGTAGTGGTGGACGGAGTCCAAATTGGAATTAAGCCAGCAGATGCTGACAAATGTTACTCTATACTCTTCTACGAATTCTTCGATAGAGGTAACTTAAAACCCAGGGATATAAAAGTTAATGGGACATGATTTGCAAAAACGTTTCTAAGTTTGTAGAGTCGGACATAAAAAGGAAAAAAGCTATAACGGCAACTTGAGAATCTCAAGTTACTCAGAGATGTATGAATAAAACATTTTATACACCCGGACACAAAAAACGCACGACTAAAACAATGTTCTTAAAACTATATCGGATAAAATAAAACTAGGTTTTTATTTTATCTCGTCTCTTCTGATTTGGCCTTTACTGAAGGGAACACTAATGGGATACAATAAAGGAAATTGAGAAAAGCGAACTTACTGTCTGGCGTCTGCAAACCTGCCAGAAGCAGAATATAGGCGC
The DNA here is from genome assembly GCA_963971165.1 of Philopedon plagiatum. Taxonomy (NCBI): domain Eukaryota; kingdom Metazoa; phylum Arthropoda; class Insecta; order Coleoptera; family Curculionidae; genus Philopedon; species Philopedon plagiatum. The sequence goes on along the minus strand of OZ020192.1, from coordinate 95,464,041 downwards.
ATTTTGTACACATAAAAGAAACATTTCAATACCAAGAAGGATTCTTTTTTTCTAAGCTATTATTCATTTGGCGTAAGTATAAGTAAAAATACTTCTTTTAAACACGGGACTAATTTTGAGTTTCGGGAAATATGCTTCTGTTAAGAAATTACTTTCTTACCTCAAAAAACGCGCATTCTTTGCCTAACGAAGTCTAAAGAATTTTAAATTATTGCCATGAGTTTAACATAATATCTTGCTATGCAAGTGCGCGATTTACTTAAGTACCGTAAAATGGGGTGAATAGGGTCATGAGGGTGAATAGGGTCGAAAGTGTGTTCGTTACCTAAATCCAGTTTAAAAATAAAAGGCGCGAATGGTGCCGATTTTCGAACATGGCTTTTACATGTTGACGCTTATCAACACCGGACGTGATATTTATGTGTGCTGTTAAACAACCTGTAGAGGCGTGTTAGCCACGATAATATTCGTAATATTTAGTGGCAAAAAAGTTATCCCGTAAACGTGTCCCGTCTTTTTGTTAAAATTAACGGACAAAGGTTTTTGTGTGTTGTGTAACTTAAAGGTAAGTGTCCCAGCAACAAAGTTATATAATTAGTGTCTTATTATGTTAACTGGTGTTTGTGTTAAGCCGAATTTTGTTTTTTCGGGCGAAAATTTGATATAGTTTATTGGCCATTACTGTATTGTAACACCCTTGATTCGTACTATAGGTACGTTTAGAAACCACTTTGTACTTTATTCACCTATTTAACCTATTTTTTTACAATAATATTTTTGACTTTTTTAGCAGACAAGATAAACACAAAAATATTTTATGTAAAGTTTAATATATAACTTTTGTTACCTAGTTTTGCAAAAAAAAGCCAAAAATTATCTTTTAAAACAGTTTAGCTGACGCTTTTTATCCCAGTAGCGGTTTAATCGTATTTTAGATTCATTTTAATGGGTGACCCTATTGACCCCGACTTTGGGGTGAATAGGGTCTGGGCATAAAAAAAAAAATATATATATATATATATATATATATATATATATATATATATATATATATATATATATATATATATATGCTGACTCCTACTGAATCTCTTAAAACTTATATGGTAGTTCTACTGTACAAGTAGGGACTCATAATAGTAACCTATGTCCAAATTTTTCCGGACAACGGTTTCACAGTTATCGAGGTTTAAAGTTGAAAATTGACCCTATTCACCCCATTTTACGGTATAGTGTTTTTTTCTTGGCTATATAATCTTTTCTGTGTGTAGTTGTTGAATTCCAATTCACTTTAATCAAACCCAAGAATCCTACTAGTGTACAGGGTATTGATTATATTTGGACCAATAGATAACTGTTATTTGAAGAAATAAAAAGAAAATGATTAAATTACAAAAATTCTAGATTTGTACAAGAACCATCAGGAAACGTAACTGAAAAACAATAATTGAACATCAAATAAGCGAGTTTTGAATTGACCTTAAGTTTTTTCAGCGAGCTCGCCATATTATGTTTTTGTTTTTTAAATTCTACTCGCTATAAGTCCTATTTTATGTTAAGTTACCTACACCGATGTTCAACTGTTTTCCTATAATTTTAGAAAATAAAACGAAACTCGATACCCCTCGTATATATGAGATAATGCAAGTCGTATAAGGTTTATATGGAAAAATCGACAATTTTCAGTTGAGAGGCAGGTGCTCTAACCAGGTGCTTCAGTCATTTAAAGAAAGACAGTTTATTGTTAGTTTATTTAAATTATTTATTAAGGGCTACACTCAGCAAGAAAAGGTTGATATATTTACAACATATATAAAATCCAGTAAAAATAAGAGGGAGGCAAGGGCAATATTATATCCAACACTGTATGAAAACCGGCAAGTTCCAAGCTTAAAAGCCTTTGTAAGGACCTACAGGAAAATAATAAATTCTTAAGATTTCAAAAGAAAGAAAAGGACTGCACGCTAGCCTGGCGAAAACATTCAGCTAGATATTTTGCTTTATTTTAATGAAAACCCGACTAACTCTGTACCGGTGGCATGTGTAGCATTATTTAAACAATACATTTTACAGAGTCCAAAGCACTCTAAAAAAGTTTAAATATAAACCTTATAAGTTTCGTAAAATTTAACAGCTTTCTAAAGAAAATAAACGCAAAAGACTGGAATTTTGTATAATGTTATGCTAGAAAAACTACATAGTGATGACACCCTTTTTTGACAGGATAATATGGACAGATAATGCTTGCTCTGCTAGAAACAGTGTCTATAATAGACATAATACCTATTATTGGGGTCAAGAGAACCCTCGTGTTGTAAAGGCCGTCAAAACTTCAGGATAGCTTTCAGTGTTTGATGTGACATTGTTAGTGACGGCCCATTAGGGCCTTTTTTACGAAGGTGGCCTAATTGGTGATAGATATCACTTTATATATAGAGAACTTTTTAGAAGAGTTACTGCTTAATATCCTCAATCGAGCTATTCGGCAACAAGATGGTGCCCCTGCACACAACACGCCAAACGTGGCTAAGTTTTGAAATCAGAAGTATCAGACTTGGATTGATAAAAATGGTTCAATTCGATGGTGACCCAATAGCCCCGATCTTAGATTGTAAACAGGTATTTCTGATGATGTCTCAAAGATTGAGTGCATTTTAACACTTTAGAAGAACTAAGGCGGAAACTTGTGGAAGAAATAAATTTTATTAAAACACCAGAAGTCGCTGAGGGATGCCATCAACCATTTAAAGACATGTTTTCACACTTGCATTTGGCAAACGAAGGGGGGGGGGGCACTTCGAACATGTGTTTAAGTAAATATACATCTTACTTTTTTATTAATCATCTATTTTAATTCAATATAAGCAATATTGTAAAATATATAGACCTTTTCTTGCTGAATGTGACCCATAATAAATAAACTAATAATAAACTTTCTTTGAATGACTAAAGCACCTGGTTAAAGCACCTGTCATTACCTGGGGATTGTCGATATTTCCACAGAAACCTTATACGACTTACATTAACTCATACAAGGGGTATGGAGGGTTGTTTGAGTTTCGATTTACTTTTTAAAATTATTGGAAAACATTCGGAACGTCGGTCTAGGCAACTTAATATAAAATGGAGGACTGAAAATACAAACAGACCAAGTCCAAATTTTTGTATTTTGGGTTATCAATATATATGTATGTACACTTATTATTAACAAGCCCAATCAAGATACAAATAGACCATGTGGCTTTAAAACGCGAAACCAATAATAAGCGTATAATACACACCGACCAAGTGTATTGGGACATGTGCTGTAAAATACAAACAGACCATGTAAAAAATACTTTTTAAAAACAAGCATTTTTCTAATTTAAACACGTTTCTATCTCTTCAAATAATAAAGTCTATCTATTGGTCCAAATATAATCAATATCCCTGTACTTATTCTAAATTTAAATCAATTTGATTGTTTAAGTTCTAATTTGCAAGAACGAGGTTTTAATAGTTTTTCTTTATTTTTTTAACCCGCTTATTTTTCATTATAATGTTAATGGATTGTTTTTTTGTTATTGCGAACGAGATTGCATTCAAAATACCTCGTGCGAGATTTGATTCAAAAATGTTGAATGTGCCGTTTTAATCCTCATTATTAGGATATGATAAGCCGTGGATTTATTATATAAAAGGATTCGATATCCGTATACTGTGAGCGTATCGAACGTGAAGCCTTATATTTTGTTGTTTGTTATTCTCTTGGGGGAGCAGTTTACGAACTACGAACATAGACAAGACTACGAATTACTACGTAATTGAATCAAGAATGGTAGTAGAAAGAGATAAAATAGCATTGGAGTGTTGGAGCTCAGAAGTGTTGCTGTCTCTGCTGGTTGTTTAGGAAAACGGCTGAACCTCGGTCTGAACACTTGGTTACACGTACGCCTTTGTCTAATGAACTAGAAAAGAAAAAGTGCGACGTATAGATTTATATAGATTTATAAATGACTCGGAGGGACTTTAAATAAACACCTTTAGAAATAACATAACCTATAAATAATAAAACCTTTTTAACTTAAATTTATTATTATTTAGCAGAAAATAAAGTAATTTAGGGCTTTTATTACTTTTAGCAAATCTTGTAATGCTTCTAACGTATTTTTTGTACACAAATACAAGGTAAAATAAGATGTGGCCTATGTTTACAAATTGTGTTTACAGTGTCGCTTAGAATGGTTTGTTTTGGCTTCAAAGAATGTTACATCATCCCGTATCCTGTTATTTAATAAATCCATGTGATAAGCCAATCAAAATTTATATAAAATATATACCAATGAAAATTACCAATTTTTTTAGATATTTCACGTTTTTTTGCTACAAACTCATATATTACAAACATAAAGTACGTACTGTAAAAGATGAATGGTTAGTAGTAGATTAGTGGCCGTTCATCATTCGTTCCGGAATCCGTGACAGCTTCTTAAATGCTTTTTAACAAATGTCAATGCCTTCGAGATCTGGAGCTTAGAACTTTTCAATTTCTACAGAATGCTCGAAATAGAAAAGAAAATTAATAAAAATTGTTAAAAGGCTTTTTTAAAAACTGTTTTTACCCCAAGTTCTCCAATAAGGATAAAATTGGAAAAAGTACAATTGTTACTCAATTCTAAGAAAATTTGACAAAAGTAACAAGTTTTTTATACTCGTTTTACAAATCTAGTATTTGAAAGCAAAACGGTTTTTGTTTGATAATTTAAATTATTTAAATTTTAAATCCCTTCTACGAATCTAGTCAAAGTCTAATCTAAAGGCATCTAATGAACACTCAATTGATAAACTAATACCTGAACATTCTCGGTTTTCGCTGAGGTTATTATTGCCGACAGAAAAAAAGGATAATTGCTATTCTATGTGTACTTTGCGATAAAGCCCCAAATGTGTCAACGCGAGAAAGTATGTGCCGTGTAGCCGTACCATTATTTATTAAATTGTGAAATAAAATAACCCACCAAACATACTAAACGGATCGGCAACCCCTGTTCGATATTTAAATTTGCCCAAAATGTTGCCAAATAGTTGTTCCTCCCTTTTAAATTATTCCACGTCATTGCCCTAATTTTACTGGAGAAAATGGGGAGAACAGAGAACACAGGGAGAATCCAAAATATGAAAATGAATTCTGAATTTAATTCAAGTAGGTAATATTGAAAATGCTTTAAGAATATGGATATTGCAAGTTTAAAAGTTTTATAGGAAATTATTAGAATAAAATTAATACAATTATAACCTTAAATTCCCAAAAGGATTTGTTTAAACTGTGTTTAATTTAAAATTTATGGTTTACCAGCTAGGTTTTGACAGGCTTTTTGGTTGTATCTTCATTTGTTGTATTTTATTTTTATATCTTTGTGATTTGTTAGCTGTTTAAATGAATTATTTTACTGGAACGTTCTTCAGAAATGGACCTAATTCTGTTACTGTGAACAGTGCAATATAATTTCCCATTTTTTCCGAATTTTTTGAGGTTTTAATCCATATTAGTAAAGAATCGGAATTAATTCCCTTTCATCCCCTGTGTGTGGGTCTAAAACCTTCCTCGGTTTATCAGGATTCTTTTGCAAATACGGTTAAAAAATTGCCTTGTCGCTATATTTCGTACCCTCTCATCCCGTCGCATTAAAATTACATACGAGTAGAACATATGTATATTTAAATATTTTTTAACCGGTATCATAAACTAACTTTTCAAACTTAGCAAATCTAAGCCCGAACTTTGCCCACATGGTTTACATGTTACATGTCTGACGCAAGCGAAACCTCGGGCAACAACTGATATATACTAAAACCTTCCTGGAGGAGTGCTCTACAAGGTAGTAAACACCTCATCCAGATCCGTGTAGTAGTTCGCGAGAACATTAACAATACATACCCACATACGTACAGTCATTGGCAATTCAGCCTTCAACACCAGCGCGGCCCATGAGATTTTTTTACAGGTGGGGCAAATTTTGTGGGAATCTACTAAGTCTGTATTTTTTCGTTTTTAGATTGGGGGGGGGGGGGCAGTAATTTCAGTGTGGGTTGAACAGGTCCTTATTTTAGCATGAAAAACTGATGCTGTCTCTGTCTGGCGGATCGTGATTCTTGGGGGGACCCCCCATATAGACTCCCTTGCTAATGATATCAACGTAACAAGCAAAGTACATTTTTTTTATTAAGGAAGGCTTCTTAATAGGGTGCCTAGTGTTGCCAAGAACTTATTTATCTACAAATATACACCGCAGAAAAACATAAAATACTAAAATTGCATTTTTGCTGACTTTTTTTTAAATTACATGCAAACAGTTTCTTGCACTATTAAAGCCATTGTTACCACAAGTACTCGAGTACCTACCTGAGTAATTTATTTACTACACTACTACACAAAGGACAGGAAAACCGAAGCTCCGAAGCACCTCTTAAACTAATAATAATACTAATAATAATAAGTGCCAACGCGACGTAACGAAATGTAAACAAATGTTTAGTACCTAGGTAATTAGTGTTTCTTTGTTTAACCTAAATGTTTTACATAGGCTGAGCGGTTCGAGTGGATTTCCATAGTTCTCGGGACATCCGGCGCATTGACGTCGCACGCGTGCCGATATACTACAGCGATCGATATTGTTTAGTGGGCCATCGACTATTTCCTGATATATTTGTCTCTTTTTAACTTCCTAAAGCGCGTATGTTTGTTTCTCTCTTAGTTTTAATGCATTTATATAGTTCATATAAACCTATGAGGTGAATTTAAAATACGGCCGACCCCAGAGCAAGCAACAGAAAATTGGTGTTTGGTTTCGCCGATTCTTCATTAGGGACACTTACACTTTTTAGAAAAAAAAAGAGATAATTATTTTTTGGTTTTAAAAAATATATTATTATTAATATATATTACTATTAATATAAAGATGGATCATTGAAAATAAATTTAGGTGGGTCATTGACCAAATGACCTTATGGACCGCGCCTGCTTCAGCCCATAGGAAAGTTTGAGCTGTCAGTGGCTGCGCATATGTACATACAGGTCAAATTAAACAATGATGGAGTTGTTTCGACACTATGCTACTTTCCGAGAAACGCAAAACGTAAACAGATTTTTTTATATCTCTCTTTTTTGCACTCTCTTAGAAGGTAAAAATTACTTTTTATACGTAGAATCCGTAACGTTTTAGATTTTCTGTTAAGTACTATAAATAAACAGCATCCTATTTTTGTTTATAAAATTCCGTATGCTTTTTTGTTTTTTAACAATCCTTTTCAGTTAGAACCAGAAATCATAAAAATAATTCTAGAACGTGAGACTATGTAAAAATCATTAAAGTATTTTATTTATTTTAATAATTAAAGTCTGTCGAACAATGTCATGCATCATGGGGATAAAGTAATTGGCTATGCTATTGTATTTCCCCACGGCCATACATTTTTTATCGTGAAACTTAAAAATATCATGTCAAATAACGTAATTGGGGTTACTTATTTAATATTTATTTTTAAAGTACATAAAAAGGAGCGTTGCGTATAAATTTTTAGCTTTGTGGGACGGCCTGTTAACTTGTGGTTTTCATAATGTTGCGATGGAACCTCGGCTTTGATGTCGTTCTAACAAACCTTTTTGGTTTGAGTTATGGGTTTTTTTATTAAAATTTTAATTTATTTTTTTTAATCAAAGCTATAATCGTAAGTTGATTTAAGCAATAAACCACAGAAATAATTTAATATATATTGTTCCCAACATCCACGTTTTGTTTAATGTTTTAATCTTATTAACTAAGTTAGGCACCAACAAAGTTTAAAATTTAATAATATCAGAATTCGTGCCCTCTGATTATTCGCCTAACCCTCTTTAATCCTATATTTCGACAGTGTTTCAGTTCCTAATTGCCTTAATTCTTTAAAGTTCTGAAAGTAAGTCGTGCGAAAAGAAACCTATTTCTTATCTTGACACTGTTTTTGGTTAAAGACAAACTGGCGAAAAGACTTTACTTTAAAAAAAGGACCTTATTTGATCTACTGCAGATAAAAATGTTACTTTGGTTTTAGAGTTGTGGGAGCAACTTCAATTTCAAATCAAATGGAAACTCTATCAATCTTGTGAATAGCTCAATGAAACCCTGGTCCTGCAACCTTTGGCACGCATATGTCTTGCTTTTTGTAACGCCCTTTACTCTAGAAAAATTGTTTTGGGAAATTACAGTAAAAATCATTGGTTATAGGTTGCTTGGTTATAGGTTGAAAAAAAGTAATTAGGTATATTTTATAAATTTAAATATACTAAACGGGGGAAAAGTTAGTCCCATTTTTACAATTATGGCGGAAAATTACATATTGTATGTATATTACCATGTAATACAATGGTATGGATAATTTGACAACAATACTTGTATAAATAAGACCAACTTTCACCTAGTTTTGATTACATTTGTAAAATATATCCAACTCAACCGATGATTTTACTTTAATTGCACAAAACAATTTTTTCAGCGTATGGGGTACATGATATGCATTAATTTAGGGAAATAACTACTATAAAATATTAATAGCAACAGTATCACGTTCTATTTTGATATTTTTAGTTTAATATTGCAAGGGTCAAAGTTTAATATCGTACAGTAAAATTAACAATCAATCAATGTACGTCATCCGTACATTTATTGGCATTTTATGAGAAAACTAGCATTTCGATTCTAGAAGTATTTATTGCAGCAAATTACTGTTTAGTTTAGAAAGATTTTTCAAAGCAAACACATAAATACCAACATACATATTTCCAATTCGAAAATATAGCTCCAGTTTGAGTTGCAAGTGCCTTACCTAATAAATTGTAATATATTGTAATATAATCTCCAAAAACCCCGTTAATTGTTGATTTAAAATGTATTTTTGTAAAAATCTTTTTTACTGAACTTATTTCAAGAAGTGTTGCCTGCTTTTTAATTTCAGTCGACACTAGTCGCGAGATGTAGGAGAAATATGCCCAAAAAGGGATACTTGGATAAAATGGGAAATTAATTACTAGGAGATCCACTTAGCATCACCTATCAAAATCTAGCTAAATTATAACATCCCCTTTATTAAGCCAACGGTCATTTTGCTGATGCGCTTTGAAACTAAGACAAGTGCCTTCTTTTTTCGCTTTTCTTACAAAATTTGTGATATTTCATGATAAGCATTGTATGGTCAGTTATTCATAAAACAAATCTATTATTTGTTTGTAAGTAGTTGAGGCATATTTTTATATATTCTAACTATATTGTTCTATAGATTAGGTATTTTTAAACAAATTTGGTGGGTGGGTGGTTCGATTTGTGTCTAATACTTGATATATACTCTTCTAGTACACCATATTATTTATGTTATGATTTAAATATACAAAGTAGATCTCCCGAAACAGAGTATCAATTATTGTAACAAGCAGTCCTTATGAAGGGGAACTGCTCGACAGTACGTACAGACAAGAAAAAGATAAACTGCAAAGTCAACAAGAATTTAATCGAAAAAGGAGAGCGTTTATGATCTCTGCCAACATTAATCTTCTAGTTTGCCTTCTCATAGAACTTTCAGAGCTAATAGTTTTTGTATTTCATTGTTTAAGTTATAGAAACCTGATTTATTTATTAATTTCTAGGCTCCCAAATGAGGATAGTTTTTTTTAGTAAATTATGAAAAAATCAAAATAATCCATTTTTCTAAAAGTAGCTATAACAATTTTTCTCAAGTTTTGCGTATTAATAGTACATTATAAATCTAACACTATTACGGCAAGGGCAGTTTACTGATAAAAAAAGTCGAAAATTTAGATTTTCTAAAAGATGTTAACATGTTTGCTTACAACTTGTATGATAACAGTATATTATTTTAAAAATTAAAAAAGAAATCAATAAAGTTTTCAAATCAAACTATAAATTATTTATCTTCTATATACATATATAAAAAAAGAAACTGACTGACTGACTGACTGACTGACTGACTGACTGATTGACTGATTGACTGATTGACTGACATCAACGCACCGCCCACACCGCTGGGTCTAGAAACTTGAAATTTTGCATACAGGTTTCTTATATAATGTAGGCATCCACTAAGGAAGGGTTTTTCAAAATTCAACTCCTAAGGGGGTGAAATAGGGGTTCAAACTTTGTATGGAGAGAAAATATTAGATGGTCCATGTCGGAACTTCATAGAAGTACAATGCTTAAACACGTGTTTTACAGTTTTTAATAAATCAACCCCTAAGGAGGTGAAATGGGGGTTCAAAGTTCGCAATGGAGTAAAATTTGGAATGGAATTTTATATACCGCGGACAAAGTCGCGGGCGAAAGCTAGTATTGTATAATAAATAATTTATTCAAACTTGGTACCGAAGACCCTATGTGTTTTAAATGCATCAGACCCGTGGGTTTTAGTTTAGCCACTTTGGTTAAACCTTGATAAAGTATTTTTAAAGTGCGTTAGAGAGAAAAAAAATTAAGGGTAAAGATGTTACGACCTTAACAAAATATAAGAACTAATTTACTGACATGAGACAAATGTCTAATTGGCCACGTTTTTTATAAAAAATATCTTGGCCTCTTAAACACGCAGAAGCACTTAAAATTCCGTGTGTGGGAGCCACTTCAGTGAGACTTCGAATGAAAGTTATTTCCAGAATTTCTTTGTTGTAACTTTCGTAAGTGTGAAGAAATTTTGTAAGAGTACTCCAGACAAAAAATATAATTTCCATTGTCCACCCACACTATGTTGAGTGCAGTGGCGTCGCTAGTCCTAATTTTTTGGTTGGGCGAATCCCGGCGGTAGCATCTAAAGATTGGGCAGTACCTGGATACTTTTATGTTCGGTGTTCGTAAGTCGTATGTTATTATTTAAAATTTTAGCTGGGCGAATGGTTGGGTGAGCAGAATTTTAGTTGGGCGTCCGCCCAACCCTGCCCACCCCTAGCGCCGCCACTGGTTGAGTCTGATCTATTATCGCATTCACTAAGCACAAGTAGCCCATATGAATTATATTACATTTCATGCACTTATAATTTAATTTTTTTGTTTCATGGTTTCAAAACAAAAATCGCCTCAGAAATGTTATAAAATAATATAAGTATTTTATTTCATAATACTTTACAAAGTTTTAACTAGTCGGAAAATTTATATCTGTAAAGTTATTGTAAATTTTAAGAAGAATAAACGTTTAAAGCCCGATTCCTACGATGTAACTAGTTGCTGCGACTAAGCTGCAATTTTACTTCTTGCCGATAGTGGTTGCATATGCCTTCGCACGTGGAGGCAGTGTAGCTGCAATTTTTTAGTAAAAACCTTGCCCGCTGCCCACATGTGAGTAAGATCACTAGACATTTGACAGTTTAACCTCAAATTTTTCTTTTGTGCTTCTGTTTTATACGGCGTACCACAATAAACTTTGCAAGCATAAACCACCAAAGTGGCCAAATTAAATAAAATATCGTTTCACAGTTCAGGAATGCGCCTGACACTAATTTAATGTAAAAATATATAACCATAATTTTACAATTAAAAAAAAAGAGTATAATATTGCTTCACAGTAGGCCGTAATATAATGATTTGAAACAAACGAATAGAGACATTTAACTAACATTGAGGTTTATTTTTAAAATTTTAACTCCCAATAACCTAACTGAATCAAACTTTGAATAAAAAATCACTGTTCGAAACAAATTCAGATAAAACAGGAAACAGATGTTTTTTAGTAAATTTAAAATGTAAATGTAAAAAACCTTTGTTTATATTTTATGAATAGCAAAAGTTGCTCAAAATTGTTACCAACACAAAATTGAACCACAAAACCTGCACATTTTACTTATTCGTCGTATGGCATTTAAAAGTATGATCGATCGTCCCTGCAAATTTTGAAATTCGTAAGTAATTGTAAGTAACTCAACAAAGAAGTCAAGGGTGGAAAGATCGGGTGATCGTGGTGGCTATCTTACAGGTCCGGTGGTGGCTATCTTACAGGTCCGTTGGTTCCTATCCATTTTTGAGGAAATTTTTTTCTAAAAAAAGGGCGTATTATTCCGGCATTATGGGCAGGCTCCCCGTCCTGTTGGAAATATATATATATTGTTTAAGTAAACCAAGGGAACACCATCTAGCAATTCAGGTACAACATCTTGCAATAGACCCAGGTACCAATTTGCTGAAAGGCTTCCCTCATAAATTCTATGTTAGTTGCCTGAAACCGAATCTGCCCTTCTGCTCCCGTTCAAAGTAAAGATGATGGTTTTCTTGATACCAATGTCTGATATTGTGTCTATTGAAAATACCAAAGCTGTGAAATACGCCTCATCGGACCATATCACAAATCTTCCAAAATTCACATTGGCTTGAGTTTGCTGCAAAAACCAATTGTAAAAAATGATACCTTTTTCCATCCAAAAATAGAAATCGAATAACGGATCGATATTGTTGTTTTTCCATTGTATCGAAAAACACCAAACACGTTTAATATTAATGACTGTCAAATCACAACTAACATATGAATCAGTCTGAAATTTTAAATGACGTCCTTTCAAAGATGGTAATACACGACAGTAATGCCAACTTTTCTCGGCAACGCCACCTGTCGTCAAACACGGATACTTATTGACGCAGTCTCATAAATAACAAGTAGAATTTTTTTAAACAATCTTACAAATTTTGACAAGCGGTCTAACTAGCAGCCATGAAAGGATACTATTATATTAATGTGTTTCAAATCATTGTATCACGGTCTAGTATAAAATATTATACTTTTTTTTAATTGTAAAATTCGGAAGTTATTCCAAAAGATATCTAAACAATTATATATTTTTGAAAAACTTATGAAAAAAGAAATCGAATGAAAACAAAATATACAGGGGTCCCATTTAAAAAAATGCAACTTTGGTTTTTATCTTCAAATTCGTTCCTTCTAGAAAAAAATTACTGCGCCACTGGATTCTACGCAAAAAACTATATAATAATCAGTTTTCTTACCGATAAATTAAAAGACAACTGAGATACGAGGGGTGCTTGAAAATGACACATTTTCAAAATCGCCTTGTATCTCCGAAACGAAGGGACTATGAGAATTCTGTTTGTAGCATCATACGTTTTACGAAAAAGTAGCACTGTATTGCGAAAACCGCAGCTCTCTATCTTTAAAGATAACCGAGATACAATCCGGTCTGGCGAAATTGTTTCAGTTGCGTCTGATTAGTGTGGCCTGTCCATGTATGGGGGAGGTAGTAGATCGTACGTAACGAAAAACTACCGCGAGCTTATATTTTAAAATGAAGAAGCAATTTTGAGTTGTTTCATAGTCCAGATTTAGTTATGGTGAGTATGCCAGCTTGCTTACCAAATTATATATATAAAAAAAATCAAATTAGAGACTCATCCCATCTTAATGGAAAAACAACGTTAATGAATTAATGAAAAGCGGGATATAAATGCAATGAAATGTTTTATTACGCTCTTCAACGGCATTAAATTTCCAGGCGATTAAGTTTTATGTGGCATCTGTTCCTTTTATACTCCATGCCAAATGATGCTAATAAAAGAATTCTAAAAAAAATACTCAGGTTATCTATTTCATTTCATTAAAGTTTTAATTATAGTATTATTAGAATAAACAATTCTGTAGCGTCCCTTACTATATAAAATATTGTAGTAATATACTTTTTACTGGTATATTTTCGAAGTGCTACTTGCATCTTTAATAATATAATAACAAACTACATTACAATGTAATATATTCAATTTTGCAATAACCATACATTTTATCAAGATTTTTTAAATCGGTAATTAGTAGGTTTTCCATATGTGGCATATTTTTAAAAGACTTAGATTAGATTTATTATTGCTAAGTGCTTAATCAACAGTTAAATCTCTGGCACGTCAAATTTCACAGTAGATTACAGAATTGCTGTGATAAACCGTCCTTAAGGAATTAATTCCTATATTTTGTGCTATTTATGTAGGGTTGACGTCCGTCCGAGTTTCCCCGGATTTGTCCTCTTTTTGGAGGCGTCCTGGCGGGTTTCTTAAGGTTGTCCGGGAACAGATATCTTGTTCTTTTGTGGTTGAAGGTCTTCATAACCCAACTTCGAAAACTTCTGACGTCACTACTGACGTTCATATTAAAAAAAGCATCCGGGTTTCAGACTCAAATTCCGCAGTTTTTAGGATTTGTATCCTTCCCGGCTTAGTGAATTTTCATGGTGGCAATCCTATACTTATAACACACTTTATATATACCCCCGTGGTTAAAAAAAGTGGTATAAGCTGACAAATTTTACTTATTTGTAAACTAAATATTCCACGCGTATTTCGTTTTCTTAGTAATTTACTTCATGATAAAGTATATTACTTTTCCAAAGAAATTCAAATTATTCGTTATTACCTTCTATTCTATAATAAATTTTTTCCCTTCTTTGAAACTGACTACTCTAATTTGTCATTATCCCCAAATTGTCGGGTTCGATTCAAATAAACCCGATAAATCTAATAATTTGGAAAATTGCTACAAGAAATCGAGTAAGACATTTAGAAAATTTGGTTCTTTTTAGGTTATTATGGTGACTACAGTGAGTGGAGGGAAAGCATTCCACCTTCTATCAAAATTCAATTACGTATCCTAATTTTATAGAGTACTTAACTTTAAAGAGGGTGGAAAATAACTTTTTATTTTTTCTTATAACGCTAAGAACCTGTTTCGCAAAGAGATGAAAGCGAGTAATCCGTTCCCCACTTCCTTTACGTGATCCTCTGTCCCAAAGTAGGGAGTTTGTAAAGCATTGATGGCCATAGGCACCGAAATCTGTTAATCTAGCCTATACTTGAACCTTGTTTAGACTCTGACAGTTGTGCTTGAGACTGCTCATTAGGTTAAAGTCTAAGAACCGCTTAAGTTAAGCTAGATTAAAACACTATGGGTGCATACGTCTTTAGAACGACGCTTGAAATAGTTTTAGAATAATCAAAAATAACTTCAAAATTTGTATTTTTCTAATGCCTTTGGAAGAATGTAATAGAATTTTTATTGTTGACCATTCACGCAAATGAAATGGAGAACGGCTACAGTTCTCTAATAGAAAAGAAAAACGTGGGCTTTATTTTTGTCATTTTCATTTTAGTTTTATCCTGTTTATTTAAATTACAAAAATGTTGCTATTAATTTGGATGCGTCACATTTGTTGTCGCCTACTACCGATAAAGTGCAAGTTATCAAAGATGACCTATATTTTGAAATAGTTTTTTTTTTCTGGGACAGCCCACATATACTTCAGTCCTAAGCATGACCGTTCCGTGGGTGTTTGGAGAGAAGGGAGATGGAATTTATTAATATGAAATTGGAAAGATTGAAGATCAGGAAGCGAAGGGAAAACATCTGCAAATAATTTGTTCCATTCTCTGGAAACGAGAGAAGTGGGGTGTTTTAAGTTTTTGTAGCTGGATAGTAACGGGATGCATAAGTATGTGATGTGCGAGTTGCAGAAAATTATATTTTCTTTAATTTTGGAATTACGGAAAGTCTTCCTGATTTCAGAAAATCAAATGATCCCTAGAAATCTCCTAAAGTGGCGTGTAATCATGACCTTCCCGAGTTATACTTTTTTCTTCTAGGTACATTGTTTGTTCAGATTGGACTGCCTTCAATATAAGAATATTCCAAGAAAGTCAACAGTTTAAGTACCGTAAAACCGGGTGACTTGAGACAGCCTGGTGACTTGCGCCACAATTTCACGTTTTTGTAAGATAGGTGGTAACACTGTAATTTAATAGAATTCGTTTGGTGTATTGGTGGTGTTCAGTTGCCATTAGTTCGGTCTTCACGACGGAGCGGAACATCATTTTTTGTATAATGCATTTCTCAGATACTCTGCAAAATTTTATGTGCACCACCTAATGATAAAACCTTTGAATTTTTCATTGTTATTATGTCGATAGCCTTACTTAAAGCGCACCTAACCCATACCAACATATTTTTACAACTTCATATTTGTCTCACCGCGACTTCTGCGACGGGTATATTACGCTTGGAACCAGAAAAACATTGATGTCTCAATACACCCTATCCCCGCGGGTGACTTGAGACAACCGATAAAACAAATATAGATATTCAAGTATGCGATCGGAAAGCTTGGTACATAGAAAAACCCATTCTAAAGATCACGACTTTAAATTTAGGCCCACCTGATATTGATGTATCTTTGAGCATGTATGCTTGGTGCGCCTTCAAAGTTGAAAATTGTCTCAAGTCACCCAGTTTTACGGTACCACTTACTTTTTATGGTTCCAATTTTTGGAATTCATAACCATTTAAAAAACATTTTTAAATTGACAATTATAAGAATAAAACAGCTAAGTTTTGTACTATAATTTATTTCTAATGTTTTTTTTTTTGCAAATTTACACAGAAAATAGCAATTTAAATATGCATTTTTCACACTAAATTTATACTACATAGCAAACGTGTTTCAGAATCATTTTAAGATCAAACAAATCACATAAATAATAGAATAATTCATAAGTTTTTAATAACGACAATAACTTATTATTAACAATGACAGGATAAAAACTCTTCAGTCTTAAACTTTTTTAGTGGATCTCGAAATTAGATTTTGGATTAAACGCATTTTAAGCTTTGTTGTTTAGAGATGTGATTAAAGTTCTAAAATCTTTTCTTCACATTCGTAAGGGATAAGAAGTTTTACTTTGAATGTTGTACTGCAGCATTTCAACTTTGCAGTCCAGGGAATTCTTTTTTTGAGGGTTACGCGAAGTTTTTTGCAAAGTTGCGTAATTTTGTATATGCAAATGAAAATTGTGTTTTATAAATTTCATGACTCCGCATTAACTTGGTTGAACATTAAATTTCTTTATTTCCATTTGCTGGTGCTACTAGTAAAAGCTTACAGTAGTCATTTTGGCGCCTGTAATATTGTTCGAGTACAACATACGTTCATGTGTTAAAATATGTATTAAAAGTATAAGTTTAAAGAAGTTATTTGGGCTTTGGGTTTCAATTTTAGAAACCTGCGCAATAGTAGAACTTTATGTTCCAAAAAGTGTATAATTATTGTTCTGAACAATTGAGCTAGATTAATTTTTGCATCGCGTTTTACTACAAAAACACAGGATGTGCGAACCCATATTAGTATAACATTTTCTTTAATGAGGTATCTTTTTCCAAAATCCTGTATCAGTATTAATTAACACCCTTTAGTATGATTATAACAATAATACGAACAAGTCATAACTGGTCAATGAAAAGTACTAAATTTAGAAGCATACCTACTAAATTATGCTCCCTTCGTTAATTCGTTTTAAGTAGTTTTTTTTAAATAATTAATCAAAATGACACCAACGAAAGTTGACTGGAGAATTAATAATTAATTTCCCTTTTGTGGCAGTTAAAACCCTTTCAAATTTTAAAACCGTTCCGTAAATTTTAGGGTAATTATTTTTAAAAAACACTTGATAATATGCACTTTTAGTTTACCAAAAATCTATTAACATTTTTCACGTCACAATATTGTGACGTAACTGAAACATTTGCGGCCAGATTCACTGTCGTTTGGAACGGCCCTATTTGACAATCATGTGCCGCATATCTGGAAAACCTTTAGAACCTAGACAAATCATGGAATTGCAGTCACCGTTGAAATATTCTGGAAAAGTCATGGATTTCCAAGAAACTTTCCGAAATTTATTTTAATAATCTATCGTACACTCTAAAATATTAAAAACTACCTATTGAGCCGTCCCTAGGCCTACCATATAATTTCATCTTAGGAGCCGTCGAACTACCAGATTCACGTAGTAGTAGTGTTTAATCATTCAGGTACACTGAAAAACTGTTTAGTGAAATTACAGTAAAAATCATGGGTTACGGATTCCCAGAAATAATGCATATGTTCTGTTAAATTATATATTGTGTGTGAATTACATCGTTATTCACACAGAATACGTAATTTTGCAAAATAATTATAAAATTATACCTTGTTTTGACAAATTGACGTTTGTAAAATGTTCTAAATAAGTTCTGGCAACTCAACGGATAATTTTTACTGTGTTTCACTAAAGAGCTTTTTCAGTGTACGTTTGCGTCCGACACACACACACCCCCCTCGGCTCGCCATTTTTTAAAATCCTCAGCTCTTTGAAGCTGACACCATAACTTTTTTAATCGAGGACACTGAGCTAAAGAAATCGCGCGCCCAATATTACATGGATGTTTCATGATATATACCTTCATATAATATTGGGCGAGCTATATTTAAAAGCTACACACATTTACTTAAGTTTTATAATGTTAGTGTACAGTATATCTCTATTTGTTGGGAGAAAATGACTATGCTTAGTTAAATTTTTTTGTATATCTGGGTTTTTACTATTTTTTCCAAACCATAAATCTGCTTTCTACAAAGAGAATATTTCGTTTTTACTTCGTAAGTCTTTTTGTGCTTTCATTGGCAGTTGGCATTTATAGAAATTTATTTCCTTTAATATATTACCGTCATGCATATGGAAATAAAATTTTACCAGAAAAAAATATGTCAAAATCCATATAAATGACGCTCTTAGACGAACCGTGTCGCAGAGATTTCTAGTCGTAAGGAAAGGGACGTAGTTCTACCATATATTATGACTGGCAAAAAATTTTTAGCTGCTCTAAGCCTACGTTCTATCCTGAATAAGTATTTTCTGGAATAACAAGTTATGAATGCCTTGTCAGAATATGGCACTCCCATTATTTTGACGACAAAAACTCGTTGAATATAAAAATTAAGTTGTTTTTTTCCCTGAGAACATAAAAATGATGTTTATTCATTTGTCAAATAAATTGGCTTTATCTCGTAAATAACAAGGCAACCGTGAAGAGAAATTATAAAAACGGAATAATTAAAGATGTCCCTTGTGTTTTCATATACAGGGTGTCCCGAAATGAATGGGATGTTTTATAGTGACTTCCTTGGGTCATATAACGACATGAACTTGTCTTAGTAAGATACAATTCTAAAATATGGCCCTACAAGAAAATTCCTTAAGACTGAACTACTTGTGCATTTTTTAATATCTACGCAATGTGAATGGGGACGGTGCAATTTCAAGTCTAAGCAAAGGAAAAATACTAAAGCTTGACTTTCATTTTTAGAACTTATGTTGCCACTTATTGGGCCGCTAATTTTGGCTCATTAATTAGGGCCACTTTCACAAGTTACGGCAAACCACAGTCTTAACTTTAAATTTCAGAATGCGGTCCTTTGATTGGTGAGTCTTGCACTTAAACTGAAGATCGAGGTTTAAACTATATTAAATCCAGCCTTAAGGAAATATTTTGTCATTGTTATAACGCGTACTATGTTCCAGGTATAGAAAGACATACATATAGCCAGTAATCAAGTTTATATTAAATTTCATCCAAAATTTGCAATAGAGCGTGGACCGGATAGAAATAATACTTTTAAGTAACTATTAAGAATCCAAACTAGAAAAACTGGAAACGGTAGTTACCAGTTTACCAGTCAGTAGATACCAGTCAGTAGTTACCAGTCAGTAGTTACCAGTCAGTAGACATCTAGCGAAGAAAAACTTAAAAAGAAAAAATCGTAGTTCGTAGTCCATGTCGTAATTTTTTTTATAAATAAAATTTTATTCCTTGTAACTGTTCTAGTTTCAAAGATCTTATAGACCTGACCTATCTTCAAAGATCTTATAGACCTGACCTATCTTCAAAATATACCTTTAGGCGTATAAATAAAAAATAATAGTTATTTCGTTCCCTTTTTAGTATTTGTACACCACGTTTTTCTCCCTTTAGCATCTAAACGTTTTGAACTTAGAAAAGAATGACATACTTTCCTGTTTTAATTTTTCATTACCCACTCACAAATGTCAACTTTCAGTTTTGGTAAAATTGGATATTTTTCGATAGAGAATTCAGCAGTTGTATATTATAATAGTATGTTCCATTAAAGTTAAGAAAGTTGATAGCCGCGCAGAAATCTATATATGCGGCAAATACAGAAAACAGAAGTAGTTCAGATGAATACAAGAAACATTAGAACAAAATTAAACTTTTTGATATCTCTTAGTTTTCAATAGTATATATTTCAATATTATTATAGTATCTGTATAAATTTTAGATATTGAAAATACTATACAAATTTTTAGAAAAAATTGTAAATTTCCTATGTTTGTTTTATACTCTGTTACAATCGGCTTTTTACGAGAACAATTTTACCGCACCCATAGACATAAATTATCTGCGTAACTAAAACAATAGCTGGAACCTCACCCTTTCGCTCATTCCCTTTTGATTTTTCCACCTACTGCTACAGCCATCGTCGGAAAAACATCCTCTCGACGCTTTCCCGACGCTCGGCGCCTTTTCAGTTAGCGTCGGACCAATGTTCGCGACAGACGTTTGGCCGGATGGTGGCAGGTGACGTTTTCCACGCGCTTCGCCGACATGCCCACGCAAGACGCGACAAGATCCACGTTATGGAATTGCAATGCGTGGTGGTTTACACGGTCATTCACATACCCGCACCCTTGCGAAACGGGTGGGAAGACGTATTATTGGGGGGGTATGGCTGCATGGGGTGGGTCAAGAGACAAGTTAAAAGGTGGGTTTGATGTGTTGTTTACATGGTTAATTTACCCAGTTAACATTATTTTTTTAGAACAACTATTAATTTATATTATATTTATTGGGAGAGGGCTAGCATCCAATTAGTTCAAGAAGGATATTTTTTAAAAATCAAGTAAATACTTGCAACAAAATATCGAAATGAAATTGATGTACTTATTTCTGCCTAATATTGACATACATATATCTTTAGTTAGAATATATTATTTACAAAAAAGAATTCATTTAAAATATCTCGGCGTTTACGTTTCTAAATCACCTTGGACTCCTTGGTTCTAACATCCTTAATTTTTATATGTATTTATTTATTGTTTCGCTCCAGTTTTCAATAAAATTTTCTGAAATCGTAGCAGGAAGGCAAGGTTTAACATTAATAGGCTGAACCTGTTCGTGTTTGTGTTTACTTTCCGTCAAAAATAAAACATTGTCCCATTATTATTATTTTTTTGTTTTATTTGGTTTTATTAAGCTCTATCGATTCCCTTGTATTTTGTATCAACATAAATTCAGAGTGTATTGTATGACTATGTATTCAGAGTATTTTGTATGAACATAAATTCAGAGTGTTAATATAATGCTCAGATAGAAATTGGAAATAAAATATGGCAATTTATAGCTAATTGAAGGATTCCTTTTTGAATTTGTTCTTATACATACATATACATGGGTTTTATCATGGATTTATTAAGAATGCATACGGGATGATTTAACATTCTTTGAAGCCAAAACAAACCATTCTAAGCGACACTGTAAACACAATTTGTAAACATTGGCCACATCTTATTTTACCTTGTATTTTTGTACAAAAAATACGTTAGAATCATCACAAGATTTACTAAAAGTAATAAAAGCCCTAAAATATTTTATTTTTCTACTAAATAATAATAAATTTAAGTTAAAAAGTGTTTATTATTTATAGGTTATATTATTTCTAAAGGTTTATTTAAAGTCGCTCCGAGTCATTTATAAATCTATAAGTCGCACTTTTTCTTTGCTAGTTCGTTAGTCAAAGACGTACGTGTAATCGAGTGTTCAGACGTATGTCCTAAGCAACCAGCAGAGACAGGAACACTTCTGAGCTCCAACACTCCAATGCTATTTTATCTCTTTCTACTGCCATTCTTGATTCAATTACGTATTTCCTTAAAGTTCGTAAACTAGACCGCTACGGTAAATGTTTTCATAACAAACAACAAATAAACAGGCTTCACGTTCGATACGCTAACAGTATCCGGAATACCGAATCCTTTCTAATTTATCCATGGGTTTTATGGTTAAAAAAATTAAAGGCGGATACGGTACCTAAAATTAAGGAAGTTCATTGTCTAATTTTTAGTCTAGACAGTTTAACTAACCTGATCCCGACATTACCCACACAAACACCAAACAATGTGTTTTGTAGGTTTGGTGGCTAAACAAAACTCGGTAAAAAATGAAGTGTTGTGTTCAGGACCTAAAAATATTAACATATTTTTGAAATACTTTTTATAAGTAGCTAGAGATTTTCTTGTCAATTTTTCCTTATTTGGTTCAACAAAAATTCAAATAATCTACATATTATAAAAGGCAACGCCCCTCTATCGTTTTGTTATGACTCGAGACGCACTGATCCCCTTGACATGATTTTTTTAAAATTTATTGGTTTTTTTGTATTGTCTGATTTTTTAGAATATATTTTCTTACGCTAGATAACATAGAAAAATGAACAGTAACGATTTTACTGAAGCAATTCGACAAAAACCCGACCGAGTAAAGGCTTTCTTGGCATACGCTGCCTAACCGTTAAAGATATATCAACGCAATGGATTCAAAACAAGCGCTACGCAGGCGAAGCCATGAACGGACTAGTTTAAAATAATTTACACTACACATGTAAATTATTTAAAACGTCTATTATTTAAACAAAATTAATAACATGGAGATCATTATCGAATATTATTTATAAGCATATGATAATTTGCACAAGAGAATCAACCTACTTATTTATTTCAAGTTTTGCAAACTTAAATTATAACGAAAACTTAAATTTTGAATAAAATTTCAGAATTTGATTCCAAACTACTTAAAATATTGTTTTTTTTTTAACTTCTAATCCCTCTGAATACTAAAAAAATATATAATTTTCATTTTTGCAATAAGGAACCCACTTACAAGATTAGAAAATATTTTGTCGAACATTTTTTTCGGATATAAATAAATCTGTACACTATCAGCTTACCTCCGTTTTACCAATTCGATGCATATTATTTTTGTAGCAAACAGTCAAACAGTATTGTCAAAACAAGAAAAATTTTGCACTATTAGCCCTAAAAATGGCGACTTATTAAGAATGACACAACCAAAACTGGTCAAAACCAAAACGATCAACTAAAAGATTTAAATTTAAACTAGTAATAAGTAATAAAACTTTTTAATGAATTGCGTAAAGTTTTGTAAAAGATCCAATTATTACATCCATTTATTTTGATTTCACTACTTTCGCTTGGTAATATTAATTTCAAAAATATCCAATTATTTTTGACGCCTCGTCAAGAAAATTTCACATTACCAAAAGCGTATCTTAGCGTAAAATTCGCAGGTATCATAAGTCCATCTAATTTTTCCGAAAAATTCGCAAAAAAACGAGTTGCTGAGCACCAGCATGAGTGCTGGTGGCTATTGTCGCTTGTGATTGGTAGGAATTAAAACGAAAAAAAATAGTCTAGGCCGCTGCTTTAATTACCTTTTTCGTCTAAGGTGTTATTTTATCGTACTTAAGAGTCTTCAGTTTATAATTTTATCTATCTTTTAAGATCCTGTTTATAATTTTGTATAACTATGCAAACAACAAACAAATGAAGCGTTTGACAGTTAATTGAAATTTTCCACTATCCATTGTTAAGCCATACATTACTACGGAAACGCTTTGCTTGCTTGTGTAAGCATTTAATCCTTACTAAGTTGACGCCTGCCGTTACCCCAAAGGCAGGGGTCTCTTGATGCTAGGGTTTACTAATATAAACTGACGTAGCATGTTCCCAACATTTCCAGAAACATTCGTGTCCTTAATTCGACATTTTATATTTTAGTGAGAATAACGCAAATCAATTGAAAAATTCAGCATACTTTAAAATATCACAGCACCAGGAATGCACAAGAATTATGTTAACTATAAAATTTTTCATTTCAAACCGCAATGTTCTCTTTTTTTTTTGTTTTTATTCCACGGGCTTTTAGTTATTAGAAAAAAAGTCGTGCTGGAAACTAAATCTTTAGTGATTCAGGACATTTTATTGTAGTTTTTAAATCACCCATATTTTAAAACCATAGCTACTGATATTATCCCGTCAATGTATGTCGCTAGGTTGAATTTCGCTTATCTGTTTGAGATGGAATGAAATATATCTTAATAATCCGATGCGAACATGATGGGGATTCTCTAATAGACAATATATTTCACACGTGGATAAATCGTAATCGTTAAATTGCATGGCATGTTGTATTTAAAAACTGCATTTTATTATATTTTTTGTTGACACCGATTGAGGCTCTTCCGAAATATGCAATAGTCAAAAACTAAATACGCAGTTATAATAATTATTAATTTGTATAGTGGTATCAGAAATCATTTTTCTATGTATTAAAGCAGACACAATTTACTTTACAGATGAGAAGCAAATAAAAACTAAACAAAAGGGAATAAATCATTTTTTGTAATAACAATATAAAGTTATTGCACATCCAGTTCGATTACAGCGCATAAATCTAATAGAAACAGTTGCATTAATGTCGTTCAACAAATTTGAGCAAACTGACATAAATTCAGCCGAGTTTAAGCAAAGTTTAATACTTCTCTTAAAATGATACCGGCTTAGAAGTATCCTTTGCTTTGTGCCATATTTGCTAACATATTAAATATATATTCGTGAGTAGAGGGATTAATTGTGGTCGTATCTTGTAAGACGCGCAATGGATTTCTGGAAGCTCTTTGTAATGCGTTTGATAAAATGTCCAATGTCTTTTATATTAGGTGTATAATATAAATCATTTATAATAGATGTATTTTTACATGTTGTCTTAACTTTGATAAATGTAAATATCCTCAGTCCTTATAAAAACCCTTATCTGCTGTAAAAAGTCTCAGTTCGTTTATAGATCTTTGGCATTTTTGGTCTAAGCCAAAAGTGACTATATTATCTTATTTTAGATCCAAGCCGTGTCGCAATTTGGTAAAAATCGTTTTCTCTGGATTATGCTTCCTCATGAAACTCATCGATGGATTTGATAAACAGCCAGATAGATACTCGTAGAAGTGTAAGGGTTTCTTAGGATTTGGAAATGTGATATTTTTTTATCAATAATGTAGCCACTAACATTTTTGTTTAGTATACGATGTGTCGTGAAGATTGCCTTAGTTTCTCATCCCAAAAATTAAAAACTGAAGGAAATTAAAACAACTGTCAGTGCAGTATATATATGTATATATATATATATATATATATATATATATATATATATATATATATATATATATATATATATATATATATATATATATAATATTGAAAACTACAAAACTAAAAACTTTTTGTCAATAAAGGGAGACTTGCAGGAGTTGGCATAGGTTACTTTTACAGTTATATAGCTTACAAGCTGTATAATAAGAATTGGTCAGAAAAACATACAATTAAATGCGAGGGAAGCCTCTAGTAAGTTAAAAGCCAAACTTCTAAAAGGATCGAGTGGCAGCTCAGTAAATAGAATAGAAAACCGTCTAGTGTCCGAGTTTCTAACTCAATGAAGCGTAGAACCCTAAAACAGAAATCATTAAGTTGCTCTTAAAAGGATACCCCAAATGTCCAAATCTCCGTAAAGTTTGAGTAGCCATTTCAGCAGGATGAGTTTCTTTTGACGTTATATGAAATTCGCTATCCTTGTTATTCCGTTCTTTTAATCGTTAGGCTTACCCGTTACCTCAATAAAACAAATTTTAACGAAATGACTTGTGGGTAAGATTAATGATCTATCGAAATTATAAATGAAGCAGCAACTTGGGGCCAGCATATTCGACTTATATTAGAGTTTAGTTTATAGCTAGGCAAAAAAATGAATTTGGTTATGAGTTTTCTCGCAAGTTAATCAAGAAAAGGGCAACTTTAGTACGCACTTTCCACAATAAGAGAACTAAATTCATTCTAGCAACACGTTCCAAGATTACAATCATTTGGAAACGAAGCAAACTGCTGAACTATTAAAATAACTCGATGTTTTTAATGACGATTTATTAACAATGACGGGACAAAAACCTGTCAAAAGCTGACCGATCAACTAGAAGATATTAATTTAAACCAGTACTAAATCTTCCTTTGTAGTGAATCTGAACGACAAAATCAAAATTGGAAAATTAATATAAAAATCTTTATTCATGTTAACACATTTTCATTGTTACAATCGTCAATCAGTGTATAAAATCAATTAAATCACTAAACCTAAAATCGATAAAAACAGTAATACACACTTAACATGGATTTTAGGACATTCAGCTAATATTTTTATTTCAAATTCAATCTAAAATAAAGCGGTAAAACAATGGGCAATTAAAGACAAAGCACTTTTATGACGTACCGTGTTAATCATAAAAAAACACCTAGTACTTACACCAAACAATAGTTTTATTGTCAGTAAGGTTACAAGTCGGATATCTGTGGCCCTGTAACGTTAACACACTTGAGGGTCCAGGATGACCTGACCAGCAAAACTTCCACCTGTACATTATGGCAATGTCTGGTGTTATAGTTACATATAAGTGTCTTATTTATACAACCTTCAACGCTATATTATTATCTTTCATATAAAAAAGTGAGTCAAATATATACTATCTTAAAGGCAATGCCATAATGCCCAGTAGACGAAAAGTCAGCCTAACATCATCGTGAACTTTTTCTTGGCCACCACCCTTATAGCGCGTCTCGGGCAATGCCTGGTGTTATAGTTGTAAGGGTCTTGTACAACCTTCAATGCTGTATTAACTTTCATATAAACAAGCGAATCAAATATATTGAAGGCAATGTCATAATGCCCAGTAGACGGAAAGTCATCCTGACACCATCGCGATGCTTTTTCTTGGCCATCAGTGCCATCACCCTTTGGAACACTAAGAACGTGCGTGAGGGGAATGCCTCCATATGAGCAGGGTATAGGCGCACCCCGATGGCACAAGCGCATGAAAGGCTATCATGCACACTTGATCCTCCGTTTAGGCCAAGTTTCTGAGAACGTATGTACTTCGAAAGTCAGGGTATGGTCGAGAAACACACCTAAAAACCTGACAGACTCGGGAATCTCAGACAGGTCAATCTTTTTTAATGCAAATGTAAATTTTTCAATTATAGGTTATAGGTTCTAACGATGTGCCAAAAACCAATATGCCACATCTGAGATACAGCCATTATTTTGCGTATTCACCTCTGTAGTCATTGTGTTTCTATACAAAACTATTGTCGTCGGCAAATAGAGTGACCTTGCTCTGGGGAAGAGATGCGTTGCCAAATTAAGAAGAGCCTTAGGGGACCCATGTTTAAATTTTTTCCTTGAACATCTTAAATCAAATCTCCGATCTGAGAGAGGTAACTTTACATCAGCCACAGAACTTTTAATCGATGTTTAAACCATTTCTAGCACTAAAGAAACTCGAAAGAAATTTGTACAGGGTGTCCCACATAAGATCCTCTATCCCCTTATCTCGAAAGATATTCGATTTAGGAAAAAATGTTAAATACAAAGTATTATTGTTTTTAAGGGAACTTTTATATTATATACCGTTCACGTATACAGGGTACTCAGTTTTCCATGGTCAGGCATCAACTTTGAAAAATTAAATGGGAGACCCTGTATATTATTTCGGATATGGATTCCTCACAAAAAATAAGAGTGACTTTCTGTACGATATCTTATAGCTATCTCTCGTGGTTTAGGATATAACAGCCGTTTTATTAATTTTTTTGCTAAAAACGCGTTCATATTTTATGAATCTGCTATTTTTTTATTAGAGGCTATACCATAATTTATAATTCTGGTTGTGTAGTAGATTTCCAATAATATACCTACTGTAGTATACAGTTGTAACTAACATGACCAAAACTTCCAAGGAAATAATTGACCCAAATGATTTGTAAAATAAAATACCTATGTTCGATATAACAATAATCTTTAATACTTCATTTCAAACCAATGAATCTGCTATTTTTTTATTAGAGGCTATACCATAATTTATAATTCTAGTTGTGTAGTAGATTTCCAATAATATACCTACTGTAGTATACAGTTGTAACTAACATGACCAAAATTTCCAAGGAAATAATCGACCCAAATGATTTGTAAAATAAAATACCTATGTTCGATATAACAATAATCTTTAATACTTCATTTCAAACCAATGACGACTTAATATTTTAACAAAATAAGAAATTAATTACAAATTAATTAATATATAAAAACAAACAAAACAAATACCTACATATAACGAAAGTACCAATAAACTATAAACAGAAAACGTAAAATTAAAGTAAATGTGCTACATGCCCTCCATTCTGGGCAATACAAGTTGTGTAAATGACTTCCAGTTTTCTTAGGGCGTCTCTTACTGCATTACTTTCGTTGATAATTTTAATTTCTTCCCTTATTCGATTCCTGAGATCATTAATATCTTGAGGTTTATTTTTATAGACTTTGTCTTTTAATGTTCCCCACAGAAAATAGTCCAGAGGGGTCAAATCAGGACTCCGCGGAGGCCAACGAATATTTCCATTTGGCCCAATGACCTCTGCAAAATTTTCATCCAAATAATTTCTTACTTGAAGGGTGTTATGGCAAGGTGCTCCATCCATTTGGTAATAATATTATTTATGTTACCATTGACCTCTAGTAATGGTCTGATATTAAATGGTTAACCATAAATATAGGACCTATTATCTGATTCCTGTAAATCGCACACCAGCAGTGAACACTACGACGACCTTGATGTTGTATAGTTTTAACGTTTCTTTTGTTTTCTTGAGACCAATAATAGTGAGAATTCTTTCTGTTAAATATGCCTGAAGTAGTAAAGATCGCTTCATCCGTCCAACAAATATTGTTAAAAAAATTGCCGTCACGAAAATGACGGTCCATCATTAAATTACAATATTCCAAGCGTAGAATATGATCGTTTGGTTCCAAGTGTTGTAATTTAGCCAACTTAAATGCCCTGTAATTATTTATTTCCAGCGTCCTATGGATATCAGTTCTAGCAATATCTAAGTCCTTTTCTGCATCTCTGATGGAATTTTCTGTAAATTCTTCGAAATACAAACATATATTTAATTGCGTTGCATCATCCAAGATAGTTTTAGGTTTATTTCTTTTACCATATTTTAAAACACCATGCTGTTCGAGGTCTCGTTCAATTCGCCCAAATATTGATCGTTCTGGTATTCTTCTTTCCGGATACTTCTGACGATATGCTCTAATAGTAAGTGCAATGCACTTGTTATTTTGGAGATAACATTGATATAAATTCAATCTCTCTTCGGCACTATAAGACATTATAAGTCAAAGATAAACTAAACGCACAACAAACCAAAATTATTATTTGACACTTTCTGTTTACGTTGGTTTCCAAAGCACTCTATTTGTTTTTCCATAGCAGATTTGATTTTGCAGCGTTAGTTGGTTTTGATTAAATGCAAGATTTGGTTTAATTTTGCGATTTGTAGTGAATTATTTTCTCAGACATGTTAGTTAAAATTATATTCTACAGTAGGTACATTATTGAAAATCTACTACAGTCAGTCAGATCGGATCAATTTCTGACATCACCCTGTATAATTTATAGTCAAACTAAACAACAGGAATTATAAATTATGGTATAGTCTCTAATAAAAAAATAGCAGATTCATAAAATATGACATACTTATATTTTCTCCTCCTACTTTTAATAAACACGTTTTTAGCAAAAAAACAATGAATAAAACGGCTGTTATATCCTAAACCACGAGAGATAGCTATAAGATATCTCACAGAAAGTCACTCTTATTTTTTGTGAGGAATCCATATCCGAAATAATATACAGGGTCTCCCATTTAATTTTTCAAAGTTGATGCCTGACCATGGAAAACTGAGTACCCTGTATACGTGAACGGTATATAATATAAAAGTTCCCTTAAAAACAATAATACTTTGTATTTAACTTTTTTTCCTAAATCGAATATCATTTGAGATAAGGGGATAGAGGATCTTATGTGGGACACCCTGTACATTAATTTTAATCACACTTTCTAATAAGCAAATAAAAAAATGTGAAACACGCCTAATGGTTGCTACTATAAATAAAATCTTATTCGTGCAGTTTTATTTTCTTTTTATGTATCAAACAAACAAACATCTACATGTAATTTGAAGTTAATTTTGTGGTTTTATTTTTATGTTAGTAATAAATTTTGTGTTTGTAAAATTCACGGAACCCTCGGCCTGCACTGCCTCGCTTAACCAGAGCCCCATTTGTGTTTTTCCATGGAATATATAGTATGTACATATGTGTTATTAATTATTATATTTCTTGGCACATTCTCAAAGCTGTTAATAATTTTAACGCTTCACTTACAGTCGTTTATGACGTGCTTTTGGTTTCGGCTACTAGTGGTTTATTCCTGATATTTTTAATTTGAACCAGTGTAAAAGATTACCATCATCGTGCCAAGTTTATCGTTAATTTAAATGATGTATGGAAATATTTTACGAAGGTCGATAAAAATATCCAAGGTTTACTATAATTGAGTGGATACCACAGATTTTATTTTCATAACATAACTATTCGAATAAAGGTGGAGGTGTAACAAAACAAATCTTTTGATGAATGAAAATGTTATCGCTAAAACGCAATTAAAGGAATATGACTTGACCATGGATTTATTATAAAAGGATTCGATATCCGTATACTGTGAGCGTATTGAACGTGAAGCCTTATATTTTGTTGTTTGTTATTCTCTTGGGGGAGCAGTTTACGAACTACGAACATAGACAAGACTACGAATTACTACGTAATTGAATCAAGAATGGTAGTAGAAAGAGATAAAATAGCATTGGAGTGTTGGAGCTCAGAAGTGTTGTTGTATGTTGTTGTAAAGGCGGAACCTCGGTCTGAACACTCGGTTACACGTACGTCTTTGTCTAATGAACTAGAAAAGAAAAAGTGCGACGTATAGATTTATAAATGACTCGGAGCGACTTTAAATGAACACCTTTAGAAATAACATAATAAACATAACCTATAAATAATAAAACCTTTTTAACTTAAATTTATTATTATTTAGCAGAAAATAAAGTAATTTAGGGCTTTTATTACTTTTAGCAAATCTTGTAATGCTTCTAACGTATTTTTTGTACACAAATACAAGGTAAAATAAGATGTGGCCAATGTTTACAAATTGTGTTTACAGTGTCGCTTAGAATGGTTTGTTTTGGCTTCAAAGAATGTTACATCATCCCGTATCCTTTTATATAATAAATCCATGGACTTGACAGTCGTATCTCAGGCTTTATCTTTGGTAGTCGAATCTGTGTAAGACGGGCAGTTTAGAAAGTTGAACAGGTTTACAAAGAAGGAACAAAAGTTAAGTTTTTAAATCCTAATAAGGCAACTAATGAAATTTATTCTTTAACAAAGGGATCGTAACCAGGGTTGCCAGACGTCCCGATTTAGGCGGGACTGTCCCGATTTTAATCGATATAACCCATTTGTCCCGCTTTTGTCCCGCGTTCCGATTTGCACGTCGAAAATCCCAATTTTTGAATAATTTTAAAAAAGTGCAAATTTAACTTCAACCAAATATATTTATATACATGTTACATTATTCTTTAGTGGTAAATAAACACCTACTTTATTTTTATTCAAACCTATGTACAATGTACATGTTTGTTATAGTTTTCGTTTATTTGTTTGCTTTTGTTTATTTTTAGTTAACAATATATATAAAATTGCATGTTCTTTGAATTTTTTTGCGCGGCAATATAGAAATTTTTATTTGCGATGTTTGTCCTTGAAACAGTGAAACATTTTTTTGACACAAATGTTTAACACATTAAAATATTATCCCCTTAAACACGTGTCACAGATTCACGTGTCCCGCTTTTTCATTTGCAAGATCTGGCAACCCTGATCGTAACCACCGTTAAAAAATACACCATTAAAGAATACTGTAGATTATTTCAAATGGTAATAAGGATATTTCATAAGTACCCAAAAAAATATTGGATGCACATAATTTAAATAAATTATTTATCTTTAAAAATGTGTAAATTGACCCTACATAAAATCGCACTTTTATCATATTGTATTACGGAAACAAAACTTTTTTGAACCTATTCTAATAGAAATGTTTTTCGGAAAAACTTTTTCCTGTAAAATTCCTTCGGTACAGTTTTACAACGCCATATATACAAAGTGTAAAATTTGTTATTTGAGCTATATATTAGAAAACTAAACTAAATCTGGCCGTGATGAAATATCGCCATTTAATAAACCGCACTTAATTTATTTTTCTGGAAGATTGACGTCAGTGATGTGGAAAGACGAGAAAAACTGATGCAAGCTGATTTGTAAACTTCTGCTGCTGCTGCTGCTGTTTATTTTTAAATCTGGTTATTAGAAAAAATATTAAACACTTTAACGGAAGGATTTATTGTGCAATATTATTTTAAATGCGAATGAAAATGAAAACTAGTTACTGATGTCTAAAGCGCATAAATCACATTTCTATTAAACCGTTCTTAAATTTCCGATGCATTTTATATCAGTTTGCTCATCGAATTACTTGAAGATCGATATTTCCGGTGGATGTGTGATTGGAAAAACCACCTGGCAAAGTGGGAGTTTATTAAGCAAAGCAAACTTTTAAATTTTTTGGTTTTAAATATGATTTTATGAAAACGATTACGATTGCCTCCTCATCCGTTTAGCAGATAAATGGAAGTATAAATAACCTATTTTTAGAAAATATTTATCCAAGATCTGACAATCCATCAGCTCATTCTTAAAATCTTCCGTATCTAAAATTCGTTGACTAACCTAAGACATTAATGACGTAATTTGAATAAATTAATTGATGGTTTCCATCAAGAATTTAAAAATTCGCCCATTATTACACAAAATCAAGAGTTATTTAGCCTGATACATAAAAATGACGACATAGTGTCGTCAATATTTTTTTGCATTTATATTTATACAAGCAACCGTAAGGATAAAAACTCTGTTAATTCTAAACTGGCTTCATTTACTAAATATTGTATAATATACTGTTAAAAAATCCGTGTTAAGATGAAAAACAAGATATTGTATTATAATTTAATACTTTGTAGAACATTTATTTAGTTATGGAAAGTTCTGTGAGTAGTCTCATTATTACTCATTACTATTGCAAGTTTATTCTACTTTCTAAAGGTAATTTGTTAGATTAGCCAAACATTTTAGTCTACGTTGATTACGGAATTATTGCGCTAGAATCTAAATATTATATTAACCACCAAACAAACAAGATGTTTAAATAAAACTTGGCGTACTGCTGCTGATGCTTATTAAAAATTCCACCCACTCCGTTATATGATAACGTACATGGCTTTTTTATTGAATATTTAAAACCTTGAAACGACCAGATTTACTATCGTCAGACCGGTTTAAATTAAAAGTTTTAAACTGACAGGTGTAAAAATATGACAATAATTAAGTTTTCTACCATTAATTTTTTTCCGAATCTTTTTGCAAATTTATAAAGAAAATTACACTTTAAATATGTATTTTTCACAATATTGTGACCAAATTTATTTTAGCAACACTTTCCAAGATACAAATCATTTTGAAATCAAGCAAATCGTTGAAATATTGGAGTTGTGGAAAGTTTTTAAGGACGACTTATTAACAGGACAAAATTTTTTCTTTAAATTATATTTTAGGTTTAAAAAAATACATTATGGTATCTTTATATAAAGTTTGCTCCCCTTACACGAAGTGTTGATGTTCTGTCTTTAACGCTTATCGATAAAAAATAACCCCGGTATTCAGTTTAAAGGTATATAGAAACTTAGTACTGGTTTAAATTTAGATCTCCTAGTTGATCAGTTAGGTTTTGACAAGTCATCGTCGTGTCATTGCTATGAGTCGCCATTAAAATCAAAGTCATTATATTGTTTCTACGATTTGCTTAATTTTCAATTGATTTTTTATCTTGGAAAGTGTTGCTGAAATGAATTTAGTTCTATTACTGTTGATAACACATACAGTAAATTTTTCTTTATAAATTTGCAAAAAAAAAATTGAAAAATAAATTTATAGTGCAACACTCAGTATGGCGGCTGGTGAAATTTGAAAGTTGTATCTCTGTTCGTACTTACACGACCCGTTAGAGGTTTTAATAATGAGCCCACTGGGAATATTTTGGTATAGAAAGAAGCATTTTATAATTTGCGAAAAAAAGTTGAATTTTTGCTCTGCCTCCTCTGGGAAAAAATAAACACGTTTAGGTATTTTATTTATTATTTTTTCTAAACAAATTTTACATCAATTTTTAAATTTTAGGAGAAAAAAAATGTGTTAGTAGAAAGTTATAGTCATTTGAATTATATTTTAGGTTTAAAACAATTCAAATGACTATAACTTTGTACTAACACATTTTTTCTCTTAAAATTTAAAAATTCTCGACAAGATGATGTAAAATTTATTTAAAAAAATAATAAAATACCTAAACGTGTTCATTTTTTCCCAGGGGTGGCAGAGCAAAAATTCAACTTTTTTCGCAAATTACAAAATGATTTTTTCTGTACCAAAACATTCCCAGTGGGCTCACTATTAAAACCCCTAAATTTGGCACTGGTCCTGTAAGTAGGAACAGAGATATTCAACTTATAATTTCACCAACCGCCACTGCTTAGTTGTCATATTTAAACCCTTGTTTATTAAATTAGATTGGTCTTGGCAAAAGTGAATCTGGTCGTCAAGCTTTTCCAAATTCCACAAACCATACTTATCTAAAGCTGCCCGCTTGAATGGAACACCAGTGGTGGCGTCACATATAAGCAACTACATATAAGTGATAAATAGTTGTATCTAATAATACTTTATATGTAATACCATAGACTAAATAATACCTAGACGAATACTGCCGTGCAACGAAAAGCGGGTCTCCCTTGAGACATTTGGTGGGTTTACTGGTTTATGGGTTAAAAGTTTGTTTGTCTACCATTATATAAATATGTATACTATGTATCTACATGTATATATAATGGTGGACAAACTTTTAACCATAAACCAGTAAACCCCCCAAATTTAAGGGAGACCGGCTTTTCGGTGTATTCGGGTGTCTATCTATATTATTTATAGTCTCTGGTAATACCCAGTTAGCATTAAAAATCCGGATTGGATCCGTTAAACATTTGCAGCATGACGAATGTCTACAGTCGCTTCTGTAGATGTCCGATGCGACGAAAAAATATTTTTATATAAAGAAAACGACCGTTCGACATTTACAGATTATTCACAGAATATTTGCCTAGTTGAAATGGTGCACGTCATCTACTATTCGCAAGGATTCGCCAAAGAATAATGCAGTATTTTATAACTTGTTTATGGCATCGGTTAATTCTGCGTAATTTTTATGGATATATGACTTTCTCTAATGGCTTCTTTACCATCGAACTGTAAAATGAAGGATTTTATTTTTTTTAAAATGTTGCAAATAATAAAACGCCTCTAACCACGTACCCCATCGTGTAAGAATCGGCTGTGAAGGTTCTGGAATCCCAGAACACTGTTGGGGGAACGGCCTGTAGAAAGCATAACTGTGGCGCCATCACTAAGAAGTAGTGCCACTTGATTCGTTCGTCAGTTGAAATTTATGTAATGTAGTTACTATCAGATGCTGAATTGCTTCGCTAGTAAATCGAAAAGAAATTGTGTATAAGGGCGTTGGCCACTTTTTTTTTAATTGATGTGTTTCACTGTTTACGTGCCTTAAACATACATATTTCTTAAAGGCCAATAAGCTTCGCTGACAAACCACGCGTATTATTTACGATCCATTATATTTTAAATCAGAAAATTCCCATATTAACCTTCTAACACTGCGCAAACAGTCGCGTGTTACTGCACACTTTCGGCATATTACGAACTACCAAATTCACAGCGACGCGATAGAATCAACAACCATACCCGACGGCAAAGTTAAACTGAATTGCTGCTGAGGCCGAGTTCCCCGCGACTTATTGCCACTGTAGCGTCACTGACGGTGGGCTTGGGTTTGCTTGGGTCATTTTTACATTTTTATTTAACCCTTCGTTGTGACATTGGCAAAAAAATTTACCCCACGAATCACCACAAGTTAGCGTGACACCAGTCTGAAGACGAACACTGTACCTTCATAAGAGGTAATTTCAAGAACTAGGCATCTTAAATTAAAATCATTTCTTCATTAAGAAACGGATATTTCCGTCCATTAAAGATAAACTTGAGAAGCAGAAAGCGTTAATGTAAAGAAAATCGGGAAATCCTGAACCTGACGGGAACTGGGCCACATTGTTAACTTTAAAATAATGTATTATTTGATGGAACATTCGTCCGTGGAAGTTATTATATTCATACATAATTTACTAACGCATAATGTGCCAAATTCTCCTGCCAAATTTATTATATTTGTGTGGATTTAAATTTAGTATGACGGAAAGTTAAATTAATTTTTCGTTAGATTAGTTTCCATTCCAAAAACATAACTAATAAATATTTTGGACCACTACGAGTGGGTCCCAAAAATAACTTTACTGCATATATTTATTACTACTATATTGTTAGCATCCAATCTACCCTTTGTTAAAATTTGAAGCAAAGATAAATCTTTTGTTTTGTACCGCTTGATGTCTTAGCACTTTGAAGTTTTGACGGAACTGTCACTGTCAGTTCTGACAGCAGTTTAAAATGTGAGCTTGTCCGTTTCCTTTTCGTCTTTTTACCTTTCAAAAGTAAAGATTAATGTGTTTTTATTTGTGAAAATTGGACTAAAAGTTAATTATTATCCTATTTACGATATTGACATAGCTAATGTACCGATAATGCCAGCGTTAAGCAGCAAGAAGTGAAGAAATTACTTGTAGTTTTTGGCGGCGGATATTCTTCACAAGAATGTATACTGAAGAGTGAATACATAATTTTTAATTCTTAATTTGAGATTTTGGGGCAAAACGGGTAAGAACATTATGTAAATAAAGCGAGGCATCGTTTGGAAATCTAAAAAAAAAACACATTATTAATCTCGAATTAAAACTCAAAATACGTAAGTATAATTTATTGTAATCATTAATTTTTATATAATATATTATAATTAGAATCAAAATCTTAAATAATTAATTACCTACCTATGCAAAATCACTTTGTCTTTCTCAACGGACCGTCGACATGTGAAACAAGATCTCATTTTCTATCTAAAATATTATTAACTCTGTTTCGATATTGTACTTTAAAGTATATAATAATTTATACTTACTGGTTTTTCTGATGTTTTTCTGATGTTTTATTATAAATTAAAATAAATATTCACAAAATAACGCTACAGCGAAATCGAAGGCTTGTCAGATTCCAATTTGGACTTTTAAATATGACAGGCGTGAGCGGCCATGTTGTCATCTTTGGTGTTTTGATTAGCGGACGGTACGTAGTATTGAGTTCACTTGTTTGGCAAATCACGTGGTGATTTATGAGGGATGTTCAGGACGTCACGTGACTTTTTAGATATGGTTTCCAAAGGCTACGTCTTTACTTCAACATTTTTTCGTCGTTCGCTATATAGTTAGTAATAAATATATGCTTTACTGCAATACATACCCTTAGCCGCTTGTTCTTTTAATATTTGTTAAATACAGCTTCTACGTACACCCACAGTACATAGTACTTAGGCTTCGGTCTTCGTGGGCCGCCAGAAGATAAAAAAAAGTGTTTAATCGAAATTGTTTTTTTTTAATCCTAAACTACATATAATATAAACGCGAAATTCTGTTACTTAATCGCGTTAACGAAGCGACGGATCACGATGAAATTTTGCATAGATAAGCCTTACGTCACGGAGAAACACATACAATGATCTATCTCATTTAAAGTGTTTCGGACTTTTCGCGCAAATTGTAGCCTGCAAGGTATCCTGTTCTGACCCCTTACATTTCTTCTTGTGGGTTTTATAAAAGAAAAAGTTATAGTAGCTCCTATGTGCGCATCTTCTGCCAAAAAATAATTTTTAAATGTTTGGACGTAGATGGAGGCCATTTCGGAAATCGGGGTAAATGTCAAACATTTTAAAGTATATCTCCCTGTCTCCTTATTACCTTGCAAACCGTTTTTGCGATATCACATTATAACAGTTTAAAATCCTTACCCTGTATAAATGTAAAAATATGTCTGTATCCGGCGTATCCAACAAGATATCTCGAAAGTGGGCCGTGGATTATTAATCAGAAACTGGACAATCAATAAGCGGAATTAAAAAATTCTTTCGTTAGAAGGAATTCTGATTGTGCCATCTTTTCCTTAACGATATTATATATACAGGGTATATTATATAAATGTATGCGACAGGGGCGGATTTCTTGGAGGTTTGTTCCCTCTATGAAAATAGTAACTGTTTTTACTATTTGTGTGTATTAGTCATACAGGTTGTATCTCGGATATTTGGAAAAATAGATACCTTGGTTGAAATACATTTGCATTTTACTCAGTGAAACCGCGACTTTGAATAGGACCAAATAAGTATTCTCTTAAAAAATGTATTTATTCTCTTGTTATTAAACCATTATATGATTCTGGATAAATGAAATATGCGTTTGGCCTATGGATAACAGTCTGTTTCCAAAATACATTTCTCAATTTTCTTAGCCTAAGGAATCAATAGACATAATTGAAAATAATAATTTGTTGTCTGAAAGAGTTTAGGTTCCTAATTAAATAGTATACCTTTTTTGAGTATGTTTAATTAATACAGAAATCTAAATGAAATGACTGATTTCTTAATTATAGTGTCCCTATTGTTTTATGATATTGTTTGAAAATCGTGGTTTCTTGTAGGGATGTCGCGAATAGTAGTTTTTACTATCCGGCCAAACCGGATATTCGGCCAAACGCTAACCGCCGGATCCGGATATTCGGCCGAATATCCAACAGTTTAAAGGGACGAATTGAATTAAAGTTTGTAACTATGTAAATCGAGTCGCCATGTGTGTAATGCATACCGATGACCTGCAGCAACCGTGCGTCGACGCCGTCAAGCGTGCAAAGTTGAAAACATTCGCGGGAATCCCCGAAATGACGGGCGGGTGCCTAAGACTATAGAGGCCGAGGTTCAGTCTTATTTGAATTTGCCATTAATCGAAAGAACTGCTTCTCCATATACATGGTGGAAAGGCGAAAATAAAAATTTTCCCATCTTATCGGAGTATGCTTTCAAATACTTGTCAGCACCCGCATCCACAATTTTTAGCGAACGACTTTTTTCGGAGGCAGGCAATGTGTTTGAAGAAAAGCGGAATCGGCTTTCCTCCGAAAATGGCGAAATGTTAATTTACTTGCACCACAATCTTCCATTAGATAATTTTAAATATTAAAAATTTAAGTTCGTATTTTCGTTACATAAATTTACTAGTACTAGTGCTAGTTTTCAGTATTATTAGGTTTTAGTTTTTATTTTTATCTAAACTTACCTAAGGTTTTCGTGTTGTATGTTGTTTATTTTAAAATAAAAAATCATTAGTTTTCCATGCAACATAATTATTTTTTATTATAATTTATAATAATAATAAACCGTCTCCATACAATAAAATACATCGGATATTCGGCCGAATATTTAATTATCCGGCCCAACCGGCCGGATATCCGGCTCCGGCCGGATAGACCGAATATTCGCGACATCCCTATCTTGCTTTAAAAGCATCATGTTTTAAGGCAAATAAAATTCTTTCCAAGCAAAATTGTAAAGTTTATAATAGAAACTAAATTATATTTGTTAATAAGTCCTCGGTTTCTTCGTTGAAGACCCTCTCGGATTTAATTTAAATGATTGGTACTTTGGTCCGAATGTAGACATTTTCAAACGTTTCGGCTTCAGTTGCACGAGTCACCTTTAAGTAGGTTCACCAGTGGA
This sequence comes from Philopedon plagiatum, assembly GCA_963971165.1. Taxonomy (NCBI): domain Eukaryota; kingdom Metazoa; phylum Arthropoda; class Insecta; order Coleoptera; family Curculionidae; genus Philopedon; species Philopedon plagiatum. The sequence continues at coordinate 95,424,193 of OZ020192.1, read as the reverse complement.
CAAAAAATTCGCACTTATGAATAATTCAAAGTCTTAAGTTCCAGCCCCCTAAAAATAATAAATAAATTAATTTAGTATAATACAAATTATTTATTAGTATTACTATTAAATGATTTTGATAACTCAATTGAATTTTGTTAAGTACACTCCTAATTGTGTACAAGCAGACTCTTGACAGCTTGTTTAGAAAGATTGTTGTCTTTAACAAAAATCACGGTCTTTATTACAAAAGAGGGAGGGCTTCAAACAAAGATTTATAAACTTAAACTAAGAAATAAGTCTTTTATTTTAAGCACAAGGCGGATCTTCAAACAAGTAACTGGTTTTAGTTTTAAGGACAACAGAACTTTTTATAAGATTAAGAAGATTTTGTCACGACGGACCCTAAAAAACGGACGCCATTTTTACAACCTCGTGCTTTATACAGGAGAGTGATAAACGCTTAAACCAAAATAAAATACTCTCTAATAGAAACCATAGCAACATTTTTTGAGCCAAGTTTTTAAATTTTTGTGTCCTACGTTCTTAAAAGGACTGAAATAACAGTAACTCGGTCGATAATTTTTGATTTTACTGTCCGTATACTAATTTTAGCTCCATGACATATATAATGAACTTAAATAATGCAGAAATAAGTTATGCGTACCTTCGAATTTCGCCACTAAGTGGCACAGATTCCAATCCTTCAGTAACTGGTGAATTGCCATAATTACCGCTAAGAGCACAATACAGATCTTCCCTCACCAAGGTTTGTTGCGCGATAAGATTTTGGTCGGTGTGCGTGGCTCTCGTAACAACCCTTCGCGAATTATCCAGAACGCAAGTGATACGTAGAGCACAGGATCTTCAGCCAAATTCACAGTATCTTGTTTAAATAGCTGAGTCTTTGTAAACAGATCTTTGATAGAAGGGTTCATGTGCTAAGAAAAATATTCTTCTCTTAAAGTAATAGTAATTCAAGAGAATTTGTAAAATATTTCAAGAACCCTTATGTTCTTATGGGAAAATCAATTCGGTTAATTTAATGTCTTTGCTTTTATTATAAGACTCAATTTGTCAAGATCACTGAATATCTTGACGCAAGGGGAGCTCTTTTCTCAGTGCACTCTTGCCAATTGCCATATCAGAACTAGGAGTAATGCAGGTTTTTACTTCTTAAAAATTCTGCTAATAAACAAAAAACGTACTGGCATTTTGTAAGCGTTGTCTTTGATGACGATAAGTTGAGTTAAATTTGTCCCGTGATTTAAAAATATTAACCCAATTTACATGCGACCTTGTTTGTCTTTTAAACAGCTCTTTTGAAAATTTTAAATTGTACTATTTTAAATCTGGTTATTACATTATATCAGTGGCGACTGGTGAAATTTCAAAGTTGTGTCTCTCTGCCTACTTACAGGACCCGTACCAAATTTAGGGGTTTTAATAGTGAGCCCACTGGAAATGTTTTGGTAAAGAAAAGGATCATTTTGCAATTTGCGAAAAAAAGTTGAATTTTTGATGTGTCCCTCCTAGGAAAAAGATGAACACGTCTAGGTATTTTATTTATTATTTTTTCTAAACAAATTTTACATCATTTTGTCGACAGTTTTTAAATTTTGAGAGAAAAAAAATGTGTTAGTAGAAAGTTATAGTCATTTGAATTTTTTTAAGCCTAAAATATAATTAAAAAAAAATTCAAATGACTATAACTTTCGACTAACACATTTTTTCTCTCAAAATTTAAAAAATGTCGACAAAATGATGTAAAATTTGTTTAGAAAAAATAATTAATAAAATGCCTAGACGTGTACATTTTTTTCCTAGGAGGGGCACACGAAAAACTCAACTTTTTTTCGCAAATTACAAAATGATTTTTTTTCTTTACTAAAACATTCCCAGTGGGCTCACTATTAAAACCCCTAAATTTGATACGGGTCCTGTAAGTAGGAACAGATATATACAACTTTGAAATTTCGCCAGCCGCCACTGCATTATATATGTAGTACAAAAAGCCGTTTCTCATTTTCTCCGTTTTCCCTGGGAAAGTAACCTAGTTTTCGTAAAAGTTTACCCTAATTTTTACGTAATATATGAGTTATATCTGTCACGGAAACGAATCGATACCATCTCTTGTTTTCCTTCGGACTTTTAGTAAACACATCCGACTTGTCATAGCAACAGTGTTTGTGCACCATAACTTTTATAATTATTATGATTTATTATAGACATTCTTGCATTGTACTCATAAAACCATTTCATTAAGTTTTGACCAACAACCTTGTGGTGGTTAGTATCTGACCCTTCTATAATATCATAATATTATTATCCTTTTGCGCAGTGTTATTAATACTAAACCGAAACTTAGGCATGAACAGGAACAATAATAAATAGTTTGGGCTTAATTTAAAGAATTTATAGGTTATACCGTACGTACCGCATGTATAATATAGGTCAGGATAAAGCAATGACCTTGCAGTGTAGACACTCAAAATTCATTAAGGAAATCAAAATTTTATTTTGTGCTTTTCCTTTAAAACATACATCATGATGTATATCTATCGAATATTGGCGTTGTTTATTGTTGGGTTCTCCGAATGTTTTAAATTTGACCAGTCAGTGGCCATCCTTTTTTTAAAACGGTAAACATTTCAACTTTCTTTAGGTCTTTAGGTATCGGTTGTGCAGAACTTATTACCAAAATACATAAAAATTCTTGACGATAAGACCTCTTCACTTTCAGTAGAGATTTTTCTCGCCTTCATTTTCTGTTTATGGGTAATATAAATCACTTTAAAGGTTTCCTATATCAGAGAGTGTTTTTAAACGATTTCGTTTTATTTTTTCCATTTTTATATTTTTTTCCTAACTAGAATGCTGTTACTCAAAAATAATGTATTGTGAAAAAATGTCGTTTATTGGGTCTTTCAATTTTAGGTCTGTTTATTTAGGACACTAGTTTATTGTTTGCTTTTCATTATAGAAGCTAAGAACAATGTGTAAGCTGTGTAAATATGCATTTAAGACGAGTATTCAGCGCTCATTTATTACTACTATTTAGTTTTTTTAACGTTATTCTTGCTTAGTTATTTTGTTTAAAAAATGACGTTTCACTGTAGACGCCTAAGACACGTTATTCATTAAATAAATCAAAAGTTTATTTCATACTTTTTAGTCTTTTCTCTCCTCCCTTTTAAAATGCTGTTTTTGGCAAAAAATAAACCTACTCCATTTCCGTCCGCCTGACGATAAAAATATCCTAATTGACATACATATGTATATATTTTAGCCAAATTTGGGAACCAATCTGAAAAATATTTGCTTTGTTTTGTTTAATATTAATTGTATCGATTTCCACTGGAGATTTAAAAAAGGAAAAAGCCTTTCGATTTATTCGATAAATTTTTTTTATAGACCAATGAGCTGGAACATAATTCCCGTCTTCAGTTTGAATAAAATAAAATTATTCCGAGAAAATTTTTTATTTTGCAGTCCGTTGAAACAGATGCGTGGGTATAAAATTCCGATTGGTAGGTTGTAAGTTTCAGAAGAGTCTTTCAAGCCCCGTGTCTCCCAACACGTCGACCTATGCAAATCTTTTGTGACTTTAATCTAAAAATTGACCGAATTTCGTAAACTTTTTGCTAAGTTAATTATATTTCTGGGAGCCAGGAGTACAGGTCCGCAGAACGAAGCCTTAGCGCCTTCCTTCACGAGAATGTTAGCTGTCTCATTGCTTACTGTACAGCCGTGCCCTGGCACCTACCATATACGTATTGCTACTATAGCGAACGACGAAAAAATGTTGAAGTAAAGACGTAGCCTTTGGAAACAATTGCTAACCAGTCACGTGATGTACTGAACATACCCTGGGGTGTTTTTGCAGCGAACGACGAAAAAATGATGAAGCAAAGACGTAGTCTTCGGAAACAATTGCTAACCAGTCACTTGACGTACTGAACATCCTTCCTAAACAACCACGTGATTTGCCCAGCTAATCAAGCTGAGCTTAAATAATGTGTTTTTTTTTTAGATTTCCAAACGATCCCTCGCTTTATTTACATAATGTTCTTACGCGTTTTGCCCGAAAATCTCAAATTAAGAATTAAAATTCCAGTTTACATTCTTGTGAAGACTATCCGTCGCTGAAACTACAAGTAGTTTTTTCACTTCTTGCTGCTTAAAACTGGCATTATCGGTACATTAACTATGTCATTGTCGTAAATAGGATAATAATTAACTTTTAATCCACTTTTCAGAAATAAAAACACATTAATCTTTACTTTTGAAAGGTAAAAAGACGAAAAGGAGACCGACAAGCTCACATTTTAAACTGCTGTCAGAACTGACAGTAACAGTTCCGTCAAATCTTCAAAAATGCTGATACATCACGTGGTACAAAACCAAAGAAAAGAAGATTTTATCTTTGCTTCAAATTTTAACAACGGGTAGAATGGATGCTAACAATATAGTAGTAATACGTATATGGCACCTACTTCAACGTAACCTTGCTGTTGCTCGCTAGTTGTTTTAGGGCTGGTTTGCAATCCTACACTTCTATAGATGTAACGAAGACTGATTTCAGTGTTGCCGGACTGTCCGATATTATATACGTTGGTAGCTCTTTAGGCACTCGAGCAAACAAATATACTTCTGCTGGAAAAATGGTAGGACTGCTGCCGAGAGTCTAAATTTTAACCCGTATACACCTAGGTCGGGTACCCGTCCATTTTTGACCCATCTGTGTACCGTACCGAAGAGTTTTCCGTTTCGCCTGCCTTCCATGTTTGATGGTTTTCAATAGCCATTTCAAATGGAATTTTGAAGTCATATTTATTGAGCAGATTGTTGATAGTTTCATTGTAGATTCAAGTGGAATAAGTAATTCCGGAATCTTTAAATCAAATCAGATCACCTGGTTTCAATTTTGTTGTCTATTGGAGTCGCAGAGCGCTGAGACCAGCCTCTTTCTTAACGCTGAGTGATAGCGGCGTGAGGTTTAGTGGAACCTCTAGTGGTGCCGCGGTACATGCTCGCATTGCTCCTGTTACTCCTAGAAAAGCTAGACTTTTGGAGTTGGCGTGGGGCTTTCTTGTCTTCGGTCTTTGGTCACCACACTAGCGAGGCGTATGTAATCATGGATTTTATAATTGTTTGGTACATCCAGTATACCATTTCGATTTTAATGTCCATCTCGTATAAAAATCGGCTACATGTCCATAGAGCCGCTGTCGCTTTAGACAAAGTTTTATGTGACCATTCCAGGTTAGTTGTCGGTCGAAGACGACACCCAGATATTTACCTTCTATGGAAAATATTAATTCTGTTCGATTTAGGATGGGACATTTTAGTTTAGCTTCCTTCTTTTCGTAAAAAAAACAAGTACTGTTTTGCTGGGATTCGAATTTAATCCCTCAGATATGCACCAGTTCCTTATATTATCAAGAACCGATTATATTCGGTTGGAAATAACCTTCATGTGCTTGCCCCTGATTGTTATGACTATCTGATCTGCGTAACTTTGAACAGTGCAGCATAAACTTTCCAGCATTACGATTAGTTGATCCATGAATGATCAGCAACCACAGTTGGGGAGATAAGACTCCTCTTGTGGCATCCCTTTTCCGACGCATCCCTAATGTTCGTTGGGACCATCCTCGGATTGACTAAATCCATGTCACTAGTAAGGGATTTACTTTCCTCCAAAGCTCTAGTTATGGACTCATACGATATGTTGTCAAAAGCTCCTCTATATCTATAAAAGGACAGTGTCCTTTCTATGTTTGGTACTAAACGATGTAGAGCATTAATCGTAGGTTTTCCGCCTTGGTAGGCCAATTGTTGGTTGTGGAGCGGTTGCCTCGAGAGAGGTTCTCTTCTAATAAAAATATTTATAATTTTCGCCATCGTCTTGAGAAGAAAGGATGTAAGGTAGGACCTCGATTTGGCCCGTGACATATTTTCGCCAATTATACCAAGTTCGTAGTTACTCCACTCTCTCCACGATTGTGTTTTAATAGATAAATATCGATTTTGCCTAATACTATTACCTCTTGTTAAAATTAAGTTCCAAATCGTTGCTTATAATCAGCCAGATGTATTTGTCCCATGCTTAGTTATTTAGAGCTCAGTTGATAATGGCATTAGGACGGAATAGACCTCTAACAATCAGAATTCTTTCACAGGACAAGTAAATCCTTTTCCACTGTCGGAAACGCAAGACGAAAACAAATGACAACGCAACGCGTCGCGACGTGCTTTATTCTTCCTTTGTATCCCTTGATGTCAACGACGCTTTCAATTTAAAATGAAATAAATACGGCGTTGTCTAATATTTTATTCTGTTGAGTCTTTTGTTTATTTCACAATGAGACTAAAGTTCACTAATTTAAATTTATTCATTTCTGTATTTCTTGTCCCTTCTTACTTTTAAGCTACACTATCATATTCGTTCAAAAATTCGACATTGAGTTTTTGACAGTTTTAGAAAAAATGTCTCTGTGTGTATTAATCTCCATCGCTTAGCATAGCGCCGAAACCAATTAACCCATCTGGTTTAAATTTAATATCTAGTGTCCTTTTACACATTTCTTCTTTTTATTCTTTTTTGCGCCTCCCAATAAGGTTAGTTTACTTATGATAAAAGATACAAAAATCCATTTTTAAAAAATGGTTCTAACATTTTTGCTTAAATTTTGTAAATTAGTCAATTATAACCCTCACCTTAGACTATCTAAGAACAGATACAATTTATTTATGTGTCTTGTCGCCGACGATACTTCATGTACATGATTCTATCATCACTTTGGTAGAGTTTTAAATAATCTGGTTGCTTCGTAAAAAATGTCTGTTACCACGGTTATTCCTCTAGAGAAACATCTATCACTATTTTCCCCTTACGACAATCCCAAACGACTGCAAGCCTATTATTTATCTTACTTGTCCCTTACTGAGGGTTGTTAAAAGGGTTGCCGGGATCCTTCAAAGTAATGAAAAACCCCTTTGTTTTGTCATATCTGAACAAATATGACTACATCTGGTCTCGTGAGGTTAATCTCACGTTTATCCACCGGACTGATTTCACTTTTAGAAGTTCTATTATTGTAAGGCAAAGGGATTCAGTGTGGTTTGCTTAGGATAGAAGACACACTTTTGGTTAGAATAGTTAGTTAGTTAGGATTTAGATTTTTAATTGCTTGTGAAGTGTGTTTTATTGTGAAATAGCAGAATTTTAAAACATGAATAATAGATTCAATATTAAAGTTATCAGATTTGAGGATAGATAAACAAAACCTGCTAGTCAGCATATTAATTAATTAAAACACTTCATGATATATTTGCTGTTCTTATAAGATAAAATTTTTGAAGTAGTTTTGGGCAAAAAACATTAACGGCCAGATTCTCCAACGCTAGACCGATCTTATTTGACAACCAAAAGACAACTAAATTTTATACTCCCAATTTGTTTCCGAGTTTTTTTGCAAATTTATAAAGAAAAGGGCAATTTTAGTACGTACTTTCTACAATAATAGAACTAAATTCATTCTAGAAACACATTCCAAGATGAAAAACATTTGGAAATCAATCAAATCGCTTCAATATTAGGATAACTCGTCTGTTTTTAATGACGACTTATTAACAGTGACAGAATAAAAACCTGTCAAAAGATAAACTGATTAATTAGAGGATCTTAATTTAAACCAGTACTATATCTTAAACCTTTTTAGTGAATCTGAAAGTAAATATTTTTTCTTTATTTGATAAACACGTCTCTAGCAACTGAAAAGTACCTAGGGAATTTAAAACTAGTGTTATCGTTCCCATCCCTAAAGTGTCTAAACCCAACATTCCCTCCGAAATCAGGCCAATTAACCTACTTTCTGTCGTCGACAAAATTATTGAGGCAATCATGGGTCAGAAACTTAGGAATTATCTTGAAAACAATCAGTTACTATTTGCCGGAGAATCTGGATTTAGAAATAAACATTCGTGCGAATCAGCCAACCCAAGCAAACCTAACCGAATCAGCCTTCCAATATGTATGCAGAAAGTGGGGAAACTTCATGACTGAAGAAAAAGTTGTGTGTAATGTCTTTGTAGATTTGCAGCATGGATTCGCGACTATTGACCATAATATCCTTACTAAAAATTATGAATGGGGGTGATCAGTGCATCGACTTGCATGGAATAGTAAATATAAAAAAATAGGAGTTAACCGATCAAATAGTAGGAAATACGTAGTTGGGGCGGACCCCAATGAAGTGTTTTGGGCCCTATTTTGTTTGTTATTTATGTGAATGACATTCAAACAGTTTTAAGAAAGTCTTTTATCAATTTGTTTGCGAAGGATGTATGTAGCAGAAAGCAAGTTTAGGAAAATTATAGATATTTTAGATAGTGAGCTTAAAATACTCTACTACTGGCTTTGCCAAAGTAAATTAACATTAGATGCTTAAAAAAATGTATGGTGTTAGGCTTCAAAGCAAATTGCAAAAAATATTCAGAACAAGGTTTGTCTAGAAATTAACGGTAGCGCTACTGACTTTGTTTCACAATTGAAATATTTAGGTTTTTTTTTTAAATCCTCAGCTGACCTTTTTTGGGTTATGTTGATTATTCTTGTTTCTGAATGTCTTGCCTTAATGGACCAAAATTTTAGTTTATAATACTATTATTCAACAACATTTAATTACTGTCCTTCATTTCATTATTAATATCTTGTTCTCAAGAAAAAATATATAGATTACAAATACAACACAACAAGACAATGCGTATAATATTAAAGTGTAATAAATATACACCCTTAATGTTGCGTACCTTGGATGGGATCGTAATCTGTTAAGCAGGGTGTTGAGAACGAATTTAGATTTATTATATAAAATGGAACGTGGTGAATTCCCAACATATTTAAGCAATTTTCTTGGAAAAAGATGTAATTTTTATGAATATAATATTCGCCCTAAACAAAATTATAATATCCAGTCAGTTAAAACAGGAAATTTATAAAAATTAATTTTATGAAGGTGTTCGTTTTTTTAACGCCCTACGGAGGAAATAAAGACTGCATCCATCCTAGAATTGTTTGATAAAAGTGTGATCAGATATTTATAATAAGAAGTCTGCTACTAACTAGATAATTTTATATTTGGGTAAGTATTTATTTTTGTATTTACTAGCCAAGTGCTAAAGAAAACTTATTTATCTATGTACAAACATGCTAATGTTGATAATAACGCTCTCTTTCCTTCCTTCTTTCTTCATAAGCTAGGGGATCAGATTTGATTTTTTATAATTGTAAGTCTTCTCATGGCCTCCCTCTGTCTTTGTTATTGTGCTGAGATGAGATTTTAAAAACTTACCACAAAATAAAATAAACATGGTGTGCCTCGACTTAGTTTAACCCAAAGGTCTTCCCACTTCCAATTTTTTTGCATATTTTGTGGTGGTGTGGCCTAAGTAATTTAAGCCTCAAAATGAAAATCCTAGATCAATAGTTTGAAAAGAAAACTTGATTTTACTAATTTTTTTTTAGGTTAAGCGGCTTTATTTTATAAAAAAGAGTAGTCTCAAAATTTATAATAATTTATCATCTTCTTTCAAGTCCTGATAACGATAAACGATCTTAGTGGAAATATTTAATAGTTTTGAATAGCTTTGATAATCCTGAAAAGAGATGAAAAAATAAGTTTTTCGGCAGTTTTTAGTACTTATCTCTTAAATTCCGCATGGAAAACTGCCGTTGTCACTCCACTATTCAAAGGTGGTGATCGATCAGACGTAACCAACTATCGACCAATTGTGATAGACACCCTTTTCGCGTCATTTAGGGACATCATCACGGCGAATCAGCATGGATTTTTCTGTAGCAGGTCATGCCAATCAGATTTAAGTGTTTACGTATAGCAATTTTCTGGCAACTGCCCTTGATGCTGGTTTACAAGTCGCCGCAGTTTATTTTGACTTTAAGAAGGCGTTTGACCGAGTCGACCAATATATCCTACTACAAAAATTAGAACATTGCGGTATTGGAGATCCATTACTGTCCTGGCTTAACAGTTATGTCCGTAACCGAATCCAATACGTCAAAGTTAATAACTACCTGTCAAAAGACATCCTGGTTCATTCTGGAGTACCCCAGGGCTCTCATCTTGGTCCTGTATTGTTCTTGATATTGGTGAACGATCTATCCTACATATTTGATCATTGCTCCTTTCTATTTTTCGCCGATGACTTAAAGATCTACCGCATCATCTCTAACACGAGTGATTGCGTGTTGCAGGATCAAATAACAAAGATATTGACGTGGTGTGAGAATAATAGAATGGCACTGAACACAACCAAGTGTAAATTATATATTCGAGAAAAAGGTATGTTGTGTATCGTGTTTATAATATTGATAGCTCTCTATTACCGAGGGTTACACTGAATATTTTGGTATCATTTTCGATAGGAAACTGATATTTATTGACCATATTGACAATATTACAGCAAAGGCTTTTAAGATGATGGGCTTTGTCATGCGACAGTGCTGGGATTTCAGGGGCATCGAGGTCTTTAAGTCTATATACTACGCACTGGTACGGAGCCACCTAGAGTATTGTTGCATGATATGGACTCCTTTATACAACACACATATTAAAAGAATTGAACGCGTACAATCGAAGTTTGTCAAGTTCCTATTGGTTAAACTAAATGTGGACAGTTCTCAATATATTGGGCATGGATAGTCTGGAAACACGCAGAATGCTGCTGACCTTGGTCTTTGACCACAGGCTGCTGAATAATGAGGTAGATTGCGCGGACCTCTTGGGCTTGATAAATTTTAGAGTGCCATATCGCCATACGAGGCAACTAGAACTATTTTCCATAAACCCTAGTTGCACTGATATTATATAAAACAGCACCATTAACCGAATAATGTTGTACTTAAACATGTTACCATATAATCTTAACTATTCTGCGGTAACTTTTAAAAATAAAATTAGAAATATTATTGACAATCTTAATATATAATTATATAAATTCTTATCCCTATTGTGGAATGGGATATCGAAGAGTGGAAAGATATTAATTATTACTTTTTGATGTGTTTTATTGTTGGACCGGATAATAAATGGTACGTTCAAATACGCTGATTTATAAATTAATTTCAAAGATAATGGAATTATCTACATCAAAAAAAAAATGCCTCTCCATCTACATCTGTTCAAAAGATATAGATAATAGAAGATTGAAAAATTCGAGCAAAAAAATTATGGAGTCAGAATGTTGTAATATATCTCCATAATTATAAGTTGTGGTTATCATTGTTCATCATTTTCCAAAAAGTTGACTCAATTTCAAGCAAAATAGAAAAAAAATCTTTTATCTGTAATAAAACCAAAGATAGGATCATCGGAAACTGTATGTCCGCGCCGACGCGACGGTGTTGACAGTGCCAACCTGTCTACAAAAAAATATGTCTTAGATTTCTCGAGCTTTTCTGTTGAACCACTTTTTTTAAACCTCATAAGAATCACTCTTAATGTTATGATTTGGAATTCAATCAATATTTAACCTTAATTTATCTTTTTTTCTTTCAGAGCGGTAGCAGCTTACCTGAGAGCCCTCAACCTATCACCTAATAATGCAGTGGTTCACGGAAACTTGGCATGTGTTTACTATGAACAAGGACTTATCGATTTGGCAATTGATACATACAGAAGGGCCATCGAACTACAACCTAACTTCCCCGATGCCTATTGCAACTTGGCTAATGCGCTTAAAGAAAAGGGACAGGTAAAAGAAACTGTATTTTAACAGGATATTTTGGCTTTTAAGGATCAAAAAAATTATATAGACCTATATATTATTATATAGTATTTTTGATAATAATTGAACCCTGTATATAGATTTATCAACAAACAAGCTTGTTGACTAAGTGGGAGTCGGCGGACGAGGACGAGTTTTAGAATGGTGTGTCGGCAATTCCTATATATCCGCAAAATATAATATCGACGATTTACCGTATTGGTATCTGTTGAACCCCAACTTTGTTGCATTTTTCTCTTTTTTATAAAAATAATAGTGTGAATATTTATTTTCCCTGAAGGAGATGATTCTCGAGGAAGGAACAAATTCCTGTCCATTTATAAGTAAATATTCTTAATCATTGGACAATAGAATTGTGGGCAATTTGCTAGAAAAATGTTGCAGTTATTTGGTGTATCCCAAATACGAGCATTTCTTGCTTCTGTTCGTAATAGAAAATTTTTTTACTTCAATAACAGGATTATCTGGTCAACACACTATTTTGTAAGGCCAGCGCAAAATTGTAATAAAAATACTAGGGTTGTCATCATTGAAAGCAGAATCGCAAAATATATATTTTTTTATTTCTAATAAAACATAATTATCAAATATTTAAGGAACGTCATGTTTTGATAAATATTTCACAATGCTGCAAAACGTGTTTAAGCCAAACTGCCTATAGCCTGGGCCAGTATTAATTCTAGTGTGTTGAATTTTCGAAGAATATAGACTTCTAATCTAAAAACCAATAACTCTTCCCCAGAATAAAATATACAAATTTTTCTTCAGACGTTAAAATTTAAAATATTTCTCAAGATGTTACACGATTCTCAGTGACTGCAAAGTTTTTCACTTGCCACTTTTGTTTACTGTATACAATTCGCAAAAATACCTAGTAGTCGAATAGCAAAGCGATGACTATCAAATCGCCATTGTTACTAATCACTGATAACGTCAGCAAAAGTACTTTTGCTGACTGGTCACTGACTGGTCGGTAATAATGTGAAATTTTACTTACAAGTTCTGTCAACAAATGTCATATTTTTTATTTGAAGAAAAATGAAGATAAAATGGAAGCAAGAAAAGCGCAATAGAAGCTTATAAATATTAATATTCCTCTTATGGAAATCACTCTTAGCCATGACAGCATTCAGATTCTCCAACGCTAGTCTGTTCTAGTTTGACAACCAAAAGTTTTAAACTGACAAGTGTAAGAATAAGACAACTAAGTTTCATACTATGAATTTATTTCTAAGCTTTTTCGCCAATTTATAAAGAAAAGGGCAATTTTAATACTTTGGAAAATAATAGAAAAATTCATTAGAGCAACTCGTTCCAAGATGAAAATCATTTGGAAACCAGGCAAATCGTTAGAATATCAAAATAATTCATAAGTTTTTAATGGCGACTTCTTAAGAATGACAGGACAAAAACCTGTAGAAACGGATCTTAAGATAAGATCTTAATTTTAACCAGTACTTAATCTTAAACCTTCTTAGTGAATCTTAACGTTTCAGACTTAAAGACATGTTTTGTCCTCCATTTTTTAGCATTTTATGACGCTGTTAACAGCAAAAATTTAAAACGTCATTTGTAGTTTTTCATCGAAAACATCTTTGAAAACGTTTCATTTTTTTTATTCGAAAAACCTGAATAAACAATTACATTAAATAGAATTTGGTTAAAAATGCAGAAACTTGGACATCTGCAGTAATGATTTGTTACGTTTTGTACATTATATCAGTTTAATTGATTTCAAGATATCTCTGGTTTATTTAGGCATTTCCGAAAGCTGTTTTGGGATGATACAACGCTTTAAAGTGGAACTTAACTTAAATATGAGATTTACGCGTACAATGTGAAACCTGACCACTCATGGGCGCACCCATGATTTGGCCTTGGGTTGGGTTTGATAATGCAATTCGGTGGATTTCTTCAATTAGTATTGCACTTTGTGTGTCTAGGGTGCCAGCTGGAGGGGGGGGGCCTTGAGATCCCCCCTTGGTGCACCACTGGGACCACTGATCTGTTTTTAACAAATCTACATGTTTCAACTTATTTATGGATCCTTAAAATTGTACATTGTTCACAAACATTTACCCCGAATTTCACTAAAGAGATTTAATACTGGCTACAGGTTTCATTTTATATCTTATAGGTAATAAATTGATAAATAAATTTGACAGGTTTTTGTCCTGTCATTGTTAATAAATCGTCATTGAAACCAATGTCTTAGACAGGGCCGTGTTATCAACGGGGCTCGGTGCGGCTCGAGCCCCAGGGCGCTTTCCACATGGGGGTTAGGTGGAATAAAAGGCGCTTGCGATATTTTAAAATTGTCTTAAGGTTTCTTTGGAGGTTACGGTGTTTTTGCGGTCGCTTGCTATATTTAAAATTGTAATATCTGCAATGACTTCTGCTAAATGACCAAAAACTTAAGGGACAGCCGTATACGGTGTTTTAATTAGTGTTGTAAATATCCGTATTCTTTAGATATCCGGATAATACGGAATCGGAATCAGCTAATATCCGTATCCATTATCCGAATACGAATCCATTTCTTGAACCGCGCGACAGATCATGTATACGTATGCATGCAATACTAAAACATTTTCTATCCGGCTACACGGCTAGGTAGGTCGATGCGGTATCGGTATCATTCGAAGTCGAAGGTTAGGGATAGGAAGGCACCGTCGGCGTCGTTCGTTCTCGTTTGAATTCGGTTCGGGTGAGGCGGGCCTAGTTTAACCAATGGGTCTCATCCCATATGATACCCGTTACCCCGATAACTATGCTATCTTTTTTTAGCAAAGGTCATTAGAAAGAGAAAGCATAAGATCAAATATGCCACATCGCAGACCGTGTTGTTCGCTTACACTCGATTCCGATTCCGTTTTCTCTTTGCACTTTGCATTAGTATACAGCCGATGCGAATTTATTTTGATTCCGAATCCGTATTCAAGTTCTCGGCCGGTTCCGGATAATCCGGATTCTTTTAATATCCGTATCCAACGGATATTTGGATACGTATGCTTACATCACTAGTTTTAATTAACACTGAAGCGTTTACGATAATTACAATTACAGAAGTACAGAACTACAGAAGCGCACTGTTCAGGTTTCTATCGATTCATAAAATGTCGCAAGCTCTGTGCTTGGGTTTGCTTGGACATTTTATGAATCGGGGGAGCATACGGTGCCAATATTTCTTGCCAAGATTTTCTTTATTAAATAATTTTTGGGGCTTATGATATTTTACTTAACCGATGTGTCAGTGACAATTCCAACAATACTAAAAACTCATTTTGACGAAAATTGCGCTTAAGGTACCTTATCTGGAGAGGGACGATATGCAGTTTACTAAAAATTGCCCTGAAGTGCACCGATCTTAAAAATACTATTTTTGACTGCTTACTATTGAAACTAATGATTTTTCTGATTTCGTTCGTTACGATAAAGTATAATTGACTTCAAGAAAGGTTTCTATATAAGCTAATGATCCTTTTCAGTAAATTACGTTCGCCCCCATCATCCATTTAATGTAAAATCAACTCGTGTACAAAGTGCGGAGTGTAAACATCATTTTCCCTAATAACGCACTAATGGGTTTATCCTGCTTCGCCTTTTCCCTAAATCTATTTTTAATGATTGAGGCTTTTATATTAGCTGCAAGGTCAGATTACTAAAATGAATCAAACATAATACAAGATTTGGCTGACACTTTGCTAAAAAAAAACGTCATAAGTGTGTTTTTCTGTTCCTAAATTATAATATCTCCCACCTAAATTGATTGATTGGCGTTTATGTAGCGAACACGTTTGAAAATTTCGGATTGTGTTTAGTTAGTTTGAATAATTTGATTAATAAATAGGTGTTTCTAGCTGCGTTAAAATAAAATGCCGGCGCTGGTGCGTTTTATCATAATATTTTGTTATATAACTTGATGTTAGTGTGCCTCCGGGATTTGCCATTGTAATAGCTGAATAACATGAAAACAAAAACAAAAGTTTAATGACACCTTTATATTTTAGTAAAATAATATTGAAATTACTTTTTATAGTCGACCGTAAAAGTTTGAAAAAAATTTCCTGGCTTATTAGGAATTGTGTTGGTTGATATTAACTGAATTCCTTTTTGAGTTTAGCTTACTAATGTTTCATTTAGCTTCTAAATATCTTTGAACTATACATTGATCAGTAAGTTATTGGAGTCGTGTTATGTAATGTCAAATTTAGTTATTTTGACTTAACTTCCTCCTCTAAGAAATAAAATGCTAGGATTTTTTCACCACTATTATATATTTGTGATTCCTATAGTAATAGAGATAATATGTACATACATATATGTAAACTGAAGTGACGACCGTGTGCTCACAGTGGTTAGCGTGCCAAGTTGTGTCGAGGTTCTTGGTCAGAAAATCGACTTCGATCGAGTCCCTTAGGCCTATTTATTCGGTCATCGTCCCGTAAGATTCAATAGTAAACCCCCAAACAATACTTATTAATCAAAAAATCAATAGTTCCACTCAGTTAGGGTTACCATACTTAACTTTTTGAAATTAGTTTCTCCAGAAATATACGGCCAGATTCTCCAAAGCTAAACCGGTCTAATTTGACAACTAAAAGTTTAAAACTAACAAGTGTAAGAATAAAACATAGTACTATGAATTTTTTTCCGAGTCTTTTCCCAAAGTTATAAAAAAAGTTAAAGTTATTTTTTATTACGTTGGCACTACAAGCTAGTGTAGTGGCCTCGGGACCTACAGATTAACGTTGGCTCCGAACCACGGTCCTCAGTAACACGACACCCAGTGATTGCACCCCCAAGGGCCATCAACCCTTGGTTTCGCGCAGCCCTATGATGTCTTTTGTTACCTACCGACTGGGTGAGAAACGGCGCCTTCATCCAACGAGATATCCGATCTCATACGTCCTTTAACCGGCGTGAATAGGACCCCATTCTTCACGATGGGGTAACAATATAATAGTATTCCAGAAAATATAAAGTTATAAGTAGCATCCAGAAATTTTAATTCCAATTAAAAAAGCACCTTCTGGATCATTAACTATTGATACTTTTTATTTGTTATAATTGTAATATTTGTATAATCTTGATTTATATTATGTTGATTATATTTGTTTTGTATATTCCCTGTAATAGACTGTATAGTTGGTTGGGAATAAAGAAATAAATAATAAGAATCATTTGGAAACCAAGCAAATCGCTGAACTATTAGAATATCTCGTACACAGGACAAAAATCTGTCAAACCTAACTGACCAACTAGAAGATCTTCATTTAAATGAGTACTAGATCTCAAATCTTTTTTGTGAATCTGAACGTTAAGGTTTCATCCCAGGGATGTCAATTTGCCCCTACCGTCTTCAAACAAAAATTTAAAATCTCACATAAAACGACAATTGCAGACATTTTACACCGGTATTAACTAAAAAGGTTTAAGACTTAGCACTGATTTAAATTAAGTTCTTTATGTTGATCAGTTAGATTTTGACAAGTTATTGTCCTGTCAGTGTTAATTAAGTTGTCATTACGAACTTATAAGTTGATCTAATATTTTAGAGATTCTCTTGGTTTTCAGATGATTGTTATCTTGAAACGTGTTGCTAAAATGAATGTAGTCCTTTTATTGTATCACCTTGTATCTATAACAATGGCACACATTAAGAGTATGTGCGAGAGGTCGGGTCGCCGACACACATATGAGTATGGCACTTGAAAAGACTGTAAATTAATAGCAAGAGATTAAACTTGGCCAGTAAATATCTATAACAATGTGTGAAACAGACTGAAAATAATTACTTACATCCGCACATCTACAACGCGAATCTGTGGTTGATTTCAAGAGATCATTGTTGCCATTCTCTAATGGAAGTCAGTGCATAATAAAATTGCGCCACATTGCTATTTCAAAATAATTATCGAGTGATAAACATATTCAATATTATTGTTAATTGGACATACTTGTTGTAACAATCGATTGAAAATGTCACTTTCGAATACAAGGAGGGAAAATATTCCAAATAATGTATATTTTAAAATTACACATAAAATATAAAATAAATGTAACGACGAAAATTTTGGCATAGAAAATATGGTATCATTTGTATTGTAGTCAGCTGACGATGTTTAAAAACAATATTTTTGTAATAAAATTTTCTGCTACTATGAGTTTTTAGTTTGAAAAAACGACTTTCTGCGAAATTTACTGAAAAGATCCAAGACTTTCAATTAGAACCGGTTTAAATTTAAATCTAGTTGATCAGTTAGGTTTTTACAAGTTTTAGTACATCATTGTTAGTAAGTTCATCATTAAGAACTTTTGTCTTCAAGGTATTGCTAAAGTGAATTTAGTTCTAACATGGAACACAGGACATATTTATGCCACTCTTTTCTTTATAATTCCGCAGAAAGACTAAAAAATCAATTTATTATTCAAAACTTAGTTGTCTTATTCTTACACTAGTCAATTTAGAACCTTGATTGTCAAATTAAATCGGTCTTAGCGGGTCGCCCGCCCGCTAATGTCTGTATTTTCTAAAACTGCTTTATTGTTTACTAAAGACCTACTTCGGCTATGCCAAGTCTCATGTTTAATTTATACTGTTTAATTCCACCTGAATTCACACAGTAACGTTTATATATCTCAAATTTCCTTGAAAAGTTATCCTAAACTTTTTATTGAAGATAAGGCATACAGTATGCCCGCGGATGGGGTTTAGAAGAGGACAAATGGACCTCATTTTGCAAGATACGTAAAAATGTGACTCCTAATAAAAGCTTTGGCTTGTAAAACAAATAAGTTATGAAAAATTCAATTTTTTATACAGGGAGCATAAAAGTACGAATTCTTCGTAGGAGTAAGCATACCTTGTTTATCATTTTCTACCAAAAGAACAAATATTAAATATTTTTTTAAATTAAACCCTAAGCCGAAATACAAGATTCCATTAAACAATTTAAATATTAAAAGTAACAAATTTTATCACATTTTTTTAAGGTCCCAACTATTCTCTCTCACACCAGAGTACCTACTAGTTTCTACATATTATACAATAATGACACCTACGGACATGTTTTTCAATGTCTTTATTAAATGAAGCAATTATTTAATTCAAAATACTTTTTATTCACGGCAATTTTTAAATAATACGAACATTATTAATACATAATTAAACTCAAAAGAATCTGATATAAACTAAGCAATACAATAAAGATATTTCCCATATCCCCCCATATTCAACACATTTTGCTAATTGCTTCCTTCCTTCTGAAGGAACGAACAGCCTGGGTAATTCTGCCTTTTAGCACGTCAATATTATTTTGTATTGGAGTGGCATAAACAGTTTGTTTTAAACGGCCTCATAGAAATATATCGGCCAACGCTAAGTCGGGGCTCCTTGGGGGCCACAAAATTGGGTCATTTCTACCAATCCACCTTGGACCAAATCTGCGGTGAAGCCATTCCATTACCTCGCTAGCGCAATGTGCTCGACAACCATCTTGTTGAAAATACATTTTTTTGTCGATAATTTAATGGCAAATTTTCGAATTCATCTTAAAAAAATGTATCCAAGATTTGTTAGTAACATATTCTATTGCAGGTGTTATTAAGAAAATATGGGCCTATAATGGACAGATATCTCGCATAACACGTTCACTTTTGTAAAATATTGTCTTCGCCTCATTACTCTAAATTCAGGGTTTTCTCGAGACCAGCACCTGCCATGCTGGATTGCTACAGTTCCATTAGTAGAAAATGTACATTCATCGGAAAACATAATAAATTTATAAAAATTGATATTTCCAGTTAAAATTTGGTCTCCTACCCATAATCAAAAATGTAGTCTTTTCGCTTCATCTCCCTCTTCCAATGCTTGGTTAAAGTGTGGTTTGAATGAAAATAATTTATTTTCTTTTAAGAACATCTGAATATGACTTTTTTTCACAACTTCTAGAATATATTTAGCACGATTTCTAAGGGACATCACAGGAGTTTCTCAAACATACTAAAGAACTAAAACTGTGGAAGCATCGTTTTGGTCATATTTTTCTTCTTGAGATTCAAAACCGAACCAGTTCTTTGGACCTTTTTTATTGTGTTGTAGATTGTCATTTCAGTTATTGGGATTCCTATAACTTTCTCGCTCAATTGTTCCATGATGTAGCGGTATGGTACTTGGCCATCCCCATAATACTGTACTATAAAAATCCTTTGTTCAGTAGATAGCATTTTGATGAGTGACATTTTCACCTATCTTGCAAAATTTGGTCCATTTGTCCTCTTCTAAACCCCATCCGCGGACATACTGTATATTAAAGAACCGCATTAAGGTGTAATATATTTTTACATTAATTTACAAGTCGCCCTATGTCATTTTTGGGGCGGTTTTAAGAAGGAAAATCTAACGACCAAGTTATTCTTGCCACATAAATAGACTTGAAAGGTTGCAGAACAAATTTGTTAAATAGCTATTATTTAAGTTTCACTTTCCTTGCCATAATGTACCCCACGAAACTAGACTTTTGCTGTGTGGTTTTCAAAGCTTGGGAACTCGTAGAAGAAATGCTCAGTTACTATTTCTTTATAAGCTACTTAATAGTTACATAAGTTGTAGTAGTTTATTAAGTTTAATCTTATTTTTAATTCTAATGAGAACTACGAGACAGGTTCAGTTATTTTATGAGAAGTATCACAGGGCAAACTATGGTTTAAATTCATTTTCACACCGTTTAGTGTACATTTATAACATATTTTTTTCTGACTGTGATATCTTTTTTACTGGTCTGACAGCGTTGAAGAGAAATTTAAAATTTAAATAATTTGTTTTTGTCTGTTCTTTATATTATTGTACGCATAATTTTAGTACTAGTGATTTACGAAATTTGTACCATTTGGAATTTTTAATTCTGTAGAGTACTATAAATAAATGACCAGATTCGCTATTGCTAAGACCTAGCTAATTTGACAAGGGTTTAAATTGTTTAGTGTAAAAATAGAGCAACCAAGAGTAGAGGGATATGATGCTCCCCGAGTCTCCGCATGCGCAGTAGGGTCGACCTTGAACGCCCAGGTGTGCTATTGTTATTTGGCCTTGATATGCGCAGGTGTTATTCCAAGGTCAAGGTCAAGAACTTGGCCTTGAACGCGAGCAGATGTTTCTTTGTTTGGTGATGACCAGGTGTACGATGCTTATTTCAAGGTTACATTTGCGGTGCATATTTTCAATGAATGCGAGCAGCTGTTTCTTTGTTTGGTGATGACCAGGTGTACGACGCTTATTTCAAGGTTACATTTGCTTGGCCTTGAACGCGAGCAGATGTTTCTTTGTTTGGTGATGACCAGGTGGACGACGCTTATTTCAAGGTTACATTTATGATGTTAGTTTACCTTGAGTTATTACTGGGGTGTAACATGTTTTGGTATGACGGTCGAGTGGGTTGGGTCTAAATGTGGATCGGTATATATGAGGGTAGGGGGGGTTAAATTTTAGTATAGAACATTGTGTTGAGTAAAACGGTTCAAGCAAGTTAATTTGAAAGTCATGGCGTACGTGTGTGAAAATTGTGGTAAATCATTTACTCGGAGTTATAATATGTTACGACATAAACGAGAATCGTGCGTAGCACGATTTGAAAATATGCATGGTGGAAAACAGCGAAAAGTTGACGATGGGGCATCAACATCCGAGGTGCGTACTTGCACTTGCTGCAATATAACCATACCAGCAAATCGAATGGCAGCTCATCAAAGAACAATACACCATAAAAGTAATGCATGTTCACCAATATCAGCTGGTGTTGAGCTAGTGTCCAGTGCTTTTAGAAATAGGATTGCCACATACCGTATATCAAGTGATAATGAACATACTGACTATTCATTATTTTTTGATGAAATTAAAGCAAAAGTGTTAGAGGTAGTAAGTGACCTAGTAAGAGTGCGTTGTGCTTTGAAAGTTAATATGGTGGTTGTTGGTCGGTATCTGTTACCAACACAAGATAATATGTACAGTGACAAGTCATTTAATACACGCAATGAAATTGTTACTTCAGGAAGCGATTTGGAAGAAATATATCAATCATTAGTGGAAGCCATGAAGACTCAATCGACTGAGTTTCAGGAAAAAGATTCAGGTATGTTATAAATTAACGACTAAAAATAAAATAAATACTTATGTCAATCTTTTTGTGTTTTCGTAGGTTGGGCTCTGGAAAAAATTCTATACCTGGAAGTAAATGTCAACGAGTATAAACCTTTTGGTGGATCTTCATATATAAAGCTACCCCGTTTCATCGAATTGAAAAAAGCCATCATCAATGTGATTAATCAAGATGAGTGTTGTTTTGCGTGGTCAATCGTGTCTGCTTTGTGCCCCACCACTAGAATGGCATCACAGATTCGATCTTATCCACACTATTCAAGAGTGCTGAATTTTACAGGTATAGACTTTCCAGTAAAGTTGCGTGATATATCAAAATTTGAAGAAATGAATAATATTTCAGTTAACGTTTATGGTTTGCAAAAAAATTTCGAAAATAATATGTTAAAGTACGAAGTTGTCGGTCCATTAAGGTATTCGGGTAGAAAACTTAACAGACATGTCAACTTGTTGTTAATAACAAAGGATTGTAGTATTAAAGATGATGATGAACATATTTGTGATACGCGTTGTTCTAAAAGTCATTATTGTTGGATAAAAGACTTATCGAAATTATGTTCCAGTCAAATTACATCGCGTAGAGATAAAATGTATTTTTGTGATGGTTGTTTGATATATTTTAGTTCACAATCATCTTTGATATTACACCAAAAAAATGACTGTAACCACAAATATTCATTAACACCATCACTAAATTTAAAAATAGATAAATTTGGAAGGAGTGTAAGTGAAAATATATTAAAATTTGAAAACATAGAAAAGCAAATGCGTGTACCGTTTGTCGTTTACGCGGATTTTGAATCGGTGCTTAAACCACTGGATACAGTGGAACCGAATCCCACAAATTCTTACTTAGTCAAAAGCATCAAACATGAACCGTATTCTTTTGCGTATTTAATAAAGTGCTCCTTTGACGATTCGATTTCAAAATTTGAGCTCTACCGGGGAAACGACGCAGCCCAGGTTTTCGTTTCGCGACTTGAAAGTGATTTAAGATCTCTTTACAATACATACTTAAGAGATATAAGAGCAATGGAAACTTTAACGGCTGACCAAATAGCGGAGTTCAATAATGCCACAAAATGTGGTATATGTGAACGACCTTTTGAAAATAATAATTGTAAAGTAAAGGACCACTGTCACATAACTGGGAAAAAAAGACCTGGTGCTGCTCATTCGATTTGCAATTTAAATTATAAGTTACCCAATTTTATTCCAATTATATTTCATAACTTGAGCGGGTACGATTGCCACATGTTTATTAAAGAGTTGTGTCGTCACGGAGACAAGATCGATGTTTTAGCTCAAAGCAAGGAAAAGTATATTTCGTTTACGAAAAGTATTTACGTTCACGATTATGTCGATAATAAAAGTGGGGCAATAAAGAAAAAATATGTGAAATTGCGGTTCATCGATAGTTTTAAATTTCTATCAACTTCGCTGGAAAATTTGGGTAATGGATTAGCTGTGGGTAGTTTCAGGGAAACAGGAAAATATTTTTCTGATAATGAGCAGTTTAATTTAATGCGCAAAAAAGGTGTTTTTCCCTATAGTTTTGTCGATTCAATGGAGAAAATGAACCATCCAACTTTACCCACAAAAAATCAGTTTTATGATAGTTTGTCAGAGGAGCACATTAGCGATGAAGATTATGACAGAGCTAAAAAGGTGTGGGACACATTTAATTGTAAGAATTTGGGGGACTATTCGGATTTATATTTGAAATCTGATGTTTTATTATTAACCGATGTTTTTGAACAGTTTCGCGATACTTGTTTAGAAACGTATAAACTGGATCCAGCACAGTACCATACCCTTCCAAGTTATTCGTTTGATTGTATGTTGCGTATTTCTAAGGTAGAGTTAGAGCTATTGACTGATATCGACATGGTTCATTTTTTCAAAAAAGGTATTCGAGGCGGTATAAGTCAGTGTTCAGAAAGGATGCACGCTGCCAACAACATATATGTACCAAACTACGATCCTAACGAACCATCATCTTTCATTGTTTATCTTGATGCAACAAATCTGTACGGTCATAGTATGTCGCAAGCATTACCATTTGGCGGCTTTAGATGGTTATCAGAGCATGAAATTTTAAATTTAAATATTATGGATGTGGATGATAGTGGTCCAGAAGGATACGTTTTGGAAGTTGACGTTCATTATCCGGATACGCTATATGATGATCATTCCGACTTACCCTTTTTAGTTGAAAATATTGTACCACCCACGGAATCGGCAAAATTTTCAAAGTTAATTCCGAATTTAAACGATAAAAAGAAATATATCATTCATTACCGAACATTAAAACAAGCAATCAATAACGGCCTAATGGTAATGCAAACACACAGAATTTTAAAATTTAATCAATCCCCGTGGTTAAAGACATATATCGACTTAAATACAGATTTGCGCAATAGGGCAACAACAAAGTTTGGTAAAGACACTTTTAAATTAATCATTAATGCTGTTTTCGGCAAGACCATGGAAAATGTGGAGAATCGTAATGATATAAAACTAGTCACCCGATGGGAAAATGACAGGAATAAAATTGGGGCACGAGCATTAATTTCTCGTCCTTATTTTAAAAGTTCAACGGTTTTTAATAAAGAATTCGTTGCCATTCATATGGATCGATTAAAGGTAACTTATAATAAACCAATTTATATCGGATTTTCCATACTGGACATGTCGAAAACAGTAATTTATGATTTTTTCTACTCATTCATTAAAGCAAAATTTGGCAAAAATGCTTCTTTACTGTATACCGACACAGATTCGTTAATATTAAAAGTTTACACCGAAAATTTTTATCGTATAATTGCAGAAAATCCGGATAAATTCGATACATCCAATTATACCGAAGGAAATATTTTTAACATAAAAAAAAGTCAGTCAGTAGTAGGTAGAATGAAGGATGAATTTCCAGGTGATCCAATAATAAGTTTTTATGGTACCGGAGCCAAAGCTTATTACATAAACTCAATCAGTAGCGAAATTAAAAAAGCGAAAGGTATAAAAAAACGTGTAATTGAAAAACAGCTTCACCTGGAAGATTATCGGAATATCGTAGAACGTGGTGGTCAGATATTTCGAAAAATGAAAACCTTTCGAAGTTATAAACACGACGTTTATACCGAAATAATTAATAAAGTTGCTTTATCTCACCACGACGATAAACGTTATATTATACCATCAACAACAAAAACTCTACCTTGGGGGCACCCAGACATAAAGTTTTACGAAACAAACCCTGAAGATAACCTAAATATGTTAATACAAGCTATGCAAAGTTTTTTACCCGAAAATATTAGTTATAATTAGAAAAATGTTGGAAAGCCTGTGTTTTAGAAAAATAAAAAAATATTAACTCCAATGTCACGTAGTTTTATTAACCACTATAGTAATAGCAATAGTTGAAATTGTATAACGCAGGATAGTAAAATACATAGATAATTGTTTCAATAATATGTTGTTTTATTTTACAATATAGTAATAAAGTTACAAAAATAAAAATTAATTAATGTCTGGCTTATAAACTTCTCGTAGCATCCATTGTCTTCTCAACATATCAGATCTGCTAATCGACCCTCGTCGACACATCAGCGTTCCACAGTAATGACACTTAACAATCCTTACTCTCAACAATTCAATGTAACTGTAAGATTGCATGTGGTCAGTCCAAATATATACTTCTCTTTTACAATTATAGCAAACAGCAGAAATTATTATTTGTGCTCCTGAAAAAGTCTCAGCTGGACGACTGTTATCTTGATCTGCGGGCAACATTATAGTTTCTGATAATAGGCATCGAAGGAAAGAGAGTGTCTATAAATATGGGTTGTCTGGGTCATATAACCTTGAGAGCACAAACAATAACAGAAGTAAGGACACACGATTACCTTGAAAATATGTCCTTGAATCGCTGTTTAGCCGTAGAACGCAACCTTGTAAGTTGAATGAACTTGTTTGGCCTCCAAAGCATCAACCGTCAGATAGAGTGGGGGAGTTTATGGTGGGGTGATAAGTATAAATTTGGTTTGCTAGGCAGAGCATTTCATAGTTCGCTAGAACAGTTCGCCAAGTAAATACATTTGTCAGTTTAGTGCAGTGAGTTAGTTAGAAAAATGAATTCCGGTAGTGAGTCATTGTTAAATGCGTTTAACTTGGATGGAAGTATCCAAGCAGAGTTGATGGGGCAGGACGTTATTGACCTGCTGACCCCGGGTGTGTTTGACGAGTGGCACAATGACGACGTGCTAAACACTGCGTTTGTGGAAGAAGAGAATGTGGGTGAAAAAAAAGTATCTTCGGCGGTTGATTACGTCAACAACTGGACGGAGAAGGACGGCGGGCGCATCAATATCATAAGTGATGTGGTGGTAAAGAAGGCGAGGCGGCAACCCACTACGAAGTTGGAAAAGCTGCTGAAATTGCCAAAGACAGCCGGCAACAATAAAAGTCAATTTTATGCAGCTATGGAGGGTGAACAGAAGAAGAAGAAGAAATTCGTGTTCAAGCGACCAACAGTGCCAGTTCAATACCCCGATTTTTTGGAGACGTCACAACCACCGAAGCCTCTGTCACCGGTCGTCATCATTAATGAAGGCCCAAACTCGACAACGCCCGAGCCGCCGAAGTCCATGCCTCCGATTGTGTTGGTGGCCGACGCTGACGAAAAATCGCCGATCGCGAGTGCGCCGATATCGCCAATAGTTGGGCGTGGAATGTGCCGCAAACCATTAAAGAAGCGGTGCAAGCGGCTATTCGAGGCGGTTAGTCAACCCCGTCAACCTGCTGCTGCTTCTTCTGCAGAAGTGCCGATACCGGACTGGATGGAAGAGTTTTCTCCAAGCCAGAAGTGTGCCTTCTCCGTGGCTTTTAGTGCGAGGCAAAAACTAGTTGATGAACTAAAAAAGAACGATAGTGATGTGGCGCAATACGAGAGACAGATTAAGGAACTGCAGGCGAAAATTGAACAGTGTAAAAGTGAAGGGGAAGTGTGTAGAAAAAGACTTAAGTTATTGGACAATTTTCCATATAATTAATTTTAGAATTTTATTGTAAATATAGAGTTAAGTTATTTTTGTAATAGTGTTGTATATATAAGTAAAATAAAATGTTTTTGTATATATGATAATAAAAAGTTAAATGAAACAATATTTTTTATTTCTAAAATAAGTATGCGA
This sequence comes from Philopedon plagiatum, assembly GCA_963971165.1. Lineage (NCBI taxonomy): Eukaryota > Metazoa > Arthropoda > Insecta > Coleoptera > Curculionidae > Philopedon > Philopedon plagiatum. The sequence continues at coordinate 95,397,055 of OZ020192.1, read as the reverse complement.
AAGTTACACAAAATAAAATAAAAATGCAAAATAGAAAAAAGAATAGACGAAAAAATGTAGGGCCGTAACTTTAGGTGTGTAATCATTAGATGCACACAACTTAAGTATGCGATAAAGTGTTATGTCTGTGAAGAGAGGCTACCCGTTACAATGCCTGAGAACATGCATCTTATTTGTAATAAAATGTGAATTTTATTGCAAGTAAGATAATAGACCAAACTCTCGGCATTTTCGTAGAGAACTTACTAGAAATTTAGCTAGTTATAACGTATGGTAAGAACGTACATGTCTTTATAGAGTAACACAATATTTTCCAAAAGAAATTAATTCTTGAGAAATATCATGTTACTTGGGATGTGACATGAATCAACTACAAACTACGATCAAATATTTTGTAGCCCTGAAAAGGGCTGATTTTGTCGGGGTAGGTCGGGGAGGGCATGGTTCCGGGATCAGTTGGTGGAATCAGCTGGACCATCATCATCCTGATGGTCCGTGATCCACCAAGTGGATGAATCGGCCGGACCGTCATGACCTTCCGGCGGCGGTGGTGGCACCCAATCAGTGCTGGAGTCTGGCTCCATGTCTTCAGCCGACAACTCCCCATTTTGCCAATCCATGTTTGGCAATTCCAGACCCACATCTGCTTCTTCGACCGCCCGCTCATCTTCCCAGGCATTAAACATATCTTCTGCCTCGATGTCTAGAAGTCGTTCGATGTCCAAGAGTAGGTCATCCATATCGACATCATTCATGTCAACGGTATCATCGCTAAAAACCGATGAACCGCGACTCAATGGTCTTTCGAAATCCATAGTTATATCTTCGTACTTTAAGATTTAAAAATGAAGTGATTCTGTGACCCGCTCGTAACCGTTTAAATAGAGATAATCTACCCCCTCCACCACTCCATCCCCACCTTTCCACCGCCAACAAACTAGAGTTTATTATACAAATGCCCTCCATCCAAAAAATGATACTGGCGGACTTCACTGTCGAAAACTGCTTTTAGTTCTCAAAAATGGTGTAATTGTGTTGTGGAAAGGTGACCGACAAAGAAACTTATGCTCGATCCGTCTGGACTTACATAATTTCTATCTAATGTCACAGATGCCGTGGCATTAGATAAATACAAGTAAGATCAAAATATCCTGTACAGATGCCGTGGCATTAGATAAATACAAGTAAGATCAAAATATCCTGTCATCCTGAAAAGGACGGATTTTGCAAGGAAAATTATAGTCGATCCGACTGGACTTATATAATTTTCTACCTAACACCACATGTACTATGGCATTAGGTAACTAAAACTACGATGAAACATTCTGTGGCCCTGAAAAGGACCGTTTTTCAAGGGATAAAATCTTATTTGTAATCAGGCTCGATTACAAATAAGGCACGCACTCTTATGTTGTAGAGTACCAAGAGCTACTCCACAACCTTTACAGTTCGGTATGTGCGCGCGACTACCGAAATCTTGGGTTACATGACCACTGAAGAATTGGTCACCAGCCGACTTGTTTTCCAAGTCGGCATAGCAGCCAATACACCAGCCGTCATCACCCACCTTCACCAGGTTTAAGATCTTGCACACCCGGCGGGATCGGACGGGGAAAACTTTCCTCTGTCTAAGTGCCCAATTATCCAAATTCCTAGGAGTATCATCGCTTAAGTATCCATCATCATCTGATGATGCCATGTTGAGATGAGCGAATGTAATGAAGTAAGCAGTCGACTCGAGCTGCTTTTAAAGACCTCAGCTTCCCCCACCCTTGCTAAAAATACAGGAGGGGATGATGGTGCGATTCTATGACGACTACCAAGATATGATAGAACCCTTAGGAGATGACAAACTTAAACGCTGAAGGGTGTTTTACGTGCAAAGATATAAGAAAAAGAAATATATAAAATTCAGTTTTGGAAGGTCTAAAATTGCACCAAAGACCCCCAAAGACCCCCAAAAACCTCGAAAAATCCCGGGGTGGCCACTTCGTGCCCCCCCGGGCCCCCCCCAGATCGGGGGCTCCGCCCCCAAACCCCCGCCAGGGGCTACCGCCCCTGGACCCCGTTTGGCTTTTGCGCAACGGAGGCGGGCCAGCGGGTGGGCGGTGGGGGCGGCCGGGGGGGCGGGGGCGGCGCGGAGGTTAGGTCGCTTCGCGACCTAACGACGCTGCTACGCAGCTAGCGCCGCCCCCGCCCCCCCGGCCGCCCCCACCGCCCACCCGCTGGCCCGCCTCCGTTGCGCAAAAACCAAACGGGGTCCAGGGGCGGTAGCCCCTGGCGGGGGTTTGGGGGCCTCGCCCCCGAACCCCGGAATAACAGTCAAATTGTACAATTCACATTAGTTTGGACCTGACTATCTTTTCATAGTTCCCTGTTTTCCCTAAAATACATACCTACTCCCTAGGTCTTTTTTTGACCGACCTCTTATTACTTTTAATGACTCAAATCACTCGGGTCTTATTTAAAAACGATTATGCCACCAATCCCTCATGCCTTCGCCCTATTCCCCACAGCTTCCCTATACTACCCCTTTGAATTAATTAGAAATCTGAAAAATGTCTTTTTCAATTTTTCCAAATTAAAAATTGAAAAGTCATTTCCAATCACAAAAAGTTTACTCTAAAATATTTTCCTATAACTTTTTTCGATCTGAGCTACACTTCTCCCGTTATTCATGAGCAAACCCAATCAAACCCCATAATTCTTGAAATTTTGATTAGTCTGATCATTTTGATCATAAAAAGTTTTATGTCAAATGTTCTGAAATGTCCTTGAACTATCAAATAATAATAATAATATTAATAACAAAATTCTTATTATTTGTATTGGCTAAACAAACCCAAGCAAACCTGAGCAAACCCACAAGTTATGTGCTTGTTGTCATTGCTTTGATCCGAAATAAAAATATTTTTGTTATATAAGGGTTAATGTGGTTGCTTTTTTTGTTAAAAATATACAAAAATAAAAATCTTAGTGGGTCGACAAATATCGATTTTTAGTTCCAAAAATATACGTCTCGGAAATAACTAAATGGATACAATTTTTAAGTTAGAAAAATAACAATTTTAACGGATCTTGGACCTTTAACTTAAAATAAGTTTTAGACACTTCTAGGTAAATTATCGAAAAGAGTTATGCAAAAATGCCAACGTCTATTTTTAAACGTCCTGAAAATGTCATCCTTGGTCATCTTTGCATTTTTCACCGATTCAGTGTCAAACACAAAGTGACTAAGAATATCTAAACTACGATCAAATCTTTTGTGGCCCTGAAAAGGGCCGTTTTCACGGTGGGTTGGAGAGGGAAACCTAGAGTGGTTGTTCCCCTCTCGCGATCTGCACCGATCGCGGTGCAGCTCGCCGTCTTCGCACCTCCAGCCGAGTGCTGCGACGGCTCCGGCGACGCTCCGTGAGCTCTTCTAACAGAGCCGCCCTTTCTTCAGGACCCAGCAGCATCTGTGGTCCTTCCACCACTTCCACGGGCTCTGTTGGAGCCGGCTCCGGTGGTGGTTGCGGTCTTGGGATCGGCTGTACGATAGCCGTTGGCTTATTCGCGTTTTTTAAACGCCAAGCCTCCCAAAACTCGCTTATTTTGGACTCCCTTGTCGTCCTTAACATCAGCCTGTCCCACTTCATGGCTGGTTGAGAAATGAAAATTGTGATGGCTGCTCCCGCTTTTAAAAGCATTTAGGATGGTGGGGGGTGAGAGTGGGGGTGAGAGTGGGGCTAAACAGTTGTAACATATCCTTTCAGAGTAACAAAATATTTCCTATAGAATAGATTTCTTGTTCGAAATATTTTGTTACACTGAAAGGATACGTCTGTTTTTGTCATACTTAAGAGCAGGTTTGCCAACGTTCTATGTGAAACGACACAAATTCAGATGTATCTTTTTGAGCGTATCAACCCAGAGTGAATTTATTGTTTAAAATATGTTTCTTGATAGAAAGTTATGTCACTTTGAATAACTAGAGGCATATGAGTTCTTATCATACATAAAAACTACAAGCTAAATCTTGCAAATGCTCTTTCTCTCGCCATCTATGTATGATTTAAACACATAATGCATCTCTCACCCAAACTAACACAATTTTTCCTTCGAGAAATATCTTCCTTAGGAAACATAGTGTTTAACTACAAACTACGATCAAATATTCTGTAGTCCTGAAAAGGACTGATTTTGTCAGGGGACAGGCAGGGTTGTCGTATGAGGAGCTTTATTTGTAATAGAATTTACATTCTATTGCAAATAAGGCAAGACTGCTGATGAACGACGGTAAACAGTCTCTCCCTACACAAAGCACACCTCGAGTGGTTCCGCCTTTGATCACCTCGCGAACCCACTGTAAAATGGGTTGTGACGAAATGAACATCCATAATCGCAGCTCCAAATCCTCTCGTGTAGCAGTTCATACACAAATCTCTAGACCCCCATGAGACGTAGGATTGCATGATGCAATACCTAGGTCTAAGCCTACGCGGTCTGCGTACGAGCCTATGTTGCACATTTGGTGCGACTGCCTGCTCGTCGTCACTAGAATAACCATTATCCGAGCTTGACGACATTGTGGCTTCGAGTGAATTTAATTTTCTAAATCCCGTCTTATATACTTTCTTTTCCCCACCCCTCTCCTAAATTTCTCTCTATTTTTCGCCTCATAACCTTATTTACCAAAGCCCCACATTTGAAGTATTAAAATAAGGCAATAGTAAAAATAAAACGCAAATATGTCCTTTATAAGTTTATTTTAAATATGTAAAAATATATAATTTGGAGAATTACATAACTTCAAACTAATGTATTGATTTGTTAGTAACAGAACCATTAAGTATATTGTAGCTAAAAAATGCATCGTGAATAACTAACGCGTACACTTTAATGTCTTTAGGAAATTTACTTTTGCGTGTTTCAAACTCCAATTTCACGTCCACTGTGGACGTCCTCACGGCTTCTGGTTGGTGACTGCAATCGATTACGAATAACGGATTTTTCAGATAGTCGGCAAAACTCATCATAGGATCGCTCAGTTCTCGCTGGTAGTAGCTAGCTTGAAAATTCTCATAATTATAATAGGCTGCGGCATACAGTTTCTTTGAAAAATCTAAATTCCATCTTTCGTACGGAAATACGGCAGAGTTCAGATAGAGCCTAATATCACTTATATCGGCCGTTGTAAATTGTGTGCTATCTTTTGCTCTGTTGTCGGACGAGCTAGTTGGTTGAAAACCGATAATCAAATATCTCGGTTTTTCGAGACTCGTGCTAGTTCTTAAGGCCCAAACGTCTGACGATGTTTCTCTCAAAGAAGGTAGCTCGTAAAGATCCCATTTACGGTAAGCCATTGGAACGTTTGCGTTACTGCCACCTTTATTCATGCGTGATAATATCTTTAACTTCTGTCGATCGTCTGGAATAATGTGACGAATTTTCCATTCAATTTTTTCAATTGAAATGTCTGCATCTACTTCGCCGATATAGCAATTGTTGAAAGTGCGGGCGATAATTAAAATCAACTCTTGCTTGACGTTAAAAATACCCTTTGAATAATCCTCTGCGAAACCCATGAGATATTTTAGAGGAAGCTTGCCGGAGAACATGTCTAGACCCCATCCGCATGCCATGAGAGCTCTATTTTGTGCGGCACCCAATGACACCATAGTTTTCATCGTTGTGGTAATTCCGGGTTTCCGAACGACGGCAACTTGCTCCCCTCCCATTTCATAACGACATTCGTCGAATAGAAAGGCGATGGCATTATTTGATAGATAACATTTTTTACTAACATCTTTGGGTTTAAATGTTCCTTCGATGTAAATGTAACTATCCGATATATCCAAAATGATATCTTGAAAGTGTACAGGTATACGAATTTCATCGGAATTGCGGAATGTTGGAGAACCGTAAGGTTTATATGTGTGTTCTTGAAAACTAATAATGGAGTTATCAAAAATGGGTTCGGTAAAAACTTCGATTTTGTCACTGCTAGCGGCCATCATTTTCTAATTTTTCTCACTTTCAAACCGATCGATTGTAGAAATTTGCAATCTTTCGCGGAGAGCTGGCGATTGCTGTGCGGATGTGTTTTCGATCGTCCGTCTGACTTGCGAATGAACCTTGACTGTGTTGTCTGCTTACTTTTATGTCGTTTAACTGAATCTTGAATTGTTGACAGCTTATGCAGTTGACGGTTAAAGCAAAAACCCATTATACGATTTTTTTCAACTCTAGTTTAACTATTATTTTCTCACCTCGAAAATCGATCAAATCACCGCTATCGTCCAAGATGCGTAGAGTAATGTTGTCGATAAACTGACGACCATCCGGCATTATCGGCATATAAATATTATTTTGCGGTTCTTTAGAGATTTTGTAACCGGGTTCGACGTCAATATCAAATTCAAATAACGTATGACTTTCCAAAGAATTCAGGTATGCTCCGGAAATTATATTACAATCCACACGTACGATGCGCACTTTCATTATGTCCACGATGGTACTTGATTCGTGTCGTTGTCCACCTTGCAGCAGCACAGAGCCAAATCCGAGCACTTTGCCGATACTATTGCTACCTCGAAAATCGATGCTATATTTTGACTTTAGCTCACATTTTAACGTATTATTATTGGCTGTTAATGAAAATAAATCGGTACCAACTTCATTGCATGACTCTTTTAAAGCGGTGTACATGGCTTTTGCTATTTCATTAATTTCGTAAGCTCCTGGTGGAATCCTTACATACTTTGGTATCGCTGTTTTCAAATGGCTGAATGAATTATTGCTTTCGTCGATATTAAAAATCGAATTATATGTGTAAAATCCCAGCAGTGCAACTCCATATTTGTCTGTTGTATTTAACTCGATGGGTGGGTAAAAATCCGCACTTAAGACACTTGTATGTCCTGTTAGAGTGAATGTGTAAGACATGACTGACCACGAAACTATTTGTGTAGCTATTTTATTGCTGTTTGCAACAGTTAAATGGATTTAAGCTGAAGCGTTGCTTTATTCCTTTGGACGTTTTTAAACTGTTTTCTGCCTTTATATTCACATCGTTAATTTTGCAATAACAACAAAATATTTTTTTTGGTATCGGTCCATCGCCCTCGTCCGAATCTGAATTATTGCTATTATAATGTTCGAAACAGCATTGATATTTCAATATATCGACGTCACTTTTTAGGTGATTAGGTAACCTATCCCAAACTAGTGCTATTTCATTTGGAGCTAATGCGATCAACACTTCTTTGGGCGTATTTTCTAACTGTTCGGCAGTCATTTTTTGTAATCCTCCGACTTCACGATATGCTTTAAGTGATAGCAACATTTTGGTGTAGTTGTCACGTTCCATTTGGGGTGTCAAAGACATACTTTTTACGATTGTAAAAGAAACTTCAAACACAAATGTCCACACCAGACTGTTCCGAATTCTTGTTGACGGTCGTATGTATAGTAAATTTTCTTCGTCGCTTCGGAACCCATCTGCAGATATCGTACCAATTCCATAGGTGGGGGTAAATCACCGAAACTATCGTAGTATGTTACATCAGAATTGCTTTTTCTATATGCTACCCAATGAGTCCCTACACCCGACATACTATCCAAATTTATAATGGCGGCCTCATAACGTTTGGGACCGCGTACAGGTAATGAATCTCTCATATATACGCCTCGAAAGTGTGGTATTTTCATTTTTAAGGCGTACTTTTCTATATCAATATTGGATAGTGGTCTTTGAGGTAGGGATTCTATTAGTTTTTTGATTTCTTATTTTTGCCGTTGTTTATATATAATCCCAAACCTGTGCGATATGGTTTCAAGTATAATCCATTTCCTCTTGAACTTAGATGTAAGCCGGTACCTATTTTTTCTGCAGTCGACTTTTTTACTGCTTTTACGGCACGCACGATGCCTGCTGCACCACCTGCTAATGAACCTAAGGCCGATAGTCCTGCAAATATTGGTATTAACGGTAATATCCCCCCAGTCTTCGGAATTGGAATGATTCTAGGCGTGCGAATTTTTCGTTTGCCACCGGCTATTCTTAGGGATTTACGTGCAGCTACTGCAGCTATTTTCGATGCTTTCATGATATTTTTCTCGACAAGTTTTTTCCCACCAGCTTTTAACAATTCTGATCGAACGGGTCGTCTAATAGATGATCCAAAAGCTACTTTGTGTAGTCGCTTATGTTTACCAACGCCTTTACCTTTAGTGTGGCGGCGGCGGCGCTGGAAGCGACGTTTACCTCTAGTGGATGCTTTTCTCGATTTTGATGATGATGATACACCCATACCAAAACGTTGTTTCGCTTTCATAATGTTGGTTACCAACCAAGCTGCAGCTTTTTCACCAGCGCTAGAGTCTTTAGATTTTACTCTTTTCCACGCGCTTTGCTCGAGTTCCTGATCTGCTTGGTGGCGAGCACTTAAATTTTCACTATTACGCAAATAGGCTAAATCGTGTTTTTTGCATGCGACATCCAAAGAATTAATTCCTTGATCTCCTCTTGCCACACGTTTTACTACTTTCGTCCCGGGCCCGCAATACTGATAGCCGGGAATGTGTAACTCAAACGGTAGCCTATTAATTACTGAATTAACAATACCGCTTCCAGTCTTACTTGATAAACGAGACCGTCTACTTCGTCTGACGAGCGACATCTGAATGATAGTTTACGTGCAAGTTCAGTATAAAATATAGATTTTGTTAAGATGCGTATCGTCAATCTTAAACAAAAACTTCCCGTCGATAATCTCGATGTAAAGGTCGGATCTGGACTAGAACAAAAATTATTTAAAAGACATGGTCCTTTGCTACCGTCATCTATTCGTGGATTATTAATAGGACCCTCAAACTGTGGAAAAACAAATGTTATGATTTCGCTGCTTACTCACCCCTCGGGACTGCGTTTCGAAAATGTTTATATCTACTCAAAGTCGCTCTATCAACCGAAATATGAATATTTAAAGAAAATTTTATCACCAATCAAAGGTCTTGGCTACTACGCTTTTAGCGACGCAAATAACATTGTGGAACCGTCAGATGCTAAACCTAATTCAATATTTATTTTTGATGACGTTATGTGTGAGAAACAGGACGTTATAAGATCGTATTTTAGCATGGGACGTCACAAAAATGTGGATGCCTTTTACTTGGCGCAAACGTATTCTCGTGTTCCTAAGCAGCTCGTCCGGGATAATGCCAACTTCATTATTATGTTTAAACAAGATGAGATGAATATGAAACATATATTTTCCGATCACGTTTCACCCGACCTGACGTTTACACAATTTCAAGAGATGTGTGCTAAATGTTGGGATAATAAATATGGTTTTTTAGTTATTGACAAGGACAGTGATGTAAATTCGGGCAGATACCGCAAGGGATTCGATAGTTATATATTCCTATAATAATAACTTGGATAATCATTTCATCGTTGAACGGTGCTTTGAAAGCATCATGAATGAAGAAATCGAATTAAAACGAAAGCTACTGGAAACTACAAATGCGGTTAGAAAAAAATTTAAACAAATTAAAGCAGCTAAAGTGCAGAATGAACATGATTTGGAAAAGTTTTATGAACCAGTTTCTAAACCACTAGAATCTATATCTAAAGCCGTAAAGCAGCAGCAGCAACAGTACGCAACTAAAAAATCAAGTACTACGACTAAACCACAAAGTCGGAGTAGCAGCAGCAGCAGCTCGGTGGGAATGGCGAAACTGTTTGAAGAACATCCAACAGAAGCGGATTTTGAAACATCTACACCGATTTCGCAAAAAACACAAATTCCTACACCAAAACGTGGAAATCGTGAGTCACTGTTCGAAACCCCTTCCCCATCAACGATAACATCATCTTACACATCACCACACACATCAAGTGGTAGCAGTTCAGCCGCAAAAACTATTCAAGATTATTTAAATGGATTAAAATTCGAACCGTCCCGTTATGATACCGTGTATGGTGTACGCTTTGGTAAAAAAGACAATAAATCAACAAAATATATTGGCAACTTGGTGGTTCGTTTTCTAACAAACGGAAAGATGGTGTTATACAAGAACAAAACAAACATTGCTGAATTCGATGGAACGGCTGAGCTTTACGATTTGATTTTTCTAAAAAATCCAGCATGCTTAGATAATGAAGACGAAATTAGTCTAGATGTACTTCGAAAATACCAAACCATTTTGAAATTGACGGATGCGGCCTACGACGGTTATGACAAGAAACGTGGTTTAAGGGAAACCCGATGGAGAAAATATTTACGAATCATAAAACCGCTAATTATGGGAACCAAACTGGGTGGTGGTGTAGGAAGAAAAAAAGGCGACAACAAAATCCAACTACCAGCAAAAAAGCGCCTATCGTCGAAATCATCTGAATATGTTTATTGGAATAAACCTAAGGAGTTAGTGGATAGATTACGATTATTGTGGGGGTCAAAAGTAGCTGGACATACCGGACATGATAATGAGATTATGTCAATTATGGAAGAGCTTCGAGAAGAAGGAATAATATATTAAGTTTTGCACGTAGTTGCCATCCTCAGTGTCTGATAAGACGTGGAACCTTATAATATGGATCCTAGCCGAGAAAAAATTAAAGTCGTAAATGAATTACATAGGACAGCAAGAAAAAATTTTGTTAGAAGACGTACGGTCATAAAAGGATATCGAGATTTGTGGCAAATTGATTTGGCGGAAATGCAGCAATATGCTACTGACAATGATGGTTACCGTTACATTGTTGTATGTATAAATTGTTACTCCAAATTCGTGTACACCAAAGCAGTTAAGAATAAGACCGGTGTTGAAGTTACGAATGCCATGAAAAGCATCATTGAAGAAGCATCATATGCACCAAACAATTTACAGAGTGATCAAGGAAAGGAATTTTATAATAGCACCTTTCAAGCACTCATGAAAAAATATAATATAAACCATTATTCCACATATAGCACGAAAAAAGCGGCAATTGTGGAGCGTGTTATAAGAACTTTGAAAAATAAGTTATATAAACAATTCTCGGCTAGAGGTTCTTACAGATGGTTACAAATATTACCAGCTATAACGAAGACCTATAATAACACTAAACACCGCACCATTGGAATGAAGCCTAACAGTGTAAAAGAGGATACCCCTATTAAAGCATATGACTATTTGAAAATTGCTCCGAAGAAAAAAAAATTTCATTTGGGTGACATTGTTCGCATTAGCAAGTACAAAGGTGTATTTGACAAAGGATATACGCCTTCCTGGTCCACGGAACTGTTTGAAATAGCAAAAGTTAATATTACAAATCCACCTACCTACTTGCTACAATCATTGGAAGGTCAACCTATTAAAGGATGTTTTTACGAAGCAGAACTGCAAAAGACAGCTAGCCCTGGTGTTTATTTAGTTGAGAAAATTCTTAGAAAACGCAAGAACAATCAAAACGATCAATTGTTTGTAAAATGGTTAGGTTTTCCAAATCAATTTAATTCTTGGATAGACAAATCAGATATTGTATAAATATTATCAAATAGGTTTTACGTTACGTATGTATGCATTATAAATGATAATAATAAATATTGCTTTTCATAATTATGCGTTTTATTTTCAATTTAACAGTATAATTATGTTTTTAAATAGAACTTTATCTAGGTTGGTTTCCATTTTGGTTTTTTTGGATCCTTTATCTTCGCTGTAGTATACCGTGCAGCAAGTGAGTGAATTTGATACATTTTTTCCTTAAGATACGTAATTTTGGTCTCATCATCTTCAAACATTTTTTGAAAAACCGGTACTAGCACATTACTAAGTATGGTATTTATCTGCGAACCAAGTTGATGAACTTCCGTAAGGACATATTCTTTGGTAGCAACATCATTATCATTTATCGGTTGGGCAACATTCCTTAATAATTTTCCCTCTATATCAAAATGTCCATCTGAAGTAAGTTTAAATCCGATTCCGGGCAACCCTCGCGATAACTTGTTACAAACAGGAGTTTTCTGTCGACCAAATTTATCAATTGTGTTGTTAACACGACCCATTTTAAAGTAAAACTAATTCACTCTCTTTATGTTCAGCCTATATATAATTGACATAACTAATAAAAATTCATTTTACCATACACCATGAAGCAAGTAAGATTTGACGAAGAAAGAAATATTATCCACCGTATGTCTGTTTGGTGTTTTGCATATAGACAAGCCAGACAAAGTAATTTTCAGCAACTAATACTTAATAGATATCGTTTTCAAAGGAGAATTGCAAAAATGGATGTAATGCTAGCGAGGATTTTAGAACGGAACCACAGAAATAATATATATCAAGAGCGATTTGTTAATTCAAATGTATGGTGAATAATAAACATATTTAGTACAAAAAGATTTTTATTAAGATTTAAATAATACATCCACACTATCATTAGAAAAACGCACTTATTCACATAAATTTAAAATTACATGACTATCATAAGAAACTTTTACACTATATCTAAATTGTCTCTATTTTTCGGAATTACCAGCGCTGCCCTTCTTGGTCGAATTCCATGGTCTCACTATTATTACGTTCTGATGAACCTCCTCCCCCTACTCCTCCTCCTCCTCCTTCTAAGAAAACAGGACTTTGCGGTGATTCGTTAATTATTTCGAGATCTTCAAAATTGCTTGAAGAAGTCCAGCGCTGCCCTTCTTGACTGAATTCCGGCGTATCGTGATTATTATGTTCTGATGAACCTCCCACTGAGACAGCGAGACTTTGCAGAGATTCACTAGAATTTTCACGAGATATTTGTTGCGGTGATTTCATCCCATGTTTCTTATGGTACTCATTTTGACACCATTCACAGAAACCCATTATTCCACTAATAAATTCCCAATTTTCGCAATTGGCACACATCTGACGACCGTTTACAGAGAATGGGCGAACAACTGCAATTTGACGTTCACTTTTTGGTGACTGCATTTTGAGGAAATAAATTACTATGCAGTATTCTGGAAGTACTGAAATGCAGACTGAAACAAGAAAGTTTTGTGCCTCTATTTGTATCTGTTAGGTGACCTTCAAACCCCTCCACTCTCATATCCCATGTAAAATCGAGGTCACCATACACAGAATAGACTTGTTTCTTTATCTACATGCGCGTAATACGTATACGCTGAATAGCTTTTTCTTGATTCAACAATTTTGAATCGATTTCCTTAAGTCTTTTTGTAACAGATTGCAAAAAATCTTCATTCGCCTCTTCAGCAAGCTTTTTATTCATTTCATTAAGTTCTTTTCTAACATATTCCAAAACATCATTATTCACTAATTCACTAAGTTTTTTAATAATTTCACGCCTTTGTTCAAGAACATATTCCTGATTAGCGGCATCCCCAGGATTCTTTGGTGGTGCTACATTAGTTAGAGATTTCCCTTGTATATCATATTGACCATCATCGGTCAATCTAAATCCAACTCCTGGTTGTCCAACAAGAACAATGTGATTTTGGTCATTAAATTTTTGGCGCCCAAATTTATCAATTGTGTTGTTAACACGACCCATTTTTAGCTTAAACTGATGTGATTTTTGTGAAGGTTGCCTATTTATAAAAAAATTAAACAATAATTTAGGTACATAATCATTTATTTAACATCTCATGTTATTATATTATACAATGAATTAAAGATTTTCTTCATCTTCTTGAACACACTCCATTTCGTCATCGCTAACAGTACCCAATGCTTTACTATCAACTTCATTGGTGACTGCTTTATTTCCAAGGTCATCAAGAATAGTGGTGTCATCTGCGGGAGCCAAACCATATTTTCTAGCTAATTCATCGGGTAAATGAGGCACTTCGAATAGGTAGCTTCCCAATTCTTCATTTATCATTCCAGCGCAAAATTCGTCCAGATCAATGGTTCCATATAGGTATTTCTCGCACGTATGTGCTCCAGCCGTGAAATTTACGGCGTCTTTCATATACTTCCTATACTGACTTTCACTAAAACCCACATCGGATTTACCATAATTTGCAAAGTGTAGTATTTCTTCAGCCAGCTCTCTTAATTTACATGATAACCAATTAATGTACATATCTCGATTTTCAATGACAGTAGGGCAGTCACACATCTTAAATAGAAAATAATGGACATGTGATTGTGTGTGAGTGTGTGTTTTTCGATATATACTTAACAAGAACTATTTTATTACATTTTAAATCAACATTAAAATAGCCTAATCAACAATATATTACAAACAACCAAAATTTAACAACGCTCTAGTATTACCTCCAGAGAATACATGTGAGCTTTGCCCCAAATAAGTTAAGGTGTACTGATCACCGGAGTTATTCATCATTTCAATAGTATCCTCTGTCAGAATTTCAGCTACGCGTGATGGTAAAAATGTTTCAAATGTTGCTTGATGTGTTGGATCAAACAATGTGACGATAATGGCTTTTCCAAAACGTGAAGTCAAAGAATTAATTTTTTTTATCATATAAATTTTGCCCACCGTTAATGTAGAGAATTTTCTACGTTCCAGAAATTGAATATCTTGGTTTATCATATTATTAATTTCGGCTATGGTCTGCTTTGAAATGCTCATGATTTAAAATACAATAAAAACAATTACTGTCAAGTACCTTGAATAAACACTTGTAGAACACACCACAAACACAATACTTTATATGCCAAAGCAACAGTTAACGCATACGATGTATGAGTGACAATGAAAGCTATTTTCGAAATGAGCCATATTTATTAGGAAGTAATCCAAGGTCAAGTATTTATTTATGGTGGGAGGAATACATCCGACGACCTCGAAAAATACAAAACAAATGTAACCTTGAAATAAGCGTCGTCCACCTGGTCATCACCAAACAAAGAAACATCTGCTCGCGTTCAAGGCCAAGCAAATGTAACCTTGAAATAAGCGTCGTACACCTGGTCATCACCAAACAAAGAAACAGCTGCTCGCATTCATTGAAAATATGCACCGCAAATGTAACCTTGAAATAAGCATCGTACACCTGGTCATCACCAAACAAAGAAACATCTGCTCGCGTTCAAGGCCAAGTTCTTGACCTTGACCTTGGAATAACACCTGCGCATATCAAGGCCAAATAACAATAGCACACCTGGGCGTTCAAGGTCGACCCTACTGCGCATGCGGAGACTCGGGGAGCATCATATCCCTCTACTACCAAGATTAGTATTGTGAATTTATTTCACAAATTTATGAAAAAAATGGCAATTTAAGTATTTATTTTCCACAATAATGCAATGCCAATCGCATAAATAATAACTTTTGTTCTTAATGTTATTTAATAATTTCGCTAAAATACTTGATAAAACCTAACTGATCAATGAGAAGGTCTAAATTTCAGCTAGTACTAAATATTAATCCTTGTTAATCAATCACTGGGTAAATTTTTACAAATGTAAAATTTTTGTCGCAGTAAAGAAATACTAAAAAAATAATACATTTTTGTGCCCTGACGGCATTGAAGTAAGCGCATTCATGCTAAGAGATGTGCGAGCACTTCCTTTTAGACGTAAAGCGGATAAATCATATACCTACTTTTGTCGGAGAATATTACTTGATGCCCATAAAACGAATTTACTATTATTTTCTTTGAAGCAGAGAAGATATTCATTGTTCATTTTCCTACCCATGATGAGTCTTTTGAATATAGCTCGGTTAAAATACATTTATTCGACTCTTTGTAATTATCAAAATCATTTGAACAATAGCAACAGAAGAAATTTGAAAACTGGTGCTGACATACCAACATTTTAAAAATTCAAGTCTATGTACTGTTTATCAAATAAAAAAATTGCAAATACATATGTAAATTCCATACTTTTTTTCCGAGTTATTAGGAGGTTGTTTTTGACATTTCATTACTAATTAAATGTTGTACATACAGTCGTGACCAAAATAAACTTTCATTTTCCATAAAAAAGCATTAAAAATGATGTTTTTTTTTGCCACGACCACTGTATACATTCTACAGGGTGTCTGGAAAAGGTCTGTACAAAATGCTACCACGTATTCGTGAGACTAAAATAAGACGATTTAACCCAACTTACCTATATCCAAAAGTGTTTCGTTAGGGAGATACAGAGCCCCAAAGGCGTACTTAACGATTTACTTTTTTGGCTCTAACTTTTGAACCGACTTGTATAATTTAATGAAATTTTAATATTTTGTGTTGGCCATAAAGACTCATAAAACCATACCACAGTAGATGTTTGACATCGTCAGGGAAGTCAGGAACGGACTTGCCACCACACTCTTTGGGCCAAATTTTTTGCAGGTATCATTTTACAGAGCTGAAAACTGATTTTTTAAATACTTTGGTCATTCCTCTTTGAAAAAGGTACTCTACATTTGTTTCGATAAAATTAGCCGTTTTCGAAAAAATTAAGTTTTTGTATAACACGTTATTGAAATAATTTTATCAGAATACTACAATAAAACACCAGTCGTTTGTATTTCGTTAACAATGTGATATTGACAACACTTTTCAAAATTGTCTGACTGATTATACAAGAATTAAGTAATGGAGCATTATTCCTATAGCGAATATGCTGACATGCATCTAATTTAATTTAAAATTAATGTATTTGTTCAATAAATTATTTGTTTGTATTAAATGAGTGTACTTATTTTTTGCTACATCTTAAATACACACAACAAGTTTTAAACTAAATTAATAGCTTTTATTTTAATTTAATTAATGCGGGCAATCTTTGGGCGCCCGTTCAAATAACCATCGCAAAGCGATGGTGCAGGCAGTCTAAGCCCCGCGTCTCAAGGTCATTGAGATTCAACACGGTATTTGACAGTCTTACGCATCTGGTCTGGTTTTATCTGGGGTATTATTTCAATAACGTGTTATACAAAACTTTAATTTTTTCGAAAACGGCTGATTTTATCGAAACAAATGTAGAGTACCTTTTTTAAAGAGGAATGACCAAAGTATTTAAAAAATCAGTTTTGAGCTCTGTAAAATGATACCTGTCAAAAATTTGGCCCAACGAGTGTGGTGGCAAGTCCGTTCCTGACTTCCCTGACGATGTCAAACATCTACTGTAGTATGGTTTTATGGGTCTTTATGGACAACATAAAATATTAAAATTTCATTAAATTATACAAGTCGGTTCAAAAGTTAGAGCCAAAAAAGTAAATCGTTAAGTACCCCTTTGGGGCTCTGTATCTCCCTAACGAAACACTCTTGGATATAGGTAAGTTGGGTTAAATCGTCTTATTTTAGTCTCACGAATACGTGGTAGCATTTTGTACAGACCTTTTCCAGACACCCTGTATATAAAGGATAGTGTAGGGTACATAAAGATTTTTAAGAAAAGCTTATATCTCACAAATGGCCAAAAGAGATATTAAATTAAATGTGCCTGTCCGATTTTTTTAAAATTAAACCCCTAGAGGTGTAAAAAGAGGTGGCAAGTTTAAAAAAAAAATCGATCTCAAAACGCTGAATGCGGGGATGTTAAATTCAGCAAAATAACTCAATAAATAAGCAAACACGTGTCTGTGTGTTTATTTTTTAAATTCATCCCCTAAAAGAGGCAAATGGTGGTGTACATTTTTTTTAAACCTATATCGAAAGCCGCTGAAGGTGTATTCAGCATAACATGTCTCATTAGAAATAAGCAAACATTATTTTATTAAAACTATTATTAGTTTTTACCCTTTTCCCGCCTCAGATCAAAAAGTTTTTTTTGTGTTTGCCGTCTACCGAATTAAAGAAGTTTTGTCGCTTCCTTTAATGAATATTTGCTCTAAATGTGTCCCATATTTTATTGTAAAACTAAAATTGATTTATAAGTCCCCTATTATTAAATAATGCTGCTTTCTAGTTCGCACGTTAAATAAATTATATGTAAATGCTCCTTACAGGTACAAGAAGCGGAAGATTGCTACAATACTGCGTTACGATTATGCCCCAGTCATGCGGATTCGCTGAACAACCTGGCCAACATCAAAAGAGAACAAGGATTTATCGAAGAAGCCACCCGTCTGTATTTAAAAGCCCTGGAAGTTTTTCCAGAGTTTGCAGCAGCCCACAGTAATCTTGCTTCAGTTTTACAACAGCAGGGCAAATTGAATGAGGCTTTGATGCATTATAAGGAAGCTATACGGATTCAACCAACATTTGCAGATGCTTATTCTAACATGGGTAAGTTTGCGCAATTCTTGCGAAATAATCATTTAAACATTAAGCATGCCATAAACTACTTAGAGAAGTACACTATCGCTCAAAAGCATTTGGGCACCTCCAGTTATAGTAGAATTAATACAAAAATTGGAAAAAAATGCAAAAATATTTATTGGTCAATTTCCTATATACACGCATTTATACAAATATGCTTAAAAAGCAAAAAGTATTTTATAAATTTAAATGGTGACTTCATTTATGCGCCCTCCTTTGGACCGTATTATCACCGAATATATAACACATAGAAGGATCACTCTCCAATAAGCGCGAACACGCCCGAGACTGCGCGACGAAATTTTCCCTTCTCATCTCGTCCCCGCTTGAGGGCAAATTCGCCCGAGTTGATTCATTCGACGACGCGTGGTGGTATAAAGTGGACCAAATAAGCGGACGGAGAGTTCTGTGTTGTTTATATAGGGGTGACTGAATAAATTTAAATTAATACTTTTTTGTGTGTTGAACATTTTTTTACTTTTTCGTTCTGGTGGTGGTGTTAATCTCTTTGTGTAGTAAAAATAAAAACAAACAAAACAAAAGAATTGCATACCCTTAAAAAATTAAAGAACGTAAAACTAAATAAATAATGTTTATTAATTTAGCTCCCAAAATCTTTTGTCAATAGATTCGGAACGGAAGGTCGATGGTCGAACATCGAAAGATAATCATCGATATTGGCATCGATGTTTATGACCCCTAACATCGATGGCAAAACATCGAATATCAATAAGAGAACATCGATGTTTTTTAAACATTCTAACATCGCCCAGCACTGCGCGCAGACGAGCATTAATATGGCGAGACGTTTTGGGTCACGCGGCAGCCGAATCTTCCAATTTTAACTAACGATAACTTGAACACTATAAGTCGTAGAAACTGCGTTTTTTTTTTAAACTTCGTCGATGTTTTGGCTTTCCTTCGTATGCAGATGGTATGACCAAATTCTTTAAAACATAAAAGTTTCTCGCTTACTGAAAAAAGTGCTGCAATTAAAGTACCTACATGTTGAAGTTTCACCAAGTTTTACAAAAAAAAAACTAGAGTTTTCAAAAAAACAAAATGACTCAGTAGCCTTCGCTCACATTTCTTCTATGGATTAAAAAATATATAACGGAACTATCTCGATTAGTTCGCGAGGTATGTGTAAAAATGTAAGAGACATTAATTTTGTCACATTTATGACATTCTTTGTCATAAAAAAATTTGACCTTCCAAAAAATGTTGTAATTGGCCATTTCAGATAGCCTAGACCCTAGCCAATCATTCTGTGAAGGTCCCATGTAGTTGTACCTTACAATTTTTTTTAACTTATATTTGTCGATTTTTTAAATATTTTATTTAGAATGACAAACAACGTTCCTTTTGTTTTGCTCCTATCGTCAACATACTGCCATGACAATAAGGCATGTACCGAAATAATCGATTATGATCCCAATATAATTACAAATTAATGTGCCTTCTTTTATGAATATAATATATACCACTTGGAACTTGCCTACCTTTAAACAGAACAGTAGGTAAAGAAACAAAAACAAACTTTGTCACTTTGTATAACTTTCTCACAATATGGTTGGATTCATTAAATATTTAACTATTCTTCTATAACTGTCATATTAAATTATAAAATTTAACCAAAAATCTTAACATTTTAATTTTTTATAGTGTTCACCGTGTATATATTGAACACAAAGGATATACATTTTCGAGTAGGGTTAAGGCGTACTTTGCATACAAAATTTCATCCTTTTCCGTCAACTAGTTTTGGAGCTGTCGGGCTAACAGATACACCGACAGACAGCAAGACGGAAATGGACAACATACATTGTTGTCATCTAGGAACCCCAAAACGGTAACATCTGTCAAAATCTCGGAAGGTCTGTTACGCCGTTAATAATTTCTTAGTTATTTTAGGTATATTATATTACCACTCGTTTTTTCAGTATTAACTGATTTCTAATAAAAAACAAACTTAGTATTTAATTTATTTGTAGGTGCTGGAACTTACTTTACGCAAATTATATTGTATATACTTAGGTTAAGAAAAAACAGTAATCCAATAACTTTTTCTTTATTTCAAATTTAACTAACCATAAGTAAAGAACGCAGCTCAACTGTGTGTTTTTAAATAAAAATATTTCCCTACATGTATTTAAAAAATATATTCTCAGTTTCTTTTTATCCGATATATTAAGTTTATTATTTGATCGATCTAAAACACACTTTAATGTTGTTTCTATTGTAACTACTTTATTGTAGATAAATAATAGTTTGCAGTGTTGTTGCTAACAAATTGAACTGCGTTCTTATAGTAACTTTATCTTAATACAACTGATTAATTAAAAAACTGTAGTTTACTTTTAGTTTTATTCCGTTCCTACAGAGTAACCCTCGTAAAACAGCTCGGCCCGCTTACACATATCGCGTGCACGTATCGCCCTCGTAATTTGGGATTTCCGTCTGCGACCTCGCAAGTCTTAAAATTCGAGAAAATACATTCGGCTGCTGGCGGCGATGCTTTGATCTTAGAACATCACAGTGCCGCGCAGGAGTGACCCTTCTATGTGTTATATATTCGGTGGTATTATTGCAGCGCATAATCGTGTCATTCGTGCAATAAGTTTTACCGAGGTTTCGGGTGATATTAGGTCCCAAGCTGCTTCCAGTTTATTGTACAGGTCATCGGCCGACGTTTGGGCAAATTGCCGCATCTTCCTGTCCTGCTCGTCCCATAATAATTCGATTGGATTAAATCCGGGCTCTGAGGTGGCCATTCCAACACTTTCACAACACCCTCCGTTTCTAAGTCGCGAAAATAATCTTTACATAGTTTTGATGTGTGTTTTGGATCATTGTCTTGCTGTAAGACAAAATTCTGGCCCAAAAGAATTAGTCCCGGAAGGTACAGCATGTGTTTCTAAAATGTTACGGTAACCTTCTTTTCTTAAGACCTTCTATTCTCATGATGCCACCCACACCTAAGATACCTTCTATTCTCATGATGCCACCCACACCTGTGCCAGCAAAACAGCCCCAAATCATCACGGAGCCACCCGCATGTTTAACGGTAGGCAAAAGACACTCCTCTCTTGCGCGTTCACCTGCCGCTCTTCGAACAGACGAACACTTCAAATTTCGACTCATCCGCCCACACTTTGTTCCAGTCTTCCACTGTTCAATGTTGGTGTCTCTGGGCCCACTGGAGTCGCTTTTGTTTATTTTGTTTACGTAACAACGGCTTCTTCATTGCTATTCATTCATGAGGGCCAGCTTTCTGCAGACGACGTTTTACCGGAGAAACGCTAATCGGCTTTTGCCGGCCAACATTTATTTCTGCGGCGATTTCTGAAGCCGTTTTCTCTTGCTAATCATCTCTATTGCACGATCGTCGGCAGATGGGGTCGCTTTTGTCTCCCACTTCGTCGTTTATTTAAGAAACTGCCACTTTCTTGGATTTTTTTAAAGTATAGTCTACGGTAGAGTGAACTAAATGCAATTCTCGGGCGATTTGTCGGTTGCCTTTGCCACTTTTATGGTAAGCCACTATAAGCGCACGTGTTTCGCTGTCTAACTCTCCTCTTTTAGGCATTTTTAAGCAATTGTTAACACTATTTCGCACACCCCTATCATTGCAAAAACGAAAATAGAACTGACCTTAACTTGAATATACTATACCAAATCGTTAACACGACAATGTAATCATTACTACCTACAATAACACAAAGGAATAAACCCTCCCCAGAATTCTAACAAGTGGATTTTAGACCTGAATTTTCGTGCATGTTCAATAACTATTATAGGAATTTTAATTTTACAGGTAATAAGGCCCACAGGCTAACCCTATTTACTGAATTTCTGTGTGGTACACTTGTATTTCAGAAAAGTAATTAAATATACCCAAAGGGGATTTTCCAACCAGTCTTTTTGTATAATCCGTGCGGTAAAATAAGGGTGCCCAAATACTTTTGAGCGGTAGTGTATTTAATCGTATTTTGTATCAACATTCGTGAAATTTTATGGAGAAATATTTTTATATATATATTTTTAATATCAATTCCTGAGAAGCAATTACATGAACATAAAAATATTTTTCTCCCATTGTTCAGCATATCAGATATTATATTATATAGGTCCCTTGGTGTCGCATATTCTAATCGTACAGGACAATCTATCGACTGGGAAGCAAGGATTTTAAAAGAATGATTTTTGTTCCATATGAATAAAATGCCACACTGTGTTATGTTGGAAATATACTGATTGATATCTAATATCTACAACTTTAATTTGTTTTTTAACACTTGTTTTATATTTCAGGAAACACTTTAAAAGAAATGCAAGATGTAGCTGGTGCTCTTCAGTGTTACACTAGAGCAATACAAATCAATCCAGCTTTTGCGGACGCCCATAGCAACCTGGCTAGTATTCACAAAGATTCTGGAAACATTCCCGAAGCTATACAGTCCTATCGAACGGCTCTAAAACTTAAACCAGATTTTCCGGACGCTTACTGCAACTTAGCCCACTGCCTACAAATTGTCTGCGATTGGTCCGATTATGACGTCAGAATGAAAAAATTGGTTAACATTGTTGCCGATCAGTTAGAGAAAAATCGTTTGCCGTCGGTGCATCCTCATCATTCAATGTTGTACCCGCTATCACATGAGTTTAGAAAGGTACCGTCTTTTAATTATATTAGAGCTGAAAATAAATTTAATTTTTTTAGAACACTTAGACAAAAAATCTTTGGAAGTGTTGCAAATTAAAAGTAATCAAGCCTCTATTAATATTTTGTACGTTTCATCTTAATAGGGATTACCTTTTGTTACAGGCTATCGCCGCTAGACATGCAAATTTATGCCTAGAAAAAATAAATGTATTGCACAAACCTCCCTATAGATTTTCCGCTGAACTAAAGGGCAGAATCAGAATTGGTTATGTAAGCAGCGATTTCGGCAACCACCCCACTTCTCATTTAATGCAATCAGTGCCGGGTTTACATGATAAGATGAAGGTGAGTAAGTAATTTAATATTTTCATTGTGAATCAGTCAGACGGCACTTTCAGGAAACCCTGTATAAAAATAGTATTTCTGTAACTAATCGGGTATATTTCTTTCAGGAGCTTGGAGCACCGGTGCTTCTCGCCCCCGGACTAACTCGTCCCTGTTTTGAAAGAAGCAACAATTAATTATTTGCGCGTGTTACGTGCGCCTGAAACAACCTCCAAAAACTCGTATTTTACTGAAGTAGTTTTATGATTTTAGTTCGGAACACGTTTTAAAATAAAAAAATTCTGCATTTAAAGAGGCAGTTTAAACAACCCTTTTTCCAGTCGTCAACTTTCATTGCTTATTATACCTTATTGGATCTTCTGGATCATAAATAACTAATTTATAACTGCTTTCATTCATATTGTTATTTCTTTTTGCATTTGCAAATATACAATTGATTACACTTAAGTAGGGTTAATACCCAATGCGAACCTGAGCAAATTAGAACGTAGTAATAACACTTTTTGATACATAATGTTATGCGCATAAAATAAAACAACTCTCGTGTAGTTAGCTGATCACATCTTTACGTATTTGAAATTGAAGGGTTAGAAAAAAGAACAAAAAAAAGGTGAAGGGATCGGCCAACTAGTTGGAGAAAACGTTTATTTCATAAACAAAAAAAAAATGGTTCCTGAAATCACCAAAGTTAAAATTCAAGTTAGTAAAAAAAATAAGAAAAGGTAAACGTTGCCTGAAGGGGTGTCGATCCCTGATGAAGGTGTCCCGGCCCAAGGCTATGACGGCCTAGACCATAGAGGTCCCTCTAAGTGATAAAGGTAAGGTACAGATGAGATGAGATTGAGACGTAGAATCGAGAACTAAAGTTGAGGTACTCCCAGTGGGAAGAAACACTGGTGTCTTCCAGCAAAAAGAAAGACCTTGGAGCTGTAATGTCGGGTCTACACGTGTGACTGCTAGCCTCTACGGCTTAATCCATAAAAATGAGATTCTTCCGGGAAAGGAAACGGCATCCAAAGCCAAACCAAAACGGCATCAATAGCCGAACAAACGTAAACGCAAACCCCGGAATAAAAATTCGGGGTAGCAACCCCAAATCCTCTAGGGTCCCTGCAAGGCATAGGGGAAGCTCACCCCTACCGCCTTGAGCTAGCAGCAAGGTGAAAAAGGCCGTGATTTTCAGTACCTCGACCAACCCAAAATGCATTCTTTTTACCCATGTTTACGCTATAGAGCGGTGCAGAATAGTATCTATTCGAACCACGGTAATCGATACCGTCAAGTATCGACAGCAACGGAAACTAACCCCTCAACACGTCAAACGGTCGGGTGTCAAAGCTAGCTTATAAGTCCGTAACATGTTGTCCATTATGCAAAAATAAAACATCCAAATTAGTATCGATACTTTCTGGCTCGATCTAACCGCAAATCCCTACCAACACCGTCGCGCGCAATACTCCAACAAAGTCGTAACTTATACACTAGTTGCATATATCACCGTTTAAACGAAAACGTCACGCGAACTCTATGAACACACACGTAAACTCAAACCGTATATTCAGTTAGAAATTACCGAGATCATAAATACACCTCATAACTGGAAACAAAGGTAGCGCTACTTATATCGAAATTATAATTCGGCAATAAATCCTTGTGACAAAAACTGAATGTTATACCAGTTTTATTTTTCGTTCACCTTTACCTTTTACCTATATTACCTTTCAAGAGCAATAATTCAAGATATGCGTGATTGATTCCACGGCATACTTTGAGGACGTTTTTTTTATCTTACGCTATTTTAAATTGGATTGGATTTAATTGAATTGGATTTAAACGCAGGTGGTCTCACCCGGTATGTAGGTAAATTTTGTAATTTATTACTCTGCGTCATTTAAAAACACTATAGTTGGCTGTAAGCTTTTTTAAAATCAAATTCCCTCTATTTTATAAGAAACTTACACAAAACGCAAAATGAATTATTCAACACTGAAGCCATAGCAAGCGTAGGATAAGCATAACCTCAATTTTTACAATAGAGTCGTCCTTAATTTAGCATAAAGCAGCTGTAACGCAAGTCCATCGCTGACGTCATGGACGTCCGGCTATGCTATGTAATGAAACAGCACTGTATAAAAGGTCATGCCTTTAATTTGTGTTTTCACAAAATATTTAAAAAATAATTTGATAAATGACAAATCAACTCAGTCTAACAATTTTTGTTATAGGTGGAAGTTTTCTGCTATGCCCTGAGCCAAGATGACGGTACTACTTTCCGAAGTAAAATCACTCGCGAATGCGAACATTTTATTGATTTATCAGCTGAACCCTGTAATGGTAAGGCTGCAGACAGAATTTATGCTGACAACATTCACGTTTTAGTGAATATGAATGGTTACACTAAGGGCGCCCGTAACGAAATCTTTGCATTAAAACCAGCACCGATACAAGTGATGTGGCTAGGATACCCGGGAACCAGTGGTGCAAGTTTCATGGATTATTTGATTACCGATGTTGTTACTTCCCCGCTAGACCTCGCAAGTCAATACAGCGAAAAGTTAGCTTACATGCCTTACACATACTTTGTCGGCGATCACAAACAGATGTTCCCCCATTTGAAAGAAAGATTAATCGTATCTGATAAGAGTGGAACTGGGAATGGTCTGGCCGACAATGTTGCCATCATTAATGCCACCGATCTGTCGCCCTTGGTGGAAAGTACGGACGTAAAAGAGATTAAGGAGATCGTGAAGGCCGCAAAACCAGTCGAAATTAGTCACAAAGTAGCTGAATTGCCAACCACTACACCGATTGAAAACATGATTGCTTCTGGGCAAGTTCAGACATCTTTAAATGGGGTTATGGTTCAAAACGGATTGGCAACAACACAGACAAATAACAAAGCAGCTACCGGTGAAGAAGTGCCACAAAACATAGTAATAACTACAAGACAACAATATGGATTACCGGATGACGCTGTAGTATATTGCAATTTTAATCAGTTATATAAGATTGATCCCTTGACACTTCATATGTGGGTGAGTAAGTTAACGACATGCTAAATTGTTATCATCAGTATTTATACCAGCGTGAGATGTATATTATTCATTTTATTTTAAGCAATTCTTGTTAAAGTTAAATAGGTCCTAATTCTTGAATGTGTAAACATCTCAAGACTTTTAACTCTTTGGTGCATAGATTAGTAGAATGCAGTTAATTATTATAACTGCTCTATCTTAGCATTTTATTAGGAAGAAAACCTCATGAATTTTAATGTAATGATGAAAATTTGAATATTAATCTTAGGGAATCGTTATCTTTATCTTGAGTTGAGATCATTAATGTTTGAGTTACGAAGTCTGAAAGAATGATTTATTGTCTAAATTATAAATCGCGATATTTTGATCTTTACCAAGTCGTAACGCGATAACACAGTCATTAATAGGGCTTGACGATTATCGAAAAAGATAATCGATTTTTGATTATTTGAAAGAATCGATTATTTCCGATTAATCGAAATTAATCGAAAAATTGATAATCGTAAAATCGATTCGTCGACAAAATCGATTAACCGAAGAATCGATTAATAGAAAAATCGATTAATCGATAAAAAATTATATTAATCGATTAATCGATAAAATCGATTAATTGGACTAAATCGATTAATGGCAATAAATCGATTATTCAACTAGTCGAAATTATGTCATTACCAATGGCATAATGAAAGCGACTGCAGCGCTTACCACTTGCCTATCTTGAACACAATTCCGGCGGGCGATTTAAATTTTAGACCCTTAAAAATTAAAGGAGCGCGGATCGAAAAGCATACAAATTATTTCGTTGAATACGTGTTTCATAGTAGAGTTATGATTATAAAAAAGAATCGATTAATTGAGAAAATCGATTAATCGATTACTCGAAAAATCGATTAATCGCAAAGTCGATTAATCGAAAAATCGATCAATCGATGAATCGAAAAATCGATTAATCGATTTTAAACTTTTTGGTAATCGTTCAATTGATTAATAATCGATTATTTTGCCCACCCCCTAGTCATTAGTGTTTTAAAAGGTCATTTTATTAACAGAAACATTTATTCTTTTAGGTTAATATTCTTAAAGCAGTGCCAAATTCTGTTCTCTGGCTTCTACGTTTCCCAGCTGTTGGGGAACCAAATCTTTTGAATACAGCACAACAACTGGGATTGCCCCCGGGTCGTATATTATTTAGCAATGTAGCAGCTAAGGAGGAGCACGTAAGACGTGGTCAGTTGGCTGATGTTTGCTTGGACACTCCTCTTTGCAATGGACATACCACTAGGTATGAAACACATTTATACTTATGAATAAGAGTGGTGAAATATTTTAAAATCCATTCATGGCGGTGCGTCAAATTTGCCAGTCAAACGTGTTAAGTGAATAATATCCCAGGCTGGCTGCTCCAAAAAGGTCGATTTGGAGAAAAACAATTAGGAACATTTTGACTGTTCTAGATTGTAGGGGGGGGGGGGGGCATGTCTGAGGATATCTGCTATCCCAGTAACAGCTGAAATTGTTGCTATGATTTTCAGTAATTTTTTGAATATGCTAAAACTACTTTTCCGTCCGTAGCTCTTTTCCTTTGCACTGTAGGTAAAAGTGGTCAACAGGAACGTTGTAGGTATTGAAAAAACCTTTCATTGATCGTCGAAATCCGTTCAATAATTAACGAGATACTTGCAAGAAAACATTAAAAATCGCCATTTTTTTAGCAATAAATAAATTTTGCAAAAAAGAGTTTTGGGCTTCTCAAAGTACACTAGGAGATGACTGTTTATATGATTAATGTGCCCTGTTCGTTTCAGCCCGATCTCATTTTTATTTCAAAAGTTATTCTATTTGTTTATTCGGTTTGGGTTCCAGAGGAGCAATATTTAAAATTATTTTCCGACTTTTTGGACAAGGCTACAGGCCCCAGGTTGGGCTCAACCAATTCTTTGAGACTTATTATCCTGTGGTGTAATGAGCAAACCGGTATTATCTTATTTTCCATTATTACTGTAGCGAAAACAAAACCTCAAAAATTGACCTGTTTTTTTTTATAAACATTTAACAATATCTCGGGAATGACCCATCAGATCTTCATTAGACTTGATTCTTTGGTTAACTGGAATTCTAATGCAGCTTTTAAGACAAAGTTCATAGCTCTAAGTCCTTTAGGAACGGAGATATAATGTTTTTGTCGGCCCTGCTACTTTAATTATTAATATTAAGATTTGAAATTTACACCGAAGGAAGAAGAAGAGTTATAGTTTATGAAAATATCCAATGTTATTGATAGTATTGTTCAAAGTGAATGCTCTGCTTTTGACGCTGCCGGGAGCACGGGAGTCGGGGGTTCGGGTTTGCTTGTGCGCTCCACGTTCTCGCGGCGACCCGTGCAGTGTAGTCAGAACTCACGAATTTTCTTGAAATCTTACGATTTCGGGTAATTTCTCACGATCTCGCGAATAAAGTACAAAATCTCACGATTGTTATCTTTATAGAAATATTAATCAGCGAATCTCACGATTTTGATCTTCATTGAAATAAAATTATCTCGTTAACTATTAAAGGTTTGTTTCTGCAGCAGTTTGAAACTAGTCAGAGCCAATCATCTTCAAGGAAAACAATAGGGAATATGCATGTAATCCAAAAAATCCTGAAATATTTTTTTTGTATTCTCTACATAAATTAAATGTTTATGGCAGTTGCTGTTATCTCTTTATTTTGGGTTTTATTAACAAAAAACAAGGTTTTATTTTGCAAATTTTCCTGCAAAATCCAACATCTCGTAAAACGGACTTCTTTTGTTTGTGACGTCACTTTTTTTATTACGTCAACGTTTTATAATGGCTAGTCACGGCTAGTGTAATGTAAATTTCAGTGTAAATCCATTTTCTTGAGTTTTTCCCAAAGACTAGAATATTTAGTCGATAGAAAACCTTTTGTTTTATTAAACAGACTGGTTATAAATGACCAAAACGGCATTTGTGCAAAGAAAATCGGAAAATTGGCTGGAAGTTAGTGCTGGTGGATTTGCCTTTACAATTTATTTAAAAACACTTATTGTTTATTATACTATAAAAATAAATGTACAGCAACATATGGTTACTTGAATTTAGCGATACTAACCTTTACAGATACCTCTTAATGTAAAATTTTTGATTAAATTTGCAGTAGGTACTTTCTTCGACATCGGTTTTTTGGGCACATGAAAAAGGAGGTTTGCAGTGCACACACAGTGATACTTTTGCACATTGGCATACTACAATATTTGTAGTTTATATTTTTAATACATTTTAACGTTTAATAAAAAGAATTATACACAAATAGCACTGTAATAAAAGCACAACCGCTACCAGCATAAACAACTAAATCAGCTGGGAAACTAATGCCGGTCTCCATATAACTCTGTACTGTAGCTGTCAGCTGTCTTCTTGTCTTAGTCCGAGAGTCGGTAATCATCTTGTGTTTCCTCTCCCAGAAAAATGTTCTATAATTATTTTAAAAAAATCACCTTTTTGACTTTAGGTCTTGTCGACTGACATTTTTCTATTCCTAAGCATATAACTTTACAATATTAACAATCAGTTTGGTAAATCAATTGATAGAGGATAGAGGTACAATCATTCGAGAAAATACTGACTTGCTTTCGGACTATCACAGAAATTCTTGATTTTCTAGACGTTTGTAGGTAGGCAGCCCTCGGTTCAGCTTTACGTTAACATGTAGATTGCCACTTATCCTTGTGACGTAACTTTTTTGAGCCGGCAAATGGCTCCTTTTGAAATTGTAATAAATTATACCGAAAAGTAAAAATTTTTTTTAGCTAAATTAACGCAGTAATTTTCCTCAAAATAGCAGTTTTGGGGTTGTAATGACTTCCTTAAACGATTTATGCAATAAAAGAAAAATGTGCATATTCCTTATTTTCTGATCGAAACCGGGCAACCTCATTGGCTCTTGATTAATTTGAAATTACTACAGAAACAAACCCTAAACGGATTTGGACGATGAAAAACTCAAATAAAAGGATTTTTCAATACGTACAACTTTCCTTTTGACCACTTTTACTTAAGTGTAAACGAAAAGAGCTACGGACGAAGAACTAACTTTAGCATATTCAAAAAATAGCATCGATAGCAGCAATTACAGCTGTTACTGGAATATCAGATATCCTTAGACATGCCCCCCCCCCCCCCCCCCTCCCACAACCTAGAACAGTCAAAATGCTTCTAAAATTTTTTTCACGTTTTTAGACAGCGGGACTGGCCTATAAAGACGTCTTTTATCCACGAGCGGAATGTCCTGCGTGAATAATATGTCTTTATGTCACATGTAGCATACAACATTTTTTTCTTCAACACCGTCATATTAAGAGAATTCAGAAAATGCGTACCTACTATTTAAAAAAATTAATTTAATTGTCAATCATATATGATTTTAAATGTAGTCGTCTATGACGAAAGCATTCCAACGACTTGTCAGTTGATATGCCAGTTATTATTTTATTCATAAATTATTAAAGTAACATTTTATCGATCCTTTAGAATTGAGATATCGGTGATTAAAAAGGGTTTTTATAAGTAGGTGTTAAAAAAAGTATTTTTATTACTTTGATCAAAACTTCATTATTTTTCTTTCTGTTTTTAGTATGGATGTTTTATGGACTGGAACTCCTGTGGTTACTTTCCCAGGAGAAACTTTGGCCTCAAGAGTAGCGGCGAGTCAGTTAAATACTTTAGGATGTCCTGAACTGATTACCAGGAGTCGGCAAGAATATCAAGACATTGCCATTAAGCTAGGAACTGATAAAGAATTGTAAGTAATTGTAATTAACTCGCCTTGTTTAAAAAAAAATACAGGGTGAGTTTTTTAAGTTTTACAAGGTGATATCTCGAAAACGGTTTAAAATATTGTCATGAAATTTTGGTGAGTTAATAGGGAGATGGGGGACATATTTAAACATATTTTTGTCATGTACCCCTGTCTCTGTTTTGAGGGGTGGGGGTAATTTTGAAATTTTAAATGGGATGGTGTACTTTTGTTTATAAATTCGAATCTACTTAAAAAGCTACATATGTGTACAATTTTTTTTATTTGCTCTCTTGGTTACGGAATTATGGTAACGAAACAAAGTTAAAATTAATTTAAAAAGGCAAGAAATGCATTGTAGAATACGAGTCGAATGTAATAAAAAGGAAAATGATAATCCTTTAACTAGCTCTAGGAAGTTGCAACACCTTTACAACTCTAGAACACTATATATCAGTTTTCTTTTTAAATATGATCATTCAAAACATTTGGCTTTTTTGGCGATTATAAAACTAAGTACTTATCTTGATGGTGATGTAACCTTGGAATATTAAGTGTCAATTCCTAAACTGACAAGTATTCTTTGTGGAACGCACTGCTCCACTAATATACCTCAAGAGGCTTAAATAGGGACACACGTCCAAGATCTCTCCAAACTATCAAAAACCCAAGCACGGTCAAAAAAAAACATCAAAAGTGCCATCTACGAAGCACCGTAACTTTCTCTCAAAGGAACATCGATGTATTGAACTTATTATATATCGTATAAAAAATTAATTAGGTAATTAGACTGGATTTTCCCTAAAAAGGAACAATATAATTCCTACATATGAAATTATAGTTTAGAATCTAAGAAGCGCTTGTCAGCAGGTTCCCACTCCGCTGTTGCCAGATTGACCTTTCTCTCTTCTAACCTCACTTCATGATTTGGAGTAGTACATATGAGATTACCAATAATATAAAAAAAATTGCGCCCGAACAAGTGCTAAACTCGTTGCCGATACTCCTTTTAGAGCCGATCTAATTTTTTAAACAACAAAAATTTAAAAAAAATTAATCGAGCGCCCTGCATTGAACCCACAACCTGTCGGTTCATTAGCGGACACGCTACCTCTGGACTACATTGCTAATGCAAGAAATATGGTAAACATGTTGCTAGTGCATCATATACTAAATAGTTTTGGCAACATCGGAGTGGGACCATGCAGGAAGGCGCTAATAGAATCTACGCCAATACAAAATATATAATAAACTTCAGAAAAATCAACACTACTCACCCTTTTAGAGTACCTAACACATATTCATCGGTAGAAATAGGAGGGATGAAACTAGTTTTCAATTTCCTCTAAAAAAAGGGCTTTTTGCTCAACCCAGATTTGAGAATGTCATGTCGGACAAATGACAGTTCAAAAGTCACAAACGTCAAACTGAACGGTATGACTGACACTTCTACTTTGAGTTCATGCTCTCGCGAATTCACGCGTTTCATTCGCTTATGCTCGAAAAGACCAAAAACCCAAGCAGCAACTGAACTACTTGAAAATACAACAGTTACGAACGTTACAATCTTAAAAAAGTAAATTTAATTTTTATTGTAAATAATTGTGCAAAAACACTTTCAGCAAATGTTACACCGTGTATTAAATTTAAAAAAAAGTTTGCGTAAACGCTGGCAGATAGGAAAATTGCACAAGGAGCAAAAATGTTTTAAATAAGGTTATCTATTTGGAAAAGAAGTCTTAAAGCTATTGACCAAACCATTAAAAAATATCCTTTTGCACGTGTCTGATAGCTTACCTGGGAACAAAACAATTATATCAAAGCATTTTTGTATTACTTACTGAATTTCGTCCAAATTACTGAAGGCAATGTTTCTTATATCATATAATAGCTATTTTTAACAAATATTTGACGTTCGATAGCGCTCTGACGAAGCATTTATTTATTTATTAACGGGTAAAATACCCAATAAAATTACAATAATAACAATATCAACATAAACATAGACCTAAGATAACTTCAGTTTAGTAACATTTTTAATAAATGAATTAAAACTATGTGAGAAGAAGTCAACGCTTATTTTATTTCCACTGGCTGCAATTCTTGACATTGGTGAGAAAGCGCCGTAATTGCAGCGATGAAATGGTTCTGCAAACAGTTCAGTAGCTCTGGTCTGTCTAATGGGTACTCTTAAGCCAACCTGCCATAGCAGATCTGGACAATCAAGACTACCGTTTATTAGTTTAAACAGGAAGCAGACATCAGCTTTTTTCCTCCTGTACTCTAATTTATCTAACCCCAGATGGGTTCTGGCCACATCGTAATTATAAAAAGTAATCGGGAATTTTATCTTAAAAGATGCCATTTTAATATATTTATTCTGAACCCTCTCAATGTTTGATATGTGAACCAGATAGGAAGGAGACCATACAATAGAGAGGTATTCGAGTCGTGAACGAACTAAACTGTTATAAAGAAAATAAGCAGCACTTTTTTTTTTTTTTTTTTTTTTCAATTCAACTTATTTATTCCCAACAAACTTACAAGTTTATAACAGGGAATCTCTAATATAACATAATATATTACACAATATTTAAAAAACAAAAAAAAAAAAAAAGAAATAAAGAAAGAAAAAAGCATTAAAATCAATCAAAATTGACTACTATAAAAACTATTGTAGAGATTTCTTATATAAAATCATAGAAAAAAAGCTTCTAGCTCAAGAATCAACTAAAATTCTAAAAACTTTTTTGCATAAAAAATTTTTTTGTGATTCTTTTAAACTTTTTCATATTATTAGAATTTTTTATTTGTTCTTGCAAAGAATTATATATTGAAATACCATTATATAACAAACATTTTTTGCCAATATTACTTTTTATGGGTACTGTTTCTAATAAATCACACTGTCTAGTATTGTACTCATTTTTAACTTTTTTTAATTTTAAAACTGAATATTTATTTTTTATTTTTATTGAATGAATAAATGTGCATACTTTCAATTTGAAAATGTTTTAAGAAGCACTTTTTAATTAAAGTACATTAGGTTAAATCATCCTATTCTGGCCTCAAGAATATGTGGTAGCATTTTGTACAGACCGTTTAGAGGCACACCTTATAAAGAATTGAACTTATTAAAACGTATCATGTCAATCACTGCATAAAAACGCCATAGGTACTAATTTTGGCAAATCAACTTTATAAAATCGTAAATATACTGCATGTCTAAAGGTAAACATACTAATCGCGCCAAATATTTTATTTGTGTACCCCAGTTAGCTAACTTCTGTTGTCACGAACATTTTCCTGACGCGTAAACTTGAAAAATGTATGACAATAGCTATTTGTGTATTAAGAGCGCAAAGTGATATATTGCCGCTCTGAGCGAGAAGTTAGACGCGCGACGCGTAGCGGAGCGCGGCTATCTCGCGAGAGCGGCAATGTCACTTTGCGCTCGAATTACACACATGATTTTTTCTACAACCGGTGTTTTTATAAAAATATTTTGTAATGTAATTAATAATTATTGATATCAAATTTGACAGTTTATATTTTGTGTCAAAAGTCGCAGATACGCTGGACGTTTCTTTATTATTATTAAGGTGTCCATGGTAACTAAGCGAGCGACAAAGTAACTTTGTCGCTCGGCGAGCGACAAAGTAAAACAAATGCTTGTTCCTCGAAAATGTCCAACTTTGCGCTTTCTTTTGAAAGCGCAAATTTGTACTTTTCGCTCGGTTGTAGAAAAAATAAATTACTGACAGTCGTATAGGAATATTTCGCATATCTAGTATTTATATACATTGCACACGTAAAGGTTGAATACACGGGTTATATAAAAGTTTCTATTTATTTATGGAAACACGCTCAGACCTGTCGGTTTTATTTAATGTTTTTTTATATTTTTCAAAAATCTTATAGTGTATATGGTGACACCAAATATCTGTACATATACGTAGCAACTAAATATACATACATACAATTAAATGAAAGTGAATTAAACAGTGTTGCTGATATTGACATTTATACAATAATATTTTTACTACTTTGACAGGCTAATCATTCAAACAATGAAGAAAAACAGTTTGCACTTTTTTTTCTTATTTTCTATCCACAAGTATCAACTTCCGGTTTAACTGCAACAGTTCCTGGAACAATTCCGGAACTGGACCGCCAACACCCCTTCCCCCACCAAAATTAATAGGAAACCTTTTATCTTCTAAGGCCATAAAAATTTATCAGAAGTTACTTGATGAGAAATTGCTGTGAGAATTTCGACCTTGGCCCGAAAAAATCGAAATGAAAATAAATATAATAAAAAACAAATAGTGGTTCTCACTATTTTTACGTGGTTAACAGAATAAAAAATTTACACGGTTGCATCCATGCTTCACGTGCGAAATTTCAACAATTTTTTACTTCTTTCGCTAGAGGAGGTATTGAGGTCGTGAAAACATCATCCCTCGAGATTTGTTTGGATCTCCACCTTTTGGGGTCTCTGGATCACGAAAAACATGGTTTCGCATTTCCGCCGATCTGTCTATCGGTCGATCTGTTCCTTTGGCGCGGAAACTAAAAAACCGAAAGAAATGAAATTTTGCTTATATATTGGACTTTATCCTGGCTCGAAACCGACTAAACTCCGGTAAAACGTATACAGGGTGTTAATTTTTTTTTCTTTTTGTTGCGTTACCTAAGTCAGACGATGCATTTTACAAAAGTCATATTTCATAACGCTGCCTCAATACTACAACTAGATATATCTAAATTCGTAGTCTGGAGATAATGTGATTGGCCGAAAATTCACTTAAGTAAACGTGAGGTTTATGTAATATACATTTATTATTTTTTATTCATCCCTACTAATATGATTTTTTTACAGATATAAAATTTAATTTGAAGTTACAGTATACGAAAAAAAAATACTTGTTGCAACAAACGAATATAAAAAGATGAAGTGTTATCCACATTTAGTAAGCCTAGAAAAAAAATAATAAAGGCAATGTAGCTGCAGAGAACTGGTTTAATCTTAATTTTCAAACAAATCAACTTCTTAGAGCCAAACCAAAATTATCCAACCGAAATAAATACAACAAACAGAAATAAAATACTACAACTAGAAAATCACAATTGTTGCAATTATATTATGTGTGATTTGAAAGATATCTATATTTGACACCTTTTAATATTTAGTAAATGACGCATCGCCTGACTTCTCTACTTGTCGCACGCAAATATTATTCGAAATCATAATGGTTAATGGAGTTATCTGAAAATGACAATTTTCGAGTTATCTAGTTATAATATTGATGTAGCGATATGTAGATAGGACTTGTATGATTGATATAAATAAAGACATATCTAGTCCCCCAGATTCAGAGCGGAGAATTTACAAAAATTGTCCTTTCTAATTGAAGCACTATTTATCTGAAACAAATATTTATTCACTAGTTGTATTTTGCATATATTCTTGCAGTTTTAAATAATAAGTATTTTTAAGTACTGCTTATTAAATTTTAGAACTCTAGTTTTGAAAATGTATTTTGATGTGATTTTCTTTCACTGAAAATTTAGATTTTTCGTATAATACCTAGCGAGAAAATAAAAAAACAATGTTTAATTGTGTCATAGCTCTAGAACATTAACTTTAGAAGAAATATATTTACTATTTTAAAAGATTTATTGTTTGGGTGTTACGCCACTCTAGTGTTAAGGAAAATTAATATTTTTAAAAATAATAAAAGTCACTGCGTTTAAACAAAAACCAAATCCTGAAAAAAGAAATGTTCTGTACACTGTCAGTGACTTTTAATTATAAAAAGTATGCCTGACCCTAATCTATCTCTAGTGTAGTATATATTCGGTTTAAAACCTAATCTGAATAAAATAATTTTTCTGGCGTTTCGAGACCTAATATCTAGTCTCGTTATCAAAGAATCTAATAAATTCAAACTAACTAAATTAAAAATGAACTAAATAATTATAAAATATAATTAAAAAAGGATACAAGAGTTTTCTGATAGAATTCTTCGGATTTTTTCGAAAATATTTCTCTGATAATGGTTTCGTGCTTTTCTGTCAGCATGAGGTTTGACATTAGTCAAAATGACAAGTCTTCTTTATTAGATTCTTTTATAACGAGACTAGATATTAGGTCTCGAAACGTCAGAAAAATAATTTTATTAAAATTAGGTTTTAAACCGAATATATACTACACTAGAGATAGATTAGGGTCAGGCATACTTTTTATAAAAGTCACTGACAGTGTACAGAACATTTCTTTTTTCAGGATTTGTTTTTTGTTTAAACGCAGTGACTTTTATTATTTTTAAAAATATTAATTTTCCTTAACAGTAGAGTGGCGTAACACCCAAACAATAAATCTTTTAAATATGAATCCGCCGCAATCATACAGCCATTATTTACTATTTTAAACTGAACCGAAGATTTTACTTGGAAAATAAAATTTTTTCAAGGTGGGCAATTAAAAAAAATTTTGGTCCATTTTTACTGTAAATGTGTTTGATAATTATTATTGTAATAGTACCTTAATATACTACAATTTGACTTGTTATTAGACCTGACTAGTTAACGTACATGGGTACGTGATACTGTAGACTGTAAATCAAATAGTGTGTATGTTCAAATTTTATGATACTTAACGTTATTGCGCGAGGAAAGTTCCGTGCAAAGACTGGTAGATTTGAAGTAATAATAAAATTGAACTTTTTATTAAAAAAAAAGGTGTTATGTATATGTTCACCATTGTTATAAGCAAATTAATTATTACCATCGCCATATATCCTAACATTTTCAATAAAAATGACGTATGGCATAAAATTTACTAATTAATGCCTTGTTACAGTTTAAAAGCCATGCGACACAAAGTATGGACAGCCAGGTCGAACTCACCTTTGTTTGACTGCAAAATATACGCACAAGGCCTGGAACTTCTGTACTCTAGAATGTGGGACAGATTCTCCAAAGGGCTCAAACCTGACCATATTACAGATACAACTGTTAAGAAATGGCCATAGGCAACCGTAAATATTTCATTTAAAAATTGACTTGACTTAAAGGAGTTTTTTGCAATATTCTGTTTAACAAGCATGCTAGTATCTCTGTTACTTATGTCTCTACTTATGTATATTTAGTCTTAACAAATTGTAAAGCTGACGGAAGCACTGTAGTGGGAATACAGTAAGAACGAACCTTTCAAAAAGCTCCTTTAAAAGCATGAGTTTCATAAAACAGGTTATGTATATTTTTTAGAAAATTTAGTGACATTTGTGTTATGTTATAAGAGACAGTTTGTGTTAGCTATGAGTGATCTACAATGTGAATATTTACTTAGGTTTATTAAGGTATTAAGTATAATATTGAAAGTAATTTATTAGTTTGACAGTGACATATTGTCATTGCAATTTATTATATTCCAGTGATATGCTTATAAATTGAAGTGGTTTTATCTCTTCTAATTGGTTGTTTTTTTTTTTAATCCTTTTTGAAGTAGTAAATTTACATTTAGCAAGGAATTTTATATATATATATATATATATATATATATATATATATATATATATATATATATATATATATATATATATATATTGCGCTGGCCTTACAAAGTAGTTTAGCAAGATAACAATATGACATTTCGATAATCCATGAACTCCCTTCCACTAAGACCGCATATTTATTTCACTATTTTACAGCCACATTTTTCTAAACTTCTAAATGGTTTATTAGAAATAGTTCAAATTGGTCAGGTACGTTTATCTTATTGAGGTCTTCAAAAAATCCAAATACAATTTTTCTCTCAAATTAATAGGGGCGCTAATATTTAACCACCTTGAATTTTACCTGGTCCACTCGAGTTTACCTTTATTAGCTCAATAAACAGGAATAATTTCAAAACTGTTGAAACTGTGTGTTTGGGTTATATATTATACCGGGTGTCAACGAGATCACTATCCGGCTGCCATTTCTTTAGTATTTAATCGAACAAGATGAAACTTGGCAGGAGTCATAGGCTAATAAAAAGTCACTTTTCGAGGTACTTGTCAAATTTCGACGACTTCCGGTTTAGCCGGAAGTGACACCAACTATAGATTTTCAAATGAGACACCCTGTAGATTTCTTGATTTTTGGAACCTAGAGATCATTTTACGTACAACTGTTATTTTTATTACTTTTTGTGTCAATTTACCATTTTTAAAACAATTTTTTTGTTTTAATCTAGAGTGCCATGACCCACCTTAAATCATTCTAACAGACGTGTACATCTGCACAAAAATACCAATACACACAATTTTATCACCTTTCATTTGTCTTACCAGAGTGTTCAAAGTTGACTAAATCACTTTTTTGATAATAACTTTAAAAAATTAAATACAACTATAACACTTTCATAGTATAAATATATGTAGTTTTTTATTACCAATCCAACGGTGCATCACATCAAAATTCTCTTGGATTTTCTATAAAAAACTACATTTTATTGCAATAATAGCCATTTTATATGGTTTGATCAAACATGCAATTGCACGACGATCAAATATTATATCCACTTAGCCATGACAAAACTGAATAATACTAATGGGTGGCTGTAAACAATTCGCCACAAACCAGAAACAATATTAAACACCAGAAAAAATAATTGTTTACAAATTTGTAAAATTCTACATTTATCCTGAATTCAATTGTTTTCCATGGCAAACTTAACAATATTTTGAGGTTTCATTCCGTTATTTTTTAAGCAGATAATTTAATTGTTTGTCATGGCTAACTGGATATAATATTCGATCGTCGTTATGTTTGATCAAACCATAACAAATGGCTATCAATAAAATGTAGTTTTCTTTAGAAAATCCAAGAGGGTTTTGATGTTGTGATGCACCGTTGGATTCGTAATAAAAAACTACATCTAATTATACTATGAAAGTGTTATAGTTGTATTTAATTTTTTTTTAAGCTATTATCAAAAAAGTGATTATTTTGAACGCCCTGGTAAGACAAACGAAAGGTGATAAAATTGTATAGGTATTTTTGTGCAGATGTAAACGTATATTAGTACGATTTAAGGTGGGTCAGGGCACTCTAGATTAAAACAAAAAATTTGTGTTAAAAATGGTAAATTGACAGAAAAAAGTAATAACTATAATACAGTTGTACGTAAAATAATCTCTAGATTCCAAAAATCAAGAAATATACAGGGTGCCTCATTTGAAAATTCAAAGTTGGGGTCACTTCCGGCTAAACCGGAAGTCGTCAAAATTTGACAAGTACCTCGAAAAGTGACTTTGACTAGCCTATGACTCCTGCCAAGTTTCATCTTGTTCGATTAAAAACTAAATAAATGGCAGCCGGAAAGTGATCTCGTTGACACCCGGTATATATATATATATATATATATATATATATATATATATATATATATATATATATATATATATATATATATATATATATATATATATATATATATATATATATATATATATATATATATATATATATAATATATATATATATATATATATATATATATATATATATATATATATATATATATATATATATATATATATATATATATATAATATATATATATATATATATATATATATATATATATATATATATATATATATATATATATATATATATATATATATATATATATATATATATATATATATATATAAATTCTCTATTTGGTAAAGTTCCCAATTAATGTTGGGGTACTAAATTACGCGAATATGCACATAAAGTGTTCACATGACACATTTACTGGCCCAAAAGCGCGTGGACGCGAATAGTACGAAAATAAAGTACTAACAAATACGTTGTACTGACCGCTACTCGGTCGCATGGCCCAATTACTTTCTCGGGTGTTTTCCCCATTTTTATAGCTTCTCTCTAAAACTACCCGCAAACTAGTGATAGTATTCCCGAACCATGGTTCTGGAAGAGCAGCAC
Source organism: Philopedon plagiatum (assembly GCA_963971165.1). Lineage (NCBI taxonomy): Eukaryota > Metazoa > Arthropoda > Insecta > Coleoptera > Curculionidae > Philopedon > Philopedon plagiatum. Next base: position 95,356,013 of record OZ020192.1, on the reverse strand, counting down.
ATGGGATCAAGCAGGTGGCCACCACGAAGAAACAGTTGATGTCGACGTCAAGGTAGGCCATATTCGTATTTGTGACATATGCTATCGCCGTTTGCCAAACGACTTAAAAACCATTCTCTTTCTTATCTCCACAACCAAAATTATATACAGTCCACTTTTAGCTCTTATTATACCAAACCCCAACACTGAAAATAAATTTTCCTTATTGGGGAAGAAAAGAGGTATTTTTCGCTTCATATTTTTAAATCTTCATTTCAAAATTATGTGAATGATTTTTAAAAGTAAAACTCGCAAGGCGCTAAGCAAGAAAATAATATCAAATCTAAGTTATTTTTTAATATTTCTAGAGCTCAGCTACAGACTTAAAAAAATAAATTTGGTTTATGTATTTCATCAGTGCACTTGAAAATTTCCTTCGGATTAACAAAAGCTTGACAGAAGTAGTAAATCTGAAAAAGAGTATATCCAATGTGACAATGCAATTTTTTTATATAAGAGGATATATATATATGTCATCAATTTACGAAATCTTATGTCTTTCGTTTAAAAAAAGGAAATACTTACATTGTCAGGTATGTAAATTAAAGTACTTTATTGTTTTATAAATTTAATTGCGTGAATATAAAATGTTCAATATGATACAAAACTGTTACATTTTACAGTTGCATTGCGCTATTAAAGTGCAATTTTCTTTTAATAAGAGTAGTCGCCATTGTCTTCAGCTGCATTTTTTGGAAGCTGATTTAATCTTTTAATATCTTCGTCCTAAAAAAAGAAGATAAAACTCAGTAAAATATAAAAACATTAAAAACGTAATTGGTTATGTGAGATAATATAAATTGCAGTTAAATAGTTTAACATGCTTCTAGGTGCATTTTTGGATAAATTCTTCGGAATTTACCTAACAGTTTTAGGACTGTCTGGTTTACTTGAATCATTGGTTTAAAATAGTTAATTATGAGATAAACCGAGACTTCAAATAAGATATAGAAGCAGTTTTACAATAACAGATAAAAGGTTTAATTTGGAACCAGTCTATTTAAACTTTTTTATGGTTTGAATAGGTTGGACTTCATTTATATCTTTGTTTTTTACTTCTGGAATGGCATCCATCCTTATCACCAAAAGCTCAGAAAAATCTGAAAAAAATCATGAACAATGAGAATTAGGCGTAGATTAAGTAAACATTATCAGGATTGAAAAATTCTAGTGCGATCAATTGTTATAAACAATTTAATTGTTTATTTCCTTATAACTGCTAAACCACTGGTTTTATAGAAAAAGTTTTTCCACAAAAAATATTTCTCACGATGTAAAGAACAACTTTTGTCCTTACACGTTTTAAAAATTTTTAATTTGGCTCAGTCGAAACGCTCCCCACTTAGCTCCGCGCATGCACGATGTGACACTAGCGACATAAAGACTTGTGACACGGCGTTTGTGGCGTCGGCGGTGGACAGCGCGGTAGATGGGCGGAGATCGGGCGGCCGACGATTGGTCAGGTTAAGTGGGGGGCTGATCGGAACACTAATTGTGCAAGTATAGCTTGAATTTTTCCCCTAATGTTATAACTACATAAAGATTTTAACTTACTGATATAGTAGTAGCGGGGTTTCTATATCCACTATTACTTACATAATCTACATCTCCTGGTAAGAACCTAAAATAAATAGGTAAATTTTGGCTATTTTAAGAACTGGTAGAATAGATCATGGTCTATAATCTGTTCGTATGTGTACCACAAGCTAGTATCTGCTCACTTTTGCTGGCAATATTTTCGATACTAATGACATTTTTCACGTGACTAGCTAATATCTTTATATTGGAGAATCACGTAATAGGTACCATGCCTGACAGAAAAATGAGGCAAAAATTCTTTATCACAATATTCAGCATAATACAATGGACACATTATAAGTATTTGTAAGGTAATTTCTGATAAATGAGCTTTTGCGTGATTTTTTCTGTGCCAAGCCTTTTTGACCATACTATATATCAATATAATCAAAGAGTAGCCCATTAATGGGTTACTCTTTGCTATAATTAACAAACAGTCGAAATGCTTTATAAACGTTAAACAAAATTTTAAATAATTGAAAATTCATCCCTGCAATACCAGAAGTATAATCCAGGGCGTTTGCGAACAGTTGGGCAGTGATTATGATCATGGATTTTATCACAATCTAAGAACCTACAGTACACGTATAAGTCCATGGAGTGCAAAAAGGCAAAAAAATGAGATTCGCGATGCGATAATTTTAGTTTTTTGTACGAGATGCTCAAAAAATTCTAAAACATCAATCAAGAATTTGAGTTATTTATCATTTTTGTAAAAAATGTTTTAAATTTCACAAATAAATTAATATCAAAAAAGTGTAAAGTGTAAAAAAGTAACATTATAATAATGTGCTTTAATTCGTAAATCATAAAGTTTAAATTTTCTCTTACAATTTTGGATTTTAATTAATTTTAGGATTGAAAACAACTTGTCTTATTTAATATTTTACGTTAAAATATTACATAATGCACGCCCATTCTAGACGCACAATCAAAATTTTCTCATAGTGAATCTTATTTTTATGATAAGAAAAAAACTTTGACTAAGAACTTCTTTCGTATCTTTAAAAATTTGGTCTATTTGTCATCTTTTCGACTAGTGTTGTAAATATCCGTATTCATTAGATATCCGAATCATACGGAATCGGAATCAGCTAATATCCGTATCCATTATCCGAATACGAATCCATTTCTTGACCCGCGCGAAAGCGGTTACAGATCATGTATACGTATGCATGCAACAGACTAAAACATTTTCTATCCGGATACACGGCTAGGTAGGTCGATGCGGTATCGGTATCATACCATTCGAAGTCGAAGTTTAGGGATAAGAAGGCACCGCGTCGCGCCGTTCTCGTTTGAATTCGGTTCGGGTGAGGCGGGACTAGTTTAACCAATGGGTCTCATCTCATATGATACCCGTTACCCCGATAACTATGCCATCTTTTTTTAGGAAATGTCATTAGAAAGAGAAAGCACAATATCAAATATGCCAAATCGCAGACCGTGTTGTTCGCTTACACTCGATTCCGATTCCGTTTTCTCTTTGCACTTTGCATTAGTAACCACCCGATGCGAATTTATTTTGATTCCGAATCCGTATTCAAGTTCTCGGCCGGTTCCGGATAATCCGGATTCTTTTAATATTCGGATCCAACGGATTTTTGGATACGTATCCTTACATCACTATTTTCGACTCCATCCTTGGACCTACTGTATAATGTTTGCATAAAATTTAAACTATTAACACTTAAATGGTTTTGAACTTACTTCTCTCGAGCGCTTTTAAACTATTTCTCTCTTGATTCATAAAGTATTCATTACGAAGACAGAAATACTTTACAGGAGTCTAATGTCCTGCATAAACAGGACACGATTGTGAATAATTATGGGGCATTGTCAAAGATGACTGTCAGTTAAATTTATTACTTGATTTTGGTTTTGAGGCTGTTTCTTAAATCGTAGTAGAATGCATAATACTTTTTAGTTTTGAAGTCTAACTTTAAAACGCTTAGATGATTACCTACCTTGGATCTCTTTGGAAGTCGTCATTAGCTTTGAGGACCGGATAGTCACTTCTTTTTGCAGAGACCCCTCTACAGCCAAGCGCAAATACATATTTCCTACAATAGGTTTTTGTTAAAATCGGTTACATAATTACAAACGTAATTGAAAGTACAAAACCAGTTTCATCAAGAAATCCCAAATTTTCCTCTGGAATTTCCGCTTCCGGACTGAACGACTAGATTTACCAACAAAGCACAAAGTTAAAAACTACCGGAAAAAACTTTTTTAACGAGCGTGCGGAAAAGTGCACTTTGCCACAGTGTTTTGGATGCGGAAAGTAGTACTTTTCCGCACTTTGGCGGTAAAGTCACTCAGTGGGGTATTTAAGGAGGGCGCAGGGCCTCCCCCCTAGAGCCTTGTACGAAAAGGATTTCAATGACGAATTTTATAAAAATAAATATTCTAACATAAACATTAACCATTTCTACATATTCTACAAAATATAAACAAAAACAAACATTTTGCCATCTATGTAAGGTCTTTGAAATGAATTATGCCAAAAAAATATGAATAATAGATCAATAGAAATACGTAATAAAAAAAATGTAAGCTTTTTGGCATTTTTGATTTACATGCTCTTAGATTTTTTCTGAAAACATTCCTTTCACATCTCGCTGCGATCTTATCAAAATTTGCGCCGGATAATTTTAGCTTCTAAACGAAACGTAACCCAATATTTTTAAAAAGCATCTTTGGAAGGTAAATTTTTTGGAAAAACAGCTTTTTCCAAAATGGATTAACGAAATTTTTCAAAAAGATTTACATTTCGAATCTGCATTTTTTCAGAAATATCCGGACCGCTTTTTCAAAGATGCTTTTTAGAAAACGGATTATGAAATATTTAGAAAATATTTTCTGCAAAAAACCCGTATTTCATAGTACATATTTTAAAAAATGTCTCCAAACAAATGATTTTTAAAACGGGTACATTTTTCGAAAATATATTTTTTTGAAAACAATATTTAGAAAATTAAATTTTGAACTTTAGTAGCTTCGAAAATGTTAATGAAAAAAGATCCTGATCAAACACAAAAAAGTTTCGTTTGGGTTTGTTCAGGATCTTTTTTCGTCTTTTTCATTAGGTAACATTTTCCGAGCTACTACAGTTCACAATTTAATTTTCTACATATTGTTTTCAAAAAAATATATTTTCGAAAAATGTACCCGTTTTAAAAATTATTTGTTTTCTTAAGTTTGATGCGATACTTTGTCGTAAATTATTTTTTCAAAAAGCCGTTGCTTGGAAAAATTAATACTATCCGAAAGAATTAACTATCAAAAAAAAAAAATGTTCTCTGAAAAAATGTATTTTTCAAAAGTGATTTAAAAAAAATTGAAAAATTGGTTTTAGACAAATTGTACTTTCGTAAGTACTCATATATCCCCCCAATTGAGCAGAAGGCATAAATAAAAAAATGCTATAATATTTAGGTACACTTCCATATTAATCAAACAATTTGTCCGGTCGCGTGCTAGCTAAGATGACCAACTCTTTTAGCTATTTCTTTCTTCAACAAATATCGTTTTTGATGTTAAATTAAGTAATTTTTTTCGAAAAATAGCCTCGAAAATATATTTTTCTAAAAAGAACCTTTTAAAAATATATTTTTTAGAAAACATAGTTTTTCTAAAAAATGACAAAAAGATCCTAACCTAACCTAATCGAACCTTTTGCGTGTTTGGTCAGCTTTACGTTTCCTTGTATTTGCTATATGTTACTCTGTAGTAAATTACTTTCAAAAAAGTGTTGTTTTTAATACGAATGTTCGAAGTCTTTTTCGAAACAATGTTTAAAAAATGTTCTTTCTAAAAACATGTTTTCTTGAAAAAATTTAGTTTTAAAAAGTGTTTAAAAAATTCAAAGTTGGTTTCAGAAAAAAAATTTTTTAAAACATCCCTAGTTTTCGAATATCTGTATTATTGAAAATGTTCTGTTTTCGAGAAAATATATTTTCGAAAAAATGTCTTTTCGAAAACTTTCACATATCAGTCCAAATGGACAGAAGGTATAAGTAATTAAAAAAATGCTAGGATATTGGTAAGTTAGGATGACAAACCGCTCTGTTTTCGCAAGAACGGGTTTAGATATTTCGTCCATTATGAAATTTATGAAAAGTAATTTCGCACTCGAGCTTACCAGTTTTTTTTGTCTGTACTTTTGTGAAGCTCGAGGTGGCGTATATTTTTTTTGTTTTAACCCAAACAATAGTTATTTGTAAGTTTTTCATATTTGAAAAACCGTTTTCTTCAATTTAATAATAATAAAATTTTGTTTTTTAAGTAAACTGGTCAACCGGCGCTCGAAGGAAAAATTTTGTACCTTACAATGCACAGCTATCCTCAATGATGCATAGGTTTGTCAAAAATGGCCCGGAAATTTAAGAATGGGGGGGTGTTCTGGAATATTTATGGAGTCGATCTTCGTTGGAATGAAAATCGGAGCTGCTCCTTTACGGAAAATATGGCCAAGAAACTGTTTTTTTTATAAGGGGATCCTGAAAAGACCCAGAAACTGGGTATATGGTGGCCTGCAATCATGTGTTTTAATATATATATATATATATATATATATATATATATATATATATATATATATATATATATATATATATATATATATATATTGTTAGGTTTTTACATAATCTATAAATTCAAGCCAACGATTGAGGTTTATTATAATTTTTTTTATTTTGTTTTATTTTCGGTTTGGTAGTTTCAAAATAATGTTAAAGGAATAAACTAAATTCATTTTGGTTAAGATTTCGTGGAGTTGCGCGTTACAGGAATTGGCCTATGCGACAGACGCATTGGACGAGTACGCACAATACAGTAGTACGAAAATGGTCTTGAAACCGTACCGTTTGATTTCGATAGTTTAAGTGTTGTTCGATGGTTTATTTTCTCTGTGCAATTTGGAAAAGCAGATAATGTGAGCTCACAGAAGAATACCAAAGGAAAAAGGATTGGTAAGTCGTTTAAGCCTTTTTCCTCGTCGTTCGAAATATTTTTGATTCATATCTAATTAATGTTTAATAATAGTTTTCGATATTTCGTATTTACAGTCCACTCTAAAATTGAATTCAGTATTAAACATTACATTTTGGTCCCGTTCGACCCGGATTTTTTGATATTTTGTTTAAACAAATGCGTTTATTCCTTTAACATAAAATTATAAGAACGTTAAAAATTTAAAATTTTTTATACATAGGTTTTTTTTTTTGGTAGTTCTAAAACCTGCCATTTATCGATCGATTTGTTAGTACTAAACCAGTTCAGTAGCGCGGTCAATATTTGAATTTTCGTTGCGCGCGACTTATCATCGCGAATCGTCTGCCGGCCGATTGAACAGCTGACTGGTTTGATTTGTTTACAAATTTGACAAGTTGTTGTTGTTATTTACATTGAAAATTGTTAATTTTCTGACTGTTTAAGAAGGTTTTGGTACGGAGTTTGTGACTTTAACAAGTAATAGTTAATTGGAAGTGCTCTTATAATGGCAAATAAAGCAGTAAAACAGTATACAACTCTTCGTAGTGTATCAATTAATCGTATTAAAGAACTATATCAGTGCGCGGAAATTGCCCGACGGTCAAAAAATAGATTTGACCACCTTGAATTAAAGGCTCGTAGTGAATTTATTAAGGCGATCGAAAGGGATTTTAATGAAAATCATACAAAATTGTTAACGAATTTAGCAACGGTGGAAGATGCCGATTTATCTACGGAAGACGGTGTCAGAAGCGACTTTGATTCAAAGGTATCTTTTATTAGATCTGTCTATATAGAATTATTTGGGCAAGATTCCAATACGCCTGGTACTTTAAATAAAATGCATGGGAACTTACCTAAAATAAATTTACCGACTTTTAATGGTAATTGGCAGTCATGGCCTGCTTTTAGGGATTTATATGAATCATTGGTTCATAATCAAGATGGTTTAGATAACATTGAAAAATTCCAATATCTAATAATGTCTCTTTCTGGTGAACCGCTTTCATTAGTAAAGTCTATACCCTTAGAAGCTACTAATTATCCAATCGCATATGACACACTTAAAAAACGTTATCAAAATCGTAGGCTTTTAGCTACTTCTTATTTTTCTGCAATCTGCAAACTACCGAGGATTTCGATAGACTCTTCTCATCTGCTGAGACAGATTTTAGATGGTTTTGCAGAAAATTTAGCTGCTCTAAAAAACTTGGGTCTACCGGTAGACGAGTGGGATTTTGTATTATTTAACATGCTAAGCCAAAAAATTGATGCTACCTTAATTAAACGTTTCGAAATACATTATGATGCTCAGGATATCAATAATGATATACCTGCTTTTACGGATTTAGTTGAATTTTTGCAAAAGCAATGCTCGGCTTTAGATACAGTGGCTTTCACTCACCCTGAAAAGAATACTTCGCGGATTCCTAAAGTTCGTAGACCTGCAGGGTCTAGTTTGTTAGTTGAGGAAACGAATACTAAAGAAAGTAAACAAATATGTGTTATTTGTAAAAGAAGTCATGGAATTTTTCAGTGTGAACTGTTTAGTAAGAAAAGTCCCAAAGAGCGTTATGAAATGGCTAGACAGAAAAGACTTTGTTTAAACTGTTTGGGAAACTTTCACAAATCTGTCGATTGTCATTCAGAAATAAAATGTAAAATTTGTAAAATGTCTCATCATACTTTATTACATTTTAAACGTGAAACTTTGTCGGAAACTGTCCCGCAGGTGATAGAAGAAAACAAAGTCGATAATTTAGATCAAGTGCGCCAGGTGAGCTTGGCGAGTACTGTCGATGCGAACCGTGTGGTTTTATTATCATCCGCATTAGTGGATATTTTGGATAACTTTGGTACTTATCAAACCGTGCGTGTCTTGCTCGACAGTGGTTCCCAAGTTAACGTTATGACAGAAAGATGTCGTAAAAAATTGGGTTTGCCTATTTATAAAACTTCTTTACCGATTAGTGGGTTAGGTACCAATACTTCTAATAGTTCTGGTCTCGTTAATTGTAGTATACGTCCAGTAAAACTTACATCACCTCGTTTTGATGTACAAGCTGTCGTTCTGCCTTGTATATGTGCTGAAATGCCCAGTGTTTATATTGATAAAAAAAATTGGGCGCACCTTTCTAACTTAAAACTTGCCGATCCGAATTTTAATCATCCAGGTCCAGTAGATATGTTGCTAGACGCTGATATTTTCTCTAGATGTTTGCTGGACGGGCGTATTACGGGTGGAGCTAATGTCCCAGTTGCCTTCAACACTATATTTGGTTGGATTCTTTCTGGAAGAGTTGATCCCAACAGTTCTACACCTTTGCAATCCTTTTTAACCTTAAACCCCTTGGAATCCTTAGATAGTACACTGAAAAGGTTTTGGGAGCTGGAGGAGTTGCCAAAATCAAGGTCTCTTTCACCCGAGGACATTCAGTGTGAAAACACTTTTAAAAGTACTGTATCTCGAGATTGTGAAGGTAGATATACTGTGTCACTCCCCTTTCGGACACCAAATCCTTGTTTTGTGAATTCTCGTTCAGTAGCTCTACGAAGATTTTTTAGTTTGGAAAGACGTCTTCAACATAATGAAAACCTTCGTGCAGACTATTCTGCATTTATGCAAGACTATTTGGACAGTGGACATATGTCCCATGTCAAGTCACCGGTTGATCCTGATCGGTCATATTATATCCCACATCACTGTGTCCTAAAGCCTGACAGTACTACAACCAAGTTGAGAGTAGTCTTTGATGCGTCAGCAAAATCGCCCGATGGTGTTTCATTAAATGATTCGTTGCTTGTTGGTCCTAAGCTACAAAAGGATATCGTATCTATTTTGCTTGCGTTCAGGTTACACAAATTTGTTTTGACAGCTGATATTAAGCAGATGTATCGCCAAATTTGCGTTGCTCCAGATCAAAGGGATTTTCAAAGAATATTGTGGCGATTTTCGTCGAATGACCTTCTTCAGGAATTTTGTCTGAACACCGTAACCTATGGCGTAGCTTCATCGCCTTATTTGGCATTACGTACCCTACAGCAGTTGGCTGATGACGAGGAGCAAAATTTTCCGGAAGCTTGTAAGGTGCTTAGATCAGACATTTTTGTTGATGATTTGGTATTTGGTGGTGATAGTTTAAAATCTATTCAAGAATTACAGAATTCGTTGGTTGAATTGCTTCGTAGAGGGGGCTTCGAATTAAGAAAATGGGCCTCCAATGAACCTAAATTGTTAAAAGGTATTTCTAAGGAACATCAAATTACTTCCTTATCTTTTGATCTAGATAGTTATATAAAAATTTTAGGTCTACAGTGGGACCCGTCTTTCGATTGTTTCTCGTATATTATCAATCCAATTGACAATGTTTGCACCAAACGCAGCATGTTATCAGATCTAGCACGGATCTATGATCCTATTGGTTATCTCACCCCTGTTATATTTGCTGCCAAAAATTTAATAAAATACTTGTGGACCCTAGGGTTGGATTGGGATGATAAACCACCGGAGGATGTTATCCAGTTCTGGACCAAATTTAAACTTGAGTTACCCCTTCTTCGTTCCGTTAAAATAGGTCGTCGCCTTGGGTCTGAAAACTATGAAAATTGTCAAGTACATGGTTTCTGCGACGCCTCGTTGAAAGGATTTTCTGCTTGTGTTTATTTACGATTTTCATTGGATGAAAATTATCGTAGTTTTTTGGTTATTGGAAAGTCCAAGGTAGCTCCTTTAAAGGTTGTTTCTTTACCACGTCTTGAACTATGTGCTGCAGTCTTATTAGCTGACTTACTTTCATTTATTATGAAGACATATGACGGCAGGTTGGAATTTTCCCATTTATATGCATGGTCGGACTCTATGGTGGCACTTTCTTGGATTCAGTCATCCCCCCATAAGTGGAAAACTTTTGTTAGCAACAGAGTGGCCAGAATTCAGGAAAAGGTTAGTCCATCTTTGTGGCATCATGTTCCAGGCGAGGAAAACCCCGCAGACTGCGCATCCAGAGGTTTACTTCCGGCGGAATTTATAAATCATTCTATGTGGTGGAGTGGACCAGCCTGGTTGAACAAAAATCAAAGATTTTGGCCTCTAAGTAATCGTTCTAATCTTGAATTAGATGTTGATCAAGAAGTCCTTATCTCTGAAAAAAGATCTGTGGTATTGGTAGCCTCTTATGAACCAAATATACTTGACATTTTGCTAAATAAATTTTCATCATTAGATAAAATTAAACGAATCGTAGCCTATTGTTTAAGAGTGTATTCAAAAGTAAAAGAAACTGATATCACTTTTCTCGACTTACGTGTATCAAATTCTGAACTGAAAATTGCTTTAGTAATTTTAATTAAGCATGTGCAAAGGGATTGTTTTGGCGAGGATATTAAAAAATTGTCAAATTCGCATTTAATATCTAAACCTTTAAGAAAATTGGCTGTCTTTCTAGATGAGGGAGGCTTGCTCAGAGTGGGCGGTCGTTTGAAACATGCAAACTTGACATTTGGACAAAAATATCCCATCTTGTTACCAAGTAAGCACCGGCTAACTGACTTGTTGATTGAAAGCTTTCATATTCAATACTTGCATCCGGGTTTACAGACTTTACAGTTTTTATTGCTTCAGCAGTTTTGGATTTTATCAGCAAAGCATGCTATTCGGCGTTGTTTGCATAGATGTTTTAAATGCTTCAGAGTAAATCCAAAACCAGTTCAACCCTACATGGGAAATTTACCTTCATGCAGAATAAATCAAGTTAAGGCCTTTTCTTATGTAGGAGTGGATATGGCTGGTAGTTTTCCAATTGTCATATCTAAGATTCGGGGTGCTAAAGTTTTAAAGGCTTATTTTTGTATCTTTGTATGTTTTGCTACTAAAGCAATACATTTAGAACCCGTATCTGATTTATCGACGGATGCCTTTTTGGCTGCCCTTAAAAGATTTATTGCTCGTCGTGGCCATGTATCTCATATATTTAGTGACTGTGGGACAAATTTCGTAGGTGCAAATCGTGTGTTGCTAGAGAATTTTAAAAGTGCGGTAGATTCGGAAAAAATTAAATGGTCATTTAATCCGCCCTCGGCACCTCATTTTGGAGGTTTATGGGAAGCTGGGGTTAAATCCGTGAAAAGTCATTTTGTTCGAGTAATCGGTGAGCAAACTTTAACTTACGAAGAGTTCTATACTTTGTTAGTACAAATTGAGTCAGTATTAAATTCGAGACCTCTTTGTTCTGTAAGCTCAGATCCAAATGATTTAAGCGCCTTGACACCCGGGCATTTTCTAACCTTAGCTCCACTTTCCACCTTGTCGGAACCCGAGGTAACAGATATTAAAATTTCGCGCTTAGATAGATGGCAATTAATACAGCAAATGCACCAATGTTTTTGGAAAAGGTGGCACAATGAATATTTACATTCATTGCAGCAACGCCAGAAATGGTTAAAGAATTCTCAAACTTTGGTATCTCAAGGTACATTAGTTGTTATAAAAAACGAATTATGTCCACCTCGTCAGTGGCGCCTGGGTCGCATAATCGAATTATATCCGGGCACCGATGGAATATGTAGAGTAGCTAAGGTTAAAACATCCAACGGTTTTGTGCAAAGGCCTTTAACCAAGCTGTGTCCTTTGCCCAACCAGTAATTTGTTGTTAACTTTTTTATTTGTCTTTAGTTTCTAAATTAAAAGAATTCTTTTTCTTTATTTTATTTAAATTTTTTTTTTTTTTTGGTATTTTGCGAATTGAAAAATATCAAAATCGGGAGTTTTCTGAAAATACGTTGTATTTTAGTGGGCGGTAATGTTAGGTTTTTACATAATCTATAAATTCAAGCCAACGATTGAGGTTTATTATAATTTTTTTTATTTTGTTTTATTTTCGGTTTGGTAGTTTCAAAATAATGTTAAAGGAATAAACTAAATTCATTTTGGTTAAGATTTCGTGGAGTTGCGCGTTACAGGAATTGGCCTATGCGACAGACGCATTGGACGAGTACGCACAATACAGTAGTACGAAAATGGTCTTGAAACCGTACCGTTTGATTTCGATAGTTTAAGTGTTGTTCGATGGTTTATTTTCTCTGTGCAATTTGGAAAAGCAGATAATGTGAGCTCACAGAAGAATACCAAAGGAAAAAGGATTGGTAAGTCGTTTAAGCCTTTTTCCTCGTCGTTCGAAATATTTTTGATTCATATCTAATTAATGTTTAATAATAGTTTTCGATATTTCGTATTTACAGTCCACTCTAAAATTGAATTCAGTATTAAACATTACATATATATATATATATATATATATATATATATATATATATATATATATATATATATATATATATATATATATATATATATATATACATGTAGGATTGGGCAAAGTGTGGTCATAATCCCCTCGACCCCCCCTCACCCCCACCCACCCTTCCCCACCAAAAACCGATTTTGTATAGGAGCGTTTTGTAACAAAAACAGTTATTTTATTTCAAAATGTTTGTAGAAAATGTAACAAGAGTCTTAATATAAATTGAACACAGGTAAAGGAATCTCGAGATCAAGTATTTTTTTACATTAGACATTAAACCAGCTAAACATGTAAGGAGGAAAATTCGGCAACAGCTTTCTTCAATTTCTCGGCGTAAGATGGATCATCAATCTTGTTGATTTTATATCTATCCCAAAGCTTTGTGAATTCATGGTGAATACTTTCCCCGGCTTGTTCTGACCACAATCCTAAACCATGTTGCGGGCTCAGAAACCTACAAGATTCTTGCAGGTGCGTCAAAATCACGTGCAACTTTATTACCCTAAAGTTGCACGTGATTTTGACGCACCTGCAAGAATCTTGTAGGTTTCTGAGCCCGCAACATGGTTTAGGATTGTGGTCAGAACAAGCCGGGGAAAGTATTCACCATGAATTCACAAAGCTTTGGGATAGATATAAAATCAACAAGATTGATGATCCATCTTACGCCGAGAAATTGAAGAAAGCTGTTGCCGAATTTTCCTCCTTACATGTTTAGCTGGTTTCATGTCTAATGTAAACAAATACTTGATCTCGAGATTCCTTTACCTGTGTTCAATTTATATTAAGACTCTTGTTACATTTTCTACAAACATTTTGAAATTAAATAACTATTTTTGTTACAAAACGCTCATATACAAAATCGGTTTTTGGTGGTTAAGGGTGGGTGGGGGTGGGGCGAGTTGAGGGGGGGGTCGAGGGGATTAAGACCACACTTTGCACAATCCTACATGTATATATATATATTAAAACACATGATTGCAGGCCACCATATACCCAGTTTCTGGGTCTTTTCAGGATCCCCTTATAAAAAAAAAACAGTTTTTTGGCCATATTTTCCGTAAAGGAGCAGCTCCGATTTTCATTCCAACGAAGATCGACTCCATAAATGTTCCAGAACACCCCCCCCCCCATTCTTAGATTTCCGGGCCATTTTTGACAAACCTATGCATCTTTGATAGGATAGCTGTGAATGCGGAAAGAGTTTTTTCTGCCCTTGACGACTTGCCCGAGCTCCGCTTCGCGTCGTTCGTGCGACTGCCGTCACGTGCGGAACAGTGCCTTTTTCCGCACTTAAAAATAATAAGTCATGTCTTAAAAACAAGAGTCTGGAGTCCGTAGATTTTCCTGCCAAGAACTTATACTATTATTTAAATGCACATGCTTAGTATAATTTAGTATAAACCTCAACTATGCTTACCTGCAACATTGTGGGAGGGGTCTGCAGTTTAGAATTCTAGGACTGGATTCAGTTAAAGTTGCTAATATGAGAATAGATATCAGAAAGGCGAATTTAGCATTAAAAAACATGTTTCCATTCAGTGTTAAATTCTGAAAATTAAAAAAGCGTTATGCAGAAGACAAAATGGTTTTGAAATATTTGGTTTTATGTGATTTTTGAGTATTTATATTTCGATTTTTTACTCAATATCTCAGTTCGTGGTTTTACCTCAAAGCCATGTTTAAGTTTGATTCCGGTTGTTTTTATTTTTTCAAAGATTCCAATTTTGTACATACACCACTTTTTTGAGGACCTATGGAATAACCATGTGAAATAATTTACCAACTGAGGATAATAAGTACTTAAATTAATCTTCCAGGGTTGCCATATCACGCGTTAAACATTATTTTTAAGAAAAATATTGCGATGATGCTTGAAGCGTTAATTTACTTGTTTTTAACATATCTTATAATTTATTTATTCCAGGATTTAAGTGCCTAATCCCGGTATTTTTCGGGACTGAATTTTTGACGGGATCCCGGGATTTCGGAATCCCGGGATTGCAAGCCCTAATGTTAATATATTGGAACTTTTTTCTCGATTTTGGCCAGACAATCATCTGTAAAATTGTATCCGTAGAGTTTTGTAACGCCCTTTATATAAATTCATTCGTTTTTCTTAAAATATATAGGGGCATTTAACGTATTTTTCTAAGGACCCAAAATTTTTCCGGTTATTCAAAGGTAAGCCAAATGTTAGAACATGCAAAAACATACAAATATGAAATAGAACTTCTTTTCTTTCAAAAACAACATATGTCCAACTTTTGTGTCGAATTTGCGTATACAATACCTACATATATTTCTTTCGAAAATACATCTGTAGTTACATATTACACAAATAAATAACCAAGAATTGATAAATTATTTTTAAACCTCGATGCAAACTGTTTTTTGTATTTTCTGATAATTTTTACTTTTGGACATACGCTGTTTTTGTAAAACTCGCCTGTTGTAACTAGATATTGATACTAATAAAATGTTTGCTTGATTATTGTATATCAGTTAAAGTATCTAAGACGTTTTGATTATGATTAATTACAAGCTAAATTATCCTTGCTGAAGCTCCAAAGTTTTAAATTAAAAATGTTAATAAACTTACCATATTGTTATTTTTTTAATATCACAGTAACAAACCCTTGTAAAGGTTTAACTCAAATGCGAATGTAAGAAGACTAAGTAAACTATTTATATCCTACATTTGAATCTGCTCTATTGCCTTGCGCGATTGTTTATTCAAAGGAAGAAATCTTGTTTTCCTCGGGGACACTTACATAAACTCCGGATTATCCAAAGGCCATAACAATAAAACGTTTCATTTAACTTTTAAGAACGGTACATTTGCTCTGGAGAGGTAATTTAATTTGTAGCCGAACTGTGGCGCCAGTGGTCGCTAATTCTAGATTTGGATCTGTTGTTAGTTGTTGACTTCTTAATTAATAAGTCTTTATTAGTGTATTATTGTCCTAATGGTAAATAAAGTGTTTAGTGTCTTAGACTGAGGGATAACGACGAAAAAACCTAAATAATCTTTTCATAAAAATTTTCAGTTTCTTTGTGTTGTAAAGTAAATCTCAGTCACTAACATCAGAGTCTCGTTGGCGAGCCCCGTTGCGCATCTACAGGGGGCTCCAAGATGTTTTAAACAAATGTAAAATTATTTTATTAATGAGTTTATCGAAATGTAAGTATTACGAAAAGTTGGTGCCCTAGATTATGTAACGAAGAACAGATGAACCCATTCATAAGTTATTGGATCGCTACGGCTACGCGCCAACATTAAGAACATTTCGCGAAAAGAGAAAGAAAGACAGTGATATGAGGGGGATGACAAGTGTTATTAACAGCGTTCCCATGGAACACATTTAGTATTTAGTGAAGCTCATTTTAAGTTCTTTCGTTGACCTATTGCCTGCAATAAACTATTATCAACGCCGGCTGTAATAAAACCCGGCAAATTTGCCCGAACTGTAAACAGGGCCGGCCCTAATAAAATAACAGGTAAAGATAATTTTGATATAATCAGTAAAGGGAATGAATAAAGTATTTTACCTAATTAATAATTTCGAAATATTTCAGTTTAGTTCCTATGCATTTGGTAAACCGTGCAGTTGTTATATGATTTCTATCGTATACTTGGTTATTCCGAACGTGCTAAAAATGTGGCGTCCTCGGAAAAACATGTTTCCTAGTGCCTCCGGTAGTTCTAATTTAAAAAGAAAATATGTATCGGCCCATGCCAAGCAAATTGTTAAAAATGTGTATGTTTATTAATCAGGGGGTTTAATGTAATAAAGTTTAATTAATGCAGCTGTACCAGAAACGTCTTCATTAACGAAATCTCCTTTGTCTACAGTTAAAGATATTGTGCCAAAGCAAATTAAAGACAAGGAAGTACATAGTGATCAGAGCTGGGCAAAGCCCTCGACAAAAGGTCTTAAAGCCCCAAGCCACAAGGCTTGAAAGCCCAAAGCCACAATTCCATTTTAAACATGAGGGGCTTTGCAATTCCCAATTCATTTAAAAAGGAATTGGATCGAAAGCCACAAGCCCTTTTGCAAAGGATTTGATCGAAGCTCTTTATAGACTGTAAGCTCTGCAAAGGAGCTTGAAGCCCTTTAAAAGGGCTTGAAGCCCTTTTAAAGAGCTTAAAGCCCTTGAAAAGAGCGTGAAACCATTTAAAAGAGCTTGACGTGGAACGGTTTAAATATGAAAATAAGAGAAAAAAAAACACAATGAATATGAACGAATTTTATTTCCGCGTAAAGGTGTAATATAGAGTGTGTCCCATAAAGTCCTTCCCATATGGGATTTCTTTTATTACTAGACCTAGCAAAAAAAAATTTTGGGAAATCTTCTGCATGTTTCCGAACTAAAATATCACCAAAAAGATTTCAAAAAATCTTTACCATATATACAAGGGAAAGTCTAAAATTAAAATAGGACTTAAGAATAAACAAGTTGTATTGTCCATTTCTTGGAAACTTTAAGCAGCGTTTTTTTTTAAATAAAAGTTTAGGTTAACAAATTTTGAAACAATTTCATGTACAGGGTGTCTCAAAAAGTTTGTTTAAAGCTTATTATTTTAAATTTTATTATAGTTTTGGCCATATAAGCGCTTTTGTTTTTTCTTGGGCGGATTTTGGGATGCATCATCATCACTATCACTACTATAACTTTATATTTTTAAAAGAGAAAATACAATTACTTTGCTTATACCTATGCAATCTGCATAATATGTAACGTAAACTCAATGCCCCGGTGATTAACCGATCGCGCGGACCGCGCCGTTCGCATTTGCGGGAAGTTACCGAAAAAAGTTCATGACGGCGCCATCGCAGCACTATATTATATTTACAGGCGTCCAACTTAAATAACTACAGGTGCTACAATCGACCATTGTATTTAAATAATTCTGACAACAACAGTTTTCAATTGATTTAATTTATATTTTAGACCATTTAAAATTCTAGAAATTGTTCATGTTGAGTAATACCAGAGACTATAAAGAATATAGACAGACACTCGAATACACCGAAAAGCCGGTCTCCCTTGAGACATTTGACATTTAATGGGTTTACTGGTTTATGGTTTAAAAGTTTGTTTGTTCACCATTATATATACATGTATATACATAGTATACATATTTATATAATGGTACACAAATAAAATTTTAAACCATAAACCAGTAAACCCACCAAATGTCTCAAAGGAGACCCGCTTTTTGTTGCACGGCAGTGTTCGTCTAGGTATTATTTAGTCTATGGTAATATTTAAAAAATCGTTAAATCCTATAGGTACTCATATCGTGAGATTCGATACAGAATCGTGAAATCACACGATAAATCATGAGATCTAGCACCTCTCTAGCAACTCGTTGAAACTAATAAATAAATAATTTAATTAGGATCTCTTCTTAAAACATTTTTTGGTGTACACAAATATTTTGGTTGATTTGTAAATAGGCGGGTACCCTACCCGCCCAGGGATGCTGAATTTAGGACATATTAAATAATTTTTTTTATCTTTGTATGTCATTTCTAATAATGTTACTTAGGTACATTAAAATGTTTACAACACACAAGTCACACAGCTGAAGAACAAGTCCCTGATAAATTGTCTCTGTGGATAGCGCGCAATCAAATATTTTTATTTTCATGGTCTTTTAGAGAACTAAACGTTCTTTAATAACCTTCTGTTTTAATAACACTACCATAATTTGTTCAACAGTGAAGCACACAACATTTTCGCGGCATGTTAATAATAACACCGGCACACAAAAAAAAAAGTGGTGTGTACATTTGACCAGACCCATCTATCTATATGTATTATGATGCGCTGAATCCAAATCCGAAGTCCGTTTGGCCCGTACACCCTCAAATTTTGAGTAAATTGCAAAAAACGCTGAAAATGGCTAAAAATTGCGAAAAAGTGCAGTTATGAAAAAGAAGAAAAGTTTATTGAACTAGATCAAGTACCTATGTTTCTTATGTATCTTGATGCGCTAAATCCAAATCCGACGCCCGTTTGGCCCGTACACCCTCAAAATTTTGAGTAAATTGCGAAAAAACGCTGAAGCTACAAGTTGCGAAAAATTGCAGTTATGAAAATGAAGAAAATTTTATTGAACTAGGTCAAGTATGTATGTATGTGAAGTTCGTTTGGCCCGTACACCCTCAAAATTTTGAGTAAATTGCGAAAAAACGCTGAAAATGGCTAAAACTTGCAGTTATGAAAATGAAGAAAATTTTATTGACCTGGATCAAGTATGTTTCGTATGTATTTTGATGCGCTGAATCCAAATCCGAAGTTCGTGTGGCCCGTACACCCTCAAAATTTTGAGTAAATTGCGAAAAGACGCTGAAAATGGCTAAAAATTGCAGATATGAAAATGAAGAAAATTTTATTGAACAAGATCAAGTATGTTTCGTATGTATTTTGATGCGCTGAATCCAAATTCAGAATCTGTCAATCTCAATCATTCATATATTTATCAAAAATCGTAAAAAATAGCAATGAATAGCAAAAAATAGTATTGTTCTTACGCACCAATGCACAGTGGTTCCGACTATATGGAGAGTGCGGTCATAATTATTGAAATTAATATTTTTGGAAAATTAATAACTGAAAATGCATTTATGTACTTAAAAAAGGGTTCCTGTAAACAAACCATTCAAAAAATGGTCAAGTGTGAGTCCAGCTAGCTCTGGCCGCCGAACCAAAGCGGTCACAAATATGAAAACTCTTTATTAATGCTTTTTTTTTTGGTAAAATAGTTCAGTATCTTATTAAACGTCATAATATGTTACAATACAGGGTCCCCGAAAAGTCTTGATATGGGAAATATTAAAAATCGTGAAAAAAAATTTAACTACCTTGTTTCTCTTTACTTTACTTTAAAAGTTGTTCGAAATGACCACCATGAACTTCTTGGCAGTAATAAAGTCGATTTTGGAACTCTGACAAGAAGTAACACCTGTCATTCTCGAAAATGTGAGAAGTGAGCTCCACTATTGACTTTATTACTGCCAAGAAGTTCATGGTGGTCCTTTTTAACAACTTTTAATGTAATAAGAGAAATAAACATTTAAATTTTTATATTTTTTTCACGATTTTTAAGTTTTAAAGGCCATCCATTTAAAAACAAATTAAGATACGGACCTCGGGTTTACGGTAAAATATTTCTTTTTTGAAGACCTTGAAAATGAGGTACCACACAGCATAGGGTTGCATTTAATATTTTTGAACTCGACTCCCTAGCATCACTCCTCAAGTAGTTAAAAAAGTTAAATTACATGAAATGGTAGGTTTATTAACCAATAAGATATACCTAAAATTTGGTGTATCTATCTTTACTAATAGCAAAGATACTTGCTATAATATAATTGCCCATACTACGACTTTTGGGACACCCTGTATATACGTACTTTAATCATAATTTGACATATATTTTTGAAATAACTAAGTAAAAATCAAGGCTTTCACACAAACTAACGTCGTATGCGCCTATATCTGCGCCTATATTTCTGACGTCATTGAAGGACGACAGGAGGACTTTTAACACGTGTTGGTGTTTGTTTAACATACCTCCACTTACGGAAGTCGAAATCTCAAAGAAATGCTCTCGTGACTTGATCAAAGTACATAAAAAGAAAGTTTAAAATTAGTTGTGCATTTTGTAGACCGTGACTACTCAGACGAAGAGCCCTTCTATAACCCATGGGGGCAAACAAAAGCAGATCAAAACTAAATATTCTTAAAATATATAAGTATATGTTTATTTTAAACTAAGTACGAATGCCTGCATATGCCTGTCATTTTTTGTACTTCCACATGAAGTCAACTTAATGTGTAAAAATATACAACTAATCGTGTGTGGTGTAAGAGGCCAATATTATAACCCATAGGCAAAAAAAAATACGTGACAAACATACCTTGGTCTTGAAGCTCCATTATCAAAAATACTACACACTACACAAAATAATATCAAACCGACAATTGACTTAATGCAACGTACCCCACGGCTGAGCTGCTAATGACAGCGATATCAACTTGTCGATACGCGTACTTCCGGGGTAAAGATATCAGTCGAAATAAAAGTAAATAGGTGAAATATTTGTATTTTCGGGTAGCTTGTTAATCGCTCTATTAAAGCGTGTTCATCTTTATTGGATATTTAACTATAAGTTTATCGCATTTATGACCTAGGGGCGTACCACTGTGCAATGAGGACTTTTATTACATATGTGGGAGTGATTTCTTGTAACATTATACTCTACAGAAGCCAAGATACCCACTACTGCAGAACTGCAGTCGCTTGATGACGACGCCTGCGGGCCTGCTTTGTCACCCTGACCAGACGCCGATACTGGAGTTCCGAATCCCTGCATCGTAAACTTATCGCATGTGTCTGCCATGACGGCATACACGCCGTTAACCCAGGGACTCTGCCAGATGATTCTGTTGCCCACCGTCACCACGTGGAGGTGCCCTGGTTACAGGCACAAGCAATCAGTCCTCCGAAGTTGAATTGCAAGTTCTAGCTATTTTTCGAAGTTTTTTGCAATGTACTCAAAATTTTGGGGGGATACGGGCCAAACGGACTTCGGATTCAAAATACATACGAAACATACTTGACCTAGTTCAATAAAATTTTCTTCATTTTCATAACTGCAATTTTTAGCAATTTTCAGCGTTTTTTCGCAATTTACTCAAAATTTTGAGGGTGTACGGGCCAAACGAACTTCACATATTACATACATACTTGACCTAGTTCAATAAAATTTTCTTCATTTTCATAACTGCAATTTTTCGCAATTTGTAGCCATATTCAGCGTTTTTTCGCAATTTACTCAAAATTTTGAGGGTGTACAGGCCAAACGGACGTCGGATTTGGATTTAGCGCATCAAAATACATAAGAAACATACTTGATCTAGTTCAATAAAATTTTCTTCTTTTTCATAACTGAACTTTTTCGCAATTTTTAGCCATTTTCAGCGTTTTTTGCAATTTACTCAAAATTTGAGGGTGTACGGGCCAAACGGACTTCGGATTTGGATTCAGCGCATCAAAATACATATAGATAGATGGGTCTGGTCAAATGTACAGACCACTTTTTTTTTTGTGTGCCGGTGTAATCAATGTAGGTACACCACTTTAGACCAAGAGAAAATAATAATCGGTAGCCGTAAAAGTCTAAATTAAAAACTGCGCAGGCATAAAGTAATAGTAGATATTTAACGTTAAGCACTTTACAATCCAAATCACTTAAACACCATCTTAGCAAAACTTCCAGGAAGACACATCAGACAAACACCCTTTACCTATGTAGTACCTATATTAATCACTTTAAAGTAAAAATGTTTAATATTATTGTTCAACAATATCGTTGCCGATTATAGAAAACATTATATTTAATTTAAAAAACTGCCGCGGCCATAAACTTTAGGAAACAGGTAGGCATTTTTACACTTACATACACGACACGCTATCAGCTGTTTACTATTTCCAGCCCCCGTGCTGTGTTGCAGATTATCTACTTCATGGCTCCCTTGTTAAAGAAGGCTCTGGCTGTAAGCTCTTGTATTAAGACGAAACGATTTTTGATTTTTTTAATAAATGAAATACTAAGTTGAGTAAGTTGAAGTTGAGCTTTTTCTTATAGTATTTATTTCGTAGTTTTTTGTCAATTTAGATATTTCAAAATGTTCAAACAGAAATATTTTTTTACCCTTGACACAAAAATCCGTGTTTGGTTTTTATGACTTTGGCATTTTCTAGTACTATTATTAATCATAATATTACAAGAATTTATATGGAATTAAAACAATATACAATTGATCCTAAAAGTGGTTATGCCATTTTAATAGTACCTATATCAGAGATAAGATAATTGCTTATTTTGAATAAGTTTTTGATTTGATTTTAAAAAAGAACATACCTACATAAAATGTATGAACGCAAAGTACTGACGTGGCCATTTGGCCATACTACATATGTATATCCAAAATGGTTACTTTTATAGTTACGAGATGCTTATTTCCTTCTGTTTTATCTGCCCGTAAGAAAAAATTCTCAAAGATTGATATTTAAGTTCAAAATGGCAATCTGTGGCCGGCTTACTTTATTTTTTTTTTTTAAACAAAAGCCGAGCTCGGTATCATGGCCGCTTTAAGTGAGGTCTAAGTAGAATAACTGTACAATACAAAATATAGATTTTTGGACTTTTACAGAAACTTGAGCAGTACAGTTTTAATCATGGAACAAAGAGGGGATGGAAATGGAAATGTCACCCAAATTTCGCGGTGCCTTGTTGATATACATTTGGCGTGTATTTGCATATCGGATATCTAAGATCCTAGTTAATATAACGAAAACGGTAATAAGTTACTTTTAATTGTTGTATAACTGCCTATCGACATTATGTTTTATATTCCAAATATTTTCAAGAAGTGCAATGATCACGTGAACCTAGGATATTCGTTTTGTATATTCAATATGTTGTTATCAAAATTGGGACATTTAACCAAATTTATTATTGCAATTTGGGGGGAGCGGTTGGATCCTAAAACCACCTCTAGGGTGGGCACGCAATCGTTTAATTAATTTACGACGTTTCTGCTGATAGAGAGGTCGGTACATTGGCGACTGAAATTAAGAACATGGTGCCCTCATCGACCAATTTGCTAACTACTATAACGGGGAAAATCTTTGTTTCTTGGTCTTTATTATCGTTTTATTAGGCATCTTTGTCAATTTTGTCGTCTAGTGAGCCCTTCTTTCCCGTTAAAAATCAGGTGATTGCAACTGGTTTCCTTAATTTGAGTCGCCAAGAAAGTCCCTCTCAGTTCGTCTGCAATGAGTTATAAGATCGCTAGGAAACCCTTCCAGAACATTTTCGCTAGCCAGCTTATCCCATTTCGTTTTCTAGAATTGGGATAAAATAAATTAGAAAACGTTACTATTAGAGAAAAAAGTTTTCATACTGAATACTAACTTTACAAAATTAAAGCAAAAAAATATGCTGGTAGTACTTAATAATATTATGTTCATTAAAAACAATAAAATTATATTTCAAGTGAAAATATTTTTTGTTATTAACATGAAGTTATAAGATATAATGGTTTTTCAAGTATCTAAAAATCAGTAGGTATTACTATATTATCTTAATATTGGGTAAACAATTAAAATTTATAGGGTGGTAAAAGTTTAGCATAAATAAAAACTAAATATAAGAATCCTTAGTGGGATTGCTTTTCTTGGGACTACTCATCTTTAACATTTGAATGGATGGCGAGAGCAAAATCTTGAGTAAAAGAAAAATACATATATTAAAATTTCTGTCATAATGTTCTACGTAATATACATTAAAAGTTTATATTATTTACATGTGTATAAGTACATATTACATTTATTACCCAACGACATTTCTTCTTAATAGTGGCTGGTTACGTAGTATATTAAGGAAGATTTAGCGCAAATAATGGTGTTTGATTAACTAGAAAAACTCTTTGGTAGACACTGGGCTCCTTAGATGCAGGAAATCAGTTTGAGATAAAATTATATTGGCATAATTACATTATTTTCATTAAATTTTCGTTCTTGAAAAGACCAGGGCAGGATCTTACCGTTAACGTCAATAATAATCATCAAAGTTTCCCACATAATAGTAGAGGATGCTGATACTGGTAAATTCCCTACTGAATAATAAATAAGATACAAATATCAGCAAGAATTAAAAAATAAGTAGGCTAGAGCTCAGTTTTTCTACCTGAAGTGGTAGAATTACCATTTCCAAAATGCTAAAAAATCAGTGCTATTGTTGAGTTACGTGAAAATTACGTCCACAACAAACTTTAAATTATAGTCTACAACTAAAGGAAATTAAAAAAACAATGCTTTTCATTTTTGCCTTTTTTTTACCAACAAGAATATTTGAGGGTTTTTACTTTTGACTATGGCAGTACTTCACATCAGAAAGCGTTTCATAAGTTTTTTTTGTTTCTGAAACGTGGCTAGTATTGGTTAACACTTAAACTAATTAATTGTATTTATTGTATTATATTTATTGTATTTATATTAGTAAATACGACCAGACTATAAAGAATATAGACGAACACTGGCGTGCACCGATATCGGGTCTCCCTTGAGATATTTGGGTGGGTTTATATATATATATATATATATATATATATATATAATAACATATCTTGACTGACTGATTCATCATCGCCGAGCCGAAACCGCTGAAGCTATAAATATGAAATTTGGTCAGTAGTTTTATTTTATAATGTAAAGACTCGCTAAGAAGGGATTTTCCAAAATTAACATCTAAAGGTATCATAACGGGGTTGAAAGTTTGTATGGAGAAAATAGTAGTTGGTCCTATTAACTTGAAACTTCATAGAAGTACTCCAAAAAAAAATGATTAAACACGTGTTTCACAGCTTTTAATAAATCAACCCCTAAGGGGGTAAAATGGGGGTTGAAAGTTTGTAATGGAGTAAAATTGCTATACCGCGGACGAAGCCGAAGATACAGATATATCTATTGGTGCATGCGAGAATTTGTCTATATTCTTTATAGTTTCTGATACGACCTCTAGTAAGTGAGGGACAGAACCATATTTAGTTGGAGTAGTATTCAGGAACAAACTTTGTTCATCCTGTAAAACCTATCTTTCGTCGAGACTTTGAGGCATGTACTTTAAAAGTTACAAATACTTAGCTCACTTGGACAGCTATAAATGGATTATTTTTTTGAAGTTTTATTAAATCATAATTACATCAGTGTGTTTAATGATACATCTATTTTTCAGATTTATGTAAACAAAATGTACTGTTTTAAAAGTTTTACGTTCTTGTTCTGCATGGTGGTTGGGTAAGTTTATGAATATGCTTGTAATATTAGTAGGTATTTACCGCTAAATAAACAGTTATTGACAGATTTGGCTGTTACTTGATGGAAATCCCTTTTCAAATTGTAAAAAAATACCATCCAACCAATTTTATAGATCTGAACGAAATATTGTATAATACACAACATTTCAGGTGGTTTACCTTGAGAGTTAATGCCTTATATATATATATATATATATATATATATACACACAACTCCCCAGCAAAAAAAATAAATTCGGTTAATGTTTGATGTTTTATATTTTGTTTATTTTTAATACGATTTTTATAATTTTTTTAGCCAGTTAGTGAATTAATTAATTTAAATTATAGTGTATTTGTGTAACAGTAAACTTTTTTTGTTTAGGTCGTGTTATCCAGGTCTAAATAAAAATGTTGTTTTTGTCGTGAGATATATACCCTGTGGAAAAATTGAAGCACCAATTTTTTTTTCTTGAGTTCTTGAGTTCTTGGTTATAAAGTTACATGTATTTCTAACATTCTGTTTTTTTACTCATCTCAATACCTATTTTCTTATAGGAGCCGTACATGTTTAAATAAAACCTTGTTCTCAAAGCGATTTTTTTATTGACCTTAACAAAAAGATAATAAAGTAATGAATATTATTTTGAATTTTAATACCGTGTATGTCCACCTCTAGCTGCAATGACAGCACGCAGTCTTCGTGACATTGAATGAATAAGATTGGTTATTCTCTCTTGAGGAATTGCCTGGTATTCCTCGCTCAGTGCTAGCCTTAACTCATGTAAAGATCTTGGTTGCACAGGACGACGACGAACGGCTCTTTTTAGTTTATCCCAGAAATGTTCTATGAAGTTTAGATCTGTGCTACATGCGGGCCATTCCTGTCTTCGAATTCCCACTTCATCCAAAAAATCGTTTACAACCAGTGCAATATGGGGTCTAGCGTTATCATGCATTAGTATAAATTAGTCCACAAGTAAAGCAGCAAGTGGAATAACGGCGTCTGCAGGATATCTTCAATATGACGATGGGCGTTCAGAGCTCCATTTTCAACAAATACAAGGTCGGTATTATGCTTCACTAGAAATGCCTGCCCAAATCATAAACGGAACCGCCTTGATTATTTTATATCGACTGGTTAATATCCGTCTTTAAGAAATTCTGTAAAATTATCAGCGTTTTATTTAAACATGTACAACTCCTACAAGAAAAAAGGTATTGGGATGAATAAAAAAACAAAATGTTAGAAATACATGTAACTTTATAACCAAGATCTCAACAAAAAAAATTGGTGCTTCAATTTTTCCACATGGTGTTGTGAATTTTGGACCTGTATAACATGACCTAAACAAAAAAAGTTTATTAATAAACAAATACACTATAAGTTCAATTAATTAATTCACAAACTGCTAAAAAGTTTATAAAAATCGAATTAAAAATAAAAAAGTTATAAAACATCAAACATTCGTCATAATTTTGGTATGGCGGTTTTTTTGCCGGAGAGTGTACATACCTTTGATTAAGACGAAACGTCAGCCTGGAAACAGCCCATTACGGCTTTAATATTTAGGAGTAAATGTTAGGCTGTGTACCGTTGTCAAACCTGGTTAACCGCTCGGTTTCTTCGGTGACATTAATGACAGATATTGCGTTTCCAATCTGCCAACTTTTCAGATTACCGATACTTACGGGATACAAAACCGTAACCGAAGTTGACAACGGTACACGCCCTTAATATATTTACCTTTCTTAGCGTTTTTGCTGCCAAGCAACTTCCTGATAATTTTTTACTTGGTGCTGGATCAGCAGCTTTTCAAATTGAAGGTGGATGGAACGCAGACGGAAAAGGTCTTGGCATGTGGGATGTGTTTCTGCATGAAAGAGGTAACGCTGAAGAAATGTTTATTTTCTTAGTTTGTCTATGTTTCCATTTTTTTAGGTGGGGCAAATGGTGACGTAGCCGCTGATTCATATCATAAATGGGAAGAAGATGTTGAAAATATTAAGCAGCTTGGACTAGATTTTTATAGGTAATATACACAACAATTCACAATATATATATATATATATATATATATATATATATATATATATATATATATATATATATATATATATATATATATATTTGAAATGTCTTCCTATAAACCTAGAAATTCGAGGTGCGTATTTTGTTTTATTTTAATTTTTCAAAAGATTAATTATCTCGTCTTGTAGTGATTGTCCATACAAACATAAAAAAATATATCATTCTAAAAATGGCTCCATAATTGTAGGTTTTTCCAAACTATAAATAGACAATTTTGAAAAAGCCTACTATGATAGGCGAATCGTCAATTTAAAGATTTTCATTGATACAAACCTGGACCCAATAAATAAAAGAAAGAAAAAATATAGCTTATGGTTTAAGAAAAGAAGAAAAATAAAAAAAAAATATATATATACATATATATATATATATATATATATATATATATATATATATATATATATATATATATATATATATATATATATATATATATATATATATATATATATATATATTCAAAAGCATTATTAAAAAATACTCCTTTTTCTGTTTTATTAACTAACTATGTATATAAACTGGTCAACAAAAAAATCGGCAAAAGCGATTTTTACCCGACTTTTCAAACTGGTATAATTTTCTAAAAACTTAACTTTTTTGAAAGCGGTTTTCGGATATTGATATCTCGTCTTTCCCAAATTAAGCATCAAGAAGTGATTTTGCAATGGAAGTGACATTTTCATGCTATACAGGGTAATTAATAAGGTAATGTAAAACTACTAAAAGTTTAGGTGTGTGCCATATTGCCAATAATTTTTTTTGGTCGTTCTGACATAGCACGTTAGTAAGCTGGTATCAATATCTCCAGACGTATTCACCGGAATTTCGATTAATGGTCTCTGGCGAAAAATACAGGAGAAAACAAAAAAGCATACAAATTTTGGTAGCGTCATTTTTAAAACGCTGTAGCTGGAAAATGGATTAATAGACTTTGTCGGGCTTTTTGGGAATTGAAAGCCCTTTTTGTGAAGAATTTTACCTAATAAACTGTTTTTTGTTCAATGTCAAAATGTTTGCGTTATATAGGGGTGAACTAAAAAATAAATGAAAAGTGTTGTTAAAAATAAGTTTTCTTTTAATTTGTGCAAACTGAGCAGTATGCGTTTTTTTCTTCCAGAGCTAGGGCGTTTTGCTCAAATTTCGATTAGTTATACAGCGTGTCCAGAAACCATCTAAACAAATGCGAAACTTTTTTTATTTTTGACTTTACAAAAAAGGTAATCCCTCATAAAAAGTTCTGCATCGTGAGAAAATAGCATAGCCATTCAAAAATTTGATCTAAGACATACAGGGTGACTCAAACATGTAAGTCCTAATCCATGTGAAGCTAAAAAGACACAAAATCGATATTTAAGGGTAAATTGCCACTGCAAATGTACTGGTGTTAACTTTTTATGTTATTGAATTAGGTTTGGAATATACAGGAGGTCCCAAAACTAAAAATAATTTTTATTATCGACTATTACCTATATCTTTATAAAAAGTTCTACATTATGAAAAAAGGACATGATGAATCCAAAATTTTATCTAGGACATATACACTGAAAAAACATTGTGGGACATTTCACTACAATTGTGTACCTTTTTCCAACAATTTTTTCTCAAAAACGTCCAAGACCAATTTGTAGCAAAATTTGCTACAATTGTATGAAAATGTATAAAAACTGTTGTAACTAATAATCCAATTAGAGTAAATTGCTCTACAAAGACTTTGCTACAATTTTGTGTGAAAAAAAGTCCAAACGATTTTTTCAGTGTAGGGTGGCTAAAAAATTTAAAACCCTGAAATGGCCTTACAACAAGGCTAAGCTAAATTTCAATTCAACCACTATGGAAAAACCGAGAGGTGGACAAAACGCCCTCGTTTTGGAAGAAAACAAACACATACTGCTCAATTTTCACAAATTAAAAAAACATTTTTAACAATGGTTTTCATTTACTTTTTAGTTCACCCCTATACAACGCAAACATTTTGACCTTGAAAAAAAACAGTTTATTAGATAAAACGCCACACGTAAGGGCTTTCAGTACCTAAAAAGCCCGACACAGTCTATCAATCCGTTTTCGAGCTACAGCGTTTTAAAAATGACGCTACCAAAATTTGTGTGCTTTTTGTTGCCTCCTGTATTTTCCGTCAAAGACCATTAATCGAAATTTCGGCGAACACGTCTGGAGATATTGATATTGGCTTACTAACGTGCTGTGTAGGAATGACCAAAAAAAATTATTGGCAATATGGCACACACCTAAACTTTTAGCAGTTTTACATTACCTTGTTAATCACCCTGTATAGCAGGAAAATGTCGTTTCCATTGCCAAATCACTACTTGATACTTAATCTGGGCAAGACGAGCTATCGGTATCCGAAAACCGCTCTCAAAAAAGTTAAATTTTTAAAAAGTTATAGCAGTTCGAAAAGTCGACTTAAAATCGCTTTTGCCGATTTTTTTGTTGACCAGTTTACATTAAGCAAATGTGAATGTTAGTAAACACAAGGGCTTCAATTTAATTCTTTTTTGAATATGATGTTCAGGTATTGATATAATATACCTGTATATGAGCCATGGTATATGTTTTTAATACATACTTTTTTAATTCAGGTTTTCAATCGCTTGGTCAAGAGTTCTACCAAATGGAACCCTTAATTCTATTAACCAAGCAGGAGTTGATTATTATCTCAATCTTATTAAGGTCAGTTTTTATACCTATTTAACGAATCCAATTTAAAATTTTGAAAAACTCACGTTCTTGCAAGAATTTTATCATTTTCTTTATGTTTGACCCTTGTGCATTTGGGTTAGCTTTAAGGTACAGGCAGTGGCGGCTGGTGAAATTTTAAAGTTGTATATCTCTGTTGCTACTTAGGAGACCCATGCCAAGTTCAGGGATTTTAATAGTGAGCCTACTAGGAATGTTCTGGTAAAGGAAAAAAAAAAGATTCTGTAATTTGCGAAAAAAAGTTGAATTTTTGCGGAGCCCCCCAAGGAAAAAATGAGCACTTTTAGGTATTTTATTTATATTTTTTCTAAACAAATTTTACATCACTTTGTCGAAAATTTTTAAATTTGAACAGAAAAAATGTGTTAGTAGAAAGTTATAGTCATTTGAATTTTTTTAAACCTAAAATATAATTTGAAAAAAAAAACTGTGAATCAAAACATCAACAATTTCCTAATAGGACATAATCTTTGGAAAATTGGAAAAGCATAGTACGATCGGGGTTTTGTTAAAAGGCAGACCGAACAGCAAACCATAAGCATACTTTATGAATGTTAAGCATTCATTTCTTCACACTGTAGATACCATGCAAGAATCTGAAGTTTACGACGCTTACGCGGCGTTATAAACGTTTAAGAATAAAATAATATTTAGATGTGGAATTTTTTGCAGTATTGATAAATTTTTTATGTTATAATAGGCATTAAAAGCTGCGGGTATAGAACCAATCGTAACACTTTACCACTGGGATATGCCACAACATATTAATCTACTAGGAGGCTTCCTTAATTCTCAGTTCATTGACTATTTTGGAGACTACGTAAGACTTTGCTTTCAATTGTATGGATCATATGTCAAATATTGGTATGTTTGTTTCATTATTTGGTTCTTAAGTTGATTAAGTCACAATTTTATTTATATAAAAAAATACAACATTGGGGAAATTTATGGGCCCTTTCAATTGAAATATCAAGATTTCGAGTTTAGAAGCCCTGGTTGTCAAATTTTGAAATAATTTGCCTTATTATTTTGACATATTTTATGTAATACTGTTGTATTATTACGGTACGTTAACTTATAATAAGATTGCTAGAGCCAAGGATAAATAATGTTTATTAAAATATATTTCAGAGTTAAAATTTTCATCTTTTGATTTTAGGTTAACTATTAATGAGCCATATGAGATTTGCAATGATGGCTATGGTAACGCATATTTGGCTCCTGGATTAAGCCTGGTTGGTGATGGAAATTATCAGTGCTCGTACATCCTACTAAAAGCTCATGCTAGAGCTTACAGAATTTACGATGAAGAGTTTAGATCACAATACAACGGTAACATACAAAAATATCTTTATTTTAAAAGTTTTCCAAATGATTTTCATCTGGGAACTTATGGCTAAAATAAATTTAGTTCTATTATTGTGGAAAATGCATACTGTGGTGCTTTTTTAAATAAATTTGCAAAAAAATATAAATGAATTCATAGTATACTTGAGTTCTCTTATTCGTATACTTATTTATTGAAAACCTTCAATTGTGAAATTAAACAGGGTGAATTTTGATTGTCTTAATCTATATGTAAATAGTTTAGTAAATCTATATGAATAGTGTCAAAATATACCGAAATTAAAACATAAAGTTTACTAGAGTAATATAAATGCGACTTTTAGGTCAGGTCGGAATAGTTATTAACACGGAATGGAGAGAACCCGCAACCAATAGTACTCTTGATCTGGAAGCTCAAGAGAGGGCGCTTCAATTTAGCGTAAGTCAAGTTACTTATATCTACTTTAGGATTGTTCATCTGACTCCAATATGTACCATCGTACCCAAAAAAAAAACTAAGACAGCAAATTCCGAGCTCCTGAACTTTAAGAAAAATACAAACCTTAATCAAAAAAGGCATCATTATTGTCATGGAAGTGGGAAGGGTAAAACACCAAATTTTTATCAGTTACCATTATTACAAGATTCTTATACAGGGTGTTTCAAAAAACATGTGCCATCGCTTAAGAGGGAATTCCTTGTAATAAACTAAGGCAAAAAGTTTATATAAACAGGGGTCCGCAGATGCTTCGTTTCAAAGATACAGGGTGTTAAATTTCTTAATTTTTTTCGGTTTTTCCAAAATATTTTCAAAATGGCTTCATCAATTTTGATGAAATTTACGTTGTTTAAAGTACTTAAATTAAGCATAATTCTGACCATGAAAAGACTTTGACAGGTCCTACAGGGGGTACATATGAGAAGACGGTACAATATTTTTCCAATAAAAACATGTACGCCACTGATTTTTTCACATTTTCGTATAACGGTCAAATAGTATGTTAAATTCTTAACAAAACTTATCTCTTCATATTTTTTCAATTTTCATTTCGTTTAGGAGATAAATGTAATTTTATTAACCGTCTTACTGGATTAGTTTTCCCAACCATCGGGTTTAACATGTAAAGACCATTTAAAAATTTAACGTCCTGTATCTTTGAAACAAAGCATCTGCGGACCCATGTTCATAAGAACTTTTTGCCTTAATTTCTTTCAAAGAATCTCCCTTTAAGCGATGGCACATGTTTTTTGAAACACCCTGTATAGGTATTAACATTTTGCATTACGAGGTAAAATCAAATGAAATTTTATACATTGGCATCAGATATGGGATAATATTATTTTATCTTGTCGAAATAACACAATAAAAGCATATGTTACTTATAAACGCCATTGTATTTGAAAAATGTCAAAAAAGGAAACTACAAATAACATATTTTTTAATATTTGGTCACTGAACCATTTTTGTCGATTACATGCTGTAATCTTAGCGGCACGCTTAAAACTATTCTTCCCGTATATTCTTCGGTTATTTCAACCATGCTTCATTTATCCTTTGACGCTGTTCACCCGCATTTCTGGGCTGGAAGTCATGTTTATACATCGACTTCGACTTTTCTTAGTAAATTACAATATAATGCTGCAGTGAGTCTACCCTAATCTATTTGACAAACTCCTGAGCCCTAGCACTAATCCAACCCCAAACGTTTCCAGAAAAACGTTTTGCCCGTATATCTATCATCGTACCTCGTGGCACAGTGGGGGTTCTACAGCAAAAATTCAACTTTTTTCGCAAATTACAAAATGTTTTTTTTACCAAAATATTCCCAGGGCTCACAATTAATTAAAACCACTAAATTTGGTACGGGTCCTGTAAGTAGGAACAGAGATATACAACTTTAAAATTTCTCCATCCGCCGTTGCCTCTAACATCCGCACAACCTATATAGACTGTCCCAGATAAACCAAGAAACAGTTAACTTAACATCTTTTCTTAGTTTGGCTGGTTTGCAAATCCAGTCTTTAATGGCAACTGGCCTCAAGTAATGATTGATAGAATCGCAAACAGAAGTAAACTGGAAGGACTTCCAAGATCGCGCTTACCCGAATTTACTCAAGAAGAAATTGAATACATAAATGGAACTCACGACTTCTTTGCTTTTAATACGTAAGTAAAAAAGAAATAATATTTAGAAATCGCTGTCAAAATTATATTAATGTATGCACACGTAACATACATATTAAAAGCTTTAGATTTGCCTTTTTTAAATATTATAATGTATTTAATTTAGTTCCTTGATAAATGTAACAAATTACTAATTTTCAAACATCAGAAACATTAAGTAGACACGTATTTTTAGTTATGGAACTCAAATTGTGACATATCAAGAGGACCCTCCCATTAGCTACCCAAATTACCTATTTGATCGAAGCGTGAACACATCATCCGATACACTTCCCGACCCTGCTGGAATGAGAAAATTGTTTAATTTCATTAATGACAGGTACACGAAAGTTTTTTTTTATTAAGATTCTATTCCATTTTGTGTAAGATTTTATGGTGAATTTGTATTTTAAATTAATTTATTTTTTTAGATATCGACCAAAAGGAATTCTAAATACTGAAAATGGAAAGGCAACTACAGATACGTTAGACGATCCAGAGAGAATAGAGTTTCTTAGGGTAAAACAACAAATAAAAAATAATGTTATCAGAATTTTTAAGTCGCTATTTTTAGGATCATATAGGTAGTGTCGTAGATGCCATTCTTATAGATAACATCAATGTTCTTGGATACTCCGTGTGGTCATTAATAGATGACTTTGAGTGGGGAAGTTACGAGTAAGTTCTAATAACCTACAATAATTTTTAATTGAAATTTCTCTTATATTTTCGGATTTCACAAGATTAGGTTTAAGTACTGTATTTTAATGGCTAAGGTTATCCTACAGGATTAACTCAGTTTTTAACACCGGAGAATATTTTATTGATGTTCTCTTTAGAATAAAAGTTTATTTTCGCAATGTTTAAAAAAAATAATTTCAGGTAAAAGTCTTACTTTACCCAAGCCTGGAATTTCTTAAAAAATAGATGTTGCATATAAAAACGAGAAATATAGCAACATCGTTTCCAGATTGCCTCTGTTCGCGATTGCGGTTGAACTTTAAACCCTTAAATTGGTCGCCAAATCACCATTAATTCATTTGTGTAACCGACAATCATAAACATGACCATTCCAAAACGATGCTAGGGGAAATGTATTAACAAATACAAATCTATAATTTAAAACAAAGACAGTATACTCGTATATGTTTTTATTATTTTGTATATTCGAACTTCATCTAAACAGTGCTATAGTTTATCTTTTACTTTAGGTTTAAGTTTGGCCTAATCCGTGTGGATTTTGATAGCCCAAATAGAACAAGAACTTGGAAAACGTCAGCAAGGTGGTACCAAAATCTTACTGCCACAAGGATTTTGGATGACTAAGTGAACTGTATTTATTATCTGTTAATAATAATACATTTTTAAAGAACCATCGTTTTGTTTTAATAGATTGTTATTGTCTAAAGATTAAAGAGTTAACGGTTATTTATTATGACGGAAAAAATCAAGAGAGACTTTATACTATTGAAAGCAATTGCTAGTCATTTCGCTTCATCAAAAACAATAAACCATAATGTGTAATATTTTGAGTGAATACATTATTTGATAAAAAAAAATTAGGTATAATAATCGTTAAAGTTTCAAGTATCAAAAATCACGAATAAGGTATTATCTTACTAAGGGGTAAATAATTAAAAATTTTATATAGGATGATAGAAGTTTAGTAAGATCAAAAAATATCAGTGAAAATCAGTGATTTTAACTGAATTTATTTGAATTACTGTTTCAATATACATACACATTTAATTATAGGCTACAGAAGATTTTACATTACCGAATTACATTTCTTTTTTCTTACTATCCCTTGGGCTGAAACTAAAAGAAAACGTTTACGGATAATTATTACTTTATAGGCATAGTAATGGTATCTTTTTATTGTTGAAATTGTCAGGATGTCATGGTCTTATCGTTAATGGGTTGGGTAATGGGTTGTCATTTCGCGTTTTCCATGAATACGTTAATATTACTGCACCATCAGTCAATCGAAACAAGCACACCAAAAATTACGTTCGTTGAACGAATAAGAAATCATTCTTTCCCTTCTCTCTGCTTTCTCTGTCACTTCTAATCCTACTCTTTTCTAACTATCCACCTTTTCAAAAAAAAAAAAATTGAAAATGATGATGGCGCTCCCCCACCATCAAAGGATTCCAAAGGTGCAATAACTTTTGCCAAAATCTGCGGGCTTAATTCCAATTTGGGCTCCGTCCACTACTTCCTCCAACCGCCTAGAGCGCTATGACGAAATGCTAACGTATTATTAAGTTTTTTTCGAGTTTTACTTAGGTACTTAGTAAAAATATAAAATGAATTCCTTTTAATTTC
Source organism: Philopedon plagiatum (assembly GCA_963971165.1). Classification (NCBI taxonomy): domain Eukaryota; kingdom Metazoa; phylum Arthropoda; class Insecta; order Coleoptera; family Curculionidae; genus Philopedon; species Philopedon plagiatum. The sequence continues at coordinate 95,319,595 of OZ020192.1, read as the reverse complement.
TTTAATCCATTCCTTTCCTTCCTTTAATTCCTTTTAATTTAATTAAATTTATTTTAGTTCAATCTCCTTTAAATAAATTCCAAAGTACAATAACCTTTGCCAACATCTGCGAGCTTAATTCTAAATTGGACTCTGTCCACCACTACCTCCAATCATGCGAACCCCACATTCTTTTTCTGACCGAAACCCAAGTCAGTCCGAAATCCTCAACCAATCATCTGTTTCCAGGCTATGAACTTCTGTCATCTTTTCGTCTTCACTGGGTATGCGCCTACGTTCGCTCAGTCTTTCTTGCACCAGACTTCCAAATCTGGAATCAGGCAAGCCCGATATTCTTTGGCTAAAACTTACCCTTAAATTTTCTACTAAATTTATTTGATGCATCTACCGCTCCCCATTAGACAACTCCTACAATAGGTTGTTTGACTTTCTCTCGGCAAATAATGACCATCGTATCTCTGGATTTTCCTCCGCTGAAGTTATCGTCCTAGGCGACTTCAACGTTTATAGCAAGGAATGGCTAGATTCCACAAAAACCGACCCAGAAGGCACAGCGGCAGAAATCTTCGCAATCAGTAACTTGCTCACCAATTTAATCAGAGAGTCAACATACTTGCCTCGCTTTTCTACCCATAATCCAAATCCACTAGATCTTTTTCTTACCACCCATCCTGAGCCATATTTAACATCTGTATGCACTCCCCTTGGTCGTTCAGATCATGGACTCATTACGGTCTCTTGTCCCATACATCCCGAGTTCGTTGAAATCATGCCAGAACGCATGATCTATTCTACCGACTGGGATGGTCTTCGAAACTTTTTCTCTGCTTTCCCTTGGAACCCTGTCTGTTTTTCCACTCCCGATCCCTCCGAAATTTGCTCTCATATCACATATATCATTCAAGCAGGCCTGTCTAGAAGAACGGTTCCAGGTCCCTTCCATCCAATTATAGACCGATCTCTCTTCTCTCTGTTGTCAGCAAAATTATGGAGAAAGCGATTAACTTGCAAATTCTAAAATATCTAGAAAAATACAAAATCATCCATGACAGACAGTACGAATCTCGTCAGGTTCAGTCCTGGCACCAACCATATTTCTTCTTCTCATTAATGACCCATGCTCTCTTTAACTACCAATCCCATTCACAGATATGCTGACCATAGTACTCTTTACTCCTATATTCACTTTTTCAGACAAGTCTCGAATCAAGAGCTGAATAATAGACGCAGTTCTATGCACTTATCCCTTTCCCGAGATCTTCAATTAATCTTAGACTGGGGTGCCACGAACCTGGTTCAGTTCAACGCCTCCAAAACCTAGTCTTGCTCCCTGTCACGCAAAAATCTGGCAACGCTTACCCCATCCACATGAATGACCAAGCCCTACAGAACAATGAAACGTTCAATCTTGTTGGCATCGCTTCCGAACATGATCTCAGCTGGCACAAACACATTACTTCAGTAGCTACATCAGCAGCTAAAAAGCTTGGTTTTCTCTTTCGAGCCAGAAAATTCTTCTCCCCTTCCAACTTATACACTCTCTATCGTTCCCAAATAAGACCTAACCTACTGCTCCCATATCTGGGGAGCGGCATCACCTGCGACACTTAACATCCTTGATTATATCCAAAAGAGAGCCATTCGACTCATCAATGATCCAGTCCTCACAAGAAAATTCCCTTCTCTCGCTCATCGCCGCACTGTTACCGGTACTTCCACAGGTTTTGCTCTGAAGAACTAGCCGGTATTATTCCCCCTTGATTGTTCCTAACAGAGCAACAAGAGGCGCGTTACGTATGCATCCCTTTATTGTCCAGCTGCAAAAGCCTAGAACAGACCACTTCTCTCGCTCATTCATACCTATGGTCTCCAGATTATGGAACAAATTATATAGCAAGCAAAATTAGTAAGGTTTGTTAATCTGCAAATAGCTATTTAAATACTGGGAGCAGAGATGTTCAGCACGTTTTTATAACGAATAAAATGAACTGGATTTTCAAATGTATATAATTTAAGGGGGTTAACATTGGTTATTCTAGAAACATTTTTACAGAAAAATATACATTTTTGAAAAAGAATGCATTTTAATCCGGCATACCACAAGTTTAGGAACAATAATTTTAAATTCATATTTAAAATGTCATATCTAGAACTGATATAACAGCAAGTGTAAATTATTTTTGTTAATTTCCAGTGACTATTTTGCTGTAAAAGTCTTTCTAAAATGCCCAATGCGGATCATCTTAAATTTGTATTAAAACCACGCATTGCTGCACCTAGCCGTGGGCGGGCCATCCAGTGTAGGTACTTGGCTAATTCACCAAGTGGACGAACAGCGGATCACCAACGGTACTGCCCCCTGTACTGTAACGATGCTCATGGTTCATGAGCGGCATTACGTTTCATGGACCGCCGCGGCAAAGAGGACATGTCCGATTTACAATCCGCTGGGTTTGTCGTGTTTCGGCCCGGACGCGGCTTTCGGCAATGCGGTTTCTGTCCGCTTCTGGGGTAGCCCCCTTGTGTTTACTGGGTAAGGGGCGACGGTTTCCAAAATACTTATAAAATAAAAGATCAGTGTTTTTCTTGAGTTACATCCACGAGGAACATTTTAGACATTCTGCGACAAAGCAGAATCTAAAAAACACGCTTTTCACTCTTGCCTTATCTTAACCAGTAAGACAAGAACAATTTTTTAGGTCTAGAGTTTAATACTGTGTTTTCTTGTTTTTGAAGACGTTTAGCTTCGCTGGTCGCCCGGCACGATTAGTACTTGGATGGGTGGCCGCTTGGGAACGCCGTGTCTCGCCGTACTAAACCAGGAAGATGGTAGAGGAATTCTTCCTCGGTCGTGGTGGTACCACCCCACAAATCATCTTAAAAGGCTGGTAAAATCTCCACGGATGTTTCCAGCTCTGGATGTATATGTCCGACTTACGCAGTACACCCACGGTATATGGTACTTAGACTTCGATCTTCGTGGGCTGTCTGAAGATTAAAAAAAATATTACCTAAGTACGAGCTTTTGATGTTTGGCTCATTGTAGGCGAGCGACAGAACAGCATTTATTTGCAGTAAAATTCGAAAACCAAACTTTTTCACCCTGTAAAAAATCTTTCTTTATTCATATTTTGAGGTACGTACTTTAAAAGTAACAAACACTTATGTAGCTCGCTTGGATAACTATAAATGGGTTGATTTGTTTTAAGTTTCATTAAGTCATACTTACATCGGTGTATTTCAAAATACCTATACATCTATTTTTTTCTGATTTTTGTGGACAGAATGTTGCACATCTTTAAAAGCTTTTTATTCTTGTTCTGCATAGCGGTCAGGTAAGTTCAAGAAATAGTCTCATAGTATTTATTAGTATCAGAAAATTGCCCAAATAAAAAAATTGTAAATGAAAGAGTTGGTCCGTAAAGGCGGCCTTCCACCGAGGCAACATTTCGGCAACGTGTCAACAGCAACAGCGTTGAAAGAACAAAATGCATTTACACCAAAGCAACGTGTGGCGTTCCACATGTTGCATGCGACGGATGGCAACATGTATCCGTTGAACGGGCGACGTTCTACACGTTTCTACGCGTTGCCTCGGACCCGATAGTGTCGGGAAACAGTCTCGGTTGAAAGCAACGATGGAGTGGAGCCAAGAAATAATGTGTGATTTCATAGAACAATATAGGGAGCTGGAGGTAAAATTAACACCTATAGATACAGTGACCATATTTTCTTCTAGGAAAAAAATGTACATGAAAAACTTTATGATCTTTTAGGTGCATTTGTCATTTAACAAAAGAATAATAATACTAATAATAATAATAATAATGCTTGAAAAAAAAGTGTCAAATAAAATACCTGCATCTTAATTTTTCTCTATTCTTTTTTACTGAATACTTAATATGTGAGTTACAAAAAATATTGAATAACTGAAAAAATAAAAAATGTGCAAAGTAACATATATTTCAACTTGTCAAATAGGATTTTTTATATGAATGCACAGTGCAAAATATTAAAAGTCTATATACTCGTAAAAATAAGTACAATTATTATGTACTTATGTGTTAAAGGACACAAGGACATAGCTTAACAGTATGTACTGTTTTCCAAAAATAAGTACATATGGTCACCGTACATAGATAACATTAAGCCAAAAATACTCCCACATCTTCATCAGATAAAATATATATTTTTCCACATCTTGTTGCCGACTACTAAAATATTTGTAGCATCGGTGGAAATGGTTTTGGTTGCGTTCGACGAGATAATTTCGTTGCTTTCAACGGTGTTGTTACGTGTTTCCCTGTTGCCTTCCTGACTTCGTTGAAAAGCAACATGTTGCCTGTTGCATGTTGAAAGGTTGCTTTGGTGGAAGGCCGCCTTAATAAATATAAGCAAAACATGTTTGTGGTATACCAGACAAAAAAGACAGTAGGGGAAGCCCGGGCAAAGCGAATTGCCCGGGCAAAGGGAATATTAATTATTTCACGAAAATAAAGACAGGTGGCGTTCATTACTTAACACAAAATCAAAGAGCATGTCTAACAGTAATAAACATCACTAAGGGTTAACCGATTAATAAGAAGCACATGCTTTAAATGCGCATAGAAAGTTTTGCAGTGTCGTGTTAAAATAATTCTTCCAAGGTAAGTTCAGTAAACTTGCTCTAACTCGTTACAAAAAAAAACATCTTATTTATTCATTATTGTCTTCATTAAGTCCAATTTCAGTCCTAATGTTTATGTCGGACCAGAACCTTGAGTTATAGTCCATTTATGTGCCGCCTTATCCGACTGTATGTCAGGGTAAAGTGAAGAGGGCAAAGCGGATAGCTATTCGCTTTGCTAGAAGAAGGAAAGGGCAATTTCTAAGCCCTTATTCAGAAAGGCGTTTGGTAAGAAAAAGATGAAAATTGAACACGATACAGTTTCTACAAAGTTAAAAAACATATAAGTGACAATTCTGATAGAGTTAATACGTGTCTGGCATGTGGAGAACTTTTTGAACAGAACGGCGAAGCCTGGATCTAATGTAGTGAATGCCAAAATTGGGCCCACGACTACTGCACGAATTATAGTGGGTTTGGCTCGTATTTCTGTGTCTATTGTGATACATAATTTTATTGTTATTTATGTTTATTGTTTTATTTACATATAATATATAATGATATTCACTTTGCCCGGGTAATCGGGCAAAGTGAATAAACTGCACATGCGTAAAAAACAATAAAAATTAAAGCAAAACCAAAAAGTAGTCATAAATTACCTTGGGTGCAATGAAGTAGAGATAAGTCTGTGCGCTCGAGAGAGTTTTTTATTAGAATCTGATAATAAACAAAAAAATTATGATTTTCCAACTTTAACACATTCGCTTTGCCCGGGCTTCCCCTACCTATATGTTTTGCTCTTCCCTTAAAGTACGGGCCTTTCACAATAGGGAATATGCATATAACCCAAATAAATCTGAAATATTTTTTATACCCTCTACATAAATTAAATGTTTATGGGGGTTGCTGTTGTTCATTTATTTGGATCTTTATTAAAAAAAAAATGATTTTCTACTGCAAATTTTCGCACCAGCGAAACTTGTAAAACGTGATTCCATTGGCTGTGTCATCAAAAGTGTGTTTAGGACTCATAATGAGTACATGGCTAATTCCAGTGCTGTAGGGTCATCGAAAAATCAATAAAAATGGCATTTAATGCGTAACTCATTCAATGAAATACCTAAAATCTTATTCATGTCGGTCCAGGAACCTTTCAATTTTGCAACAAAAACTGGCGTTTTTCCGAAATTTTCTATATTTATTTAATTACAGGCCAGACATATTTTTTAAAGAAAATGTAACAATGTTTTGAATTTACAATAATTTTCAAAATAACATAATATACCTAATAAAAAAACGACAAATTAAATTTTAGTATTATTAACAATATAACAAACACTCAAACCAACACTTCTACAACTAAAGCATATTCGAATTTTATAAGCAAAAGTACACCATCTAATTTAAAATTCCAAAGTTACCCCACCACTCAAAATAGAGAGGGGGGGGGGGTAAATGTCAAAAATATATTTAAATATGTACCCCATCTCCCTATTAACTCACCAAAATTGCATGAAAATATTTTAAACCGTTTTCAAGATATCGCCTTGTAACCCCAGTAAATACGAGGTGGCTGCTCCAGAAGAGGACAGAACCGCATGGCCGAAAGCCGCGTCCGGCCCGAAACACGGCAAACCCAGCGGATTGTAGACCGGGCTGGGCATGTCCTCTTCCCGCGGCCACCGTATTTTATCTGTATACGGTGCCGCGCCGGCGGCGCGGCGGTGGGATTTATACGCCGCTCATGGGCCATGAGCCGTAGGGGCAGCGAGGGCGATCCCAGTAGCGGCTTTGAAATTTGAAAGTTGTATATCTCTGTTGCTACTTACGGGATCCATGCCCAGGTTTTTTAATAGTGAGCCTACTAGGAATGTTTACCTTGAAGGGGAATGGCTCTAGTTCGAAATTGCTTCAACCTTGACCATTAAACTTCTTAATGACTTTAATATTTAGGAGTAAAGTGTTAACAGATTCATATTTTTAGTGGTTTTGCTGCCAAACAAATTCCTGCTACATTTTTAATTGGAGCTGGATCAGCAGCATATCAAATTGAAGGTGGATGGAACGCAGACGGAAAAGGTCCCAGCATGTGGGATGTGTTTCTGCATGAAAAAGGTAGCTCTGAAAAAATGCTTTTTTTTAGTTTGGTTGTGTTGGCATTATTTTTTTTTAGGTTGGGCAAATGGTGATGTAGCCGCGGATTCATATCATAAATGGGAAGACGATGTTGAAAATATTAAGCAGCTTGGACTAGATTTTTATAGGTAATTTTTATGGGTAGATTGTATATTCAATAATGCTATTCTCCTCCTTTTTCTGTTTTCTTCAAGGAAATTGGTTTATACTGGTACAGAATTTATCGATATATTAAGGAAATTTTAATGTTAGTAAATCAATAACTAAAACTTAGTTATCTCTATATATAAAAGAAGAAACTGACCGACTAATTGACTGACATATCAACGCACATTCCACACCGCTGGGTCTAGAAGCTTGAAATTCTGCACAGAGGTTTCTTATATAACGTAGGCATGCACCAAGGAAGGGTTTTTCAAAAGCTAACCCCTAAGGGGGTGAAACAGGGGTTCAGACTTCTTATGGATAAAAAACATAAGATGGTCCTATTAGCTCATAACTTCATAGAGGTACTCTAAAAATAAATGTTTAAACGCGTATTTTGCAGTTTTTAATAAATCAACCCCTAAGGGGGTGAAATAGGGGTTCAAAGTTTGTAATGGAGTAAAATTGTTATACCGCAGACGAAGTCGCGGGAGCAAGCTAGTTTTCTATATTGCTGGGGTTTAAAAAAACATTTTTTTGGTTAGTACAGTATTGTTTTTGTTTCCAAATACTCTGTTAATATAAATAAATTGTCCGCTTTGAGATGCGTATTCATTTGAGCACGAATGCGAATGAGACAAGCTGAGGCCGCACTGAATGCCTCATTTTGGGAAAAAATGTCTCCCATGTGAGCCCGCATGAGGCTTGCCGCGGCAGTGCTCCAGTGTTCCTCGCCGAGACGAGAAAAATGTCGCATGAACAGTTAACCAAGCACCAAATGGTGCCCTAGCACCAAATGGTGCTAGTTTTATACTAGCACCATTTATGATTTAAAATAATCATGTAAATAAAGGGATAAATTAATTTAAAATAATAGATGTTGGTAAATTGCATGTCAATTATTGCCTTCTATGTATTTATTTACGTGAAAAGAAATGGTAAATAATGTTATAAAATAAAACTATGCCTAATAATTAAGGTAATTATTTTTATTTAGAGGCATATTCTTATTAAAATTTATACCTACAGAGTCTTCCGAAAATATGTTATAGGTAAATAAGAATTTTGTTTGTTCCTATAATTTGTCAAATATTTTTCGCGGTGAATAACAACTGTATGTTTGCGATGGAAACGTCTTGTTTTTTAGGATAGTTTTTTTGGACTTTTTACACTTTAAATAGTAAATTATTAAAAATTATTGTATTTTTGTATTCTTTGATTTTTCAAATTTAAAAAAATCTAAAAATGCCAAAAATTATTCTAAACAAGACAAAAATATCTAAATTTATGAAATTAGGTAAAACAAGATAGTATATTTCATTACCAGTCCGGAAAAAAGGATTTTTCTGTGCGCGCTTGACAAATTCTCGTGTGAGGCGCAGCCGAACACGGGAAGTCAAGCAAGCACGGAAAATCCATTTCTGGACGTGTAATGAACGATATTTTTTATTATACTTCTTTGAAAACGATAACATAAAACAAAATATAACATAAAAAAATACATACATACAAAATAAACTTGGAATATTTTTATTTTCACAACTGTTATCGGAATTTAAAAAAAAAACTACTAGAGTAATTAAAAATTAACTATTAATAATGAAAGATGCCACTTTTTCAGGTTGAGAGAACATTTTATTAGAATGAATTTAATTGACAGAAAATTAACAACGCTGACAATATGGTCTTTGGCAGGTATGATGCGTTTTCATGGTAACTTTCAAATCATTTAAAAGGTGATTTAAATTTGTCTATGTCAGATAAGATTGACAAAACGTCAAAAAATATTTCAGAAATTCATCTAAATATTCAAATATTTACGAAATAAAATACAAAATAGGTACATATTAAATATCAGATAGCATATAGACTTTCTTGAGTTTAGTTTATTTTCCTATACCTATATTTCTATTTTAAAGCCAAAAAATAGTCGGTATCTTCATTCAGCACACTGAAAGAACTGGAGACCAGGAAAATTTTTTCCGTGCGCTCTTTCCGTGCGCCCGTTCCCGAAAAAGCCCATCTTACATTATTACTAAAACAGATGAAAATAAGGTGTTTTCAAAGAAGTATAATAAAAAATTATTTTCGTATTTTCTCGATTAAAGTCTGATGATTCGTTACCGTGGAGATTTTTAGCAATTGTTTGTCACAGTAAACTTTTTATTGAATCGAGTCTGTAAAAATATTAAACACATTTGACATTCATGACATGACACAATTCATGCTTTAAATGGCCTTCATAATCACTTTTGTTAAAATGTCTAGAACAGATTCTAGCATTTTTCACATTAAACTTATCTTCCCGTTTGCACAGACGCTTCCAAACGCTTTGTGTTTCTTTGTCTTTAGGGAAGCTAAAAACTTTAATATCGGGCATAAAGCCCTTGCATTGATTGTCCACATTACAACCATACACAATACACCTCATTTTCACTTTTAAACTCTTAAAAGTGATATCCCCATTCGCATTCGTGCTCGAATGAGTACGGGGATTTTTACCTATAGAAGTCAGCTTATAAAAAAGTACCTATAATTTTTTTGTTTTACCCTGCTGAATATCAACATAATTATTGTAGTATAATGCGGAAATTAAAATGCAGACAAGTATTTAAATATGCGCTTTTTTGTTCTTTAAGTATATACATGTTGGTATAGTATATTATTATGATATGATGTTATATGGCATATACATATATGATATACATGATGCATGACACGTAATATGTTTTTAATATATATTTTTTTTAATTAAGGTTTTCAATCGCTTGGTCAAGAGTTCTCCCAAATGGAACCCTTGGTTCTATTAATCAAGAAGGAGTTGATTATTATCTCAACCTTATTAAGGTTAGTTTTTATATAAATTTTGCGAACCGAATTTAAAAGTTTTAAAAACTTATAAATTTATTAAATTTTGTCTTTTAAAAGGTTAGTTATTGTGCATTTGGGTCATGGCGGTTGGTAAAATTTCAAAGTTGTGGATCTCTGTTCCTACTTACAGGACCCGTACCAAATTTAGGGGTTTGAAAAAAGTTGAATTTTTGCCCCGCTTCTACTGGGAAGAAATGACCACGTTTAGGTATTTTATTTATTACTTTTTCTAAACAAATTTTTACATCATTTTGTCGAGAATTTTTAAATTTTAAGAGAAAAAAATGTGTTAGTAGGAAGTTATAGTCATTTGAATTTTTTTAAACCTAAAATATAATTCTAAAACAATTGAAATGACTATAACTTTCTACTAACACATTTTTACTCTTGAAGTTTAAAAATTCTCGACAAAATGATGTAAACTTTATTTAGAAAAAATAATAAATAAAATACCTAAACGTGTTCAGTTTTTTCCTTCAGTGGAAGCGGACCAAAAATTCAACTTTTTCGCAAATTACAAAATGTTTTTTTTATTTGCCAAAACATTTTCCGTGGGTTCGGGTTCCCTATTAAAACCCCTTAATTTGGTACGGGTCCTGTAACTAGGAACAGAGATATACAAATTTAAAATTTCACCAACCGCCACTGGTTAAGATCCTAGTGCCAATAATAATAATAATAATAATAATAATAATAATAATAATAATAATAATAATAATAATAATAATAATCCTTTTTTTAAACATTTAGTACACATGTACGTTTCTGATCACAACAAAACAGAATAAACAACACTTTGTATCTATAGGGGGACCAATTTATTATTCTTAGTAAAACAAGCCTGTAGTGGACTAAAACAAATAAAAAACACAAATCGGCTACAAAAATTACAATAGCTGGCTTGTCTATATGTTACAGGGATGATCTGAAGATGGTGTCAAACCTCCTTTCATTTTAGTGAGGTGTGCAGAATTATACTACTATTTTAGCTTCAGAATAAAAACTTGAATGGCCACCTCAAAACTTTGCCTTTAATATAGATAGAGGCTTATAGTCTTCGACATTATGCCAGAAACACGCAACTTCAAATTCTCTTTTAAAGTGGTTTCACGAGGTTGTCAAAGCTTAAATTATATGGCTAACATACTAAAATGGGTGATAAAGCATCGTCGATCCAAGATGTGGATTTTTAATCTCTAGGCTAAAATTCCTTTATAGTCCAAGTAGTATAGTTGTAGTATGCAGTAGATTTGTGCTTTACTGAATGGATCGTATATTAAATGCCGTTGAAAGAAGCTACAGGGGCAGTTAGATATTCTGTGGGTTCCTGGCCATAAAGAAATGAAAGGCGATAAACTACTAGCCAGCAAAGTATACCAGTGTGGCACCACTAAAGGTTATATTAAGAATAAACTAAATTAAGTTTATAAAAAAAAGGTAAAAAAGCGGCTAAGTCGAGGAGAAACATTCGAAAACTAACACGAAGACAAAATGTATGTCATACAACTCGCCTAGGTACACTAAAAGATTCAAAACAATAAAAGATTATCTTCAAAAAATAGGAAAGGAAGAGAATGACTGCTGCAGGTTTTGCTAAAAGGCAAACTGAACTTCGAAACATGAACTTATATTTTGCGAATGTTGGGCATCAATTTCTTTAGAAGTCTTCTTGGATGGCGCCTGATGGTATCAAGAAACTTGCCCCCGAATATTTCAAACCTTGTTTATGTCTGAAATTACTCTGCATTACTAACGTATATCAATAATACCGAGGTGTGAATTCATTATAGTAATAATTAATTTTGTTGATTGTTTCCTAGGCATTAAAAGCTGCGGGTGTAGAACCAATCGTAACACTTTACCACTGGGATATGCCACAACATATTAATCTACTGGGAGGTTTCCTTAATTCCCAGTTCGTTGACTATTTTGGAGACTATGTAAGGCTTTGCTATCAATTGTATGGATCATATGTCAAATATTGGTACGTATTTTTTATATTTTTAGAAGCAGCTCAGTGGCTTGCCGTCGAGAGGGCTAGGCGGGCGCAAGCCCCCCCGCCCGCGTCGTAACGGCGCCCTCGCGCCCCCACGGATATGCAATGCCCACTATGACCATATAGGGGAGAGGTGGGCAAGTTGACATACCTAGGGCTTTAGTAAAAATATTTTGGAACACAACAAGAAATATTTATTTTCTTCTTAAACAAAATAAAGAACATAATGGTTGTCCCTAACCTACACATATTACAAAACAAAATATTAACTCGTTTTATAAGAAATGCACTTTAACAAAACTATGACGAAAAACCATCTTGCCCTACCCTATAGGGCAAGTTGACACACCTATTAAACTTATGTTATTTATTATCAATTATGAAATAGTAGTAAGTAGTACAAGTATTAATTAGAACATAACTCGCAAATAAATTGTTTCGGTTTTTTGGAGAGACCGGCACATTCCGCGTGAGCCCACCTGTGACACTTCTGGCAACGCAACCAACCTTCATTTGCTTTTGAATTCTTAAACAGTTCGTTGCAATACAAGCATGGACATTCGTCCTCATCGCTATCTGCTGCATCAAAAGATTCGTCGTCTTCTGAATCATCAAATACCTTCTTTTTTACAGTTTTCGCTGACTTTTTCTTACTTCTTCAGCTTTTTTGATGTTCTCTTTTTCCCGAAGACTTTCCAAATATGGGCTTGCTGTTAAGACATCTTGGTAACAATTTTTCTTCCTTTTCATTGATCGTGCATTTCCCCTTGGCAAAGGTGATACTTATATCCATTAATATTTCTATTGCGCTGTCAGATAGATTAGGCTTGTTTTCTTGAAGTGCGGACCCTGCAATTACCGCAGTGGAAGAATGAGGCTCTTCTATAGCTGAGCTTGTAGCTACATCCACGTTTTGAGATAGGTACGTCCGTAATCGAGCTTGGTAAAAACATGTCTTCCGGAAATATATTTGGATTTAAAGGTGAAATTCCAGTTGTTTTAAAACCGCTTAAAGCTATGGCAGCACTTGCTGCTTTGCCATAAGCTTCAGCAAAAAGAAAAGCAACTTGATACAAGGTGACAGTACGGCCTGGATTGGTTTTTAACCAATGAGTTACCGCTACATCGTAATATTTACTTAAGGGTCCAAAAAACAAACATCTAACGGTTGTAGTCTGTGCGTACAATGGGATGGTAAGCAGAACAACACCACCGAGTTTCGTTTTGCTAGGTCTAAAGCCTCTAGGTTTTTGTGGCTAACGTGCCCATCTAATATTAGCAAAGCTTTTTTTTCGGGTGTTGGTCTGACATGGGTAATAGTGTTCCATCCACTTCACAAATAATTCCCCTGTCATGTATCCAGATTCATTGTACAACGGTAAGGTTCCGACAGGGGCGCCATCATATAAAGTTGGGTTGTATTTTTTTCTGGGAAAAATTACAGCTGGTGGAATATAACTTCCTGCTGAACTCATGCAAACCACCACCGTAGAATGAACACCTCTCTCTCCACTGGTAACCGAACCAACTTGTTTTTTACCTTTTAATGCAAAAACTTTTGGTGGCGTTTGTACTGTAGTTAATGCGGATTCATCCATATTAAATATCATGGTGGCGTCAATATTCTCATTAATAATGGTCTTCTCTAGATTGGAGAAATATTTCTCCACTTGGGGCTTATTAAAAGCTTCAGCTCTCGCGAATGATGTTGGTTCTGGGCGACGTAATGTTATATTTTGATTTCTTGATCGAAAGGAATGTAACCATGCTTTACCGGCTATTTTTTGTCTTTATTAAACGGATGTTTTATTTTCATTTTTTCCGCCAACTCATAGGCCAAAATACGCAAGTCTTTCGTTGTTAATCCGAAAAACCTGGATTCTAAGGCTAGAATATGTTCTACTAAAGCCTTTTCTAGATTTGGGTTAAGTACTGGTTCGTGTCGGCCAGGATGTTTTTTTGTATCAACCGCTATTTTATTTTGGTTCTTTGCGCGCCGGCGAAGAGTTGCTTGTGGAACATTAAAATGTTTACTGGCCATTTGCCATCCCATTTGCTTTTCTGCTACAGCTTTTAAGGCTTGCCGCATGTCCTCTTCTTGCCATGAGCCCCGGTTACTTTTTCTTTTATAGTTAGACACCATCTAAAAACAAGAAGACATCCTTGGTCAACAATTTTGTCAGTGCGGGCAAGATGACTTACTAGGTATGTTATCTTGCCCGAGATAGGACCCAATCAAAAATAAAATAAAAAAGGTTTTTAAAAAAAAAATTAAAAAAAGGTGCAATGGCGCAACATATGGATAAAAACCCAATTTATAAACTAAAATAAACAATATTAGGATAATAATAAAAATAAATATTTTATGATACTTATGCTGTATACTTACATTGGTAGAAAATCATAGGGTTGAACAAAAACGTAAATATTTTTAAAACCACGACTAGCGTAGAGTCACTTATAACATCCAAGTGCACACTGCCACTATTTGAACTAGAGTTGATACAAAATACTAGGAACGCGTATTTTGTAACGGTTATGACCGCATAACGGGTAGGTACAGGTAACAGGTATCGATTTTACCAAAAATACTAGGGGCGTATTTAAATACTCATGTACGCGAACGCGATATTTGGCCTCGATGGAGTATCGGGTCGGAGTCACGCGTCGGCCGTTCAGTAGAGGAAATACGTGTAAAGTATTATTTACGTAAAATACTCTTGGTCTGCCGCGGTGTTTGGAGTATTTTCAGTATTTTGATATTTGGTATAAAATAATAGGTACGATTATTTATACGTATTTCTCTGTCATGCTGTTCAGCTGTTATTTTCTAATTCTGATATTTTCCCCGAAAGGGCGATTCTGCACAGAAGATATCAAGTACAGAATAAATTATTTTAATACTTATATTAGTATATATAGCCGGCAAAGAGCATGAAATAAATTAATTTGATTATTCAAGAGCAGTAAATAATTATTATTTTGTTACTTAATAATCTTTTTAGTTGCATAATATGTGCAATAAAATTTTCTGTTGTAATCAAATTCATGTCTTTTGAAATAAACATATTTTAAATTTAAACAACAAAAAGGATGGTAACGTAATAACTAGATTTATTTAGGTAGTACAAGCCAAAGTTGATCGTTTTTTATTTTTATGTGGGAAACGTGGACTTTGTTTTCATATTTTTATAATATTTAAATTGCTTGTTATACGTAACAACATATGGACGCACCCGGAATTTTGTCTGAATAATACAATTTGGTGGATTTCTTCAATTAGTAGTGCACTTTTTAAATTTTTGTGTGTCTAGGATGTTGGTCTGGGGGTGCTGCAGCCCTCCAGCCCCTCCCCTGGGTGCGCCAGCTTGTAAATAGCCTATGGACAAATAAATAAAACTAAACTAAACTAAACTATTGAGCAGTGCACCAATACGGTGGTCTAGAATATCAATATCAGGCCAATTTTTTGACAAAAGTCAAGTATTTAAATTAATTTTAAAATTATTATTTTAACATGAGTTAAGAACCAAAGAACGTAAAGAAAAACAAAATTATCAGTTATTAAATATTTTTAAATATTAAATTATATGTATGTTTTAACGTATAACTTAATACTTAAAAATATTTAATTACTGTGATAATTTTATTTTTCTGTACGTACTTTGGTTAGCCTTAACTCATTATAAAATAATAATTTTAAAATAAGTTAATTTAACTTTTGTCAAAAATTTGGCCTCATAGTAATATATCGCACCACCGTATTAGCGCTTGCCATCGTGAAACTTCGACCTGGCTGCAGCTCCTTTGATTTTAATAAGGAAAAAGAGATTATTTTATCTTTCAAGAGAGAATTTTTATTTCTAAATTAAATCGGTGAATAAAATGTGAACTTTACATTTAACATAACTTATCTTATTTTACTACTTGATGTTGCGATGTTGCCAGTTATCGTAAAAATTCCCTTACGATTTTGAACGCAGAACCAGAACGCCGTCTCTATAAATCACAGATAATTTGTACTTTGTAAAGTACTAGGTAAAAAATAACAGGTATTTGGAACAGGTATGAACTTGGAACTGGAACGTAACGTACCTGTTACCGAAAAATACTGGTTTGTATCAACTCTAATTTGAACTGTTTTAAGCCTATTAAACGTCCTGAGAGCGCTTCAATTTTACTGGAGGGGTAATATGTCATCTTGCCCACCTATGTCAACTTGCCCACCCCTCCCCTACTCTCCAATAAAAGGAAAGTAATTTACGACGCCTCCTGGAAATTCACTGCGTACTATGACCGCATACTCTCTAATCAAAGGAAAATAATTTGGCGCACCCAAGTCACTGTGCCCCCCCCCCCCCCCCCGGCCCCTCTGGGACGTTTTAAAATGGCATTTAATGTCATATAAAATCAGTGGCGACTTTTGAAATTTTAAAGCTGTATATATCTGTTGCTACTTACGGGACCCATGTCAAGGTTATAGGCATTTGAATTTTTAAAAAAATTATATTGTAGGTTTAAAAAAGTTCAAATGACTACAACTTTCTACTAACACATTTTTTCTCTTAAAACTTAAAAATTCTCCACAAAATAGTGTAAAATCTGTTTAGAAAAAATAATAAATAAAATACCTAAACGCGTTCATTTTTTCCCCAGGGTCAACTCTTTTTCGCAAAATACAAAATGTTTTTTCCTTTACTAAAACATTCCTAGTGGGCTCACTATTAAAACTTCTAATTTCGGTACGGTTCCTATAAGTAGGAACAGAGATATACAAGTTTAAAATTTCACCAGCCGCCACTGAACAAAAGTCAAATATATGTTTTCTGTTTTAAGCCAGATCAAAGAACTTGCTTTAACTACATGGTTTATGACCTACTAGCATCGACCCAATGTTCTGTAATCTACAGTAAACGACATTTAAATTATAAGGATCACAAAGTTGCCATTAAATGGCACTGACATTAGCAAATTCATATTCGCATAACCCTAAACAAACTTGAGCAAACTTATTAATACCTATATTTTCTTTGGCATATAACTAGAGCTCCCCAAATTTCCTTCCGTTACTGAGTGTAGCACGCGGAGCGGGCGAAGCACCGAGCACGGTATGTCGAAATATCGTCATCGCAAGCAGTTTTGCAAGCGGCTGTGAGCGGTAGCGTATGCAAAATGTCTTGTAGACGTTCACCATTTTATGGTCACATTCGAAAAACCCTATCGCAGTTTTCGGATTTAAAACCTGCTGGAACTGCTGTTAAGTGCGTTGTATGCCAAAAATACCTTTTGTTGTAGCATTTCCAAAATTGTAAAAGATATGTAAGAAGCCCTTAGCACATCAGAAATCGACATCAAATTCCCTATGCTGACTTTTTGTTTGACTTACTTGTTAAGTGCTATTCTGTATAAAAACATCTATTTGCCACGGTGAACTTCACTGAATGAGTAAACCTTAGAAACTTTCCAAGTAGGTACTACAAGTGTTCAGTCGAAATAATAAAAAATATATGTGAGATGCGATGTTTATGGTAAAATTATAATACGGTATTTTACACGTAATATATGTTTGTAATCAAACGTTTATTAGCTTTACTTACTCTTTACAAGCGTAGTTAAAGCAAGATTTTTAAGTTCTCAAAGCCATTGTGCCACTTATTATTAGATACACCTACCACAAATATTTTATTTCAAAATATTTACGCTACGCCTCTGACTAAAAAAAAAATTCTAGTGAAAGGAAAGCTTTTATGTTTGTAAAGCCGAAATGCGTTGAAAAACTTATTTACGCATTATTGCCAATATCTGATGTAAATATGTAAGTGACGCCGCTGTACGTGAGGAAAGCTGGGCACTCTGGGCAGCTCTGGCATAAGATCACTGTATACGTGTACATAATACTTAGTAATCCTGATCCCGTTATTAATCTCTGGATTGTATAAACGGAATCTCGATCCCTAAGCGAGCTTATAATTAATATCGGTCCTAGCTGTGGGGTTGTAATATACCTAATAGGCTTTATTATTCTGCATTATTTGACCCAATAACCAATAGAGCTTACTGATTTATAATAATTATGCCCCAAGGTAATATTAATTATACTGAATAATAATGTTTAATATTTTTCGTCAAAATTAGTATTTTTTGACCTTTTATTTTAGGTTAACTATTAACGAGCCATATCAGATTTGCAATGTTGGCTACGGAACCGAGTGGGCGGCTCCTGGATTAAACCTGGTTGGTGATGGAAATTACCAGTGCTCGTATACACTATTAAAAGCTCATGCGAGAGCTTATAGAATCTATGACGAAGAGTTTAGGTCAACATACAATGGTAAAATACATAAATATCATAACATTTTAAAATTCCTCTTATTAAGTGTTGATAAGTGCAACAAATTCTGTAAGTTCAAGCTCCGGAAGTAGGCATCATCAAAAAAATGAGGCGTTTAACTTCGCTTGTAAGACCATTTCCGTCCGATTATTATTGAGGTTAAACGGCCGACGCCTGGGACGGTTACTACTTGGATGGATGACCTCATGGAAACGCCGCGCCGTGTCCCGCCGCTATAAATAAGGAAGGTGGTAGAGGAATTCTTCCTAGGCTGAGGTGGTACCACCCCACACATCCTATTAAAGGGCTGGTGAAATCCCTACGGATGTTTCCAGCTCTTGATGTGCGAGTCGGACTTCCCCAATATACCCACGATTCATAATTCTTAGACTACTGTCTACGTGGGCTGTTAGAAGATAAAAAAATCCTGACCTGATAATTTCGATTTTAACAATTTCTTACACATGCAGATGATAGGAAAAAAAATATCTTTCTAACTGGTTTAGGTAAAAGGACACTAATCTCGGGACAATTTTGTATTAACAGTGCCGAAATACACCGAAATCTAAATAAATATATATGTAAAAGTAATTTAAATGCGTCTTTTAGGTCAAGTTGCAATAGTTATTAACTCAGAATGGAGAGAACCCGCAACCAATAGTACTCTTGATTTGGAAGCTCGAGAGAGGGCGCTTCAGTTTAGCGTAAGTAACGTTCCTTACTATGTTAACTTTAAGATGATCCATCTGATTACAATAGTCCCTCTACGTCTTCTACGTCTCCCAAATAGGACCCAGATTTAAATATTATTCTCACATCTGAGACCACCTTAGCATCCTTGATTTCATTCGTAAAGAATCATTTGTCTCAACAGAGATCCAGTTCTTCCTTTGCTCGCTCATCGACGGGATTTGTGCTTTGGATGAAACGGCGTTTCTCTTTCGATGTTTTCACGACCTTTGTTCGGCAAATCTAGCCTACAATTATTTTCAACAGAACAATAAGCCCTTTACATACTGTTAAGCAGGGGAACTTATTTTGGTCTAGAGTCAACGCTAGAGGAACTCATTTAGGTCTAGAGTCCTGCGACTGACCAAACACTAACTGGCTACCGCTTCCGAATTTCGACCGAACATTTTAACAATCAGGAACAAACTAACCCTTTACGTTGATACTCTCAATGGTAAAAGAAACACCTTAATTACTATTTTACTATAAAAGTAAAATTTCGTTCTCTCTTATCTAATATATATATATATATATATATATATATATATATATATATATATATATATATATATATATATATATATAATAAATGTAAATGCGAAGATTTACTTCTTCGCTAGTGCAGCGAAAAGGCCGTGAATGAAAAATAAAAATAATGAGGACTATCTTTGATTCTGGTCTGGGTGACCTCCTGCTATCGATTTCTGGGCCCTTACCCATCAGCGGGCAGGCTTACACCCAGGGTGGCTGAAGAACGACCACGATTTGGCCAGAATCAAAGAGAGTCCTTATATCCAAAATGATCGGAAAGGATGGGTAAGATGTAGTGGCTCGCGCCAACTAGTTCACCCAGTGTTGCTCCAAAAATGTTTGGCTGCTAACACAATTTTGGATATAAGGACTCTCTTTGATTCTGGCCAAATCGTGGTCTGTTCTTCAGCCACCCTGGGTGTAAGCCTGCCCGCTGATTTGTAAGGGCCCAGAAATCGATAGCAGGAGGTCACCCAGACCAGAATCAAAGATAGTCCTCATTATTTTTATTTTTCATTCACGGCCTTTTCGCTGCACTAGCGAAGAAGTAAATCTTCGCATTTACATTTATTATATTACCTATAGGCCAAGAAATCTTCCATTTTTCTATATATATATATATATATATATATATATATATATATATATATATATATATATATATATATATATATATATATATTGACGACCTATCCCTGGTAAATAAGCATTACCTACTAAATATAGCGCCATCGTAGAACCTAAATTTACAGTTTCTTTTATGTACCTATGCAAGGAGCAATAAGAAGCAACCCACTTAACAAACAAAGTCGTAAAAGTCCAATAAATACAGAGATTTTCCTTAATTTGCCTTCTAAACAAGGTCGATCATTCGTAGAATTCACTGACAAACGAAGGGGAAAATAAAATTTAGTAGGGTTGCAATTGCCATGTTGTCACATTAATTTCATGGAGTGGTTGTAAACAAGGGAAATTAATGGGAATTTTCTCTATATAAGCAGGAATACACCCGCTAGAGAAGTAGTTTAAAGATACGTACCGATGTAAGGTGTTACTCTGTCCGATCGCGAACCGAAATTCCGTCAAAGGAAAAATCCGAAGGTCTAGTTTAATAAGTACGGTGCATAGTCGGAAGTTTTGGAGCTCGACGTAATTTTCTTGAAAAATTAGCGAAAAAGTAAGTGAGTTAGAAACCTAAGAATAGGATAACTGGCAAAATTTGCGAAAATTAATAATTGTTAAACAAGTGTATTTTGGGTGGCTCCCCTAGGTAATCAGTGAACATAAAGTTTAGCTGATCCCAGCGATTTACGAACCCCGCGAAGTTGATGTTCTTACCGCCAGCTGGATTCCTAGGTTATCGTTTCGGCAGTACAAAAAGGTAAAGAAAGAGAAAGAAATCAGTAGTGGGTATTATATTGACTTCGCCAAATAAAGGGAAAACAAGTAACAACATTTGTTTTTTAGTTTGGTTGGTTTGCAAATCCAATCTTTAATGGCAACTGGCCTCAAGTAATGATTGATAGAATCGCAAACAGGAGTAAATTGGAAGGACTTCCAAGATCGCGCTTACCCGAATTTACTCAAGAAGAAATTGAATACATAAATGGAACTCACGACTTCTTTGCTTTTAATACGTAAGTAAAAAGAACTAATAGTTAGAAACCGCTGTCAAAATTATATTAATGTATGCACACATTGCACACGTAATATACATATTAAAAGCTTTAGGGTTGCCTCTTTTAAATACTATAATGTATTTACTTTAGTTCGTTGATAAATGTAACAAATTACTTATTTTCATTCATTATTTCATTCAAACATTAAGTAGATACGTATTTTTAGTTATGGAACTCAAATTGTGAAATATCAAGATGACCCTCCCATTAGCTACGCAGATTACCAATTTGATCTAAGCGTGAATACATCATCTGAGATACTTCCCGATCCTGCTGGGATCAGAAACTTGATTAACTTCATTAATGACAGGTAAGATAGTTTTTGTTTTCTTTAAATTAAGACCATATTCCATTTTGTGTAAGATTTCATATCGCAAATTTGTATTTTAAATAAATTAATTTTCTCATGCAGATATCGACCAACAGGAATTTTAAATACTGAAAATGGAAAGTCAACTGAAGATAAGTTAGATGATCCAGATAGGATAGAGTTTCTTAAGGTAAAAAAACAAAGAAAAATAACGTTTCCAAATTTTTAAATCACTATTTTTAGGATCATATAAGTAGTGTTGTAGATGCCATTCTTATAGATAATATAAATGTTTTGGGATACTCTGTTTGGTCACTTATCGACGACTTTGAATGGGGAAGTTACGAGTAAGTAATAATAACTATAATAATTTTTACTTTAAGTTTAATTTCTGTTTTTATATTTACCCCAAAATAGACAAAATGAAGTCTAAATACTTTTTCAGTTCTTAACACCGGGGATCGTTTTCCAATCAACGTTTATTTTAGTGATAAGCGAAATCCAGATCCCCAAACTTACTCAAAAATTTTAATCTGTGCAAGTGTAAAACCTTTTTGATTCTATAAAAAGATTTTACGTTCATAAAATGAGAAATCTACCAACATCGTTTTCAGATAGCCTCTTGTCACGATTAGGTTAGGCTGTAAAATAAATGCAGTTAATTCATTATTTAAATGCAATGGTAACCATAAACGTCACCATTCGAAAACGATGTCAGGGAGAGCCTATTAACTAATATAAGTCGATCATTTAACAATAAAGTACGTATATAAATATTTATTATGTTATATCTATACTCTCCTATCTATATTTTACCTAAATTATTTTATTGTAGCTCGAAGTTTGGCCTTATCCGTGTAGACTTTGACAGTCCAAATAGAACCAGAACGTGGAAAACATCAGCAAGGTGGTACCAGAACTTGACTGCCACAAGGATTTTGGATGACTAAATTACTTGTATTTATTTTGTGTTAATATTAAAATTTTAAAAGAACACCGTTGTGTCTTAAAACATTGTCATTTGTCATCTACAGTAAGATCAACGAACGAACGGTTTAGTATAACAAAAAAATAATTTACGCAATCCATGGGGTAGTATAACAGGCCTGTAGCCAGCTTTTGATTTCAGAGGGGGCAACTAAAATTTGGGGGGGGGCAAACTTATAATGTAATATTTTTCTAGTAGACATGACAATGATTTCAGTGATTTTCTAGAGTGGGCAACTTTTTTTTCAGAGTGGGCATTGCCCTGGCTACGGGTCTGGAGTATAATAAAAAATTTCTAATGCATTTGACAGTTAAATATAATATTGTAAAATCTTCTTTGGTAGCAAATCAAAACAAGTATTTAACTAATTGACGATTAATCCGATTGGTTTATCACGTGAGTTAAGCAATCCAGTCGTTACAGTCACGTGACTTAAGTCATATACATATATTAATCTCCAAACAAACAACGCGAATATCTATAGCAGAAATTAATAAATAAAAAAATTGTGATCAGTTGCGTGAAGTCGTGAAGTAAATCCCAGTCAACACAAAACCGTCCCTGGGACGTCCCAGGGACGTTAGTCTGGGATATATCCTACATCCCAGGGACGGCCCGGAATATACCATAAGATCCCAAGGACGTCCCTGGGACGTACGTTTGGAACAGGTCGGGATGTATCTGGGATCAACTTTCAAACTCTATTAGTTTTTTGCTCGGAACATTTACAAAGAACCAAAAATGATCCTGAGCAACCCTAGAACTGAGCAAACCTGTCCAAGAACGTATTTTATTTCTCAAACAAAACATAATTTTTAGGTTAAGGTACCTAGACACGATTAATTTTTTGCTCGGGACCTTTAAAAACAGACAAAACAAAATTTTTATCGAGGAAGGAGTACTAATCCGTTTCCAATACACCTTTTAGAGCCTATTGCCTAATTTTTTATAATATTTTAAATGACAAAAAAAAGATGCAGCCGAACACGAATTCGAACCAACACCTCTCGGTAAATAAGCACTTTCAAAACATTTATTAATTCAATACTATTTACAACGTCAGTTGGCTACTTAAAACTACTATGTACAGTTTGGCAAGGGGCACGCGTTACAACCCCCAGCTGGGGAGGTCCAACGCAGCAAAGCGGCCGGGGTGCGGCCGTGGCAGGTGTTAACCCTTGGTAGTCATTTGACGCGAAGGTGCATTTAGGCAGCTCTTACCGTGGTAAACTTGCAGAGCCAATGGGAGAATATTTTTACAATAGAATTGCTTGAAGAGCTTAAAACAATACAGTTACTTATTCTAGATTTGTTGGTAAATGTTTGCTGGGAAAAAACACTGAAAACCCAGCTTAAAAGAGTCAATAAGCGGATTCTTTACCACTGGACTACGTGGCTGATGCTAGGAAATCGGTAAACTTATTAACAAGTGCATCATTTACTTATGTTTTTGAGTATTTGTATTTACGCATGCGGAAGCCCGGAATTAAAAGTTGCACCCATCCCCTAGACTCTAGTTATAGCGACTATATTTGGGACGTATATAGGATCATTGTTGGACATTCCCTACGCCTTAAAGAGTCTGGATACATTTTATAGCATTTTCAATTTACGACACTTGAGCCACTTTTAGAGTTTTTGATATTTCCTATATATAGATTAGGACATGTCCCTGGGATAAGTATCTCAAGAGAAAATTTTGGGATTTCCCATATCAATCAAATCAAATTTGTCATAATTTGTTCCAACACGGTTAGATAACAGAATACTTATTCAGAGTGCAAGAAACTACCAGGAAAAAGTAATAAGTATGCTTTTTCGTTTGATTACGGTCTGATGGAATATTACGCAAAGAGTAAATCTTTAACATTATTTTGTTGAATTACTGAAGCAGCATGACACAGGCAGCGCCATCTCCTAGCAATTCCAAACAGTCCTAGTCCTAGTACTGACACAAAAAAACGCATTTTGGGGTAATATAAAGTCATTAAAATATAGAGTCATCAATACAATAATGATTCCAACAGTATTTTGTTTTTACACTTTATAAAAATTTTTTACCAAATTGATTTTTTTTTAAATCCCATTGCTGATGTCCTTGGGACGGCAACATAAGACGTCCGTAGGACGTCACTTTGGGACCAATTTGGGATCTTTCTAACGTCCAGGGGACGTCCCAGAGACGTTTTAGCTGGGATCATCCCAACTGGGACGTTGCGGATCAAAATGGGACGTCCTGGGGATCATTGCTGCTAACTGGAAAATATATATTTCGTTTTTGAGAGCGTTTTGGTGTGGATTACCTGCATCTTTGCATCTCTGCGTTAATGGTTACTAAAGATGAAACCTCGGATACAATTATTTTGCAAGCAACAAGATCAACTTACCTCGTCTGTAAGTAATGAACTGTTATGAATTATTAATGCGCATGAGATCAAGATCACTTGTTCCCCTGATCCTCTATACAATCAGTGGCGTCACTATTCTTACCTTTTAGGTTGGGCGAATCCCGGCGGTAGTATCTGAAGATTCGGCAGTACCTGGATACTTTTATGTTCGATGTTCGTAAGTCGTATGTTTTTTATTTCAAATTTTGGTTGGGCGAATGGTTGGGCTAGCAGAATTTTAGTTGGGCGCCCACCTTTAGCGCCGCCACTGTATACAATACGCCCCTGATGTTTACCTATTGGCCCTTCGTTGCTGGGTTCTTCTCTACAATTAAAAAATTTTCACTTCTGAAGAGAAAACGAAAAAAACCCCCACACTTGTTTCATTTATCGTACAAACAATATCCAAATCCATCCAAGTACTGTAGCTATCTAATGGTGCATTTACACATGCATGGATTTAGTGGCGCCAATAAAAACTGGCGCGCCAGTAAATAAAATTAGCACTTGCATAAAAATTTATTTTTGCATGCATAGAACAAAAAAGTCTGCATCCTTCTGAAATCACTGGCGCCAGTGGTGACAAAGTCGTACGGAAAATCAAAACTTGCAAGTGTAAACAAGTGCTTGCACGTCCAGTCCGCTCGTTGATTGTAGTTTATATAGTTTATTATTGCTAAAAAAAGTGGTCAGTAGAACTGACAATCAAATTTAAAATGAAACTGGCGTGCCACTTATTTTTGTTTTCTGAACAAAGTGTAAACCTTTACTGGCGTGCAAATAGAACTGGCGCGACCACTGGCGCCACTAAATCCATGCATGTGTAAATGCACCTTAAAGGTATGTGACTACCACATACCACATTTTTATTTAAACTTTTTTGGTAATATTCATTTTTGTAATATCTTGCACAGTATGGAGGATTGGTTATACTATCCACGTAGATCACAACATGGGTGCCCGCAGGGGATGGCCGGGGGGGGGGGGGCGAGCCCCCCTGATATTGTAAGATTGTCATACTTGGTACTTTTTGTTGGACGAATTGCCAGATATCTATTATTTTTATAATAAATAATAGGTATTTCTTTTTATGATAAAAGTTGTCTATTTTTTTTTGATGTCTCAAGATCTTTATAAAGTCACGTACAAGATATTCAGTTAGGATTAGGAATATTATTTAAACTCAGTCTTAACTCAATGCAAGCGGCAACCAAATTACTTTGAATTTTCTGCAGCCTGCATGTTTATTTTATGAAGAAGTTTTTATCATGATTTTTAGTGTTTCGTTCTAAAATTAGCAAAACGGAATCACTTCGGTGTCCGTCCGTCCGTACGTCCGTATATAACAGGCGATCTTCTATGAAACTATTCGACGTAAAAATTTGAAATTTAGCACAGAGATAGAGTGTGGTGGCCCAATTATTGACGTGAAGTATAAAAAGTTGCATTTTGATTCTGGGGGTTAATTTTAGGGGGTAAATTGGGAAATGGAAAAAATTTCAAGGGCTTCATGTAGGGTGTCAAATGGAAGCTTATTAAAGCACGAATTCAACAATATATTATATGATGTATTTTTTATGCATTTTTTTAAACACTTTTCGGGAAAAATGCTTAAAAAGTGCTGTCCCCCACCCTCATAACCAAAAGAATCGCTCAGAAAAATGTGAAAAAAAATCATGAACATTGAAAATTAGGTGTAGATTGAGCCACAATTATCAGGATTGAAAAATTCTAGCGCGATCCATTGTCATAAACAATTTAATTGTTCATTTCCTTAACTGCTGAACCATTAATTTTAGAGAAAAACTTTTTCGACAAAAAATATTTCTCAGAAAAGCTCGTAGAGGGTTTAAAAGTATTACACAATTGTTAAATTCGTTTGGTGTGTCGTGAGGTAAAGTTCCCCTGCAGGATGCCGTTTAGTTCGTTTATAGACTGACTGTAGTGTCTGTTGAAATTTGAAAAAAGTAAATAAAGTATTAAAATGAGTGCAAACAAAAGCTGAAGTTAGAATGGTTAATACCTCATTCTGATGTTTTATTTCAAAGTGATACTGAGTAAAGAACGGAATTTGGATTTTTCCATTAGAAAATAACTTTAAGTAAACAACTAGACCAAGAGTCGGCAACTAATTTCTAGTAGGGTCCAGATACTTTGAAAAATTGTATCGAGGAGGAGAAAACAAAAAGAAAAAAGGGTCTAGACGGTTAACCATATAAAAAGTGCCCCAACGTCGTTTCCATGTTCTAACCTCGTAAATTATTGTTGTTTGACAGAAACATTTTTACACCAAATTTGAAAACCCCTCCTCTCAGTAATGAGGGAGATATGGGGGTGGCAACCCTTAACTTAAAAATTCATTATCTTTAAAACTATTTGAGATATCTCAATGAAATTTTAACTGTGCATAGTTATTTATAAGGTTTATATAATGCAATTTTTTCAGATTTTTATCTCATTAATAAATGGTAAAAAACAAGATGTTTAATTTTTAGGGGTTGTTTATCATTATCATACTTACCCCCGGAGTGGCACCAACTAAAAAAAGTTAGTAGAATCGTCTATTCTCTCGTAATAACATAAAAAAATTACACAAAGCTCGAATAGGTGGAACATTGTTAAAAAAAATAAAAATCAGTGTGTTATTCCCGATTCCTTCATTTGTATGAGTTATACTTACATTAATTCGCCAAAAAATATGCTTCATTTTATATGTCACATTGATTTTTATTTTTTTTAACAATGTTCCACCTATTCGAGCTTTGTGTAATTTTTTTATGCTACTAATTTTTTTTTAGTTGGTGTCACTCCGGGGGTAAGTATGATAAACCACCCCTAAAAATTAAATATCTTGTTTTTTACCATTTATTAATGAGATAAAAATCTGAAAAAATTATATAATATAAACCTTATAAATAACTATGCACAGTTAAAATTTCATCGAGATATCTCAAATAGTTTTAAAGATAATGAATTTTTAAGTTAAGGGTTGCCACCCCCAAATCTCCCTCATTACTGAGAGGAGGGGTTTGAAATTTGGTATAAAAATTTTTCTGTCAAAGAACAATATATAATTTACGAGGTAAGAACATGGAAACGACGTTGGGGCACTTTTCATATAGTTAACCGGCTAGACCCTTTAAATGGACCGCAGGTAATTGTTGTTTCTCAAAAAGGAACTTAGCTTATAAAAAGTCATATTATTTGTTTTAAACTTTTATTTTTACTCCTAAAAATAATATAAGGTAGATAGGTACGTATTTGTTCTTACAAATTAATTGAGATTCTTTTGGCGGTCCAGTTTTCTACCTTAAGTGGTCCGGATCCGGACCGCGGTCCGCCAGTTGCTGACCCCTGATCTAGACCCATAGTCATCCCACGTAGTGGGAAAGTTAGTTGTTAGTGTTACCAAAGAAAATAATAGCGTGCGTAGCTATTATTTTCTTTGGTGTTACATTGTGGAAAAAAGTATTTTGCGGTTACTTTCATACATAGGGCAGTTCTATCCCCTACATGTCCTCGGGGCATACCAAATATGTTTTGTGTGGAGATCTTTGCACTGACAAAAAAAAATTCTCAATTTTTATTTTTTTTTTAGTTTCACACAATATCGCACTTAATTTTTATGTTCTGAGAATGTTGTTCTAATACACACACCTTGACAGATATGTACATAAATTATCAACATTTGTATATTGGCAGAATATACGAAAATATACCCTCAGTCCTCTCCGAAAACTTCTTTGTCGAGGTTATCCTCATTCGGCTAGAATGTTTGCACGTAGATTAAATCATTTTCCTAACATACCTATCATTAACTAGGTATAAGTGCAGGTACGCCATTATGGTATTTGAAATGAAAATATACTCTTAACACAGCACAACCACAGTTCTCTGCAAATTGGGTCACTATACCTGTTGGTAATCTCATAATTACGTAGTACCTACATCATGGGCGCCCCAGGATTTTGTCTTGGGGGGGGGGCTGACTGGTCTTGGGGGGGGGGGGGGGGGGGGGGGCTGAGTGGTACAATATGGTGGATTTCTTCAATTAGTAGTGCACTTTTTTAAATTTTTGTGTGTCTAAGATGTTGGTCGGGGGGGGGGGGGGGCTGCAGCCCCCCAGCCCTCCCCCTGGGTGCGCCACTGACCTACTTGTGGGACCAAAAGGCTGATCCGATACAATAGCTATGTAAAGAAATAGAGGTGTGTTTTGCACAGGTACAAGGTTGCCTACAAATTTTGGCTTGAGGGTCAATAATTAATAATAAATGCCTATTTGACATTCCCATACAATTTTATTCTTTCTTATTCTGAAGTGGAGATTATTGCTTGTAAATTTAGTTACTTAGTTTTATATATAAAATAGAGATACTTAGCTCTTATTTTTGTGTTCAGTTTCAGTGTAAACAAGTTAGTGGTGTGCTGAAATTATTTTGTTCCATATTATCTGTGACCACTTAATAGCCGCAATGAGTACAAGTAAAAAACTTAAGTTGGAGTGACTGCTTCCATACTCTACTATCTTATTTGAACGGGAACAAGGTGTTTGGTGTAGGTACAGTGTGTAACTCTGAATTTATTTGTACACAACGAAATCACATCGAGCGACGCACACTGGTATACACGGTGTCCCATATAAGAATGCACACTACAGGGATCTCGTAAACCAGAAGAGATACAAAGATGATTAAATTAGAGAAAAGTTGCGCTTTGCTGAACCTTTCAAAGTCACGATACGAAATCTAAAAAAATCCGATTACTTCCGAAGATATTTGGGAAAAACCGAATTTTCCCGATTTCGTTTTTATTTTTTTCTGACTCTATTTAAAAAGATATGACAAAATAAATTTCACATTCTCATTGCCACTTTTTCTGCTCTACAAGCCGACGTTCTTAGATTTTCAATACGACGTTTCGTTTCTTCGCAACCATCATCAACTTCATTTTTTTAAATAGTCGAAAAATTTTGTTTTATTCCTAAAACATTCTAATTTTAATTCTAAATCCCACGACATATCGCTTCTTACATTTATCCGACGTTTCGGACGAAAAAATCATCATCAATATTATTTGATGATTATTACGAAGGAACGAAACGTCGGATCAAAAATCGAATTACGTTATCATGTAGAGGAGAAAAAATTACATGGGAATGTGGATTTTATTTTGACCTGTCTTCTTTTGTGAAATCAGAAAAAAATTAATTGCCAAAATTTTTGTTTAAAATTTCAAGAATTCGTAGATTTTTTCTGATTCTACTGTAAGAGATAGATTAAAATAAATTTTACATTTTTATTGTCGTTTTGGCTTTTCTGGCGTTCTTGGCTTCGATTCTATGGTTTGGCTTTTCTCGACCATTATCAACTTTTTTTAAATAATCCGAAAATTTTATTTTAGCACAGTTAAATTGCCCTTGTTATTCTGAACATATGATTAAATAAGATTGTTTCAATGAACTTTTTGTAGCGTAAAAATAAAATATTTTGTTTTTTGATAATAACATCTTGCTTACTTGCACGTATGTGATAAGTCGTTGAATTCAGAATAACAAGGGCAATTTAACTGTGCTAAAATAAAATTTTCGGATTATTTAAAAAAAAATTTATAATGGTCGAGAGAAGCCAAAACGTAGAATCAAAAATTGAATGACGTCATGTTGTAGAGGAGAAAAACGGCAATAAAAATGTAAAATTTATTTTAATCTATCTCTTACAGTAGAATCAGAAAAAAATCTACGAATTCTTGAAATTTTAAACATAAATTTTGGCAATTAATTTTTTTCTGATTTCACAAAAGAAGACAGGTCAAAATAAAATCCACATTCCCATGTAATTTTTTCTCCTCTACATGATAACGTAATTCGATTTTTGATCCGACGTTTCGTTCCTTCGTAATAATCATCAAATTATATTGATGATGATTTTTTCGTCCGAAACGTCGGATAAATGTAAGAAGCGATATGTCGTGGGATTTAGAATTAAAATTAGAATTTTTTAGGAATAAAACAAAATTTTTCGACTATTTAAAAAAATGAAGTTGATGATGGTTGCGAAGAAACGAAACGTCGTATTGAAAATCTAAGAACGTCGGCTTGTAGAGCAGAAAAAGTGGCAATGAGAATGTGAAATTTATTTTGTCATATCTTTTTAAATAGAGTCAGAAAAAAATAAAAACGAAATCGGGAAAATTCGGTTTTTCTTAAATATCTTCGGAAGTAATCGGATTTTTTTAGATTTCGTATCGTGACTTTGAAAGGTTCAGCAAAGCGCAACTTTTCTCTAATTTAATCATCTTTGTATCTCTTCTGGTTTACGAGATCCCTGTAGTGTGCATTCTTATATGGGATGGGACACCGTGTATAGGCGGAAAAAAGTCAATTTTTCACAATATGGTACAACGTAACGTTTGCCCCATTTTCTTGTTTCCAGATAGTTAGTGGTTACTACCGACTGATATTTTTTTTTAATTTTCGGAATATACGTTTTACTAGAGCACCTTAAACTTACGCAACTTGTTTGAAGTATATTTAAGTAATTTCGAATAATTTAAATTATCGACTTTTATGAAATTTATATGATAACTTTATAAATGTTCTTTGTGTTCATTTACAACATCAAACCCTAATGTTTTCTATTATATAAAATTATTACTTAAAAATTACATATAGCTATTAAAAAAAATGTCGGAAAAATACTGTAAAATACAACTTTGTGTTTTGAATCTTTAGTGATACAAAATCAGTTCCATTCGCCTCCACGTCCATATGCATATCACAATATACCTACTTGATACATTAACGTATTAAACCTGTAAGTTTCAACTGCAGAATAGTGCAGAATTAGCTGCAAATCCACTTTTAACACTCTAGGACAGGTTCTGACGCGCTCGCTGCTGTACGATGCTTAGACTTGCTTTTTTTTGGAAATAATTCGCGTATAAACTCTTCTGGATTTTTATTTCTATTTACAGTTATATTTATAAATATCATAATTTATGTATTTTATTTATTGTGTAAGCTTTTGGACGAGATGGATTGTGTCGCGATTCCGTACTCGGTTTTATGCGATGAAGCAATTGTGTGTGGACATGAAGTAGCTAAACTTCGCCCATACATCGAAAGAACATATCCTATACTTAGTGAAGAACAGATCGAAATAGTTTTAAGTGCAATCCAGAAACGTTTTCTGTCCCATTTCAGGGAACGGTGGCAAAAAGTGTTAAGGTTAAAGATTTCATTTGAACGCAAGTATGCTGCCTGGTTGAAAGGTGAATTTTTGGTAACATTCCAAACGTAGAACCACGCCAGAGCACTAGCATTATTGGACGACCACACAAAAGGTTTGAAGAATGTTGTGATAGAGCAAAGCGGTATAAAAGGGGCGAAATTCGAGCTGCTTTCTCCCAAGAAGAAATAAATTCCGCTTCTACTTCACGGGATAAGACCTCTACATACCTTAGCGCCGAAAAAGTTCTTTCTGTGTTCGTGCATGCCGAACTGACTAAGGAGCAGTACCACGTCTTGTGCTTCTTTAAACACGAAGGACATGATATTCTTCCTCCTTATTACAAAATCATGGAAGCCAAGAATAAGTGTTATCCAGATGAAATTAGGATAACAGAAAGCTCGGCAAGCATAAGTTTACAAAAGCTGCTAGATCACACTACCTATAGATTATTAGAAAGCAAGACTGAGGAAGAACTGAGCAAAGTAGAAGGAGAATCGCTGACTCTTTTCTCACAGTGGGGTTGCGATGGGGCCTCTGGGCAAGACGAACATAATCAGAGATTTGTTCAAGACGATGAAGTTTCAGACACCAATATGTTCATGTCCTCATTAGTGCCTTTGAAAATGTCTCTGCGGCAAAGCGAAAACAGCATTATATGGCAAAATGATAGGCCTTCTTCTACCAGGTACTGCAGAACTTTAAAGTTCGAGTTCGTAAAAGAAACCGCAGACATTATTAGAGCAGAAAAAAATAGAGTAGACGAAGAAATTGCAAACGTAACAGAGACTACAGCGAAAATACATGATCGTATATTTAATAATAATAATAATAATAATAATAATAATAATAATAATAATAATAATAAAGTTTATTTAAATTAATTACAATTTAAACATGATTTCACATATGTATATTATAAATAAACTTGTTAAAACCCCCGAAGACTATAAACTAATGTTTACTATGATTGACGGGAAAACTGCTCAAGCTGTTGCAAATACTCCTGCGTCCTCTTCTTGTTTCATCTGTGGTGCAACCACATCACAGATGAACAATCTGCTGAAAATACAAAATAGGCCTGTCAGAGAAGAGGCTCTAAAATTCGGTATGTCTCCCTTACATGCACGAATAAAGTTCATGTAATGTTTACTGCACGTATCTTACAATCGTGTGTTTGAGAGTTGGAGATCAAATGCCGAAACCCGTCCTATTAAAGAGGCTGAAAAAGAGCGCATTAAAAAAGAGTTTGATGAACAACTTGGAATTAAAATTGATAAGGTGAAGCAAGGTAAAGGTACCAGTAACACTGGCAATACCTCTAGAAGGATTTCGCCAATCCTACACTTACTTCTGAAGTTACAGGAATAGACGAAAATTTAATTAAGAGGTTCGCAGTTATTCTAGAAATAATAACGTGCAGTGAGCCAGTGGACGCTAAAAAATTCGAAAATTACGCCTGGGAAACTGCAGAACTATTCGTCCACCTGTATCCATGGTACAACATGCCTTCGACAGTTCATAAGATTTTAGCACACGGCCAAGAAATAATAGAGAACTGCACGTTTCCCGTGGGAGCACTATCAGAAGAGGCTCAAGAACATAGAAATAAGGATTACAGGCGATACCGAGCTCGTCATTCAAGAAAATGCAGTAGAGTCTCCACAAATGAGGATGTCATTCATTGGATTTTGTTATCGTCTGATCCTGTACTATCTAGTCTTCGGCCAAAACCAAAAAAAAGCATGTGCCAATTAGTGACGAAGCCAAAGAGCTGATTCTATAAAATGGTAAGATTTGTTTCAATTTTTATTTACTTTATTATAAGAGTACATACCTTATTTTCTATATTGCCTCCACACCTTACGAGTTCTGCAATATGCCCCCTTAGTACTTGTTGAGTAGTGCCTGTGTTAATAATAATATAACACATGCAAGTCGCTTTAAGCAGGTCCTCACTACTTTAACCTCTAAAGTGTTATGTATTTTTTTTTATTTGGAGCTATAATATTGTAACTGTGTTTAACTGTATTATCTGCATTTAAATGACAAATATAATTTTCAAAAAAATTTCAAAATAATTTAGGTATTTTAAAAGTTATAGAATATTTTCCGCTTTACCATATACTATAGATCAGTGTGCGACGTGCCAAAGGCCCAAAGCATTTAGGGAAGATGCAATCTCATCCGGGGCCATCCGCATCTAGAGAACCTGATGTAATACACGCAGAGTTTTGCATGGATTTATGTGAAACCTTTGTTGCAGCTGACATTCCTCTCCATAAAATAAATTTTTTGAAACCTAAAATATAGTTTCAAAAAAAATTCAAATGACTATAACTTTCTACTAACACATTTTTTTCTCTTAAAATTTAAAAATTGTCGACAAAATGATGTAAAATTTGTTTAGAAAAAATAATAAATAACATACCTAAACGTGTTCATTTTTTTTCCAGCGGAAGCAATGCGAAAAATCAACTTTTTTCGCAAATTACAAAATGTTTTTTTTCTTTACCAAAACATTCCCAGTGGGCTTACTATTAAATCCCCTAAATTTGGTGCGGTTCCTGTAAGTAGGAACAGAGATATACAACTTTGAAATTTCACCGCACGCCCATGAATCTACGATCTGTTTTTATAAGGCTAGTAATTATTTCTGCTGCGATTTAAATAAGTAGGTAGGTAAGCCCAACCGGCAAAAAAATTACTCGGGTGGTATAATAATTTGCTGTCAATACTTTAAATAAACTGCCTGTGAAACAATGATAGGCAAAATATAGTTCATGTGGTCGGCATAATAAAACTCTAAGTATCAAATAACTATCCCGTTGGGCAGTCCGAAATCTATTCGAGCAGTAAAATTATTAATTGGGCGGTGAAATTATTAGTCGGCTGGTGACAAAATAAATTAGGCTTTGAATAAAATGTGTTCGGTATTTAAATATCGTTCAGCAGTTTTTAAGCAGCGTTTCGTTTTCTGCAAAATATTTACTTTAAAAGCCAGAAAGTCAAATGGCCTGTATTTAATATTTTTAGTTGGCAAGGGTTTGAAGATAGCGGCGAGATTCGTTTGTTCGATCGGTTTCTTTAATTCGTCTGTTGAACTTTTGATCATCACTAAGATTGGCCACTTTTGATCTGTTACCAGAGGCGTCGATGCCGAAAATTAAGTAGATACGTATGTATATTCACGTGAAAAAAAAAGTCGGTCAGGTGCGAGTTCAACTCGCTCGTAGGGGGTACCGGACGGCGTGCCGCGTGGCCCGGCGGCGTACCGTAATTTTAAAGAATTCGAAAAATTGAACTGCTGCTGCGGCCGAGTTCCCCGCGATGTAATGCTACTGGAGCGGCACTAACGGTTGGCAGCATGGGCGCCCACAGGAATTTTAAAGTTGTATATCTCTGTTGCTACATACGGGACCCATACCAAATTCAGGTGAGCCTACTAGGAATGTTTTGGTAAAGAAAAAAAGTTAAATTTTTGCTTTCCAAATTTGATTCACTTTACATGTTTAGCTCATGCCTTGCATAGAATATGTGAACTGATACGTGACTTCCATCCAGTTATTGATACTTTGGTTAGTGAGGTAAAAAAAGTTTTTCTTAAATCACCAGCGCGAATAAACAAATTTAAAGAAATGTGTCCTAATGTCCCATTGCCCCCACAACCTGTTATTAGAGGGTGGGGAACATGATTATCAGCCGTTAATATATTAGCATACAAATTACGACTTAGTTAAAAATGTTATTGCCTGTTTAAAAGATGATGCTTTGAGTGTAACAAGAAGTAAAGAAGATATAAGTGCACTCTGACGCTTAAAAATGATTTAAAGTTAATTTCTGAAAATTTTGGATATCTTCCAGGTGTAATTGAACAGTTGGAGACACAAAACCTTCCCCTTTTGACGTCTTTTAATTTATTTCAGACCATGGACAAGGTCAAAGCATGTCCTACCGAAATTGGTGAAAAATTAAAAGTGTATAGACCAAACATTTTTGAAAGAAATCCAGGATTTTCGAAAATAAATATTTTTAAAACATTGAAAACTAATCGCTCCTGTTACAAGTCGTGATGTCGAAAGAAACTTTTCTAGACTTAGAGATATTCTTATAATTATAAACGAACGCGTTTTACTGAAGCGAACTTGAAAAAATGTTAATTTTATAATTTATAATATAATGTAATGGCAATAAATTGTAATAAAGTATAGATTTGATATCATTTTACATTTATTACTCAGAAATATTTCCACGCCACCCATGACCCTGCGACGAGCTCGTATGATATTTATCCGTTCCTTAGTTATTAATACTCGAGGGGTGTTTCACCTATCCATATGTGTACACTTAATTTCCCCTTTTGACGATAATTTCCCTTTTTGACGATAATTTCCCCCTATTATTTCCTTAATTTCCCCGTATTTCTAAAATTACTCCAATTTTCTTTGTCAATATTATTTCTATAATTTCCCCAATTTTACCTTTATTTCCTTAATTTCACCTTCTTTCCTTAATTTCTCCTTAATTACCTTATAATTTCCCTTTTTTAAATTTTAGTTAAGTTAGGTATCCTCGCGAGCATCCTTCAGTCCCGCAACTGGCGACGTATCGCGCATGCGCCGGCGCATGATCAGTAATGTGCAAATACTAAAATAACGTAATTTCACCATAATTTCCCCATTATTTCCCTTAATTTCCCCGCAATTTCTTAATCATTTCCTAATAATTCCCTCATTTCTTCGTAATTTCCCCATATAAGCAATAATTTCCCTTCTTTACCACATAATTTCCTACTATTTCCCCTCAAGTGTACACTAAATTTCCCGGGTGAAACACCCCTCGTTAATACTCTACGGAAGCACCGTCTTTGTCTGTATACCGTGACGGAAGGTACGTTACTCTACGCTGATTCGCTTTTTCGCCAGCAACGGAGAATAACACAGATTCGCAAGTATATAAACACAGCCACTTTACGGGCGGTTTGCTTGGAACAAGGGATCACGGCGCATGAGGAGCAAGGCATGATCGAGAACCAGTGTTGCCATGTGTACGATAATTGTATTATATTATAATAATTTTAAGATTCCAAGGATCCTAATTTTTGCCTGTACGATATACGATTATTTCGGATAATTTCGGCTTTTCAACTTTTTATGCTTCAACTTGGTGATTAGATTATATTTTTCACGACAAATTAATAAGATTGAATTTTTTTGTGGGAGGGGTGCTTTTTAATTATAAATTATAAAATTATAAAAATTGTAAAAATTGCTTGGGATTTTTTGGAATTTCATGACTAAGTTTTTATAAAAGATTCACGAGTCCCTTAATCAAAATTAATAAAAATTTAACCAGCAGTTGGGGTGATTACTTATTTTTGTATCCTATATACCTAAATACAAATTAACAAAAAAAAACTTATTTATTAAATTAAAGCTATACAAAATAAAAAAATAATGTGTATTAAAAAAGTTTCCATCTAAAAATTATGTTTTCTGTAAAACTTTTCTTTTACTCATCACGATATGGCAGGTACGATATAATACAGGATATTTTTAATATTTACCATACTTTATTTCTTGTTGGGCATCTGGCATCTGGCAACACTGTCGAGAACACAAGAACGCAAAAGTGTCAGCTTTTTGTCAGCTGTCATTCATTGTCCGGATATTTTTGGTATTTGCATTTCAGTAAAGAGTTTTTTGTCGTCTTTTTGTATTTGAAGCAGAAGAAAGCAAAGTAAGTAAGTCATTTTCCTTTATCTCAAACACTTTTTCCTATTTTGAATATTAATCCAAAGCTTTTAATTAAAATGCTTGAAGTTTTCTAGAATCAAGATGCCTAAAATCAAGTTGCAATCCTCTGATGGAGAGATTTTTGATGTTGATGTTGAAATTGCAAAATGCTCTGTGACCATTAAGACCATGTTAGAAGATTTAGGAATGGATGATGAAGAAGAGGAAGTGGTTCCCCTTCCCAATGTCAATTCAGCAATTCTGCGAAAAGTTCTGCAATGGGCCACTTTTCATAAGGATGATCCACCACCACCAGAGGATGACGAGAACAAAGGTATGATTATGGTATTTGGTATAAATAACCCTTCAACTGGGCTTTTTTCGTATATTTATATCAAACCCTCACATTTCGTCCGTCATGTTTAAATTGACATTTTTAATTGCAATTTTTGAAGTTGATATGCCCACATTACCATCCCAGAAAGTTGCCAATAAAAGTATCACAATATGCAAAGTGTACATGGCACTCTAAGCTGAGTAAAGTATAAAAAAACATATTTTTGTTGAAGTTGAAGCCAAAATGTTTATATGCACAAGCGTGAAGTAGCAAAATGTTTTTTTTTCTGCTGGGCAATTTCGGAATTAAAGAAATAATGTTGGCCAACATAAAACGTATTTTGCCTATAGGCTTATAAGTACATGTTCAATTTAATTACTTTTTATAAGATATCCCAATTTTTCGTTTTAAATAATTTGGGTTATTCCCATAAACCACAAGTCAAAAATTGTTACACTTGATTAGAATTTCTTTATCTTTAAATATTTTATTAGTAAATGGAAATTTATACATGAAAATACAATACACAGAAAATTAACATGTTTAAATATTAGTAATTATATAGTTTTGAGTTATACGCACTCAATTCATTTACATATTTTAGTGGTAAATGGAACTTTTTTTATTTAAAATATGATACACAGAAAATTAACATATTTTAATATTAGAATTAGGTATATAGTTTGAGTTATACAGGGGTGGGCATAAGTCACCTGGCAGCCTTGAAAACAGTGCATGGGTCAGTCCCACCGCTCTCGCTCGGATTTCGCGTATGTAAAGGTATATTTTTACTTGTGCGTCTGGCGGTAGCGTCCGGCGGTAACCGCTAGCGGTAGCGTACTGCTTTACTATATTTTATATGGCGCTATTTTCATTTATGCGTCTGAGCCGCGCGGCCCGACGTCCGAACGCGCGCGTCCCTGTCTCGACTGCTCATAGTAGCAGTCTAGCCGCCGACGGTCGCGCGATCGGTACAGTTTAGGTAATTGTTTTAAGTCTGTAAACGCATTTTTCGGTGTTCACTGCTTTTTTTTTACATCATGGCTCCACAATTTACTGCAAATGAAGACGAATTACTAATTAAAGAAGTTAGAAGGTATCCCGCCCTTTTTGATGCTCGTCTTGCTTTAAAAATGGGATCAACTTTTTGACGCTTTTTTCTCTGTAAAGCCAGTTCCTCTTCTTCTTCGTCATCTTTAATTAAGAGTACCTACAGCAGCGAGTTCTTTTTTATCCATCTACTGTACGAGATACTGCACTTAACTGTCGTTTCTAAACAAGCGCCAAAATGCCAACGCTTTTAGCAAAAACACACAGACGCGACCGCCAGTCGTTACCGCCGGAGGTTACCGTCGGACGCTGCCGCCAGACGCATTCAGCGAAACCATACCTTTAGGTAGCAACGCGGCCGGCTGGGCATAAGTTAGTATGCTTGTCGACCTCGAGCAATACCTCCTTATACACATACTGCACTCAGTCATACTATCTATGGACTACTGCAAATCACCAATTACTGTCTAACAGAACTGAATATGAATTATGTATTGTTGGGAAAATTTCAGACAGACCCACTGGAAGGACGATTTGGTAAATACAGGCAACTAGCTGGTGGCCATTACCATATATCGATCCGACAGTTATATGAATCAGAAAAAAGACTGAGAATTCAGTCCATATTGACACTTAAATCTCGGAATTTTGGAGAGTTCAGTATAGACAGATTCTATGAACCTCCTGAAAATGAACCTGATGAAGACTTTAACCCGGCCGAAACCGTATTCCCTAAAATAACTATAGAAAATTGCGATATTGAAGCAGTGAAGAACGAAATGGTCATAATAACCTATTTAAGCGGATACTGCTGTCACATTGCTTTAAAAAAACTAAAGTGTGAAATATGTAAAAGAGCACTAGTTTATGATGAACCCTGTATAGTTGAAGACAATTACAAACTTATTAATAATCTAGATCATGGGGGGTTATTGTACCCTCGCGAATCAGTAGTAGATATAGTGTCAACTGCTTACATTATTTTTAAGAAATTAATTCAAGACTTTGAAGATATTTTTTTGGATACTTTTAATAAAAAAGCCTTTCTGTGTAATTTACTTATTAAATTCCTTATTGAACAAAAACGTCTAGTTCCTTTTGCAGAATGTAATGAACATTCAGAACTAAGTATTGCAAAAATTATACTTAGCAGTATTTCAAATACATTAATAAGAAATTACTGTGGAAAAAAAAATGATCGCTTGGGTAAAAATAAGAAAAGAAAACTAGATACTCTTACTAAATAATTACACCTAAATTTACCAAAAAGTGACATAATATCCCGATAGTGACCTTTATTTAATGAATTAACAAATTGCATAGTCATACTTTTATCCAATGACAAGTTGTGTGACCTACTTTACGCCAACTTTAAGATTGTATGTCATGTCTATATTTTTTTTATATATAACATACAATGCTTATAGGAGATCAAAAAAACAAAAAACTTCCTGTGATGAATTGCATACAGGTACTTATATGTTTATAAGATACTTATGCTGTCTGAGGAGACCAAAAAAATATTTCCCAACCCTACCTGTTAACCAGCGAGCCGCCACTAATAGCAAGTATAGATTAGATTATTTATTTTTAAACCCTCTGTACATATAAATTTAAAAAAAAATGTTTTTTAAGCTTTTTACTACATAATATTACCACCTATAACTCATAATTATTCTATTAACCTATATTAAATAAATGGCCTAGATGTGATGACGTCACTCGGCAGCACTGAGGCATTGTTATAAGGAGGTATTGCCTCGAGACAGATCAACACCTAGTGTAAATATTTTTGCGGTATAATGAAATAAAACCAACGTTTTTAAACTTGTGTTTTCGGTTTTTAAAATTTCTTAATTTTTTTAAGTTTGTGCAAATTTGCCAGGTGACTTATGCCCACCCCTGTATGTACCCAGTTCATGTCTATTTTTTTTTGTTGCAAGTAGAATGTATTTTTGCAAAATATTGCTCTACATGGAATACTTAATATGGGTCTAGGTATAGGTAATGCTAATTTTGAATTGATGTAATAATAATATTCTTGAGTTCTCCTGGGTTTATTTTTCATTTGTGTTAAAATTAAAAAGCTATTTTATGTTAACTTTTCCTTTAATTAGTCAGTTAGTAAACGTCAGCATAAAATAACTTTTTAATTTTAACACAAACATCCGATAAACCCAGGAAAACTCAAGAATATTTGCCAAAAGTGGTCAAGAAACAATATTAAATTTATTGATGATCTGTTTTTTCATAAGTCAGTGTAGTCATTAATAGTATTTTTCTCCTGAAATCTTCAAATAATTATTTATTTATTTATTTACGGACAGCAATGCCCATTTTTAATATATAACAAATACAATACTTATATAAATAAAACTTACTACTACTATCATAAGACATCAAAAACTCAACTATAAATACACAATAATAAAACTTATCCTGCCTATACATGGTCTCGCAACAATAGCCTTCCTTTAAACCGCCTCAATGGGGTACCAAAAAAATCAAGTTCACCGAGCTCATTAGCCAAAGCTGTAGCTCTTGGAATAAATGAATTGCATGCATAATTAGTTCTATAAAGCTGCTGATGAAAAGTCTGGTTAGATCGGGTATTTCTAGGCGGGACACGAAGACCCACCCTTGACAGTAAGGTTGGACAATTAGCAATACTATTTAAAATTTTGTACAACAAGAGTAGGTCTCTATTATCCCGCCTAGTAACCAGTGGTAGCATGTTAAGCTCCGAGCACAGGGTCTCATAGTTAAAGTCTTGATTTTTAAATTTGTAGTTAATAAATTTAAGGAATTTTCTTTGCACTTGCTCGAGTCGTTGAATATGGGTGTTATAGTGCGGATTCCACAAACAGGAAGCATATTCTAGATGAGTCCTGACCAGTGCACAGTAAAGAAGCTTAAAGGAGTTTAT
The DNA here is from genome assembly GCA_963971165.1 of Philopedon plagiatum. Taxonomy (NCBI): domain Eukaryota; kingdom Metazoa; phylum Arthropoda; class Insecta; order Coleoptera; family Curculionidae; genus Philopedon; species Philopedon plagiatum. The sequence continues at coordinate 95,277,613 of OZ020192.1, read as the reverse complement.
ATTAGAAAATTCATTTGTGTGACGCTTAATAAATCCAAGCATTTGTAGTGCTTTATTTGTTATTTGTGATATATGAGGCACAAAAGAAAGTGTTTTGTCCAAGGTCACTCCAAGGTCCTTTATTGACTCAGTCTCTAAAAGAACCTGTTCTTGTATTTGATATGGAAAATCATGGGAAGAATGCAACCTGGAAAATTTGATCAATTTGCATTTGGAAATATTCAAGTCCATGTGATTTACGTCACACCACTCGACAAACCTGTCTAAATCATTCTGAAGATCAACACAGTCATTATAACCCCTGATCACATTATAAACCTTCATATCATCTGCAAAAAGAGAAAATTTACTTGAACGAAAGCACTCACCAACATCATTAACAAATAGATTAAAAAGAAGTGGACCAATGTGAGATCCTTGCGGGACTCCAGAGGGGACAGGTATCTCTGAGGACACAAAGTTGTTAACGCGGACTAACTGACGACGGTTACTCAGATAACTCTTGACCCATTGAAGTACTGATCCGGAGAGTCCCAGTGCTTGCAATTTTCGCAGTAGTATCCCATGAGGGACCCTGTCAAAGGCCTTGGAAAAATCTGTGTAAATCGAATGTACCTCAAATCCTCCCTCCAAGGCCCCAAACAAGGTATCGACATAGGACACTAGATTCAATTCCGTGTTTTTACCCACACAAAAACCAAACTGTTGATCAATTATCAGGGACCCTAAAAGTGCCGTCAAATTGTTGGCTATAATTTTCTCAAAGATTTTAGGGATAGTACTAATTATGCTAATAGGCCTATAGTTTTGGACATCAGCCCTATTGCCAGATTTGTGAATAGGAACAACAAAACTTATCTTCCAAAAGTCTGGAAAAATTCCCATGTTCAAGGACCTATTAAAAATTATCTGCAGAGGCTTGGCCAAAACAAAAGCACACTTCCTGAGCAGAAAGGGATGTATGCCGTCAGGGCCAGGACCCTTATTGCAATCCAGACTACTCAGTTCAGTATACACATCAGAAAGAGATACAGAAAACGTATGAATATTTAGATCATTATCAGAAAGTACCTCATGAGGTTCAACTTCTGTATTGGAATAAACTGTCCCAAAATAATCGGCAAAAAGCTCAGCGGCATCTGGACCCATAGGCATCTGAATATCATTGAAAAATAATTCAGAAGGTAAACCACTAAGCTGACGTTTACTATTCATGAAATTCCAGAACTGTTTCATACTACTGTTAAGACCTGACTCAGTATCCTGCACAAAACCTCTATAGCAGCTTCTTGACAGCCTAACACATTGAGCACGCAATTCGGAAAACACAGCATAATCACAGTCTGATCCCGAAGACTTAAATTTCTTATGAGCAATCTTTTTTTGGACTGTCAATTGATTAAGTTCCTGTGAGAACCATCTAGGAAACTTTCTGGATGACACTTTTTTCAGAGGGACAAAAGACTGGATAGCGGAGTACAATTCATCATAAAATATTCCAAGCATGTCGCTTATGTCGTCATGCTCAGCAAAATAGGTTTCCCAGGGTATAGAAATAAGGTAATTGTTAAGCAAATCAAAATTTGCTGACTTAAAATCGTAATAAAAGTTTGATGCTTGAGGACTTACATCTTGGGAAGAATGGTGAGGCAGGTCGATAAAGAAGGCCACTGGAGGATGGTTATTATCAACATGAAGCACAGGATGGGCATTCGATACATTCACGACATGGTGGCTTAAAACTAAATCTAAAATAACATTATTTACATTGTATACATTATTTGATTGGAACAAATTATGATAGGCGCAAAAGTCCGATATAGTAGCAACGATTTCTTGTGATTGTGGAGGAATATAAACATTACATCTTGGTGTCGCAACAGAGCAGTTATCGCCATTGGACCAGGAGGCCGAAGGTAAGTTGAAATCGCCTACTAAACAGAATTCTGTCTTAGGATACTTATTAGACAAGAGGTCCACATTTTCAAAGAAACATAAGTAGTCCTGAAGTGGAGAATTTGGTGGTAAATATATTCCACATATAATAAGTCTAGGTGTACTGGCACCAACAGCAACAAATACCTGCTCGATATTATCTGAAGAAGGCAATATTCTGCAAGGAATAGAATTCCCAATCGCAATAAGAACACCACCCATACACTTCTTGGTGCTTGTTAGACTGGATCGATCTTTACGGAAAATGATGAAGTCTGTAAGTCCAAGTTCTGAATCTAGGATGTCATTAGATAAGTTTGTTTCAGTTAAAACCAGCACGTCGTGATCGCTATCAGCTACGCCAAACATCAGATCGGAAAGTTTAGTTCTCAAACCGCGCACATTTTGGTAGTAAACACTGTAACGGTGGCAACTGGGAGGAGCAATATGCTGTCCGTGTTCAATTAGTTTTCCGGAGAGTTAATTATAGTTGGAACACCCCCCCTATACTTAATTTGAACGCTCTCTCCCTTGGTTTTCCGTTCATTGTAGTCAGCCCTGACCGACTTTTCAATTGCCCTTTGCTTCGGGGTAAGATCAAAATTAATATAGACCTTCCTGCCCTTTAGTTTTTGGTACTGCCGAACAAGATTCTGCACCTCATCAGAAGAATTCAGAACAACTTTGAGGGCTCTAAAACCATTAATATTCTTTTTCCCAACTCTGACATGACGGATAATGGGCGGAGGTTCGCTGCTCAACAATGCCATCAGAGTGGAAATTTCGCTGTCGTCGTCGCCAGTCTCAGGAACATTGTACAGCATAAGGTTCCTTGATCTGTTGCACCGATCGCTAATCTCAGTCCAAATATCGTTCTCTGGAGGGGAGACAGTAGAGTCAGTTGCTCCAGCAACACTATGTGAATTATTCGGTTCTCGTACCTCCTGCAGTTTAGCCTTAATTTCCTCGATGTCATCAAGTACTGAGGAGAGTCTAGAGACGTCATCTCTTATTGCTTGAACTTCCTGTTCGACTATGGATACACGATCCACTAGGCCCAGTATTTTTCTTACATCAGTCAAACAATCCTTACAGTAAAAAGGTAAAATGCGTTTACTCAACAGAACTGCTCTGATTTCGGTGGAGCTGATATCACTACATGACTGACATACCACCCTTTTACAATGGTCGCAAGGAAAACCAAATGTCTCCCCTGATTTTTTCGGTTCCTTAAAGATCACTGATGTATTACACTTTGTACAGAATCCAGACATTATGAACAATGTTAAACTATAATTTAACAAATAACAGTTAACGTTAGCGTTAGTCGCGCTAAAACTCTTTATATGGGTACACTCACAAAAAACCAAGACAAATTTAAATTTAATGATAATTTTTTCCGTTTTTAAAGTCCTCTTATCAATAATACAATAAACATCGACAGGACTATAGGATTTAGTGAATGCACCGTTATTAATAAGATTACTACACCAAAAGTCACTGTACAAGAAAACAAACTAGATGTTATTGTAGATTGCAATTTTAGCAATTCATATACTGAAATTCACAATATTTGAGAGACTATAGACCACTCAAACGCGGACATTAAGCGGAGCCGAACGTACGCGTGTTCTTATAGTTATTGAAGTCTGAACAACCATTATTGTAAAATAGTTCAGAACACAATTTTGAAAATTTAATAAATAGAGAGTTTTAAATTTTAACTTTTACCTTTTAGGAATTATATTTGATGATGATTGCAGACATAAAAGTTAAATCATTAATTTATTGTTCTGTTCTTGGGTATCATTTTTATAAAGGATCAAACTTCAAAATTAGAAATTGCCTACTTTAATATGGTATGTGGGTAAGATTGTTTAATTTGGACAATAAAATGGAGGTATTATTATGTGTATTAAAGTTTGAGTAATACATCATTTTACAGATTTGCCACCTTTTGTATGTCAGCCATATGTATTAGGGCTTGCAATCCCGGGATCCCGTTAAAAATTCAATCCCGGGATTGGGCACTTAAATCACGGAGTAAATAAAGTTTAAAATATTAGCAATTTGTATTTATAATAATGTGACCACACCAGTGCTTGGCGACGTCGCCCGACAACGTTCTCGAACACGATATACTGGTACCTAACTCACTCAGCTTTTTAGTGAGAGACTTTTCAGAGGCAGGAAAGTGAGGAATTGTCTTTGAGTCATTAAAGCCGGACAATGGAGAGGAACTTATATATTTGTATCATAACCTTCCTATTCTAAATCACCAGATTAAATAAGAATTAATAGTGACTATATTATTACTGTTTTACTTATAATAAATTGAAATAAATACTTACATTAGTTCTACTCTTACCAGTACCTACTTAGTACTTATGTTAAAAATTGTAAAATATGTTTATTATTAGATATTGGGTTCTTGGCTACTTTTTTAATGGTACCATCTTTTAGTTTTTAGTTAAGGATAAGTAAAAACGTCCTTTTCCCTATTTTTTATTAATTTTTATTACTCGACTGAGTAGTGAATATAAAACCGAGTACCGAGTACTCGTTTCTCGGTAAAATATTTGCCGAGCACCGAGTACTCGGCCTACTCGGTGCAGCCCTAAAGTCAATCTTCCTTTTTGAATTCAAATGTGTACTTAATTTTTACTTTAAATATGTTTTGCAAAAATTTATCATAGGCACTAAGTATGTGAACTTTTATATTGCAGAGAAGAGGACTGATGATATCTCCTCTTGGGATGCAGATTTCTTAAAAGTAGACCAGGGAACTCTGTTTGAATTAATTCTTGCTGCGAATTATCTCGATATTAAAGGTCTCTTGGATGTTACTTGCAAGACTGTTGCTAATATGATCAAAGGTAAAGCACCAGAGGAAATTCGCAAGACATTTAATATTAAAAATGATTTTACTGCCTCTGAAGAAGACCAAGTTCGTAAAGAAAATGAGTGGTGTGAGGAAAAGTAAATTAGTTTTAGGCTATACTGTATTATATAGTTAGATTTTTATTTGAATTTTTTTAGTACCTTGTTCTCGAAATGTTTTTCCTTAAATTATTGTGTTGATCTAGTATGTTTGCTTTAGTTTTCTTCAACAGCCAGAGTAGTTGCAAAAACACATATAACCTTTCAACAGAGTACGTTTTTTGAGACACATTCAAAAAATTCTTGTTTGTAATGTTACACTTAACCCTTGCGCCTATTTGGCTATGAATTGTAGTTTCCGATTATATTATAACCTGCAAATCATTCATTAAATATGGCTGTTTCTATTGAGAAATCCTAGAAAGTTTTTGTGTAGTGTTATTTTTTTATTTGATAACTGAATATAAATAAATAAAAAAACTGTTTTTTAATACGATGACAAGATTGATAAGTTAGGTATTACACATTTCTTCATTCAAAATTTTGTATTTTAATATCAGGTTAGGTCACCAAATTCCGCACTTCATTTTGTTTTTGGCTACAATACTTATAATTTTGGATTTTAATGGTAAAAATCACCAAAGGGTCAGCTAATATTAGCAGCTAAAAAAATATGTGTCTCTTCGACGATTTACCCGTACACCAAATTTTATTAAAATCAGTGATGACCAGTTTTGTCTCTGAGGCAGGTGGAAGGGGAAGAGTAGTGTTACTGGAGATTGCACACTATTTGCAGATTAACATTAAGGCGAGATTCTAAAACCAATTTATACTATGTAACGGATTTTTAAAAAATGCCCCCCTATGTATTACGCCACAGCAGAGAAGTAGTGATGGAAAAAAAACGCGAAAAAGCATGATTTTTTTTTTCAAGAAGTCATTATTTAAAAAACGCGCCAGAAAGTGATGCGGGTGCACCTATCCTGTTCGCACCTCCAAAACTTTGATAAGTACCCACAAATTTACAACCCTCCACCATATGAACAGAATTTTTGGCCATATGCTGAATTGGGCTTAAGCACCCCTGAATTTGACTGCCCAACTACACCTGTGTATTGGCGACCTAGGGTTGCCAGACGTCCCGAATTTATCGGGACAGTTTCGATTTCAAAGGGTCCCGCGTCCAAACAGACTAAATTACTTAATCATAAATTTATGACATGAAATATGAAATTTCATAAAAAAATTTATTTTTGCTTATTGTATGCTTTTTCTGTTTATTTATTAAGTACTGGTACAAAAAAATTTGCGTCCCGATTTTTTGCCCCAAATCCCGATTTCTAAAGCAGCTTTTAAACGCTGATACCCGATTTTGATGATGTTGGACCTAGGCAACCTTAGGCGATACTCCAATGTGTGTGTTTTGTGCAATCACATGAATGTGATTTTTGAGCTTGCATCTACTTTACAACCTGTGTAATCCTGGAGCTAATATTGTACAAAGCTACACACATGTCATCGCTTACTTTGAATGTATTCCGAGACTTATTTTTAATTACAAGCAAAGCAGAAAATCCTTGTTCACATAAATAAGTCTTGGAGAAGAGCATAAGATAGCGCCAAGTAATTCTCCGAATTTCAGTATATGAAATTGCTTTTTTACACCAAAACTCCTCAAGGGAAACAGACTCAAACGCGTCCTCACAGTTGTAATTCATTTTGTAATTCGATAAGCCCTTCCTGGACTTCTTCAGCAACCTCGCCAATATTAATGCCAAAAGGGTATCGAATCAGCTTTCAGATATCTTTCGATCGATAAACGATTGAATGTACAGTAAAATGAATAAATGTTTAAATGTTTCGCGGACCATATTTTAGTTCTCGCGGACCACCGGTAAAGAACCACTGCTTTAGTCAGTTGATAATTTTGACGTTTTAACGATTATTTCTCAGTTAATTGCTAGGTCCCTGGATTTGACCCCTTTGACGTTTTCTTGTGGGGTTTTATAAAGAACGAAGTGCACCTACAACTTTATATGATATGAAAGACGGAATCCGCTTTGCCTGCTTATTAGTGACACCTGAAATGTTACAGTGGGTACGAAATTCATTTAGAAAAATGGCGAGGACGTGTTTACAAGTTTAAGGGAGACATTTCGAACAACTTCTCAAGCATGACGGACGATAACTAAGTTGAAGTTAAATGGTAAATATTTTTTTTATTTTATTACCTAATAAATCGTAATTGCGTAACCGAAAGAGCAATTAAAAAAAAGTTGTACACGTAGTTTTCTACGCAGATTCGAATGTTATAAACAAAAGTACATCATCCCATTTAAAATTCCAAAGTTACCCTCACCCCCCAAAATAGGCAGAGGGGGTGAATGTCAAAAATATGTTTAAATATGTCCCCCTCTCTCCCTATTAACTCACTAAAATTTCATGAAAATTTAAACCGCCCCTAGGTTTCTGCGCCCAGTTTACCTAATGAATAAATTTTCTTTAATGACTTCGCGCCCACTTTACCTCCGTCGGTGCGAAGAATCTAAATTTTCATTGAAAGCTTTAGGTACATAGATCAAAATCCTTTTTTCAAATCTTACGTTCTTGAAAAGAAACAATCGAAAAATACTATTTAAAATTGCACACCCTAAGTACGCGCCTAAGTTCCATAATACCAGCTTACTGTGGAACTCTACTCTCAGAGAAATAATGCTTCAATTAGACAAAATTTAATTTTTTAAGTTCACCCTGTACGTATCTGGGGGACCAGAAGGGCCTTTATTTATATCAACGGTACAAGCTTTATCTACATACAAAATATGATTTTTGTAAAATGAGTTACAGCAACAAGAAATACAAATTAAATTTTTAATTTGCTCGCCCTGTATATATTTCACCGGAAGTTTAGTTGTTTTCGAGCTAGGTTACAGCCAAAACGGGGAAATCTAAAATAACCTCTACAGTTGATTTTTCCACGAATACCTACAATACTTCCTTTAGCGAGGGAAGCAAAAATTAACAACGAGAACACACTGGAATAAAGGAAAGATCGAATTCCGGCGACGTGAAATTTCTTTGATGAATTTTATGTCTACCCCTCGGGCCAACTATGTCTACCAGGAAAGCCTATGGTTTTTTAGAGAAAATAACTGAGCAGCAGTGGCGGCTGGTGAAATTTCGAAGTTGTATATCTGTGTTCCTACGTACAGGACCCGAACCAAATTTAGGGGTTTTAATAATGAGCCCACTGGGAATGTTTTGGTAAAGAAAAAAACATTTTGTAATTCGCGGAAAAAAAGTTAAATTTTTGGTGTGCCCCTCCTAAGAAAAAAATGAACACGTCTAGGTATTTTATTTATTATTTTTTTAAAACAAATTTTACATCATTTTGTCGACAGTTTTTAAATTTTGAGAGAAAAAAATGTGTTAGTAGAAAGTTATAGTCATTTGAATTTTTTTTAAAATTTTATTTTAGACTTAAAAAAATTCAAATGACTATATCTTTCTACTAACACATTTTTTTCTCTCAAAATTTAAAAACTGTCGACAAAATGATGTCAAATTTGTTTAAAAAAAAATAAATAAAATACCTAGACGTGTTCATTTTATTCTTAGGAGGGGCACACCAAAAATTCAACTTTTTTTCGCAAATTACAAAATGTTTTTTTTCTTTACCAAAACATTCCCAGTGGGCTCACTATTAAAACCCCTAAATTTGGTTCGGGTCCTGTACGTAGTAACAGAGATATACAACTTCGAAATTTCACCAGCCGCCACTGCTGAGCAGTACATCGAGAAGACTATGTCACAACTGTTTGTAAGTAGAGACGGTTGTGGCTATCCTCAGCAGCAACAATATTAATAAATTATAGTTTAAAAATCTAAAAAACACGCTTTTATGAGTAGGGCACTAAAAAGTTAAAAATAAATATTTTCCTTTTATATTTAACAGAAAACCGGGGGGTGCAGTACGCGCATCGTGCGGAAAGTAGGTCAACTTACAAACTGCGCCTCCCTTTACTCCGCACAGATCATACCCCGGTTTCTGTTAACTGTAAAACATTTGGTCTTTAAATAGGTAATTAAATTTAAAAGCGCGGGGCGCACTTACATATATAGCGGTCTAGGCAACATTACATTTTGTTTATTATGCCTAGACCTCTATCTAACTGCGCACTACGCTTTTAAATTTAATGACCTATTTAAAGATCAAATGTTTTATAACTGTACAAGTTAACAGAAAACCGGGGTATGCATGTGTGCGGAGTAAAGGGAGGCGCAGTTTGTAAATTGCTTTACTTTCCGCACGATGCGCGCACTGCACACCCCGGTTTTCTGTTAACTATAAAAGGATAATATTTATTTTTAGCTTTTTAGTGCACTACTCATAAAAGCGTGTGTTTTAGTGAATTAGGTTTGAAAAATACACGAGGTCCCAAAAATAAAATTAATTTTTTATTATCGACTTTACAACAAAAGTACCTATATCTTCATAAAAAGTTCTACATTGTAAAAAAAAGCATGGTTATTCAAAAACTGGATGTAGGACAATACAGGATGACTCAAAAATTTGAAAGAACATTTAAATTTTGAGCCACCCACTATGTCCTAGAGAAAATTTTTGAATAAATGTAGAACAACGTAGAACTTTTTATGAAGATATAATTTTTTTGTAATGGCGATATTAAGAAATTAATTTTATTTTTGGGACCTCCTGTATGTTCCAAACCTAATTCACTAACATGAAAAAATGTCCTCTAGTAGGTATATTTGCAGTGCCAGTTTACCTTTAACTAACGATTTTATGTCTAGCTTCACGTGAATTAGGACTTTTACATTTTTGGCCAGCCACCGCTGCTGTATGTACTAGATCAAATTTTTGAATGGCAATGTTATTTTTATAAAGAAAGACTTTTTTTGTAAAATCAATAATAACAATTTTTCCATTTCGAAGACATGCTGTATATTTTTTTAATGAAAAAGAACATTTTTGTATTGTCACCGGAATTGCATAAGTATGCAAAGTTTCAAATCGATACGATATTTAGAAGTGAGTGAAAAGTGAGTTGTAAGATTCCATTACAATGTTACAAGTCGAGCTAATAAAAGCGTGTTAATGATAAATAAAAATGAACAAAATAGTAGAGATGATACCTGATTTACTACTCTAAATTTTTTATAAACCTACTTTTTGTTTTGAGCTCGATCTCACTGTTGCCAGCGAATTTGAATAGCCCTTCGCTTTTCTCTCCATCGTAAATGTACCATGATCCGACCCTGTTGTCGAGAGAACAGGTGAACTAACATCGAACAGGTAATCAGCGATCGAGTTGGCTGCGACTAGCGAACATCAAAGAAGGGGAAAACAATCCGCGTGCGAGTCATGCCAATGCCTTCTTCAAAGTTTCAAAGCTCAGTAAGCTCAGTTGTTTTACGGTAACAAAGTATTAGTTTATGAAATAATATCGTGAAAGAATTCGGAACAATCGTTATTTGCAGTTTTCTGAATTATGTCTTGGCGAATTGAGTTTCAGAAATGACCCAAGAAGAATTTCCGGGTTTCTAGCAATCAAACAATTGATAAAACTTCTGGTTAGTTGTTTGTTTGAACAAAATTACACAAGCAAATCCCTAGTGCACTATTTTATTGATTAAGTTTTTATGGACTTTCCTTAACACCGGGTTTATTTGTTGATCACAGTGATTTTGGATCGTGTGGAAAATTTGCGGCGCTTACGTGATTTCATTGACCTAAAGGGTAAGTTTTTATTGTCTTATAAAATAAAACTGTGTAAAAACAATAGGTCATCTAAACTAAAATTTTTAGAAATTTAAAAGAAGTGTGACTAATTTGGGTAAATAAGATTAGTAAACTATGCCTCTTTAAAATTCGCAATGTGAAATGATATTTTTAATTTATACATGACATAAAGCTGCCGGCTAAGAACAATAAATGTTTTATTGATACCTATTTAAAAGTTCTTTCGCTGCTGCTAAAAAATCGGTAAAAACTTTAGTTTTTACTTATTTTCATTCTTCGGTTCTTCGACACTTTGCTGTGATCCAGTTTACGTTTCTTCCTCATTAATCTCATTATTCTGTTCATGTGTTGCTTTGATTTTAGCAGTGTGCGGCTAGTTTGATGAATTCAAACGATTGATATTTTTTGATTGAATCCTAAGGTTGTGCAAAATTTTGCGATATGTATTATGCACGTTTATATGTAAATGATCATGATCAGTCAGTTATAATCATGGCATCTATAAGAAGAATAAAAAACATTGGCCTGTTAATTTTTAACTGAAATTTCTACAAAATATCCATGTTTTGTGATTTTGAATTTATGCACTGCAAAATGTACGCAAATCGTTTTTATCTGTACTAGTATATAAAAGAGTAAATTGACTGACTGACTGGCTCACTCATTCATCAACGCCCAGCCAAAACTAATAATGCTAAAAAGTTGAAATTTTGCACACAGTTTTATTTTACGCCGTACGGGTCCACTAAGAATGGATTTTGCAAAACTCGCCCTCTAAGGGGATAAAAGCAACCCCTCAAAAATTAAATTATTTTTTAAATACTATTTCCTAAAAAAACTACCAAGTTTTAAGGAAAACGCTAAAACATGCCAATTTTAGTTTATTTTTTACATAAGACTACTTTTTTCGTATTGGAATATAACCCCTAGGGCATAAAAACACACCCCTATCACTGATTTAGCATTTTGCATATATATGTATATAATATGTTAATTTTAGGGTGTAGGGTTTCGATAAGAAGGGATTTTTTAAAACTCAAATTTGAAAGGGTTGAAACAAGCCCTAAGGAGGTAAAATGGGGGCTCAAAGTTTGTAATGAAGTAAAATTGTTTTCCGCAGATGAAGTCGCGGGCGCAAGCTAGTATCAGATAATTGAGGGTCTGTGCGGTGGACACTTTATTTTACATTTATTGGTGGAAAGATGCAGTGTGAATATAAACAGTTATTTTTCAAATATTACAATAATTTGAGTACCTACCTATCTTTTAAACTGATTAAATTCGAGTTCGGCAGTGTCACGATGGTTTGTTCAAAATGAGAAATAAATATACGCACATGCTTTCTTCTCAAGACTTGGAGGATGCTACTCCACGACAGTTTGTATAAATCCCCCAAAAAAATTCCCGCATATTATGACAAACCTACCATGAAGAAATTTAGATTTTTAGCAAATTCATGAAGAGAGAGGCAAAGTAGGCGTTCGAGTTGGCTATTAGGACCTTGTACCAAAAAAACATCAACAGTTGAGTTTTGGGAAAGTTCGAAAAAAGGTCGACAGTTTAATTCGACGTAGGTAATAAAAGTTAGACCAGTTATAAAAAAAAACGTTGACAGCTTTGCTCGGAGAGAATTAAAAAAAAAAAGTTAGACAATTTTGGATTTTTATCGTCGCATAGTTGGATATCACCCCCCCCCCCCCCCCCCCAACATAGTGCTTTCGATACGCCCATGAAAACAAATTGCAGAAATAATAGAATACCCAACTCATTCATAAGTTTTTAATAACGTTACATATGAACAATGACAGGACAAAACTTGTCAACACTTAACTGATCAACTAGAAGAATAAATTTAAACAAATACCTACTAGCTACTACACGTCTGAGGCTTTTTTATTGATCCCGGAGGATATTTATTTTAAATTGTTTCAGTCAATACAGATTCAGTGTTTAAGTAATATAGGTGTAAAAAAGATGTTTCAAAGTAGGTTTTACTTTTTACGTAAAATTTAATGTAGCGTGGTAAATATAGAAGTAGAAAGCTGATTTTTGCAACTATGACTACAGCTTTTAAAACAAAAGAAATAAGAAGAAGTCTACTGTAAAAATCAATTTTACTTTTATTATTGCTTCTTTAATTTCATGGATGAGTCAATCCCAAGCGATTTTGTCATTTTGAGTTGGATATTTGATCGCGTTTGGGGAAACGGAACAACTCACGTGTGCTTCCGTTGTCCACTGAAATTAAAACAGAAGTTATTTTAAATTTGTTTCTGCGTTAGTATAGAATGTAGATTATTCAAATAACATGACACAATGAGTTAAACTAAATAAGAGGAACGACAAGGTAATTATTAAAATAATTGTGAACATAGACGATAGCTGGCAACATTGCCATTTTCCTCTCTTTCATTTAGATTTATGCTAATTTTCCTTGCTAACCATATTCAAGGCAGTTATAAACCGTATTTGAAACGCAGCATCATCGATTAAATTCTCAAGAAAATGAATATTTTTGAACCGTTGACAGCATCCTGCACAGTCGCGAGGAATATGACACTCTCGTTTAGCGGTCTGCTACTTGACGAGTTCAAAAGTTTCTTGAATTTCTCAGTAACATGAATTAAAATTTATCCATTACTTTGCTAGGCCAAAGGTTTATTTATTACTTTGCTCTAGAACCTTTTCAAGGCCAAATTATATGGAAGAACTTGTTGAAAGCTTAAACATAACGGCCAGAATCTTCCACGCTAGTCCGGTCTAATTTGACAACCAAAAGTTGATTTAAACTGACAAGTGTAAGAATAAAACATCTCAATTTTATACTGTGAATTTAATTCTGAGCTTTTTCGCCGATTTATAAAGAACAGAGCAATTTTAGTTCCTACGTATGTTCGACAATAATAGAATAATAGTTGATGAAAATCATTTGGAAACCAAGCAAATCGCTGAACTATCAGAATAATTCATAAGTTTTTAACGGCGACTTATTAACAATGACAGGATAGGATAAAATCCTGTCGAAACATAACTGAATGATAAACTATAAGATCTTAATTTAAACCAGTACTAAATAAATCTTAAACCTTCATAGTGAATCTAAACGGAAATTTTTTTATTTACACCACTTGACAAATGTAGGAATCAAGAAATCACTTCCCACATGGATGTCGCCTTTTTCGTAGCAACAAAGAATGTGGTATTAAAAATTAATCTTACCGTTTTTCAGTTGGGTGGCTGTTTCATAATCCATGGATATTAAATTTTATTTTAATTTGAACTTGGACGATACTGTCGTCGATTTTAGAATAGCTGTTCCAAGTAAAATTGAAATATTCTCCAATAATTCAAAAAGTTCAAACGCCGAGAGATACTGAGAGATCGTTTAGGAAAGAACATTTTCGTACTCTAATGACCACAAAATATATAAAGATCGGCAGAAACTTGGAAAAGAAATTATTGAACGATTTACAATACTTCATAGAACGAAAAAACTATAAAACATTACAACATATTTTATGTAAAAAAGATTTGTTTACCCTGTACATAAGATAAAATGTGCACCTGGTTGTGCGAACAAAAGAGCTATGCAGTTAGATTACACACATAGAAAAATAGTCAATTTATTTTTATTTAATTTCCCACCCTTTTTAAAAATTTAACGTTCACATTCCTTCAAAGGATTTAAGATTTAGTACTGGTTCAGTTAAGATCTTCTGGTTGATCAGTTAGGTTCTGACAGGTTTTTGTCCTAACAATGGTAATAAGTCGTCATTAAAAACTTAAGAATTATTTTAATATTTCAGCAATTTACTTGGTTCCCCAATGATTTTCATCGTGAAATGTGTTGACTAGAATGAATTTAGTTCTCTTATTGTGGAAAGTATCGTAAGATAAAAAAAACGTCCTCAATGTGTGCCGTGGAATCAATCAAGCATATCTTGAATTATTACGCTTGAAGGGTAATATACATAGGTAAAAGGTATAGGTGAATGAAAAATAAAACTGTCAAGTTGTGAAGTTTTTATTTTTACGAAAATTGCATTATTGTCATTGTCATTTCATAATAGAGAATTTAAAAAAGGAATTGCTGCTGGTACCGGCAGCAATCATGGCGCCGGCGGCGGCGGCCCTAACGATAGATTTGCTGGGTGCCGGCACCGGCAGCCGAGCTGGGTGCCGGACTTTGGAAAATTAATTTCAAACTAAGATCAGAATCAGAATACCTTAATTCAATCAAAAAATAATAATTTATTATAGTGTAAACTTTAACGAAACTTAAATCTTGCTACAAAAATATAACAGTTATTATTATTTATTCTTATTATTTCTTATATTTTATTCTGCGAAATTATGAGTAGATATAAGAAACATAAACATCAAACTGTTCTCAAAATTAAGGCTTCGCTTTCTTAGCCCTTTTGCGATTCAACCCTAATACTGTATTTCCAAGTCCCTTCGAACATCCTCGTTTTTTGACTTTTCGTGGCATACAATTAAAATTTTCATATGAAGAAAGTTTATCACCTACTTTCATATTTATAGTTTTTACGCTAAGTTAAAACAACACAATGTTTACCTACATATCATTTAAAAGACGTAGCTATTATTATTTCATGTTAGAACTGCAGGCATTCTGTTTTGGCCGTATCTGGACTACGGCGGCGCCGGCAACCGAGAAATTTGGTACTCGGGTGCCGGCACCGGTATCCATGCATCAACATTTTTGCTGCCGGCATATACAACAAAGAACCTAAAAATTATAAATTTAAACTAAATGAGAGACGTGTCCACCTTTTACTTCCAAACATGTTCTCGTTCTTCTTTTTAAAGCATCAAAAACATTGGTGAACACTTGGGGGGAATCTTCAAATTTATTTGTAATTCTAGCCCGTAGGTCTTCTAAATTTTCACAAGGGGGTTTGAAAACCGAGTTTTTGAGGTGGCATATTACGACTAATGACTCGGTCTTCAAAAAATGTTTCCAAAAAATTTAAGTTATCAAGAGTTAGGTTGGTGCGCCGTCCTGCTAGAAGTATCCTTGTCGCATCTCTTCATCGTCTAATAGTTTAATACCATTTTTTTTATCTTCTAACAGCCCACAAAGACCGAAGTTTAAGTACTATGTACCGTGGATGTACTGGGGAATCGACTCACACATCCAGAGCTGGAAACATCCGTAGGGATTTCACCAGCCCTTTAAGAGGATGTGTGGGGTGGTACCACCTCGGCCGAGGAAAAATTCCTCTACCACCTTAAAAATTTTCTAAAATTTTATTACGGTAGGTATCGCGCCGAAATTGATCAACTCCACATTTTCATTTGTTGAGAATTTACATAACCAGAGATTTAAAGCCATGCCTCGTCAGTAATTTTTTTTATTATTATGCAAATTACCCATAAACCACTCTGAAAATTGCATTCGCTGCGGTTTGTTGTTTGGTAACAATTCTTGGACTGAACTTAGACGATAAGCGTGCATATGCAGGTCACATTTCAGGATTGCATTGCAGGTTCCGTAGGATGCATTTACTTGCTGGCTTAAACGCCGAATAAGGGTTTGTGGATGTTCATTAACAATTTGCCTCAATTC
Organism: Philopedon plagiatum; assembly: GCA_963971165.1. Classification (NCBI taxonomy): domain Eukaryota; kingdom Metazoa; phylum Arthropoda; class Insecta; order Coleoptera; family Curculionidae; genus Philopedon; species Philopedon plagiatum. The sequence goes on along the minus strand of OZ020192.1, from coordinate 95,261,441 downwards.
ACCTACTTCTTGTGCAGTGCGAACTTTTGGTCTCCCATTGCCTTCCTTTCTATTCACACTTCCTCTTTCTCTAAACAAAGCCACAGCAGATCTAGTCAAAAGGCAAAACTGGTCGAAATCCATTACTATATGTGTGGAAAGTCTGTTTGAAAATCTTGAATAGCGTCCCGTGTTGACTAAACCCTGGAACTGGCCATCAACCCTTCTACCATTTCTAAAGTAATTTTCGATCATAAAAGCTTTTTGTTCTGTCGTAATTACCATATTTAATTTTCACTTATAATCTCCTAAGTGCTTGAATTATTGCCGGAAATTTTTCGAGTACATGAATTTTGTGAAAATCATCCCGAGTCGCGCAGCGACGAGGGTAGTTCGGTAAGAAAATTTCACACACATACCTATGTATTTTCATGTTTTATACACATGGTACAGCTAAGTTTCAGCACATTATAGCTTAACAGAGATGGCTTTCACACAAAACGTCGTTAGTTATTTATCATTATTTCATTGACAGTTTAACCAGTTTAAGATCGATATTTTTAATGTGAAAGTTGTTTTCGAGGTTTTTGAAGAATAAGATTATAGAGAATGGAAAAATACCACAAATATACATTATGGGTATATTGCGAAGAACTTTGTGAAGTTAAAAAAAGCCACCCAAAATTGCAAATACTTACCATACTTCATTGAGAAGTTTAAGATGGAGAAAACCCAAAATAAGAAGTTACTCAGCGTAGTACAAAGAAATCTACTGGAAGTTTCAACCAAGTTTTCACGAAATGGGAAAGATAAGTTTCAAAATATGTATTATATTTATGTAGTCAAGCACAGACATTTAATTAATATAATTTCTTCACCGATGTATTCACCTTTGAAACGCGAGGAGTTTTCAAAATATTTTGAAACACATTTGAAATATATAAATGATTTTTTTATAATTATCTCGTTTAATAAGAAAAATAAAATTCCATTTTTATATAAAAGCAAAATGTCAAATATGATAATATTATTATGTCAATAATTTGACAGAAAAATTTCCACTTATTAATTTCGCCCAGGGTACCCTAGAGGATAAAAATTTCCGGAAATTTTTTGGGTTGCAATGGTAACGAAATCAAAAACCAACTTCTGATTGGCTAAAAAAGTGACGTCTGAAATTTTCTTAAAAATAAAAACTTCAGAACTTCACAGTTCTATTTTCCATTCACCTATTTTTACCTGTAACCGGAGAGCTACTGAACCCTGTTAGTAACGGTATTTACACATGTCTGGAAAATTGTATATTGACGATTGAAGCGCAACCATAAGTAAAAGTCATGACCTGTTAAGTCTCACCCGGTCGCGTCATCAACCCCTGTATTTTTGAAAATGTAAAGAAAATAAACTTAAGTTACAAGCTTCAAACTTTAATATGTTTGAATTTAGACCTAACAAAATACAAAAGAAATTGCCAGGCGATTCTGAAAGTCGCACGCACCTGCCAGGTGATTCTAAATGTGCTCTGTGCAGGGCATAAAATTAACATTGTCCTAGACGGTTCCAATTTTTACAGGCTCTATTAAACGATTTAACGTAAATATATTCAAGACCAGGCGATTCCGACGGTCGCAAGGGCCCACCAGATGCGGAGAAAGATCAAGGGAGTGCGATAGCGAGAAGATTGGAGATGCTAGGTTGCACCTAATTTCATTAATAAAAACAACCTACTTATGCAAAACACAATTAGTGAATAAGTGGTATTAGATAGTGTTTCAATTAGAACAAAAACACAAAACTTAATTTTTTAATTTGTTTACCCTGTATCCTGTATCTATGACACCGAAAATGCCTTTATTTAGAACTACGGTAAAAACCTAAGCTCTACTAATACAAACTATATATCTGCAAAAATAAATCGTTTTTGAGTTAAAAAATTGGTAATTATTTTTTTAAGTTGGTCACCCTATATATATACAGTGAAAGCTCTCATAAGCGGACATCGACGGTTAGAACTTTTTTGTCCGCTTATGGGAGCTGTCCGCTTATGAGAAAATACAAATCAAAAAAATGTAAAGAATCAGAAATAAGCGACAAACTTACTGTGTATTAGTGTGTACGTTTTATTTTTATTTTTTTTATTTAAATATACTTGAAGAACATAATATGTATGCATATTTTACGAAGTTCAAAAACTAAATCTAATAATAACAGAATTTAAGGTTACACACAATAAAACAGCATTGTATTAGTACATAATATAATGTTTGAACATACCAAAAAACTTATTTTTTTACAAAATGTGAGATTTTTGTCTGTTTTATTTATTTACACCTTTCTTGTAGAAGGCAATTTTGAAAATGCGACTCAATATTTTTTAATTGTTCGAACGCAACAAAATGTTCTTTTGAAAACTTTTTAGATTTTCAACAACTTTTAAGGCGTCGGCATAGGAATTTATAGGTCCAGAATCTTCTTTTTCATCATCACTTTCTTGCATAACTAAAATATTATCTACATCATTTTCGCTTTTATTTTCATTTTCATCAAATTGTTCCCCAGTTATCAGTCTTTGATCCAAGTTAATAAAGTTATCATCTTTGTTTGTGGATTGGTCAATTTCATTAAAGCTCCTCCAAAATTCTGCTGTGGCCAAGGGCATATCATCTTCCGCATCATATTCCATGTCTACCCGCTCTTGAACTTGAATAGATTTTTTAAAACCTGCTTTGGCGTAGCAGTTTTGAATGGTGTTTGGAGTTACCTTGTCCCAGGCCTTTTTAATAAAATAGAGAGCTTCTAAAACGTTGACTGATTTTGAAAGTTGTGAAGCAGAGGAAACATCATCCATTTTTGAAAGGACATGCTTCAAAATCAGACCACGGTAAAAAAAACTTAAAATTTGAAATTATGCCCTGGTCCATGTGCTGACACACACACAGATGTGGTGTTAGGGGGTAGAAAAAGGATTTTAATATTTTTTAAATTTGGTTCTCTGGGATGTGACCCAGCATTGTCCAGAAAAAGCAAAATTTTTCGTTTTTGAAATCCCATCTTTTTGTCCATGTCCAGAAGCCAGTCAGTTATTATAGATCTTGTCATCCACGCTTTTTTGTTGGGAGTCCAGGTAGCAGGCAAATTGGTAAGCTGCACATTTTTCAATGTCTGCGGTCGAACAGCTTTTCCGATGATCAGAAGTTTTAATAGGCACCATTGTTATGTGACTTCCAATACTATTTATGTCACTAATATTCTTAAAGACATGAAAGCACCGCAGTTGCGTCTAAAAGGGGGAATCACATGTGTTAATTTCAGACTGCAGGGAAATAGCGCGACTGCCGATAAAACAGATGCTGTTGGTATGGAATTTACTTTTATCCAGTTTCGGGGCTTCGTGTCCGCTCGTGAGAGCGTTTTGAGTCTGTTAGGGATAATTCTATTGTCCGCGTCCGTCCGACAGAGCGTCCATTTATGAGAACGTGTTTTACATAGGAATTGATACCCAAAACTTTGGTTCCAGAAAAATTGTCCGGTTATGAGAGCTGTCCGCTTATAAGAGCTGTCCGTAAAGAGAGCTTTCACTATATATATATATATATATATATATATATATATATATATATATATATATATATATATATATATATATATATATATATATATATACCCAAGCAAACGCAACCCTGCCCACTCTTAGCGCCGCCACTGGTAAAGCCTCATCTAAATGCAAAATTGGTTTTGTGATCAAGTGGTTTTTAAGTTTTCGCGCGCCAACAAACAGAACGCCACACCAACAAACACACAGACCTACGGAAATGGGAAGCCATGTTCTTCGGGAATCTAGAGATTAAAGGTACGGTTTCCTCCAGGCTACCATGATAGGCGTTCGTCGCTCGGCATGTCGCGACCCACCGCTAATGGCAAAGTCGCTCAACATGGCCCCTTGGAGGGAGACGGTTACATTGATTTGCCATCGAGCAGTGGTTCACGATCATCGCCGAGCGACGAACGTCTATCATGGTCGCCCCGAGGAAATCGCACTAAAAACGTAAAGATCTGCAAAAATGTCCAGAAGTGATTTTTTCACGAATACAATACTTAGTTTATAGAGGGAAGTGAAAATATCCACGTAGACTTATTCAACCTAAGTACCTACTGGGTGTAAGCTACATAGCTTCCTTTAGGAGGAATCTTGCAATATTTACGGCGAGATTTTCCAACGCTAGACCGGTCTAATTAGAACAACAAAATTTTATGCTATAAAATTTATAAAGAGGAGGGCAATTTTAGTAGGTACCTACGTACTTTTCACAATAATAGGACTAAGTTCATTCTAGCAACACGTTCCAAGATGAAAATCATTTAGAAACCAGGAAAATCGTTGAAATATTAGAATAACTCACTCATAAGTGCTGTTAATAATAGCAGGACAAAAACCTGTTAAACCCAAACTGATCAATTAGATGATCTCAATTTAAACCAGTACCTACTAAATTTTAAACCTTGTTAGTGAATATGAACGTTAGAGTTTTTTTGCCATATTAAAAAACAACAAATTGCTGCTTGAAGTGTTGACTGGTTTAACCAGTCAACAAGCATTTCGTAATATGGTAAAATCTACAGACATGTTCATTTAATGTTAATGTTGTCGCTTATCGCGATATATGCATGATTTATGAAATTAAGAAACATTTTAATACATTGTCAATAAACGACACCCGGTGACACAAAATAAAACATGGTCTTATCCGTTACACACCTTTTTCGTTTTATTAGCAGCGACCACGGCGACCACTTTCTAACAAGATTGCAGACACCATGCCATGCACACACAAAGTCTGCAGCAGCCGAACGAGACCAGAAGATCTTTTCGGAATGCAGTTGTGTTGGCTGCATCGGCATGCAGTGAAATTTAAAAAAATGATATATGATATTGGCATAGTAGAAATACACGCAAGTAGTGAGAACAAAAAGCCTTTTAGCTGCAAATTCTTTAACGCTCTAAATATTGTTAAAAGTAGTCATAAAAGATATACCTTAAAAATATTGAACTAAACATAATATGTAGTTAGGATTGCCAACTGTCCTGAATTTTTCAGGACATCCTGAATTTATGCTCAAATTTTTGTGTCTTTCAAAAGAAAAAGTTCCTATTTTACTCGTAAAAACATTATTCTTCATAGTCAAGAGTGCTCAAAAATAAAAATTCTTAAAAAAGTTTACAATTATTTTATATAGGTAGGTCAGTCTAAAAAATCCCAAAATGTGACTTAAAATACTAAATAATTATGTCTGCATCCATAAAATAAACTGATTAATTAAAGATTCTTTCTTATTCTTTGATTTTTGTGCTACGGTGTATTTAGGAAGATATTGATTTACACTTTATTTTACCTAAGGTGTGGTTTATTTTCTATATTAAGAATAATATCGTAAATAACAAAACTTTCTCTAGAAACCTATTATTAGCGACCGCAGGGTACAGCCCCCACCCCGAACCTTCCTTGCATAGGTCTACAAACTGCCTAATTTGCGTTCGCGTTCATCCCCCCCACCAATTTTGAATGATCAGGCTTTCTATTGTATTATTTGTTACACAATTTTGAATAACTACATTTATCGAAACATTTTATTTTATCACTAAATAGATCTGGAATATTCAGATATTAAATACTCATTCCATGAACGTATCGACGATACGTTACGCGACGTATTTGTTACTGGTAAATATTTCACTTACTTTCGCTACATAAGACTTTTTGTGTCAAATTTAATCAAAACAAATAACTTAACGATATTAAGAAACAGTGAAAACCGAAAGAAAATATTGAAATACGGCTAATGCCTTAGTTCAATATTTATGCCTTATATATAGGCAATAATATAATATTGAGGCATAATTATTGAGGCATATGCAACAAAATGTTATACTTAAAATGGCAGATCCTGTAATAAACGTTGTTAGTTAAATTTTGGCTTTGCTCAGGTGCCCCATTTAGAAATTTTCACATGTTTAATGTTTTAATCATTTTCAAAAGTATATTAAATAAAACCCAGTAGTGCAGTTTCACATACAGGGTGTCTGAAAAGTCTTAGCATGGGCAAATATTTTTTCTATTAGTGAAGATAGAGATACCAAATTTTAGGTGTATTTTATTGGTTAATAAACCTACTTTTATATGTAATTTACCTTTTTCAACCCCCTTGAGGGGTGACGCTAGGGAGTTGAGGTCAAAAATTTTAAATGCAACCCTATGCCGTGTGGTACCCTAATAATTGCATATTAATTGGAAGCAAGTTTAGCACTTTGTCTTTGTACATGTCCCTCAAATTTCAGTCTGTCTATATAGAGCCACAGAAATCCATTTTAAGGTTAAATTATTTACAAATTCGATTCTCTAAAAATACGTCATTCAGGTCGCATGTAACGGATATAACACTAGTCTTAGTAATATTAAAGGTAAGCTGGTTAGCTTCGCACTATCGCTTAATATTTGCTAAGTAATTTTTTACTCTTTCGTCGATTTCGCCACAAAATAGTTGCTTCATCTGCAAATAGTCATTTTCTCCCATATATCATATTAGCGAAATCATTAAGATATAAAAATAAACTGCTACACTACAGCTTTTCCTGCCAATATTTTAACCCAGTCAAAACTAAAAATTCCACAACAACCACAATCCAGTTATTCAGTAAAATTTATTTGGAAGAATCGTTTTCTCTTCAATAGGAGAACCATAAACCAGCAAAAGACAATTTCCTTTTAAACCAAAAAGTCTAATATCAAGGACTTCGAAATACGTCAATCATATTCGTTCAGAGATTCGCTATGAAGGTTTAAGATTTAGTACATTTTAAATTAATTATAGTTGATCAGTTATGTTTTGACAGGTTTTTGTCCTGTTATTGTTAATAAATCGTCATTAAAAACTTATGAATTATTCTGATATTTCAGCGATTTGCTTGCATTCCAAATGATTTTCATCTTGGAACGAGTTGCTGTAATGAATTTAATTCTATTATTGTCGAGAGAGTGTACTAAAATTTCCCTTTTCATTATAAATTTGCGGAAAAGCTCAGAAATAAATTCATATTATAAAACTTAGAGCTGTCTTATTCTTACACTTTAAAACTTTTGGTTGTCAAATTAGACCGGACTTGCGTTGGAGAATTTGACTGATAATTTATAAATTTAAAAAAACACCGGAAATTGCAATTTTCCCTGACTTTAGGATAAAAAATTTATTTTTACAGACTACTACTGAAATTTTCCCTGGCGGTTTTTTAAGTCCCTGACATTTCCCTGTATAACCTGACGCTGGAAAACCTGTACACTGCTGGTTCTCGGTCTCCCCCGTGTAATGATAATTTCCCCCCAGAAGGAACATGCCCGAATTCAACACTGGTAGATAGTGTAACCAATGAGGCATAAGCTATTGTTTATTCATCGTTGAGGAATTAGCTGTCGCTTATTCCCGAGTGTAACAATATCAACGAATTTCGAACAGTTCTCAGTATAAATATTTGCATCCAAGCAACAGCACACTCCTAATGTTTTAACATAGTCTTCTGGGTTTCTGGATGTGTTACACAAGGAAGACAAGAAGGAAGTTGTCTCACTCGCGTAGCACACCTAGAGGGATATAAGAACTTGAAATGTGGCTTATGTGGCATGTTTTTAAATTTAGCACCTACGTAATTTCATAACTGTGTTCTGTCCCTTCCTAACAGACCTATGACAAAGACAAAAAACACCTGATGCCATCGATGGCACAATGTGTTACAATTATTTTATTAAATCTGTTAAAGAAGTAAAATTAAAGTAATGAAACTAAAAGGACGTTAGTAATAAGTTCTAAATTAATTTAATTTTTATTACAGCTTCTAATAATTAAATACATAATTTTATAGGAGGGTATTGTTTACTTTTGTTCACTTGCAAGGAGAAACAATGTAATAAAGTGTGTAAAGCACTGTTACGAAAATATTAATTATTTAGAACAATAACACAAGTAAAGCGATTATTTCGAAATGAAGATTAGTGTGAAATTACTATTTTTTATTGTTTTTTTTTATTTATTTATTTAAGTATGTTCCTAAATATTTTTATACTGACGCTGATATTAAGCATACGGTCAAACATATGTAGGTGTTCATGGGCACCCATGTGGGGCAAGGGGGGCAGCTGCCCCCTTCTGTGGTCGGGTTCCACGGTGCTTTTTAGCAACAGCGCAACTTCGTGATTTTGTAACATACGGTTTTTTGGCTTGTTGGTGTTGTTGGTAAGGTGTTACATATTTTATATATTGACCTACATATATATGTAAAGTCAGAATCAAACCACTGACCGCAATTATTTCCATCTCTTTCATATGTTGGAAAGTGGGCGTGTTATCGATTATTATTTATTGCTATGATAAAAATAGTGGTGCTAAATGAACCAGCAACGCTGCATGATCTTCCCTTTGGCCAAATCAGAATCGAAATAAAATCCGTCCCATCAACATCCCATCTCTTATCATTGCGTGCCTCTTCCATGTTGCCGAATGTAGAATATGGTCAGATTGTGGAGGACGAACTGGAAAGTTCGCAACTTGATTCAGATAGCTAATAGTAATTTTTTTATTTTGAATTATAAGATGCTTATATTTCCAAAATTCAGGAAGGAGTCCGCTCTCCAGAGATTTTGGAAATCAAACTTTGTTGTACCCATTCATAAGTCTGGGGGTTAAAGTGACATAAGGAATTACCGACCTATTTCTATCATAAATACAATCCCAAGAATTTTTGAAAATCTTGTAACAAAATATCTCAGGTCTATCTCGTCTCCAGAAATAATCAATCAGCAGTTTGGATTCTGTGCGGGCAGAAATTCGGAACTAAATGTTCTTACTTATACCTACTTTATATTGCAGGCCTTGGAGGTTCATTCCATCTATACTAAGTTCTCCAAGGCCTTCGATAAGGTCCCGCACAATGTACTGATTGAAAAACTTGACAACTTAGGAGTAAATGGACCATTACTCGGCTGGGTGAAGAGCTATCTTACGGGGCGGATCCAGATTGTGAAGGTTAATAATTTCTTGTCCCGTAAGAAGAAAATCCTTATGATGATGATGATGATGATGATGATGATGACGATACTTACTTTTAGGGCATTTATTTACATATATATTTACAATTTATTAACAAAGGTCTCTTAGGCGTGCACCAGAACACACGCATATATACAAAAATACTTAAACGCTATAAAATATACCAGTTATAATATTACAAAGTATATGTACATTTATGTAAGATTTCCCTGAGGGAGGGAGTGGAATTTCCAACCCTCGGGAAAGAAACCATTGGAACTATAGTTGGTGTTAACCTTGGCAGACCATTGGAAACTCAAATGGTGGTTTTTGCGTAGCCCAGCGGAAGTGACCTTATGACACATAGTACATGATTATTGCATTAGCTTGAAAGTTGTTAATTGTTGTGAATTAACTGTATTTAATCTTAAATGATCTTGTTAATTTTAAGCGGAAAATTTCCTGGCAAAAAACATGATGATGGGGAAGAGTGTTAATAATTTTTCTTAATATGTTTCTTATCAGTAACAAGCTTACTGTTATATTTTTTAAATTGTCGTTCCTTTTATAAAAAAAAACTATATTTGTTAAATTTCCTGTTAAATTTAAGTCTTAAAAAGTTACAAATAATAAAATTTTCAATTAAATCTTAATATTAGTTAGCTTGTATAAAATTTTTTTTAAAAGATTAAAACTGATGCAAGCCGATTTATAAATTTTTGTTTTAATACAATAAGATCGTAATTAAACCAGATTTTTATGCCCTCAGGGGATACAAGTAAGCCTTGTGGTCTACGTAAACCACAGTGGAATTTTCCGTCTCTGTTTTGACCATAACCATAACCATAACCAAATTGGTGTTTGGAAGGGATCCACTGTTAACTACCAAGAAAGATAAAAGACCTAATAATGATTTAGATAATTTATACTTTTAATCATTTATGTGATGATGAGATGAGAAACCGATAATTGTTTATGACCTTTCTAAATTTGCACTGTCAGAGAAAGTATGTGAGATAAAAAATGTTCCACTCTCAGTACCTATGCTGCTGTATACCTGTATCATCAATATCATCATCCGAAGCACATTCCTAATACACTGACCGACAAAAGTGGTGCACCTACAATGTCAATTTAAATGCTTCATAACTTTTTGAAGTTTCATCCAGTACATAGCTTTTTTATTTTAGGATTACCATTCCTATTAGACAGTATATTTAACAATTATATATACAGTGCATTTTTTAAAGCGAGCCATAGAGTTTCACATGCTAAATTTTTAACTCCATGTTAGGCCCTGTTCTGTTAGAAGTATAGAGATAAAATTTGACACAGTAAATTTCAGTCTTAAGATTATATTAATGTGCCAAAGAAGCTCCAAAAATACCTTAAAATGCATTTAGTACAGCTTGTCAAACATAGCTTTGCCTCTGAAAAATTTTAGTTGCGCGGACGAGGAAGTGAGATAGCATTCGGATATCAGAAATGGCAATACTAAGCGTCTTCTGCTTTGGTTTATTGTCAGCGACAAAAATAGAATTACACAATTGCTTTATAATATTCGGTTTCACTTAAATAAGATTAACCTTCTTAGTCATTAATATAGCATAAATTAGTTTAAGACAGGTAGCAGTCAACAGCAATTTTATTCCGGGATTTCTTGGTTCGGATAAAGAATAAAGGCAAATTATTTTATGTTAAAGGCTTTGAATTGTGATTATTATTTTCCAAATGGTCTTTGTACTGGAACTAAGGAATAAGTTTAATTATTGGGAAGGGAAAGCCCTTACCTAAATATCTGTTTTTGTTAAGAGACAATTCAAAACATAATTTTTACAAAATTTGTAATAATCTATTTATCAGTCTCATACGTGACAATTTAAATTCTCAGCTATGGATTTTTTAATTGGGACAGTTTACGGGCTTAGGTTAGTCCACGATACACGTACAACGTTATGCTACGTTATGACCAGACACTTGCACGCTTGCACCCCTTGTACATAAGTACAGGTCAGTTTATTGTCGGGTATAGGCACGATACACTTACAACTGTATGCTACGTTATGACGTCACTTCGAGGGAAAATCTTAAATTGACTAGGCGCTTACCTGAGCAAATGAAATATGACAATAATATTTTAATAAACGTCAACTCAACACACTACCCGACAATAAACTGACATGTACTTATGTACAAGGGGTGCAAGCGTCTAGTCAATTCAGGATATTCCCTCGAAGTGACGTCATAACGTAGCATACCGTTGTAAGTGTATCGTGTTTTTTGACCATGTGCCTAAATACTACGTATTAGCGTAGGTGTCTGGACGGAAGTTAGAGTTACTGATGCAGGATTTGAAGGACTAAAGGTTAGAACAAAGGGAAAACTTGCCGACAACAGGTTCTAGAATCTGGACGCTCAATGTATAAAGATAATAAAAAAATGGGAAAACCTTAAATGTGCATAGACTTGTGCGTAGTTGAAGCTTTATGCCTGTTTTTAAAACCATAAATCTTCGTAGCGTATCAGCTGGGAAATTTTAGTATGTATACGTCACTTTTATGTTGTTCGGTGTATGAAACTAATTGTGCTTTGTATATTGTTGTAAACAGCCGGCAATTTATTAATTAATAAAATGTATGTTATTAAAAGTCGGCGTTTTCTGGGTCGACAGACATTCTTTAAACTGGTGTCGGCTTCCTATAGTGCTAACTTTGATGCCCTTAAGCGGTACATCTTCTTGAACCTTTTAAAAAGCTCTATCTTATATCTCATACCTACTGATCATTATTTAGACCATCAAAAATACATAGATCTTAGGATTACACATCTTAAGCAAAATTTGATGACATTCAAAAATACAAATCTGACCTTTTGATTGGCAATACCATAGAATCCGTAGATTATTTAGCAAAGTACATATAAAACTATTTATTTATAAGTCATTCTATCACCATGCACCAACATCTAAGATAATTACGCGCATGGGAGAAAAAAGCGATATGATGAGAATGACAGGTGTTACTATCATCGTTCGTAAGGACAACTTGCAAGTGCAAGCCATCTTTAGAAATAAAAAAAATATTTCGCTATAGTGACCGCCAAAAAATATATTGTCAACGGACAGTTAGGTGTTATATATAGATTAGGAAGTGACTCTGCTGCCGGCGCCGGTTCCCAAAATGTTGATACATGGATACCGGCGCTAGCACCCGAGTACAAAATTTCTCGGGTGCCGGCGCCGTAGTCCAGATACAGCCAAAACGGAATGCCAGCAGTTCTAACCTAAAATAACAATAGTTACGTCTTTTAAATGATATGTAAATAGCTTTGTTCGCGGAAGACATTCCGAACCGATTCAGAACGAGATCAGAACTGATTCAGGTTTGTCGTAGTGCGCATGCTTAATTATTAACCGATTCAGGATTTGTTTTTACCGCGAACGATTTCGGAACATCAGAACTAGAATTATTTGGGATTGTCTACTGTCAATGTATTTTTTTGGTTTTGGCGGCAATAGGGCATGGGCATAGGGCAGTTACAATAAAATCCAAATCACCTTATGCAAAAAATCTGTTTCAGTATAAACTTTGGATTCCTAACCAAACAAACACAATCGTGAAATCATATAAATTTGATAGGGGGCGTGTCCGAACTTACGGTTCTTGTTAAATCCCTAGAACCGATAGAATCAGTTCAGAATGGATCTCGAACCGAATGTTGCTTCTCCGCGAACACGGAACTGTAACTAGAAATCCGGAATTTTGTGATCCGCGAACGTCATTATTTCAACTGCGCATGCGAATAGTCCCGAATCCGTTCTGAATCCTTACCGCGAACAAAGCTATTGTGTATTGTGTTGTTTTAATTTTGCGTAAACACTATAAAATATGGAAGTAGGTGATACATTTTCTTCATATGAAAATTTTAATTGTGTTTTGGTGGACTACAAGAAAGCCACAAACAATGATTTGACAATCAAAGACAACGAAGTCTTAATACTGTGGTGGATATTAATCCGGCTCTACAATACTATTACTTGTTAGCCTATGTTAAAGGTGGAAGATCATTCAAGACAAAAAAAAATGAAAAGTCAACAAGAAAGTGATACACGTATAAGCAAGGCTGCCAGGCTAGCATTTTCTTGAAAGTAAGTGAGTGTAAAAAATGTGTATGCATTCTGGAGCTTGAACAAAATCATACTTCATCCAAAGCTTATATCAATTCTCTAGCAAAACAGAGACTAAATTTGCCAGAAAATGTCAAACTTACTACTCAAGAAGCCCTGAAAGCTGGGGCAAATAAAAAAAATCATTTTAGATAACGCAATTAGAGAAACAGGTTGTAAAATAACATTAAAGAACCTCAGTAGCCCAAATTGCGACAAATCGCTCAATCTGGCCACACTACGTGGCTGATGCTAGGAAATTGGTAAACTTATTAACAAGTGCATCATTTATTATATTTTTGAGGTTATTACGCATGCGGAAGCCCGGAATTAAAAGTTGTACCCATCCCCTAGACTCTTTAGTTCTATCAATGATATATATCATTGGTTCTATGAAGTCTCGAGACCATCGAATATTTTTTCTCCTAACAAAGTTTGAACCACTGTTTCACCCCCTTAGTGGTTGATTTTTGAAAAACTCTTCCTTAGTAAATGCCTACGTTATATAAGAAACCTCTGAGCAAAATTTCAAGTTTCTAAACCCAGCGGTGGGGGCTGTGCGTTGATATGTCACTCAGTCATTCAGTTTCCTCTTTTATGTTATAGATAAATTATGTTGTCAGTGCCGATACGTGTTGGTTTTGTTAATAATAAAGTACACTTTAAAGAAATGCGTTAAATATGAAATATTATAACATATTGCCGATATACATATCGGTATCGGCAAAAAGTACTGTATCGGCAAAAAGTACTCTATCGGTCGAACCTTAGTCAGATATGATTTCATAAAGCATTCCGACAAAATGAATGTCAAAAGCCACCAAAAACATCAAAATCAAGGGAAGTTTACGAATTACCATACTACCGGATCAATGGCACTTCTCTTTTTGGAAAAGTTTTCTGGTGATTACAAGATAAGGACCAGTCATAGCCGAAAAACAAAAACTCTACAAAAGAAATATTTTTAATTGTAATTATTACAAAATACTATTTTTCATGATTGGGCAATTATCGTAAATTTGTCCTTGCATTATAGAGAAGATTACGAATTAAAAATAAAAGCCAACAAACTTAGATTCTTTACCGGAACATAGACCGGAACGTGGGCTGCCAAGTGAATTGTAACACGTCTCGAAATTGACGAACCGCAACAAACTTTTTCTAACCAGTATTCAACAGATGAGATCCCGTTTTGTTTCACTGTAATAGAGACAATGAGTGTCAAGTTTTGGCTCTACATTTAATTATTTAGGTTTTTACTTCAGCTTGGTTTTGCACCGTTTCCAGCGTTCATTATTTTGCAATTTAGCTGAGGTGTCCATACCATCTGGAACTAAATAACTTGCGAATATAAGTAGATAATAATAAAAAACAGAAACGACACTTTACACAAAACAAAACATAAACTTTCACGTCCAGATTCACTAAGAAAGTTTAAGATTTAGTACTGGTTTAAATTAAGATCTTCTAGTTGATCAGTTATGTTTTGACAAGTTTTTGTCCTGTCTTTGTTAATAAGACGTCATTGAAAATTTATGAATTATTCGGATATTTCAGCGATTTGCTTGGTTTTCAAATGATTTTCATCTTGGAACGGGTTGCTAGAGTGAATTTAGTTCTATTATTGTCGAAGTGCGTACTAAAATTGCTCTTTTCTTTATAAATTTGCGAAAAAGCTCAAAATAAATCCATAGTATAATATTTAGTTGTCTTATTCTTACAGTTGTCAGTTTAAAACTTTTGGTTGTCAAATTAGACCGGACTAGCGTTGGAGAATCTGGCTGTCAGAGTCACTAAAAAGGTTTAAGATTTAGAACTATACAGATCTAGTTGATCATTTAGGTTTTGACAGGTTTTTGCCCTGTCATTGTTAACAAATCGTCATTAAAAATGTGTGAGTTAGTCTAATATTTCAGCAATTTGCTTGGTTTCCAAATGATTTTCATCTTGGAACGTGCTGCTAGAATGAAGTTAGGTTCATTCTTATGGAAAGTACGTACTAAAATTGCCCTTTTCTTTATAAATTTGCGAGACAACCAGGAATCAAATTCCTAATATAAAACTTAGTTGTCTTATTCTAACACTTAGCAGTTTATAACTTTTGGTTGTCAAATTAGACCGATCTAGCTTCGGAGAATCGGGACGAAAGAAATCGGCTAACAAAATCCATTTTAAACCCCCTAAAGTGCTTTAAAAAAATGATTTTAAAAGTTTCTCCAGAAAATTATGGAAAATGGGTAATTAAAAAAAAACTGAAATTCCTAAAATTCCTTTATAATTGTAAAAAAAAAATATAAATTTAGGCCAAGCAATAGAGCGATTTGTCGTGACATTAATACTATTAGAAAACCGCCTGTGCCATCATCTAAAGGACGATCCGTGGATGATTCCTGTTATAAATCCAACTCTGAAATTTTTGCCATTAATTTGTTATAAACATTTTTAAGCAAAAAAACGCGATTTTTTAGTTTTTTGCTTATAAAATGAACAGTAATGAAGCAATCTTAATGATGTAAATGGACGATTTGTAGAGAATAAAAATACGAACAAAATGAGAGGTCGAACGTCCCGATAGGATAAGTAACAACGGAGAAAATCCGGAAAACCCGGAAAATTAAGAGTTTTTTATTTTTATACTTAGAGGGCTCAAACTTTGGGAAAAAGTAGTAATTTATAGCTACTTTATGTGTGCAAAACCCCGACGCTGTCCGACGATTAGTTTTGCCACAATCGTCATTTTAATTTTTCAACACACTATTTTGCAACAGGTCTGGATGCTCTATGGATCGTCCGATTTTAATTATCGAAACGGATTTGAAAAGTACAAGTTTAATTGAACAATGTGTATATCTTAATTTTTCCATAAAATGCTACGAAACCGGTTGAATATGCACGTAAAGATGCGTGAAAATGGCCGAGCGCGCGGAAGATGTCGCGTAGCGGGAGAGCAGCGGAGCGAAGAGGAGCCAATATTCGCGCGCTGGGTCATTTTCACGCATCTTTACGTGCATTTTCAACCGGTTTCGTAGCATTTTATGGAAAAACGAAAATATACATTTTGTTCAATTAAGCTTGTACTTTTCAAATCCGTTTCAATAATTAAAATCGGACGATCCGTAGAGCATCCAGACCTGTTGCAAAATAGTGTGTTGAAAAATTAAAATGACGATTGTGGCAAAACTAATCGTCGGACAGCGTCGGGGTTTTGCGCACATAAAGTAGCTATAAATTACTAATTTCTCCCAAAGTTTGAGCCCTCTAAGTATAACAATGGCCGATTTATGAATTAAAAAAAAAACTCTTAATTTTCCGGTTTTTCCGGATTTTCTCCGTTGTTGCTTATCCTATCGGGACGTGCGACCTCTCATTTTGTTCGTACTTCTATTCTCTACAAATCGTCTATTTACACCATTAAGATTGCTTCATTACTTTTCATTTTATAAGCAAAAACTAAAAAAATCGCGTTTTTTGCTTAAAAATGTTTATAACAAATGAATGGAAAAAATTTCAGAGTTGGAAATATAACAGAAATCATCCACGGATCGTCTTTCAGATGATTGCACAGGCGTTTTTCTAATAGTATTAATGTCAAAAAGTCGCTAATATTTTGCTCTGTTGCTTGGTCTAATTACCTTTATTTGTTACCAAGGAGAGATTTAAAGGTTAATATTATACTGACCGGAATCGTTTATAATTAAACGTTTTTTCAGTACACAAATATAGTAATAAATAATACGGTATGCACTATATACCAAGCTTGGATGAATAAAGAATCATCCAAAATACCAAGCGAGTAAAGTGTCTTTTGTCATCCCAAGGGGGTGAAGTTTGTGGTCTCACATCAAGGCGAGGGTAACATTCACACGTGAAAGGATTAAAAGATGCTCTAATTACGTGATATACAGGCTTTGTACGTAATATTTTCAGTAGTCCTCAAATTAAACATTCACAGCCAGATTCTCTAACACTAGTCCGGTCTAATTTAACAACCAAAAGTTTTAAACTGAGAAGTGTAAAAATAAGGCAACTAGGTTTTATACTGTGAATTTATAGGGCAATTTTAGTACGTATTTTGGGCAATAATAGAACTAAATTCATTACAGCCACTCGTTCCAAGATAAAAATCATTTGGAAATCAAGCAAATCCCTGAAATATCAGAATAATTCATTAGTTTTGAATGACGACTTATTAATAACAGTGCCAGGACAAAAACCTGTCAAAACATAACTGATCAACTATGAGATCTTAATTTAAACCAGTACTAAATCTTCAACCTTCTTAGTGAATCTGAACGTCATTGTTTAAAAAAAAGTGGGCTGTTTTTCCAACAACACAAATCAATAAAGGCGATGTAACGACGGTAATGCACCAGCACAACACAACAAAAATTTAAATCGGAAGTTGTCAATTAAGATGCGAAGCTCTTTGATTAAAAATATTATATACATATGTACGAGTATGAATAGGTATGGATAAATTTACAAATTTTAATATTGATTATTTTTGTTTGGGTTGCGTAATTGTCAATTGATATTTTTCAAACTAAGTTAGTTGTCAATATAACGTTCGTTTATTTTTCATTAATCCCCAGGATGTAAAAGTGATATAACAATTATTGCTGCTATCAAATAAGAGTTGTCATTGTAAAGGCCAAGATATATGACATGCAACAAGCCATCGACTAGCTCTAAAGCAGCGGGGTAGTTTACTTGAGGGGCGTTTACTAATTTTAGCTCATTACTGCCACATGCTAATGACCAATCAATGTACTTATCAAAAATAAATGTACACTCTTTAACATCATTGGTGTGGGCCAATCAACAGATTTAATTTGGCGCCACTTACAGTACTATAAATGTGTCAAACAGCCCATTACCAATAATTATAGCTCCTGTAAGTAAAATCAAAAAGTGCACATAATAAAACAACGTTAAAAGTAAATTAAATGTTTAATTAAAAAAAAAGAAAAGGATCGTAAAATTGTGGATAAGAAAATGATAATTTTGTACCTAGCTCGAGGAGGCTGCAACGCCTCTACAATGCTAGAACACTATTTTAATTAGTTTTTCTATAAAAATATCCATTCAGAAGATTTGGCTCTTCATGGAGATTATAAAATTAGGTACTTATCTTGATATCATTTGAAGCTTGGACCCTGGAACACCAAATCTCGATTCCAAGATCGAAAATTATTCATTGTGGGGGTTACTCCTCTCACAAAGCTGACATCCAAACACCGCAACTCGATGACGTATAATTTCACTGAGTAAAAAAAACGAATAATTTAATGATTAAATCATTTACTTATTCGGTTTATTTACTCAATGAAATTACCTTATTGTGTCCCGGTGTTTGGAAGTCAGCTTTTTGACCCCTAAGGGGGTGAAATGGGGGTTCAAAGTTTGTGATGGAGTAAAATTGTTATACCGCAGACGAAGTCGCAGGAGAAAGCTAGTTCGTTATAAGCAAAATTTTATTCAAAGGCGATCTAAGGATTTCGCTCGAGAAGTACCCAATCGCGGGGTATACCCTCGTGTATTTGTTTAGTTTTATTTTGAAGCCATCTGCACTTTATACGCGTAACAAAAAAGTTTAAAAGGGTATACTATATGGATTTTTGAATTCATAAAACATACATCGGCATTTTTTGCCGATACAATAATATATCGGCCGGTGCCAATAACCGATATCGGTATCGGTCGATCCCTATTTGAGACGACGCCACGCATTCTGTGGGCAAAAATCTATATACGACATATGTATATATCTAAAAGGTAGAAGGGGTTTGCCTAGATATTTTACAATTCAAAATAAGTTCAATTATCGTTTAAAAATAGTTTGTTTGGTTTGACTTGTATAATTTTTTATTGATATTTCATTTTAATATTTTTAGTAACCGTAATAAAACCAATTTTAGTAAATTATATAAGCGATGTAAAACTTAGAGTGGGTATACATAAAATTAACTACAGAATTCACTTTAAAGGTTTAAGACTTAGTATATTGGTTAAAAATTTATGTCTAGTTGATTAGTTAAATTTTGATAAGTTTATGCTGCTTTATTGTAATTATTATCAGATCATACATAATTAAAATTAACGGGAAATACCTTCGGAATTATTGTCAGGTGTCCTACAAAAATGAAGGTTATTTTCTGGCCATTAGTATCATTATTTTTTAATGATAAAAAATAATTCCTCAGTTATATTTTACCTGCATACACAAATTTACGTTCTTCATACATATGTACATATTATTATTTATGTATATCAATATATTAACTTTACTGTTGCAGTATTGAAGTATAGTTTGCTTAGGTTTGCTTAGGGCTGTTATAGTACTGCCGTATAGTTTCAATATATATCCTAACATATATTGCTCTTTTGACCAGGGCGTTCATGTTAATTTAAGTTTCTATTATTATTAGTAAATACCAACTGCCTATGTATTTACTATTTATTTACACCTAATTAAGCCGTGAATGGACCAGAATACATATGACGAATACAGCGTATCTGGCTCACTTTTAAAATAAGTAGCGCATAAACCTGCTAATTTTAGTATTCTCATAAAAAAACTTTGTGGTTTGTGAACTTGGTCTAAAAAATAGCAAAACATAAACATTATTGTTTACTAACTAAAGGTATAATAGTGGTAATAATTGATGTCACGATCACTTTATGTTATAAGTTATCACATGACTACGTTATCAAATGACTAAGGACAGTGGCTTTAGTAACATCATAAGGTCTCTCCAAAATCAAGCATGTGCCCTGAGGTGTAATCAAACCCAACCCAACCTGAGGCTGGTTGACCTCTTACAAATGTCGACAAATAAGGTCAACTACCGGTCAATTTTAATTGGTTGGGTGGTTCTGGATTTGCCGGGATGTAATTTGTCATTGAATAAGGGGTATCTTTTACTTGCATAATTTTGGAACTTTAGGGGGTAAAAATGTATTGTATTGTAGCGCCAGGGGGGGGGGGGGGGATCGTTTGGCTTTTGTAGCTCCTTCGCACTTCACCGCAAGGAGCTTTTTTGTATACTATTCATTAATTTCAAACTTTTTGAAATGTTTGAAATATTTTGGGGATGGAATTTTAGGAGTCGAGAAGCACGTTAACATTTTTTAATAAAAAAAAAAGATCGGGTAAAACTTTATTGCTTCTTTAAAGGGCACCTATTGTTTAATCGCAAAGTTCTCTTTACTTGAGAGAAATTCTTCATTAGGTGAAAAATCGCTTTTATTTAGTATTTTTCTAGTAGTCGAAGGGCAGCTGGCTTGGCACTTTTCTATTTAACTAACTCTACGTTTTAAAATGGCAGCAAATTTTTACATAACTATTGTTTCTACTGAAAAAATACTAAAAAAAATTGCAAAAAGCAAACCAAACCCAACCCAACCTTGTTCTTAATGCTTTACGTTGGCAACGCATGTGCTCTCCGGTCTTGTCCATCTTGTTGCAAAACATCCTCAGGCTGTCTTGCCATTTCCTGACGGGAAGTCAGTGCTTGAAGTTTAATTTATTGCATCGTCAAGGTATTTCTAGCTTTTTTTATTATTTTATTAACAAAAGATAAAAATGTTTGAGAATAATATACTAAAAACTCTAATAAGCTCCCTTAGGTAACTTTTTTACGACATTGTCTGCGACAACAAAAATAATTTTTTTTAAGATAAATAATATTTAGAAGTTCTTGAGAAATGCGTTGAATAATAGATCTTTTAAAGCGGTGGCCTAGCCACAGAGGGAATATGTAGTTTCATACAGGGTGTTTCTTTAATATTGCGAATAACTTTAAGGAGCGATTACTTATCAAAAAATAAACGGGTCTTCCATATAGGGTCAAGTGGGGTAAAAATGAGACATTTTCCTAAACTTTAGATTTTTTTTTATGTTCGACTACAGCAAAGAACTTGATAATATTTCCGAAATAGGTAAACAATGGTGAGGAATCTTGTGACAAATAAAAATTCTCTAAAAAATACCTAAAAGCAAGTAAAAATAAATAAAATATGTGTCTTATATTTAACCCACAAAAAGTCTAAAAATGAGACACTCCTGGTTAAATATAAGACAGTGTTAAAATATATATTTTATCGATCGCAAGGTGGTCTAAATCAAAAATAAGACGTAAAGGGGAATAATGAGACAAAAAAATATATATATTTTTTAATATGACCATTAAAAAAGTATAAAAATACAAATAAATGGAGAAGTATTAATATTAAATGATACCACTTTTAAACAAACTACTTTTCCTTACAAATATCTATGAACTAAAATAGTTTACAATTCAAATGGAAACCAAATATTATTTTTTTCACATGTGAGAAAAAATTCAAAAGGGCACATGAAAAAATAAGAAATAAGTAATGTATCTAAAAAAATTAACGGACAACAAATCTTTCAAAATCTATTGCGAAAGCAAACATCTCTGCCATCCTGGAAGTACCTCCATGTGATTTTGGTGCTGGCAATGTCAAGACAATGTCTTCTTTTATTACAGTATTTATTTCAGGAACTGAAGGATAGACAAAATTAATTATTTCCCTTACGCCTTAAATAGGAAACAAGGTACTCTTTTTCGGGCTAAGGTGATTTGTCTTGCAAAATTCCCTAAACCAGTCATCACCTGGACGGCCGTTTTTAAAGGATGTTTTCAAGTTATGTTGTAGAATGTATGTTTGTCTTTGACCTCTTGTTTAGTCAATGGAAATCCCCACTGGGCCATAGTTATTAATTTAGAGGATAAATCTTTTTCGGCGTCCAAAGATAATGCTCCCTGGTTTACTGAGATTCTTCTGATTTATGTATCGCCTAAGTTTAGATTTATCGATGTTGAAGATTTTGGCTGCAGTTCTTAGGGCTATACCTTCATTGCGAAATAAATTTGCTGCTTTTTTAAGATCTTCTTCCATATAACTCTTTGGTTTATGTATATATTTCTTTGGCATCTTGGATCGGTAATTAAAATCTAAAAAAAAAATTAATAATTATTATGTCTCATATTTACACCTATAATGTTTCACTTTTACCTCCTATTGCGTCTCAGATTTGTCCCTTCAAAAATTTAACTGCTCTCTCAGTAAACGGCTTAAATTCAACTGAAATGCTACTGCAGGCGGTAATCTAGAACATATTTACATGCGAATCCATGGATTTATTTATATAATAAATCCATGTGCGAATCGCTATTTACCGAGCACCGGTTGCCACGCGTCGAAGGTCCACGACAAAAGTTTGATGGACGGCCATAAAAGATTTTGACCTTGAAAAAACGCAACATGTTACTAATCACAGTTTTTAACAAGTTTGTTGTAAAAAAATTAAATAAATTATGGGGAGGATTTGTTGATATGTCACACTAAATGCTTAACGCTTAACACAAGAAACCAACCAGAATTAAAATATTCATGGATTTCATTTCAATGTCTCATTTTTCACCCAATTATTGTGTGTCTCATTTTTACCCCAGTTGACCCTAAACTTATTTTCAAAAGGGTTAAGGAGTTACACCCCTGTAAAGAGGTAGGTTAAAATTAAGTTTTTATTGTATTTCTTAAATTTGGAGAAACATAGAAGAATGAAATTTGGGATATAATTTTACGTTTTCAAAAGCTTTCCTACACCAATATTTTTAATCATCTTCTGCCCTCGGAAGGGTTTGAAAATTGCAACCCTCAATTGTTGTATTATTATTTACTTTTATGGGGCTGGAAATTAAGACACAGAAGAGTAGTTCCATAGGAGAAATAACCAAAGCAACAAAAGTCGCAAGAGGATACCCTCAGGATGGGGTTTTGTCTCCACTCTTATGGTTAGTAGTGGACAGCTTGCTTAGAGAATTAGAACAAAAGGGAATATACGCACATATCTATGCGGATGACGTCACCGTTCTAATAAACGGCAAAGGGGGAATTGTTTCCGAGAGAATGCAACTCGCACTAACCACCGTAGAATAATGGTGCAATAGGGAAGAATCGAGGGTGAATCCATCAAAAGCTTCAGTGGTAGCTTCCACACACAAGAATAACAATGAAATAGGGACATCCAAAATGCATGGGAAAGAAATGCACGGAAGTAAAATATTTAGGGGTCACCCTTGACCACACACTTGGAAAAGACTACAAATAAGACCATAAGCCTTATAGACCTACGAAAGAATGTTTAGCAAGACATTCGGACTGAAACCGGGCGTGTTGCACTGGCTATACAACGGGGTGGTCATACCTACAGTCACCTATGCCCCTATGGTATGGTGGTATAGAACTAAAAGCTTGACAGCTATCAGTAAACTGGAGAAGCTCCTGGAACTCCCGCCACTGTATCTGGTAATAGAGTTGGAGACTCTGTCAGCATCTTACCGACTTAAAATCAACAATCCTTTAAGCTGTACAGGGAGACCTAAGGGGCATACTGCAATATTTCTAAAGAGGGACAAGGAAAACGTTTTAAGTATCCATTCCGATAGAAAAAGAATAGTTTACAACTTTGACTAACTTTTCAGGATTTTGATTCCAGAAAGAGAGGGGCAAGAAAGAGAACTAGAAAATAAAAACTCTAAAGGATCTGTCTGGTACACAGATGGATCATCAAAAACCGATGTAGGTACTGGGGCTGAGTATACGAATCAGCAAACAGGAAGGGAATATTCATCAACCTGGGCGCACACGCTACAGTTTTTCAGGAAGAAGTAATTGGAATAACAACCTGTACACAGGCAATGATAAGGAGAGGGTATACAAATAGACAGATCCATATATTGACTGACAGTCAGGCGGCTCTAAAAGCACTAGAAAGACCGAAAATAATAACCGAAACATCAAGGACATCCGGACATCAAGGAATACAAGGAAATGAAGCCGCCAATAAGCTAGCTAAAAAGGGAGCGACAGAAACCTTAATTGGCCCTGAACTCACATGCGGAGTCTCGTACCAAACAGTACTTAGAATGGCAACAGGACTCCTTACGGGACACTGCCGCCTGAAAAGGCATCTCAATACTATTGAATTAGACAAGGATCCTACTTGTAGAGCATGTGGGGAGGAGTAAGAAACTCCTCACCATCTTATATGCCATACCCTGCTCTAAGCATGGGAACACTTAGGCACTTCGGAGAACCATATCCTGAACCTGAGGAAATAGCAAAAACCCCTATCAACAGTGTTTTGAGCTACGTGGAGAATACCCGACTGATAGGAGATTGATCTTTAAGGGGACAATCAGCCGTCAGTAAGCTTCAGTGCGAGTGGGCAATGCACCGCAACCCTAAGCGAATAGAATAGAATAGAATCACACTGTGGTACATATTATATATTTTTTAAATATTTGGAAAAATTATGATTTATGATCATAGGAAAGACCTCTCCAGATAAGAGGTTTCATAACCTGGACGTCGCCGTTGGCGTGCCAACGCAAAAACTTATTTGCAAAAAAATATTACACCATTTTCCATACATGCATAATTTTTATATAAAATAAACATCCATTTGTAAAAGAATAAGACTACGAGCAGAATATTCTGTAAACTTTGGTACAAGTATTTGTCAGTATTGTAACATTAATGATTGATGCTCCTTCATAATCAGTTATTTTTTATCACTAGGACGTAAAATAATTTAAAATACTCACGGTTATACTTAAAAAGGTAATGTTATTATTAAGATGAAGTAGGAAATCGATAAAGAAAGATTATGTAGATTTATCCGTTTGTTAATTAAACGGCGTGGCCAACTATAAAATACCGTGCACATAATAGCCTAACGGGCACTTCAAAATGCTAGTTGATGGGAAAAGATGATTGGTATGTAATATTGGCGTTTTAAAATTGCTTTTCGTAGAATCATCTTGGTTGCTAACAAAAACGGTTTATATAGCGTGGTCCACGGAGAAACTGAGAATACCTACTAAAATATAAATAGGGAGATAGATAGAAAAAGTATACTGTGTACCGGCAAACAAACAGCCCTTTTATATTCGTGTGACTTATGCTTATGACATGACACCATACTTCATGCTCGTGTGAGTCAACAGTTTTTGCATAATATCACAGATTTATATAGCTATGCGTAGCTATATAAATCTGTGATAATATACGTCACTGCAGTTCGCGTCGAAGATACTACTATCTCATAGCCTTTTTCAGTCTTTGTTTTTGGTTTTCATAAACTTGCCTTTTGATCCTTGTAATTCCATAAAATAAGTTTACAAAATCAAAAATCTTTTTCACTAATTTTTTCTTATCTAAGTGAATACTGAGATGAGCTTCAGGGATGTGAGGAATTTTACTGTTTCTGTAAAAATTTACATTTATCATTGGCGTGCTGTTTTAGGGGGTAGGAGGGGCTCGATTATTCGGAAAAAGTATATTAGGGCATATTTTAAATAAAAATTTGTTTTCATATTTAGATTCAGCATCCCCACAAACCCCTAAATTCTCAAAATCTCAAAAACTGATTTACGCAAGAAGGAAACTATTATGAATTAGAAAAAAACACCTTCAATTTATGTCAAAAGTTACACAAAAGCATTGACATTAATGAAAATAATGTGCACAAGAATAACACTGGTCGGCGTGCTTTCTGAAGTAGAAGTTTTGTAAGGAACTTTATTATTCATAATTTTTTCTTCCTGCCTTAATCCGTTTTTGAGATTTTGAGAATATGGATCAAGGGATTTTCGGAGATGCTGAATCTATGATAACAAAAATTATTTAAAATAAGTCCTAATATACTTTTTCCGAAAAATCGAGCCCCTGGTACCCCCTAAAACAGCACGCCAATGACAAATGTAAATTTTTTACTATGCCAAATATTTCATGTTTTCAACATACAATTACAAGCCTTGAGGAAAATCTCATTATTAACAACAGAAAAATTGGTTTGGATTTATGGAAACCGGACACACTGTATACAAAAAAAAAGAAGAAACTGACTCACTGACTGATTGACTAACATATCAACAGACAGCCCACCCCGCTGGGTCTAGAAACTTGAAATTTTGCTCAGAGGTTTCTTATATAACGAAGGCATCTACTAAAGAAGGGTTTTTCAAAATTCAATCCCTAAGGGGGCGAAACAGGGGTTTAAACTTTGTATAAAAAAATAGTAGATGGTCCTATTAGTTCGAAACTTCATAGAATTACTCTAAAAAATAACGTTCAAATTCACTAAGAAGGTTTAAGATTTAGTACTGGTTTAAATTAAGACCTTATAGTTGGTCAGTTATGTTTTGACAGGTTTTGTCTTGTCATTGTTAATAAGTCGTCATTAAAAACTTGTGAATTATTCTGATATTTCAGCGACTTTCTTGGTTTTCAAATGATTTTCATCGTGGAACTAGTTGCTGTTATGAATTTAGTTCTACTATTGTCGAAAGTACGTACTAAAATCACCCTTGTCTTTATAAATTTGCGAAGAAGCTCAGAAATAAATTTATAGTATAAAACTTAGTTGTCTTATTCTTACACTTGTCAGTTTAAAACTTTTGGTTGTCAAATTAGACTGGACTAGCGTTGGAGAATCTGAGTGTAAATGTTTAGACACGTGTTTTACAGTTTTTAATACATCAGCCTCTAAGGGAGTGAAATGGGGGTTCAAAGTTTGTAATGGTGTACAATGTTACACTGTTCTATTACCTTGAAACTATGTAAAAGTATTATAAAACACATGTTATTATAAAACACATGTTTTATAACTTTTTAGAAATCAACCCCTAAGCGGGTGTGAAATGGGGGTTCGTAGTTTGTAATTTAATTATGGATATAACTAACTCATATTATATTCATAATCATGTCCCTAAAACTATACCTACTATTATAACCTATACCACGCGGACGGAAGCTAGTCAAACATCTAAGAATCACTCATATTGAGCCATTTGAAGATAAAGAGGGCTTTCACTTGACCGGGAATATGCGAGTGCAGGATTATTATTATTATAATAAACACCGAACACATTATATTTTAAATTTTTACAGAAATGCGCTTCTTCTTTTATTTTGTAAAATCAAATAACATTGTGAATGAGTTTTTTTAGATATGTGTAAGAAATTACTAAAAGAAAGCTCAAAACTACCATGATTTAATTATGTTCCTGTTTTTGGAATAGGTATATGAAAATATGTAATAAGATAGAAAATATTTAAAGCGTTTTAAGTCAGCCACTTAAAACACTTTAAATTATTATTCATCATTGCTTAAAATCCATGAATTATGATGAGGCGTTAATTAGTTTTACAATATTAGCCCTGTTCGCACAAGAGTCACAAACCAGTCAGAGCCAACGAAATTACTGGAAACCAGTCGGCAAACTGTCACGTTACCAAATACCTAAAATTTGATTGGCGCTGATTGGTTTGTGATTCCTCTACGAACAGAGCTATTAACTCTAATTTATTTACGATGCAAAATTTAAATCAGGCTTACAATATATACCTACTGTAACTTTTTAATACCACGCCTTTTAATATTTATCTTTATATCCGCAACAAAGAAATCTTTTGTGCCATATTTGCTCTGGGATAATCACCGTGCCAAAAATATTTTTTTCAA
The DNA here is from genome assembly GCA_963971165.1 of Philopedon plagiatum. NCBI lineage: Eukaryota > Metazoa > Arthropoda > Insecta > Coleoptera > Curculionidae > Philopedon > Philopedon plagiatum. Next base: position 95,233,665 of record OZ020192.1, on the reverse strand, counting down.
AATTAGCTGAGGTAACGTCCAATGCACGGACGGACTTAAGAAATTTGCTGTAGTAAAAATGTTTTGTGAATTAGAATAAAATACACAATATTTTAAGAATTAATTATAATTATAATTTAAAATCAGATAAAAATTAGGTAACATTTATCTGTTGTCATCAAATAGTGATTACTTTTTTCTCGTTTACAATCTGTAATAAAATTCACCGCGTTTTAATATCGAAGAAGAATAATCAGCTACACATGCTATTTTTTTGAAAACTTTTTGTTCAATTACTTGCTATAAAGAACCAATAATTTTCCTATGAAGACACGTAAAAAAGACATCCAAGGTTTTTCAACAGAATGGAACATTGCTAATATCTCGCAAGTAACTAAATTTTAGGGAAAACTCTCGAACACGTTAAATAATTTATATTTTTGTCCATCGTTTGACAGTATTTTTTGGTTCGATAAGTTTACCATTTAACAGGCAGCGTCATCTTGATGTTTCTTTAAATAGCAGCCTACTCTTTGTGGTTTGCTTTTCACGTATTCCCTCTTACTGCCTCGTCTTCGTTTTTTTAACATTTCCTTTGCAAAATTGGATTCTTGGGTCCCGACTATCCCGAAAACGATATAAGTAGGTACCTACTACAAAACATTAGTGAATAAAAATTATTCTCATCTCCTTCCACTGAAATTTTGCCGCAAAACTTGAGCGTCAAATACGGTATGTATACTGTCAGCTGTTGAGGAGTTCCATAGCTTACCTTCGGAGACCATCATCAGATGCTGATAAATTTGACATGGGACCACCTCGGGAGTATACACTTTAAAATAAAAAAATAATTATTAAAATCGGTGCACCTGTGTCGAGGTCATGCGTGAACATACAAAATAATAAATGAAAGTCGAACTAAGAATCTCCTCCTTTTTGAAGTCTGTTAAAACTCTTAAATATTGAATGAAAATCGATATAGAAAACAGTAAAAAGTGGGATCAGGTTAACTCTCTCTTTTTGTATAGTAAGTATAGAGAGCGCGGATTTTTATAGATGTTCTCTGTGCTATATTTGTCAATGATTTCCCTGGCTAGCTGCAAGATAGCATCTCATAACTTGTTTTGCATCTACTAGTTTGATAATAAGGGTTAGCGGCCCAATATACAAAGAAAAACTTGAAAGTCCAGGAATTCGATACATTTTTAGTTTTGAGACATTCATACCTAGCCTGCGATGGAGACATCGCAGCCATTAAACCAGCAACCACTTGGCAAATCTGTAAAGCTTAAGGGCAGTGATTCCCAACCTTTTTATATACTTGCTTACCACCTGAGAATACCTATATATGTACAGATGTCCGTATAATAGATAAATAATATCCTCTCCACCCTTTTTAGCTTCAAAAAATTACTGAAAATTGTTTAAGTCAACTCTATTTGTGTGTTATGAAGTAAGTTTTGTTCGCTAAAATAGGTGGAAAGTTGTTTGTTTAATATATTTTCCTGTTTTATACACATGGTATAGCTAAGTTCCAGCACATTATAGCTTAACAGAGATGACTTTAATATTATAATATTATGTCAATAATTTGACAGAAAAATTACCACTTAGTAATTTCGCCCAGGGTGCCCTAGAGGATGAAAATTTCCGGAAATTTTTAGGGTTGCCATGGTAACGAAATCAAAAACAAACTTCTGATTGGCTAAATAAGTGACGTGTGAAATTTTCTTCAAAATAGCAGTTTTGGGTTTGTAATGACTTTCACGAACTCTACCCTGTAAAAGATTATTCTTAAAAAATAAATATAGTCAAGAATTTTTTGGTTTTAAAAACAAGTTTTATTGGAAAAAATGTGCGCAAGTACGTATACTTTACTTCCATTTATACAGAAACTGCAAGAGTGGTCTATGACTTTCTTGGCTTTTTAAATTTGAGGATTTTAAGAAAATTTTGTTCCTTTTAACAAATAAACAGTAATATGTACCTAAGCTGTTACAATACAAAAAAAAATCAGTGATATTTCAAGAACGCAAAACAAAAGTAGAGGAATTAAAATCACGAAATTTTGAAAACGTCTTGTCTCAAAACTACTTTCATTCACTTGGGCCACTATTGCACTTAACGCCTCAGTTATGACTTTGCAAACTGACTGAACATTTTTACTGTTCCCGCTGTATGATCCGATCCTGCCTCTTGCACAGTTATTAATCCATGGGTGTGCCTCATCCGAAGGCCAATTAAACAGCAAATAGTCGTTAAAAGAATCTTCTGCGGCTCTCAATAGGTGGTCGGGTCTACGGATCTTTAAAATACGTCGCCGATTTTACACACATCTCTTTCAAATGTCGGCCAATTTAACTTGTTTATTATTATTATATCTAGTTAAGTACTGGTTGGGAGCTTCAATACATTCTTAGAACAAATCTTTTCTTCGGTCCCCGTTGATCGGTTAGTTAGATTTAAATTTATCCAATAGTTAGTATCTATTTATTTTTAAAAAGTAATTATAAAAGATTTTTGCACAACGCACTACCTCGCTACTATTAGTTGAAATAACATGTCGTAAAAGATTGTGCCATTATATTTTTAATTAGATATTAACTTCTTCAGTTGTACTCACATAATAAACACACATATTTGACCCATTTTTCTGTCGGTTGCATATGATTTATTCTTTAATCGATTATAAATAAAATATCTACATTTCTACCAATTTATATATTATTACTAATTAAGTTAAAATCTAAATTAATCCACTTAGTACAATTAGATTAAAATTTAAGTTTTATTATACCCGCCGTTACTAAGGTAATATCAAAGATAGCTACGCTGCGTAGCTATAATTAATTATCTTTGGTAATATAGAGTTTAACAAATGGGGGTAATTCCAGAGACGGCTTCTAACCTAGTTGGAAATAAAATTAGGATTCGATTTGAAAATAAAATACAAATATTTATTTACCCACATTGTGTTATTTGAAAGTGCGAGATACGAAAATATCATACAGGGTGTCTGAAAAGTCTTAGCATGGGCAAATATCTTTACTATTAATAAAGATAGCAACACCAAATTTTAGGTGTACCTTATTGGTTAGTAAATCTACTTTTTTACGTAATTTGACTCTTTCAACCCCCTTGGGGGGTTACGCTAGCGAGTTGAGGTCCAAAATTTTGGATGCAAACCTATGCCGTGTGGCCTCTTCGTTTAAAAGTCTTCAAAAAAGAAACATTGTTTTAGTATTTTAGTATTTATTTATTATTGTAATTCATTTTTAAATGGCAAGCCTATAAAAATTATAACTCGTAAATCGTATAATCGGGCGGGGCACAAGTCGACCATTAGTCGGCCACTTGTGCCAAACAGTACAAGTCGGCGCTGCTATTTTTTGTTGTGTAGGGCACTTTTTTCTAACTTTTTTCCAACTTTACTTCTTCATTTGTCGTTTTTATATGTTTTGTTTTTGACATCTGCGCAGTAGACCAAAATGCGTACCACGCGCAAACCGAGCGTGCTAGACATGCGCACGGAATTTCAGGAGTTGGACTTTGGTGTCTACATTTGAACCCATTCATTTTTCAGAATATATCTCCAGTAGTTAAGGTACCACTACGTATTTAACTTTATAACTTTGTTCCCAAGTTTTTTTCGACTTTATTTTTCAGTTTTTGCCATGTGCGCAGTAGACCAAAATGCGTACCACGCGCAAACCGAGCGTGCTAGACATGCGCACGGAATTTCAGGAGATGGACTTTGGTGTCTACATTTGAACCCATTCACTTTTAAGAATATATCTGCAGTAGTTAAGGTACCACTGCGAATTTAGACAACAAAGTACATCCCCTGAAATTTCGTGCGACTGTCTAGCCCTCTTGGTTTGCGCGTGGTACGCATTTTGATCAATGGTAAAACTTTTTCCCCAAGTTTTTTTTGGCCGTATTTTTCGTTATTTGCCACCGCGCAGATAGCAAAAAAAGAAAAATAAAATCGAAAAAACTTGGGAAAAACGTTATAAAGTTAAATACGCAGTGGTACCTTAACTACTGGAGATAGATTCTTAAAAGTGAATGGGTTCAAATGTAGACACCAAAGTCCATCTCCTAAAAGTCCGTGCGCATGTCCAGCACGCTCGGTTTGCGCGTGGTACGTATTTTGGTCTACTGCGCACATGGCAAAAAACGAAAAATAAAGTCGAAAAAACCTTGGGAAAAAGTTATACAGTTAACTACTTAGTGGTACCTTAACTATTGGGGATATATTCTTACAAGTGAATAGGTTCGAATGTAGACACCCAAGTACATCTCCTGAACTTGCGTACGCATGTCTAGCACGCTCGGTTTGCGCGTGGTACGCATTTTGGTCTACTGCGCAGATGTCAAAAAACAAAACATATAACAACGACAAATGAAGAAGTAAAGTGGGAGAAAAGTTAGAAAAAAGTGCCCCACAAAACAAAAAATAGCAGCGCCGACTTGTGCTGTATGGCACAAGAGGTCGACTAATGGTCGACTTTTGCCCCGACCGATTATACGATTTACGAGTTATAATTTTTATAGGCTTGCCATTTAAAAATGAATTACAATAATAAATAAATACTAAAATACTAAAACAATGTTTCTTTTTTGAAGATTTTTAAACGAAGAGGCCACACGGCATAGGTTTGCATTCAAAATTTTCGACCTCAACTCCCTAGCGTAACCCCCCAAGGGGGTTGAAAAAGTCAAATTACATAAAAACGTAGATTTATCAACCAATAAGGTACAACTAAAATTTGGTGTCGCTATCTTTATTAATAGTAAAGATATTTGCCCATGCTAAGACTTTTCAGACACCCTGTATGATATTTTCGTATCTCGCACTTTCAAATAACACAATGTGGGTAAATAAATATTCGTATTTTATTTTCAAATCGACTCCTAATTTTATTTCCAACTAGGTTAGAAGCCGTCTCTGGAATTACCCCCATTTGTCAAACTTTAGACTAATAATACATCATATGTATATATACCATGGATTTATTAGGACTGGATACGGGATGAGTTTACATTCTTTGAAGCCAAAACAAACCATTCTAAACGACATTGTAAACACAATTTGTAAACATTGGCCACATCTTATTTTACCTTGTATTTTTGTACAAAAATACGTTAGAAGCATCACAAGATTTACTAAAAGTAATAAAAGCCCCAAAATATTTTATTTTTCTGCTAAATAGTAATAAATTTAAGTTAAAAAGGTTTTATTATTTATAGGTTATGTTATGTTAGGATATTTCTAAAGGCGATTATTTAAAGTCGCTCTGAGTCATTTATAAATCTATATAAATCTATACGTCGCACTTTTTCTTTTCTAGTTCATTAGACAAAGACGTACGTGTAACCGAGCGTTCCCAGACGTTTTTCCTAAGCACCCAGCAGACAACAACACTTCTGAGCTCCAACACTCCAATGCTATTTTATCTCTTTCTACTACCATTCTTGATTCAATTACGTAGTAATTCGTAGTCTTGTCTATGTTCGTAGTTCGTAAACTGCTCTCTCAAGAGAATAACAAACAACAAAATATTTATATTATATAAGGCTTCACGTTCGATACGCTCACAGTATACGGATATCGAATCCATATTATAATAGATCCATGATATATACCTTAGTCGGAGTATCCGTTGCCATATTAACAATCACCATAGCAACTGTTACCATGGCAACCGATTTAATAAGTAGATATCGTGTCAATATGTACAACTGTACAGGGTGTCCAGGATTAGGGTCGGATTAGCGGCGTTCGATAGTGGATCGATGCGGATTATTTAGTAAAAATGGAGCGTTGATTAGTGATGTAAGGATACGTATCCAAAAATCCGTTGGATCCGAATATTAAAAGAATCCGGATTATCCGGAACCGGCCGAGAACTTGAATACGGATTCGGAATCAAAATAAATTCGCATCGGGTGGTTACTAATACAAAGTGCAAAGAGAAAACGGAATCGGAATCGACTGTAAACGAACAACACGGTCTGCGATGTGGCATATTTGATCGTATGCTTTCTCTTTCTAATGACCTTTCCTAAAAAAAGATGGCATAGTTATCGGGGTAACGGGTATCATATGAGATGAGACCCATTGGTTAAACTAGTCCCGCCTCACCCGAACCGAATTCAAACGAGAACGGCGCGACGCGGTGCCTTCTTATCCCTAAACTTCGACTTCGAATGGTATGATACCGATCGACCTAGCCGTGTATCCGGATAGAAAATGTTTTAGTCTGTTGCATGCATACGTATACATGATCTGTAACCGCTTTCGCGCGGGTCAAGAAATGGATTCGTATTCGGATAGTGGATACGGATATTAGCTGATTCCGATTCCGTATGATTCGGATATCTAATGAATACGGATATTTACAACACTAGCGTTGATCAGGTGTGCATAGCGCGTTCATTATTGAGGCATTCTTCAGGAGTAACGATTCTTACACAGTTGCAAGACGAAGATTTTGTGCTCACTTCAATATTAAGCGTATAGAGGACGCCCCAAGTAAAAATTTGGTGAAATGGTGGATACGGAGGTCGTCCAAGTACTGCAACTGCTCCTGAGAATGTTCAGGCTATGCGTGCCGCGGTTATTCGAAATCCAAGTGGGCCAATTCGTAAAACATCACAAGCTTTGCAAATGTACAAATCATCTGCACACACAGTTTTAAGGAGATATTTGAAGTTTCATCCATACAAGATCCAAATAGTGCAAGAATTGAACCCAAATGAGTTTATAAACCGTCGTTCTTTCGCTGAAACAATGATAGACCATTTTTTTGCAAACGGCCGAATTAATTATATTCTGTTCATCAGTGACGAGGCGGACTTTTACCTCTCAGGCGCAGTTAATAAGCAAAATTGTCACTACTGGGCATCAGAAAATCCAAGGCAAAAACACGAAAAGCCCCTACATAGCGATGTCGGCCTCGGGAATTATCGGTCCGTACTTTTTTGAGAACCGACGCTGCGGAGCCTATACTGCAAATAGTGATGCTTCGGGATTTTTGGGTACGTCAGCTACAAGAATTTGCTGGCTTTAATCAGAATATATGGTTTTAGCAGGATGATGCCCCCGCATATACAGTCCGAGCGTCTATGGAAGTCGGTATAGAGAATATTCCCGGAAAAGGCCATCTCCCGCTTTGGAGATCCAAACTGGCCGGCTGGGTCTCAGACCTCACCCCACTCGACTTTTTTGTGGGAATACCTCAAAAGTAAAGTTTATATTGATCGACCTATTACTTTGCAAGAATTAAAACAAAAAATACGGGAATAACACCTGAGATGTGTTTAGCAGCTTTTGACCACATGAAGACGGCATTGCAAGAGTGTTTTGACCGAAATGGAAGGCACCTCGACAATATAATTTTTAAAATATAAAATCCGCATATATTCTGTGTATTTTAGCCCTAATAAATGCTTTTAATCAAACTAATTAGGTCTTAACGGATTCAACAAAATCCTATGTAAATGGATAAGGAAAAAAATCAATTTTCCTTCAATCAATATACCTTTTACCACATTCAAAATGGAAAAAATATACTTATAAAAATTGGAATTAATAGCCATAAATCCGCCATTCTTCATAGTACCACAACCGCCGCCATTTTTTCTGTAAAATGGATATCGTAATTTGTCACATCCTACTAGGGGTGTCAGTCCCGACTGCTTTTCTTAATCCTGGGATTTTCGAGATTTTGTTGTCTAATCCGGAATTCCGGGATTATAGTCCCGAAAAAAATTTAAAGGGATTCAAATATTAAAACCAAACCATCTAAACGATTCTACATACAAAAAAGATATGTATAAATTTATATTTATTTAAAAAAAAATACCGCAAAAATATTAGGGCGTCCAATGTTTCGTCTTTCACGCTGAACGTATTTTGTTGCAGAGAACTCCTGCGAAAGAAAAACTTCGTTCGGGTTCTATGCTTCATGATTATTGGTAATGATCACCTCCAAAAAGTAATTTTTTCCAAAACTTTCACCTTATTCCATATCTTCAGTATCTTCTATATCGCTGTCGGTCGCTAAAGAATATTTCGAGACTAATCCCGAAAATATTAATCGAGACCGGTTTATACGCCGAGATCCCGGGATCTCGGGACCCCGAGATCCCGGGATTGACACCCCCTACATCCTACGTGTTTAACGATACTGAAAATGTAAAGAAAAGTCATACATAAGATAGTAAAAGAACTCAAGTGAAAAAGGATTATTTTTGATTGTAGTCCGGGTGCTTGGGTTTGCTTGGGTTCCTGATGTAAGGTAAGATAGTAAGGGCTCAGAAATCTCGATACCAGGGCAACACCAGAATCCAAAATAGTCATTTTTCTTTTAATCTATTTGACGGTCTTATATTGCACTGGCGAACAAATTAGTCTTTGCATTTTTTAGTAGGTAGGTATCTATGTTACCTATAGACCGAAAGGATTCCTTATCGAAGGTCATAATACTTTAAGAAAATTATAAATTATATATATGGCGTTTGGCCTCATATTTTTCTTGCAGTTATTCAAATATTTTATAATACTTTTTAAAATTTCAGATAATAGCCTTTTTATTATAATATATACCTGTCTTTATCCTTTGCAGTAAAAGTGTGGGTGATTTTCCATTATATTATGCAAAAATCCTTTACGGTCAAAGTATGGGTGAAACTCTATTAAATTATGCAAAAGAAGTTAATACAATCAAAGATTTATTTTCAATAGAATTTATTTCAAATTAAATTATGAAATAAACACAACAAATATGCGCAAGTTTGTCGAAAGAATCTCACAACCTCCTTTACAACAAAATCAAGTAGGTCATGAATAACCTAAAGGAAGAATAACGAATACATGAGCATATAAAGTGACCATCTTCGTTTACTTGGAGAACTGCTTTTTCTTTTTAATTTTGGGTGTATACCTTGGCGGCAAAATTATTTATGAATGGAAAGTGAGTCACGAACACGAAAGTAATATTTTGGAACCACTCTGTCTGAACAGATTCTGACGAAGAGAAATTTCGCTAATTTACGCGTGCTTTGCGGTGCGATTTCCTGATTAACAGAATTTTAAACAAACAACAAAATTAATTAATAGGAAATTATTATTATTTATATTGCATCATGTATTAATTTAGGTAAACATATATTGATAAGGACTAAACATGCATGCTCATCATCACATTATATTCTAAGCCGCCATCGCCAGTGCTATTTGGTCTACGTTATCGAGTACTTATAAGAAGAGAAACTATTTCTTAAGAAAAATTAGGTAAATAAGAAATCGTTGGTTTGCCGAATCTCCCCTTGTCCAATTTTGCAATATATGATCAGTTGCAATATATATCATCTTATTTAATAAAAATACGTTATAAGGTAAAAAGTTATTTTTTTATACAGTATGTCCGCGGATGGGGTTTAGGAGAGGAGAAATGGACCAAATTTCGCAAGATAGGTAAAAATGGCACTCCAAATAAAAGTGTTTTCTTGTAAAATAAATAAGATTCACGTTATGAAATATTTAATTTTTTATACAGGGAGCATAAAAAATACGAAAACGCTATTTTGCGTAAGAGTAAACATACCTTGTTTATCATTTTCTACCAAGAGAACAAATATGAAATATGTTTTAAATTAAACCCTGGCCAAAGTGCAAGATTTCACTAAAAAATTTAAATATTAAAGTAACGAGTTTTATCACATTATTTTTTTATAGTCCCAACTATTCTCTCTTACATCTTTAACCAGAGTACTAGTTTCTACGTATTAAACAATAATTACACTTATGGACATATTTGTCAATGTCTTTATTGAATGAAGCAATTCTTTAATTTAAAATACTTCTCATCAAAATGTTATTTACTGAACAATGGATTTTTATAGTCCAGTGCTATGGGGATGGCCAAGTATCATAGACCTACATCTTGGAACAATTTAGCGAGAAATTTGTAGGAGTCCCAATAACTGAAATGACAATCTACAGCACATAAAAAAGTTAACTGGTTCGGTTTTGAATATCAAAAAGTAATATGACCAAAACGATGCTGCCACAGTTTTAGTTCCTCAGTCTGTTAGAGAAACTCTTGTGATGTCCCTTAGAAATCTTGCTAAATATCTTCTAGAAGTTGTATAAAAAATTCATATTCAGATGATCTTAAAAGAAAACAAATTATTTCCGTTCAAACCCCTCTTTAACCAAACATTGGACGAGGGAGATGAAGCGAAAAGACTAGATTTTTGTTTATGGGTGGGAGACCAAATGTTAAGTTTAAATTTCCGTTTTTATAAATTTATTATGTTTTCTGATGAAGTACATTTTCTACTAATGGAACTGTAGCATTCCAGCATTGTTAGGTACTGGTCTTGAGAAAACCCCGAATTTAGAGTAATCAGATGAAGACAATATTATACAAAAGTGTCCATGGCATTCTAGGCTTATATTTTTTTAATAACACCTGCAACAGAATATCTTACCTACTTAGAAATGCTGGATAAATTTTTAGCGATAAACTCGAAAATTTCCCATTAAATTTTCGCCAAAAATGCAACCTCGAACACATTGCGCTCGCGAGGTAATCGAATGCCTTCACCGCAGATTTGGTCCAAAGTGGATTGGTAGGAATGGCCCAATTTTGTGACCCCCAAGGAGCTCCGACTTTACGTTGGCAGATATGTTTCAATGGGGCCGTTTAAAACAAATTGTCTATGCCACTCAAATACCAAATAATATTGACGTGCTAAAAGGTAGAATTACCCAGAGTGTTCCTTCAATATCCCATGAAGGAATCAGAAATTCCTCCAGATATCTAAGGAAGCAATTAGAAAAATGTGTTGAATATGGGAGGTGGAGTTTTTGAATTTTGATAGCTTTATTGTATTACTTAGTTTATATCATATTATTTTGAGTTTAATTAATGTTCGTATTATTTAAAAATTGCACTTGAATAAGAAGAATTTTGAAATAAATAATTGCTTCATTTAATAAAGACATTGACAAACATGTCCATAGGTGTCATTATTGTTTAATATGTAAACACTAGTACTCTGGTTAAAGGTGTGAGAGAGAATAGTTGAGACTCAAAAAATTTATAAAGTCACTTTAATATTTAAATTTTTTAATGAGATCTTGTACTTCGGCTTAGGGTTCTATCTGAAATGAGAACGTTTTTAAAATTTTAAACAACTGTTTTATTTAACGTTTTGCATTAAAAATTAAAAACGACAGCTTCACTCTTAATCAAATTTTACGTTTTTGTATTTTTTGCATACCCTGTGAAAAAAACAAATTTTTGGCATCGTGGATCTTACTTTTAAAGCAAGCAAAATTTTTTATGAAGAATAACCTTTTCTCGTATCTTCCACTTTTTGGTCCATTTATCCTCTTGTCTACCCCGAGGGGCGGCTAACTTCCAAAAGAGGTGTACACAGATTTTAAATCAGTATTGATTTAATCTGATTTAACACGATTTAATTGCTGTAACGCGCTGCCCAGCACTGTAGGTGATGCCAAATTGTGATGATGATTTAAGGAATGTTAGGTGATTTTTGTGATTTATTGATGATTTATGGTGATTTTACATGATTTAAAGTGATTTAACTTGATTTCAAATGATTTAAAGCCATTTAAATTGATTTAATGTGATTTAACAATATTATGTACACAGATTTAAGGGAGTGAGCCGCCCCTCGGTCTACCCCATTCGTGATTATACTGTATAAAAGAGGTGAAAAAACATAATATGTTGCCAGTCTATTTTCGTAATATTAATAACCATCGCAGAGGCGGACCGTGACTTTTGGTGGGAGGGGGGGGGGTTGTAGGTCACTTTGGTGGGGGGGGGGGGTGGTAGACAAAACCCGTGTTTTTATATAAATATGTATATACTACCGTGCTGTATAATGTTTATAATAACTACTATAAGAGATCAATGGGGGGGGGGGGGGTAACGCCACACCCCCCCCCCCCCCCCCCAGCGGTACGCCTCTGAACCATCGCAAACATGATCATTATTGCAAAATTTGACAAGGAGGGATCCGGCAAACCAACGATTTCTTATTTACCTAAAATAGCGGCGTTCGGTAATTCAATTTTTTCCATCGTTTTGCTCAGAATTTTTGACAGGCACATGACTCATTGTTGTAATCGTACGACTGACCACGTGCCTGTCAAAAATTCCGAGCAAAACGATGAAAAAAATTGAATTACCGAACGCCGCTAGTGTCTATTTTTATTAAGAAATAGTTTCTTCTCTTGGGCTCGATGACGTAGACTAAATTGCAGTCTCCGTTCGGCCTATAAAAATTTGAGATATTAATTAATTCATGAAATTCAGTATGGAGCTCATACATATAAGATAGATAGAATCCTGGATTCCTGGAGGAACATGGACATGATATTTTGAGATTACCTCCATACTATCCGGATCTAAATCCCATTGAACTTGTTTGAGCCTCTCTAAAACAGTTTGTTGCCGACAGAAATATTGATTTTAATTTTGATAACGTAGACAATTATTGTAGGGAATTTTTCGGTACCTTTTCTAAATACGAGATTGGAAATCTCGATGTGATCATGTCGAAAATATTGAAAAATGTTACATGTAGAGTGAGCCAGCTCTTGATGTGATTGTGGTCAGTAGTGTAATAAACCAGCAGGACAATGAGAGCGATATTTCAGATTTAGATATGTAATTTTATTTTTGTCGCTGACAGATCTTTAAACCAAAGCAGAAGCCGTTTAATATTGCCATTTCTGTTCGAATGCTATCTCACTTCCTCGTCCGCGCAAGAATGAAATTTTTCAGAGGCAAAACTATATTTGACAAGCTGTATCTGTGATCAAGGATCGGAAAAGATAAACCCGGGATTTATCAATGAACTTTATAATTATAGTACTGGTTTAACATTAAATCTTTTATAACAGTTGATCAGTTAGGTTTTAATTTCGATAAGTTTCTGGTACAGTCGTCATTAAAAACTTATGAATTAGTCTGTTATTACTGCGATTTTTGGTTTTGAATGATTTTGATCTTGAAATTTGTTGGTACCATGAATTTAGATCTATTATTGTGGAAAATACATACTTGAATTCCCCATTTCTTTATAAATGTGCAAAAAACTCAGAAATAAATTTATAGTGCAAAACGTTTTATTCTTACACTTATTAGCAGTGCAGTTGAAAAACATATCTTACCTCTAATTATTAATTCGTGTTCATTTCGCCGCTACCAATTCTGAGTTACTGGGATTCAGCACTCTATATACGATTAAAGTCTACTAACTACTATATATGAGAGAACGTTTCCTGATACTGTGCAGTGGGAAGAAAGCCTTACGGCTTAAGGATTACAAACGAACTTAAATAAACTTCTAAATATTCCTTAAAATATTCTCTAAATCCTTTTTGACAAATGTTATCCTTTTGATTGTTTATATGTGTTAATCAAACTATTTAATTATTTAATACAACGAATTTTTTACCAAAACCTATTTCAAAAGCTTAAAAAATATATTTTTATATAAATCAAAAAATCCAAAAACTAATGTATACCAAGGATAAATCTTAGTTGTCTTAGCTGCTGTAAGGTTGGACTGTATTTTCAAAATAAAACTCGCTAATTTTTTTCCCCTTTGGACTAATGAACTTTTAAAACAAAGAACAGGCAACACATTTATCTTATGGCACAAGATGTCCTACCTCACCTGGCCTGCTTACAGTAATCTTTGATATAATCAATATAAATAGGGCGTATCTGATATTGAATCATTTTACATTCTTCCCTCCATTGACATTATGTACCATTCTATGATGTCTGAGTGATATGTCTATCCTAGGGATCGATCCAGGAATTTTAGGAATAAATTAATTTTTCCAACATATATATAATTTAGTGTTTAGCCGTTGCAGTCCTATCGCTCCAACATGGGTTGTGTGTTGTGTTGTTATTAATAAATTAGTGTCTGACAAGAAAAAGTAATAACATATAAAATATTAAATTAAGAAAGTTCATCTCTCAAAAAAACTTTTATATATCTGCAATTTGTATTTGTCAAAGAAAGTGAAAACTTAAAAATGATATTGGATATAAATAATGTTGCAAATATTTTTTGACGTACATATGTACATAAAAATAAATATGTATATAAAAGTTTTTACATTAAATTAAGAAAGCTTAAATCCCAAGACATCATTCATTATATGAGCTATTTGTATTTGTCAAAGAAAGTGAAAATGCAAAAACAATGTATTTAAAAAAATGTTGCAAATAATTTTCTCACGTATATAAATATTTATAAAGCTGTTAAAATAAAAATATCGGAAATCCTCACGCATACCCAAAAAACAAATCTCCCTTTCAAAATAAATATTAACCAGATAAATGATGATGATTATCATTCAACAATGTGAAGGTTACAGGTGCGCACACTTACAAATAAATGTATTCGGAAGAGATTTGAGAACGCCGTCGTTCCTCGGGCTAAAATAAGTAGGTTTCTCGTGAAAGTGCAAACATTAATAAACAATTAGAAATTACTATTTTCAGAAACAATCACACTGCGACGATTTGTTTGTGTTTATCACCAGACGTGGTTCAACGATTTTGTTAACTAAGATGAGCAGTTTTTGTTGTGCAACATAGACAAATTTGGCCGTCAGCTTTGTAGTCACTGAAGCAAAGTGTATTTTTGCTACCCTTGCTAGAGAAACTATTTTATTCGTGAAAAATCACCTCTCGAGATTTGTTTAGATCGTCATATTTTGAGTCATATATAGGTCTAGATTGAGCCAAAGTTATCAGAATTGAAAAATTCTAGCGCTATCAATTGTTGTAAACAATTTAACTGTTTATTTCCTTATAACTGCTGAACCATTGGTTTCAGAGCAAAATGTTTTCGACAAAAAATATTTCTGACGATGTAGGGAACGACTTTACAAGTTTTTCAAAATTTTTAATTTATCTCAGTCAAAACGCCAGTGCATTACTATTATTGCTGTCCCCCACCCTTATCACCAAAAGGATCGCTCAGGAAAATCTGAAAAAATAACGAATATTAAATTATTGGGATTGAAAAATTCTAGCGCGATTAATTGTTATAAACAATTTGATTGTTTATTTTATTATAACTGCTAAACTATTGGTTTTAGAGAAAAAGTTTGTCGACAAAAAATATTTCTTATGATGTAAGGATGTAAGTTTTTTAAAATTTTTAATTTGGCTCAGTTGAAACGCGAGTGCATTAATATTATTGCTGTACCCCACTCTTTATCACCACCAAAAGGATCGCTCAGAAAAATCCGAAAAGAACACGAACATTGAGAATTAGGTGTAGGTTGAGAATTAGGTGTAGATTGAGCCGAAATTATCAGCATTGAAAAAGTCTAGCGCGATCAATTGTTATAAACAATTAAATTGTTTATAACAATTGATTGGTCCCATAACTGATTGTAACAGCTTGTACAAGTAGGAAGTACCCAAATTCATTGATATACATACGAGTAGTTTAATGTTAGATAACTACTAGTGGTTTTCAATAGCAAATTTTTTAAAGATGCGAAAGCTGCCGACTAGGTAAATTGACCAAAAAAATTGTAAATTCAAAAATTTCGCTATTGTCGGGTTATAATTTCGGTATTGCCTGTTTACGCAACCAAAACAGCTGTTGCAAAGAAAAGAAAGAGTAAAAGGCGGACATACCGTTTTTCTGCATGTCATATGGTTTTCTTGGATTAATAATGAAGTTGTGATAAACAACAATTTACAGAATTTCAATTATTTCCTTTAAATAATGTACGTTATTACAAATTACATGCATGTACGCAAACCTAAAATATTTTTATTTATTTTTCAGGACACAAATCACAAGAGAAGATCGTCGTTGACCTCGCTTATAATTGTGCACCCATGGGATTACCAATTACCATGATAAATTGGTAAGAAATAACACACCTAAGAGAAAAACATTTCCATAAATATACATAATTAGACAATAAGTAGGTATTTTTATATCTGCGTCCAATTCTGTGTTTTCTTGTGAAGATTAAACTTTCTCCCAAGGTGCGTATGTTATAGAGTTGTTGGAATTCTAGGCGCAACATCATCTGTATTTCTAGTAACATAAGATAGATGTCTGACTTGATTTAAGTGGATGGATCAGGTGGCCGTATCTCGAAGGTCGTTTGTAGTTGCAAATTCGTTTTCTTTTTCTTGTTTTATTTACTTGCACTCCTTGCATATTTACAATGGTTGGTGTCATCGTAATCCAATTTGTTGTTTACTAATGTTAACTATTATGGAATATGTATTTTAATCAGTTAATATGGTATAATATTATATATGATTGAAACTAACGATGATCTTTAGTATACCGTATTGACTGGTATGAAAGTTTTTGCTTGCGATTAGCGAGTTCTTTGAAACTCAGGAATCTGCACGTACTACAGTCGTGGCCAGAATAAAGTTTCACTTTTAATGCTTTTTTCTTATGGAAAATGAAACATCTTTTTAAATATATGTAGGTAGTCCGAAAAGCCTTAGTATGGGCAAATGTCTTTGCTGTTAGTACCCAAAGATAGAGATACCAAATTTTAGGTGTATCTTGTTGGGTAATAAATCTACTTTTTTATGTAATTAAACTTTTTCAACCCTTGAGGGGTGACGCTAGGGAGTTCGGTTCAAAAATTTTAAACGCAACCCTATGCCATGTGGTACATCATTTTAAAGGTCTTCAAAAAAGAAACATTTTACCGTAAACCTGAGGTCCGTATCTTAATTCGGTTTTAAATGGCAGGCCTACAAAAATTAAAAATCAAAAAAAAAATTAAAGTTTAAGTAAGTACCTTTATTTCTCTTATTAGGTACTTTAAAAGTTGTTCAAAATTACCACCATGAACTTCTTGGCAGTAATAAAGTCGATTTTGGAACTCACTTCTCACATTTTCGAGAATGGCAGGTGTTACTTCTTGGCAGAGTTCCAAAATCGACTTTATTACTTCCAAGATGCTCATGGTGGTCATTTTGGACAACTTTTAAAGTAATAAAAGATATAAAGGTACAGGGTCTTTGATTATATTTACGTGGCTATCTGGAGCCTTTATTTTTGAAGATAGAAAAAAATGTTTTATATAAAAATTGTAGTTTTTTTTCCATATTACCTTCTGCAATTATCAGTAAAAAAATATCGCATTAAAAAATGGAAAAATATAGGCAACTTCAATTTTTTTAAATGGAACACCCTGTATATTATGCGCTACAACGAAAGATCTTTTTATTCTGATTTCAAATATATATATGTATATATTGATGATATTTGGGTGAACCATTTTTGAGATATTTTAGCTTAAACTATAAATAAATTGCAAAAAAATTTCATATTGGTATCAAGAAAGCCATGGAAACAATCAAATTGTAGAAAATAACTAAACTATAAATTTATAAAACATAACAATTTTATTGTTTCCATGGCTTTCTTGATACCAATATGAAATTTTTTTGCAATTTATTTATAGTTTAAGCTAAAATATCTCAAAAATGGTTCACCCAAATATCATCAATGTATATATATTTGAAATCAGAATAAAAAGATCTTTCGTTGTAGCGCATAATATACAGGGTGTTCCATTTAAAAAAATTGAAGTTGCCTATATTTTTCCATTTTTTTAATGCGATATTTTTTTACTGATAATTTCAAAAGATAATATGGAAAAAAAACTACAATTTTTATATAAAACATTTTTTCTATCTTCAAAAATAAAGGCTCCAGATAGCCACGTAAATATAATCAAAGACCCTGTACCTACTTAAATTTGTAATTCAATTTACGATATACGAATTTTTATAGGCTTTCCATTTAAAAACGAATTAAGATACGGACCTCGGGTTTGCGACAAAGTCTTTCTTTTTTGATGACCTTTAAAACGAGGTACAGCAATGTGGTTTATTATTCAAATAGTCCAAATTTAATGGTAAAATCCAGATTATAAATTAGCTTTATTTTCCTACATTTTTTATTATAGTGTGTATACTACGATGCAAAGGTAGCTATAGTCTATGAATTTTAATTCACATATTATAAGTAAGTTTTTCAGTTTGAAAAGTAATATACCCGGCTATGATCTGCCGGCTTATCGCTGCTTGGTGCTCGCTAATGCAAGGCAATAAAATTTTCATGTTGTTTGCTTTTCAGAATAGCAAAAAATGTGAACGAATTAACTGGCTAAACTATACCTACTTAGTTACTAATAATAAATTAAATGACCATCCAGCAATACAGAAGTTTATAATTTTAATTTGAAATATTGAAAAAAGGCTTTTTCCTTAAATTTTTTCTATTGGAATGGTAAAATTTGGCCATATATATTTTATCAAAGATTTTACGATTTATTAAATTTAATGCCATCCTATTGTGGAATTAGTCCTAACTCAGAGTTAATTCCTCTTTGAACATAAATGAAAATAAACATCCTCAAGGATTTTGTACTGGCAATTGTCTGTATAATCATTGATTAGCTAACATTTTGGTCTGTTTCTGTATACAATACAAAAAAATTTAACGCTACGTTAAGTGAATTAGGATTTAACACTGAATTAAAAGTTTTGTACAACCGTCTGTAAGTATTGCTTATTTCCACAAGTGAGGTGAGTGGTGATTTCATCTGTGACTTTTTATAATATTGTTTGCGTGAGATATGATTTTTGATTTACCTCAATTTATACTAGAAACGCGGCACAGACAGCTTTTGTTCAGTTTGTATCAATCAATAACAGTTATCATAGTGAAAAAAGCACCAAGATGTTTCAACGACTTATAATAGAAAATTACTATTAACATTTCTTCAAACCAATGTTGCCGCAACCAATTTTGCTAATGTACCAAAGTTCCAAGCGAAAATATACCAAACAATGGCTGCGTTCAGTCGGTCTCAGCAGTTGATTAAATTTGACAAATGATATGTGACATGTCTTCAAATTTGATATAAGTAATCACGTGATCGCTGCCAAATCCAATCAACTGCTGAGACCGCTGACCATCAGTTGAACACAGCCATAAGCAATGTTAGCATGACGCCACTGTTAGTGTGAGTCCACACCTGAGAAAAACAACAGAACGGAATAGGAAATGCAGCGTTCTGTTTGGCTAATGAAAAAATACAACGGAAGTCAAAGTCGTTCCATCCGGGAAATATCACAAATTTAACCTTGTCCGTTCCGTTGTTTTCCTTAGATGTGTGGACTAAAAGGACATAGGACTTCGCCTAACTAGAAGGTGACGACTGACGATTTTATCATCACTTGCACAAGTGGGCATAAATTTAAATTCTACGGTGATATTAAAAGATTAATTATTTCTAATATTAAAACTGTTTAGAAAAAACTATTTATATTTATAAGTAGTTTATTTTAGTATTTTGGTTTTTAATATTTTTATCCTTTTTTAAATTTATTTTTCAAAACGACGAAAACGTACCAAAAAATCCCCATTTGATTACAAAATGTATCTTTGTACCACAACCAAAATGTATGAAATTTGGTACAATTGTACCCAAACGGCAACGCTGCTTCAAGCGTCACTCAGTAAATTTATATCGACGGTTTGAGTTCAAGCGACTTTTAAAAGCCGCTTGAAAGGGTTTATTATACGCGCTTAAATTTTGTGTGAATCATTCAAGTCAGCCCTAAAAATGACGAGGGTTGATTTGACACAATATAAACAGTTCAAGCCAGATTGATTACTTGGTAACTTCAGCCCAGAAAAGCTCCAGGCGAAGCATCATTTTCTGGTTACGAAGTTTGTAGCTGTAAGTAGTTAATGCCTATTAAAGGAAAAGCTAAATGATTCCGCACAGCCATTATCTAAAATCAGAATAGCTATGCTAATCAGCAACCTCCGAGACGCAGAAATTAAGAAGAAGGACCTTCAGTTTAGATTGCTTTGTTTAAACGTCAAACACACATATGATTGACAATTTAGGCAGAAATTCAATATCTGGGTGAAACAATTATAAAAGATTTAAATAATAAATAAAAAAGAGCTGTAAAAGAATTAAAATGCCGAGCTAAATAAACACCATTCTGAGATTCTCTACTGATGTCTCAGAAAGGTGTTTAGCTCGGCATTTTAATTCTTTTACAGCTCTTTTTTTCTTTTAAAGATCTAAAAACTAAATTCGTAACGTTGCCTTCACACTACGCAACGCTCATGTGAAATTTTCTAACCTGATATGAGCGGGACACCGCAGTTTTTAACCCATTTTCAAGTCACCGTAATAAACACCATAGCTTCAGGTTACTTTTAAAGTAAAGAGTCTAGGCGATGGGGGCAACTTTTAATTCCGGGCTTGCGCATGCATAATAACCTCAAAAATATAATAAATGATGCACTTGTTAATAAGTTTACCGATTTCCTATCATCCGTCACGTAGTGCAGTCGCAGTGGTAAAGAATCCGCTTATTGACCGAGATGTGTTGGTTCGAATCCGTGCTCGGCCGCATCTTTTTATAAATTTTTGTCACTTAAAATATTATAAAAAATTAGGAAATTGGCTCCAAAAGGTGTATTGGAAACGGGTTAGCATCCCTTCCTCGATAAAAATTTTGTTTTGTCTTTTTGTAAAGGTCCCGAGCAAAAAATTTATCGTGTCTATAGGTACCTAAACCTAAAAATTATGTTTTGTTTGTTGTCCAGAACATCTAGCGAACGGTGGATCGGAGGGCACCCGAAGGTAGGAACAGGGTTAGCACCTGGTTAGGGGCCCTGACCAGTCTCTTTCCTCGCAGGCGAAGAGGAATTGGTGCGAAAAAAATCCACTATTGTTCCTTCCTCTGCGCATGCGCAAGCCCGGGATAAAAAAAGCCTCTATCCCCTAGACTCTTGTGTTTTAAAGCTGCAAGCTGCGTCACTTTCAAGCCGGCTTCAAGCCATCGATATAAACGTAGTGACTGTTGCATGGTGAAAGTAAGATCTGAGATTTGCTAAATCAGATTTCACGTCAGAAATGCTGGAGCTATGCATGCGTCTAGCCTAATGTAATTTGATATAAGCAAAGTTATTTAAATAAACAGTCTTGTGTTTTTTTGGGTATCCGGAAAAAACGTTTAATAGCTTTGTTCTTAAGAAATAGGGCGATGCTTCACACGAATTTAAAAAAAAAACTCAATAATTAATTTTTAAAATTCCCTGTAATTCGAAATACCTATTGTGACGATCTTAGTACAGTTTTATCGGCATCTCATTGTTATTTCTTTGTATTTTTAACGCGAGTTAAAGATACACAGAAATAACAATGGAATGCCGACAACCGCATCCCAAACCGCAAATGTGTACTCTGAGAGCAAAACACGTCTTCTTGATGCATGATTTGCAGAAAGCACCACATTGAAAATGATGATTTTAAAGTAATAGTAATAATGACGCGGACATTACTGACGTTTTATAGGAGTTAGTACAATTTGAAGAATAAAATTAAACAAAAATAAGTTTAAAAAACTAAAACTCGGCTACTTACAAAAAAAAAAAACTTAAAAGTTAGAACCAAATTGCATGTCTGTAAATGTACTCTGTACATATATTCATAGTTGTACTATATTAGAAATTTTTATATACAACAAAATGTCTGTTCGTACTTCACGAGAAAGATGTTTCACAGAACAGGCGTTATCGCTCAATTTAGCAATATTATTATAAACTGACTTAGTGGAGAAAATCGTAGGTGTAGAAGGGATGAACTATGTTAATTTGTAGGTATTGCACTTAGCTATTTGACGATATGTAACTACGTCTGTTCTGTGAAACATCATTTTTTTTATTTATTTATTTCATATACATACGTATATACACTACGGAATGTAAATTCCAAATGGTACAGAGAATGAATAGGTACGACTAGGGTTGCCACTTGTCCTTTTCTGAAAAAGACTGTCCTTTTTTAAGGAGGTTTGTCCTTTCATCTTTTTTTAGCTTAAAATGTCCTTCCCAAAGCCCAAACTGATTTTCAGACGGCCTTGCTGGCGCATTTTCGCAGATAAAATGATTTCTAAAATTAAAAGTCGATTTCCAATGTTTACATGATATCCTGAGACTTTTGAGAGCATTATTCGTGGTTCGCCTCGGGGAACGTTGCGTGCGTTTCGCCTGAAGTCCATCAACCCCATCATCAAAAAGAAGAGAGAAGAGAACAAAACAAACATAACCACAACCTATAATCGAAGAGAGAATTTTTCTATTTTTGGCATTAAATGGTGAGATAAAAGGAACAGGTTTGCATAGTTGATTTAAATAAAGCTGAACTTTTGATTTTATCATTAATTTTAAAGAGACGTGTAATTATCATACGATAAAGAATGGCAAAGAATGTTATAAGCTGCAAAATCAAATAAAAAATATGAATTTAAGTGCAAAAAATAAATATTTATTTAAAAAATATATACATATGTCTATTATTTTCCCAAAAAGCAAACCCAAAAGTATAGTTTTTAATAAAATGGTGGAAGCGCATTTTCCATTGACCTTTTTTTTCAATTCTAAAAAGGTGGCAACCTTAGGTACGACAGACATTAGAATTAAATTAATTAATTAGAATAGAATTAAATTCCTTCTGGCAGTATGTTCCAAGATGAAAATCTTTTGGAAACCAAGCAAATCGCTAAAATATTCATAACTCACAAGTTTTAATGACGACTTATTAACAATGACAGGACAAAAACCTGTCAAAACCTAACTGATCAACTAGAAGGTCCTAATATAAAACAATACTCTCTTAAAAATTGGTAGTGAATCTGAACGTTAACGTTTGAAATTGCCGGAGTAAGAAACTATTACTATTGGCTAAGAATTCATATTTTTTTATAAATAAAATTAAAGGAAAAGTTCTTGTGTAACATTCTCTTTCTTTGCAGAATGTTGCTCGATTGGTTTTTGGTCATTAGGCAAAGATTTCCGTTAACCATTAAATTGGTGATTATGTAACTGTAACGGAATCATCTATTTATAAAAATGTCTTAACTGATCATTGACGTTTTCTTACTTAGCTCATCATGCAATATAAAAAGGAAATAAATAGTATGTAGCTATAAGTATTAATAAATTGTAAGTACTGTAACAGTAAATGGAACTCGTGGGTAAAAAAATTTATGAATTACATTAAAAATTGTAAAATTATACAGAAAAATGAAATAGGAATCACAAATCTTTCTGTTTCCGTTTTCGTGCAAATTTTCCGTTACTGTTATTAACTAAAATATCGATTAATCATATTTTGCCTTTATATTCTTGTTTATAGTGGCCTTTACACGATCAGTAATATAGTAATAGTCTTATTGATCATCTACTGAAGGAAGAATGTTAAAGTAATAAAATACACAACAAAAAATTTAAGTCAACTTGCATTTTCTCTTAATTCCTAGGTATATAAGCGTGTATGTTCATATAACTGAAAATTTTTTTTTATTGTTTTATGATACATTTAAAATTGTAGTATAGATTTTCTCTGATTAGTAAGATAATTTCATTTCAGAAAGAATCACTTTCTCTTGATCTGAATTTGCACTTTGAAGCTCAATAGTTAGGTAAATACCAGCAATTAGTATATAATTGTTTAAAGTTCCTAGATAATTGCTGATATTCTTAACCGTCAATTTGCTACCAAGAATGTTCTCACTAAATTTCTTGGTATTAAGTAAAAGTTAAATTGTTTACGGTTACTACAAATGACCTAGTTTGTTAAAGATGAATAGCAAATTATGTTGGATTATTAACTAATAAACTTACCTAATCTTCGCAAATAATAGTTAGAAGATTCATCTGGTAAATTTCATTACAGTTGAGGCTTGACCAGGTGCCAGCAGATTTGTTTCAGTAGCGCAACAACGCTTTTGCGCGCCCGGGGCAAAAATTATTTTTGAATTTATATTCATGGTAAACTTTAAAAAATCAAATATGTTGTTAATGAGACGGTATATTAAAACATACTGTTAGTATTTATTTTAAATCCTTTTAATGTGATCAATACAATTGCTGCAGTTTTCCGCTGGCTATCTATTCATGACATCCCTTATTATATCGTACTTCTGACAAATCTTTCGTTATTTTTTTGTCTGATCTGAGTCTTTACATTGGCCCATATGAGTTTCGTAGGGTTAAATACACAAAAGTACGGGGATAATCTTAGTACCTCCCAATCGTTGGTTTATATTGCGCGAGCCACAAAATCAGCTACATGTACACCAGGCGCGGCCCGTGAAATTTTAAAGTTGTATATCTCTTGCTACTTATAACCGGAGAGCTACTGAACCCTGTTAGTAACGGTATTTGCGCAACGTTGGAAATTTGTATATTGACAATTGAAAAGCAACCATAAGTAACAGTCATGACCTGGCAGGTCTCCCCCGGTCGCGTCATCAACCCCTATATTTTTGCAAATGTAAAAAAAAAATAAAAAATTAAGCTTATGTTACAAACTTCAAATTTTAATATTGCCAGGCGATTCTGAAGGTCGCACGCTCCTCCACCTACATTTTTCTTACTTTAAAATTTATTCAAAATGACCACCATGAACTTCTTGGCAGTAATAAAGTCGATTTTGGAGCCCTGCTAAGATGTAACACCTGCCGTTCTCGAAAATGTGAGAATCGAGTTCCAAAACCGACTTTATTACTGCCAAGAAGTTCATGGTGGTCATTTTGAACAACTTTTAAAGTAATAAAAGAAATAAAGGTACTTATTTAAGTTTTTAATTTTTTTCACGATTTTGAACCTTCTTCGCGAACATCGACGCGTGAAACGATCCGACCATTGGTGTTTTTTTCAGGTTATTTTCAGTTCTATTTAGTGTTACTTGGAGTAGTGGCGTAAAGATGGAAGTTGCGGCGGCGGCTTGCATAGTGATAGATGATTTGTTAAGAAAAAACTTCTTTTGCATTTCCTCACCATCACTGTTCTTGGCGAAGACTGCCTCTTGTGCCCTCTCTTTCTTCGATGCGGCGTAGACGCGTAACAACTTGGCGAACATTTATTTGATGTGACGCGAGAAAACCGACAAGCGGTGAATCGCGGTGTTGTTACGCGACGTTGATACGACATGCTGTCTACAAATTCGCGGCGGCGCACAGTGGTTCCGATAACTAATCTGACTTGACAAAATTATTTCTATGTTTTTTCTGGGAAAATAACAATAACAAATGGCTGCTATTTGTATACTTCCTCATAAATATTTAGTGCAAACGATTTTTTTTTTACAAAATTTGACACTTTTTTTTTCGCACTAGCTCGCGAATGTTTCCATCAGGCTCCTCCACACCACTTTTAGTCATTATATTATAATCATACACACACACTCTAGTCTTCTTGAAATGTTAGGGGCATTTCGCCAAACCTCAAACACTTTTCTTCTTGGAATTCCAAGATCACTGAAAAAATTATTACAAAAAAAATATGGTTGAACATGGTTATAAAATAGTTAAAATTAAACACCCAAAGAGGTAAACTAACCGCTTAAAATAACGTTACAACGGCCTTCGGCGGCCTTTGCAATTGCGGGCCTGCTATTTCAATTAGAAATCAAACAATTTAATGAAATTTGGGCCTTTAATTACGTCAACCAAAGAAGACAACAATAATAATAAATTGCAAAAAAATATATTAAAACCAAGGGAAATACCTGTAATTTACTCTGCCAAACTCATTTATTTATTAGATAAAATTTTACCCATTCAGAGACTGTAGTTCCGAACATCGGGATACAAAGGATCGCGGTAACAGAGACTTCTGCCTGATTTTGCGTAGACTCTATTATGTTATTTCTAAAACGGGTTGTACTTTATAGATACACAACTATTTATGACCATAATAAGATAAAATATATTATGTTGTTTTAAAGTTCAAGAAATTTTACCTTTTGTCAAGCTAGATTTTTAATACGAACGTCTGTGCGGCGCGGCGTTCGCGACGGTCTTTTTTCCCAAGTTATTTACAACCCCGCGAACCCCCATCTACTTTTTGAGAACGGCTGCTCCGGGTTTTTAGTTAGGTAGCATATTTGCAGATTGATAAGACTACTAAAATACGCAATTACTGTGGATTAATACTTATTTACACTCACCGTTTTATTAGATACGTAGGACAATTATCTAAAAAAAAAATACATTTATTTCGAAAAAATCAACCATTTTCGAGAAAATCTGGATGCATGCATACCCTAGTAATAGCAGTTATTACACATTATACGAAATTAATTAAACTCTTTGTTATCAACTAACTAACAATTACTAAACGAAATCTAATAATAAGCTACTACTACACAATTAATACTAGTTGTCATTAGAAAACAATGGACTTAATAATTTAGAGTAATGCTAATTTATGGACAATCACAATGCAATTCTCTACAGACAAGAAAAATTTATGTCCAGAAATTTCCAAATAGAAATTTACCGGATCGAAGAACACTTGATAGGGTTAATCGTAACTTAAGAGAAGCAGAAAGAGATGAAGCGCAACTAAAACTTTAACGACAAATAAAAATTTCTTTTTGATAAAATTTTGAAAATCACTAAATTGTCGTAAAATTGTGCAGTGATGTAATTCCTTTTCATAACTTGAGATTGAAAATTCTACCTATCCGAAATGTACTAAATATCGCATATTTCAGATTCGTACAACCATGCTGGCCATGGAATATGGTACTGTTGGTATGGGCGTCCAACAGCACCAGTATGCCTGCTCAACGATGTCCTCTGAAACCATAAGTGAAAGTTGTGGAAGCAGAAATAATAGGATCAGAACAGTACGGTAAGAGTTTATATTAATATTGTTAATACTTACAAGGATATAAAATTGTCATAGAGCACTTGATATGGTTTTATTAAAATTTTTCGATAACAAAAGTTTTCTTGTCTAGGTGCCAGTTCACAAAAGAATAAAGTTTTTTATACATTAATAACGAAAAAGTAAAACTAAGTTTTTTAAAGATTTTAAAAACAATTTATTTAAAAGATTTGACTGCATACCAGCCAACAAAAGAACCTTCATCGTAACACGGGCATCCCAAACAGGAAATTATTTCATATTATAACGCGCTTTAAAAAATATATGTATGTACCATGATACCAAAAGAATGCGGGTTCGCGCATGACGTCACGCCGTGATTTATTTTTGAAATTTATAACGCCCAATATAGAGTTTACGTTAGTTAAAGGCGATTTTATATAAATTCTATTGGCAATATACTTTGCCTCCTGCTTATAATACAAATTTTATAGTATATGATTTAAAATAATTATATAAAGGGATAAATACATACATACATGGATTGATTGATTGTCCACATCACAACCATATATAGCACATGTCATTTTTACTTTTAAACTCCTAAAAGTAATATAAAAACACCAAAAAATAGTTGAAAACAACGCGATCTTAAAAAAGACGTGTTTCGTTTACAAAATATCGCGGAATTGATCACGGCGTGACGTAAATGGCCACGCCTACCTGCGCGGTATTATATCTGCTTTTATTTGTATCATGTGTATGTACATACGTTAAGTGGACATAAATCCACATATTCTTATTAATATAAACTAAACACGATATTTACTTAAGTACCCGACTTATAAGACCTAATACAGATTTATTGATATTTTATTAGCTCTTATAAAACTTTGTAATAAACTGCAATGTATAATGAATGTTTTTAATTTATTTTACGCTGTAATTTATATACTACGTACACATAATTCTTAGATGAAAATGTAATTAACCTATTCTTTAACTCCTATACTAATCTATAAATTAAAACGTAGTCTGTACTTATTTAACCTTAACCCTACTAAACCACGATCGTAGCAGGAAGGAGGCAGAGGAGCTGACCCTCCCAGGCCTACCTCTGCTCCCCCTGGAGAAAATCCACATATTTATCCGAAATGGAAAAATATAACCAGTGACTTCAGTAGTGAAACTACTCCTTCTTTTACGTAATTTTCTGAAAATTCGAAAACGAGATTTTCTGTCAGCCTATTTGTCCGTCCTTTGACCCCAAAGTTCAAGCTAATTAGTAAGAAAAATAGGTTATGAGTCAATCCTGGCTTGAATCGTCGACACTCTGATACACTTCCAGTAAAATAGAAACAGCATTGCACGTTTAACTATTAATTTCTGCCATTTTTCATTTAAGGCGGCATTTTCCACGGGACGTCCATGTTGGCCAACTTAATTTCATTTTGGCATGTGCTTTCAGATGTTCGGTCCGCGTGATCTAGCCATCATTTTTATTTTCCGCATATTATTATACACAGAAGCTAGAGTTTAAAAAAATTGCGCATACTGTATAGATCTACTTAACTGCCGAACAGCTTGGCTATTTTGCAGCCTCTACGAAAAACAACCAATATATTTTACAAGGAAGTGCTAATTTCTGAATATGTATTCTAAAAATATATTTCATAAATAGAACACGCTGGCGAAGCCCGCGGGTTCGGGTACCAGCCAGTGGCGTGCCGCCGAGGGGGCTAGGGGGGGGGGGGCACGAGCCCCTCCCGCCCTCATCGTAACGGCGCCCACGCGCCCCCGGAGATTCACTGATGCCTACTAGGACCACATACTCCCTAATAAAAGGACAGTAATTTACAGCGCCCCCTGGAGATCCACTGCCTACTATGACCACATAGTCTCCAATAAAAGGAAAATAATTAATCGCCCCCAAATCATTGTGCCCCCTCCGCTCTAAAGGCACGGCATGCCACTGGTACCAGCTAGTATTATATAAATCATGTAATGTTGCATTTATTAAGATTTTTGAATACAAGAATGACTTAATAATTTCTTTTGTTTAGACTTGTCAGGCCAGCTCATGGACCCCTTCCTCCACCTGGTTTAACCTATCGCCACGGACCATCTCTGGGATTTAGTATTCGTGGTGGTCGGGAACATGGAACTGGAATATTCGTATCACATGTTGATATCGGGTCAGAAGCTTACACTCAAGGGCTAAGAGTAAGTATAGAATGTGTTTTTATGGGCAATTTCTGCTTAATTTTTAAACCCAGTTTTAGGGGACCAAGTTACCTTGTTTTTAGTTTTTTAAACATTCATTCACAAACAGGAAATAACTAAATTATTAACGATTTTAGTATTTATTGGATTTTAAGCATTTTTGGTTAATCGAAAACAATATCGGTTTTTAAAATAGTATTTTTTTATTATAATTTTGTTATGAAAGTGACAGCGTTCCTGTTTTATTTAAAATACCAAATATATTTTGGGAGTACTTGTAATAATGCTAGTAAAGGACTCTAGGCTTTAAAACTTATCTCCTGCATCAGTTTTAATAAAATTGTCTGCTTTTTCATTGCCCTGCACTCTGCTGTGTAGCCTCAGTAGTTACCCTACCACTAGGCAAGCATTCTTTATCAATATAAACACTTATTTTAGTTCTCAAACAAGCAGAAGTATAGTTAGGACTTGATTCATTCGTGGATTGCTATAAAAGAAAAAATCTGTACATATTTTTATTTATTATTATTGTAGTCAGTAATTAAATAAATAAACTAATCAGAACAGGATTGCAATAGTTTAATAGTGATAGTCTATATCGTGACAAATTTTTTCGCAAGAATTAATGCAAGAGGGAACTGAAGCTTAAAGGTAACTTTCTTATTGATCATTTCGTTGTTAGGAAATACAATCTGTCCCCTATAAAAATATTAATGAACTTCCTATAATCAAAAATTCCTTTTATGGTTTTTATACAAGTTCCGTATTTTTTTTATCTGTGCTCGTATTCTTAGTTGTGAATAAGCGGTTTTGTTCTTGGTATTTTTCATAATTCTTCTAACGGTGCTTCTGTTGCACGGATATGTAATTATTGCCTATTTTTTACTGCAAGGTAAGGCCAAATTTTTAAATTATAGAAACCTCAAACCCAAACAAAATAAATGTGACACTATGAAATTGAAAGATTAAAATTCTGAAAGATATAATTTAGCACGGAATGATCAGAAGACCTGTAAAATTGTGAAAATTTTTAACTTACCACACCACCTGATCAACATCTCTTGACTTTGTGTCAAATTTTAAAACGCATGCCGAGCGGCGAATTTTTCTATAATTGTTAACAATGACTGGAGAAGGTATAAACTTGAAATCGTCATAGTTTTTTGAAGACATGGTCTAAATACCAATGGTAAGAATATGGCAAGTAAGTAAACACCCAGTTCTTGTCTTGTAAATAACTTTTTGGATGATTTAGTTAAATTTGTGAAAAAAAACTTACGTAATAAATGCGATTTTCGTGACAGAATTCAACTTAAATAACAAACAAAGAAGTCTTTATTAATGGCGTTAAAAACTATTTAAATCGTAAAAATAATTTTTATGAATTTTGAGACTGCAAAATTTTTTATTTACTTTAAGATAGATAATAGTGGTTTAAGTGTTCTTAGTCTATTGCTTTTGATCTTGCACAATGGTCTTCCTAGCTTAGCGGTTGTAGATATGTTTGAGATTAATTATAATGGTTTTACTTAAGTTTTTAGTCTGGATTTCTTTTGACCTTGCACATTTAAGTGTTGGTCTTCCTAGTTTAGCGCTGTTTGGTCTACAATATTCATACGATTTGCAAGGCTATACTTCTTATTAAAAGCTAACGCTCCAAACGAAACACTGATCACCCAAAATACAGCTGGTTATAGTTGATTAATAATAATATTCCTAAAATACTACCAGAGAAAAATACGATAGAGAGAATAATATCTCGTCTTCCCGCCAGCTCGACCACGCTATGGCCTTCAAACGGCAACACCCCGAGATTAGCCAATACGATTCTCACAATACACCCCGACATTAGCCAGTGCGGCAGCAACACGGCAAGCAGAGAGAGTTTTCTGCGGCGCGTCTCAATACTCACTCTCACTGTGCTTTATAATAACCCAAAATCTGCAGTGCACGCCCATGTCAGCTTATTTCGACGTCGGTTTGGAGGTCATAGAAAGCAAATCGTATTTATGAATGAACTCCGTACGAGATATTATTCTCTCTATCTTATTTTTCTCTGATACTACTTTAAAGCATCCATGAGATTACTTATTTCTTGGGGGTAGGGAGACAATTATTTATTAATATTTGGAGGACTTTTCTATGCGTGCATGCTGTTGTGTAAAAAAGAGATCAACATCATCATGACGTAGCTTATAATTTTTCTTTAGCAACAATATATATGTAAACAATACTGGCATTTACCTTACAATTAAATAATATATAAATTTCTCACAAAGTTATAAAAGATAATATTCTACTTTAGGCTAATGACGGCAGTCGTGTGCTCATTGAATTCTTTATTTAATTACATTTCTCACTGGAAGAGACGAACTTATTAAAACCATAATGGAAAGGAAAGTGAGTTTAAACTTTCGCTACTGTTTTGCACACAAATCTGCAAATTTATATTATTACGCGTACTTGAGTGACTTAGATACGAAGTATTTGAACAATCAAATATTTCACTAGTTGAATTTTAAATCTTTTTGAATGTACCTTTAAATGTAGGGCTGTACCGAAGGCACTGTGCCTGTGGGTGCAGGAGTGGATGTGAAAATTTTCAACTAGGCGGAGATGAAACTCACAACTTCAAGGAAAAAGAAATTCCGCCCTTTTTGCCAGGGCTTCCCATAATTAATTTGTCGACAATTTTTGTAAACTCCCCCCGAACTAACTCTTTTTTTTTTGGTAAATAATCCACCTTCTGCAATGCGCTCAATTTTTAAGACACCAGGAGGAATTTTCATAGGCTATTTTTAAAAAAGTTTTACATCAGTTCCAACAGAAAAGTTTCTTTTGCTGAAGCTGCGATGAATTTAAATCTCAGTGAGTAACATCGGTTTCGAAACGAAAAGAAATCCTTTATAAATAAGTTAAGAATACAGCCTATAATACTATGATAGAAAAATGGTACATCAAGTTATTCTGGTGTGTAACGAAGCCAAACTAATTGGTCTTAATTTTCCAAATAGTCGCGAAATCATTTAAATTAAATTCAGTACTTCAGAACATTTTTCCAATTATTGTCAACAGTTTTATAGTTTTGGCTTTCTATTTGATAAAATAAAAATATACGCACCCGTATACATATAAATATATTGTATATCTAGCTAATTAGAGCATAACGAGATGCTGATTTATAAATGAATGTTATAATAATTTTAGTCCTATTTGACTGTCGGATATCTAATATTTTTAGTAACAGGTATAATTATCTTTATTATTAATTTCTAATACACAGCCTAAATTTTCTACATTGTACACAGGAGATTTCTTAAATATTTGAATATAAATAAAATATGACCTTTAAAAAACCCTAGAATAAATTGTCAACAGGTGGGTGCAATCCACTGCAATTATTAATTTGAAATAAATAATTATTTTGATATTGTTGTTTTAGATGGTATTTAGGGGGATACATCTTTCATGTAGTAGGTTCCTAAAATCTTATTCGTGTATATTTCAAACCGAAATCGATCCAGGAACCTTCCAATCTTGCAACAAAAACTGTCATTTTTGCGAAATTTTGACATATCATATGTTATTTTAATAATTTCGACGTAAATAAACTGCAATTCATTGTTTTCATGGCAATGCAATGGTCGAAATTTCGAAAATTTAAAAGTTTTAAATTTTGCCCATCCCCGATGCAAATAAACCTATTTATTTATAACTTAAACGAAAAAATAAGCGATTTAAATTAATGGGAGGTATTCTTAGGTAATTAACGGATAAAATAAACCCAAGAATAATCACTAAATAGGAAAAATAGTGTAGAATTATGTCGGTTGAAAATAGGATTTGTTGTAAAAAATCAAGAAAATTCAGTTTGTACCCCTTAAATACGCCCCTGCATGACCCATTTTGTATTCATTTTAAGGTCTGATTATCTCTCTATAAGATAGCGTTGAAAAATTGGAAAAAAACTACTGAGTGATTTAATGGTACCGATGTCGAATGCAAGAAAAGTCAAAAAATAGAAATTTAATTATTAGTCCTTTTCTATAAAGACTGAAGAAACTAAAAAATATGGATATCATGTATTTCGACGATCTCTTTCCGATGACGTATATTGGATTTTAATTTGGATCCATTTTGACAAAAAAAAATAAAAATAAAAACCGTGGAAAATTTGGGTCGAAAACCGAATTCCCAAGTATATCAAGTTTCCAGTGGTTTTAGGTTTAGGTAAATGTATTGAGATTCTGAAGTTTTACTTATCAATCCGTTTTTCGATCCGACGCGACGGCGACGTTTCGTTTTCGAGTTATTAGGTATCAAAGAGGGGTCAGCAGAAGGTATTTTTCGACCTAAAGAAGTTCAAAAAATTACTTGCCATTTTCCGGTCCTCACTAGTTACAATAGAGTTCTGAAGCTCCGGGTCCTCTACAACCTCCAAAAATTTAAATCAATTTAATTCACTTGTACCCAACCTGTACCCGATTTCAACGGAAATCGCGGAAATTTCGACTTTGACGTTTAATAACGCCGAAACGATACATCCTGTGTAACTAATTTTTTTACCGAAGCTAGTTGTACTATTCCTCTATTAACCCAAAAAATTTGATTGTTCCACCTCTGAATGTTTCCAAGAAAAATAAACCTGTTCGACTTTGGGTTAAGCTTTACGTCATTTTTGCTTAATCTCCTGACGTCATTGTTCACTTCCTGACGTCACTTTTCATGAGGGCAAATGGCTGCTTTTTAAATTGTAATAAATTATACCGAAAAAAAAAAAATTCTAGCTAAATTATCCTAGTAATTTTTTTAAAATATTTATTTTGGGTTTGTAATGATTTCCTTAAACAATTTATGAAATAAAAAAAATACGTGCATATTCCTCACATTGAAATTTTATTTTGTTTGCTCTTAGCTGTTTTACTGAATATAAAATTAGAAAAAGGAATGAAAAATTTTAGGCTCAGATCCACTAAAATAGTTCGAGATTTAAATTAAGATCTTCTAGTTGATTATTGAACAGTTAGGTTTTGACAGGTTTTTATTGTCATTGTTAATAAGTCGTTATTAAAAACGTATGTGTTATTCTAATATTTCAGCGATTTGCTTGGTTTCTAAATGATTTTTGTCGTGGAACATGTTGCTACAATAAATTTAGTTTTATTATTGTACAAAGTATATACTTTGTCTACAAATTTACGAAAAAATTCATAATAATTAACTTATTCTTACACTTGTCAGTTTAAAACTTTTAATTGTCAAATTAGACCGGCCTAGCGTTGGAGAATCGGGCGGTTAGTGTATTATAAGTATTGGAAGAACTATATCTGCTCGCACACAATCAATACGACAAACACTAATTTGATTAGCCATTAGAAAAAAAAATCGTTGTAGAAATAATATTAATATATCTAGGAAAATATACATATGTAGGTATATGTTTTAATGTATTTATGAAGATATAGTTCTTCCAGTCCATTAGAATATGTCTTTCCTTGTTCTAATTCTATAAGTATTCAGTAATTTTTTGCTTAAAAATATGGTCTAACTTTCTTTATTGAAAATTAAAATTTAGTTGCTATGTGTACTCTAAATTTGGATTATATTATAAGTGAATTAAGTAAGAGTATTTTACATAAGTCCTTTCATAATGTAAAGGCATTTTTAATTTTTACAAATAGTTACTTATCTACTAAAATTTCAAGATCCATTTTGTTACAGTTAAATTAAAAAGCTAATTTTATGAAATAAGAATAGGGACTTTTTGCCACCTCACGCAAACGCTCACGCAAAGCGCTAAATCGCCTGAAAACGGTTTACAAGCCGCAAAATTTTAGGGGGTCTTGGATTTTCAGGGCGCTGAACATGTGTGAGAAAGAAACAGCTATAGTGTAGCAAAAGATGGATATATGAAGTTAAGGGAAGGTGTGAGCTATGTTGCCACATCTTAACGGGTTTTGTTTCAGTGAAACACGCAATTATACGAGATTTATGGGAGCGTTTACTTTAATTCCACGCGTTATTCCGATATCTTGTCTTGTGCCTTTAAGCAGCGAAAAGAATAATAATTTGCAAAATTAATATGTTTAAATATGTTGATACTTTGTATGGTTTTATTTCCGTATGGAATATACAAGAAACATGCTGATACACGGAAATAATTCTGTCTAATTATAGATATGTTACTAGTGTTACTACTCAAAAGAAAATAAAAAAAGTTCTGCTTGATGAAAATGACAAACAGGTAACAAGAAATGTATCTGATAAATATTAGTGGTGATGAAACGAATTTCTATACCCAGCGCCGGTATATCCATTAGGCACTCTAGGCACATGCGTAGGGGCCCCGAAAAGGGCAGGCGCCCCTACACCAAGATGAATGCTGAGTTTGGTATGAATGGTATGTGGAGGGGGGCGCCTAAAACATAGGGCGTAGTGGCGCACAAATTGATAAACCTGTCTATAAGTGTCTAAACCTGGAGTTTTAACATGTTTAAAATAAACTTAAGCTTTGGTTATAAAAAGGGATTAAATAAAATTTTGTACTAGGTATACATTTTTGATAAAATCACCTTTGTCTCTAGGTTGGGGGCTGGGGGGCTAAACGTCCCCAATCGTTTTATTACCCCCAAAGGCGTATAGAGAGAAGATGTATATATTTAAGTCTGGACTATAATATAGGGTGGAGTTGAAGCCCCCAAAAACTTCATGGTAGTTGCGTGTATGCCTTTGCTGTTGCTCCATTGTATCCTAATCGTGACTAAATGGTAAAAAATAAGCTATTTACCAGCAAGAATAAAAAATTTCCTTGGCGTAACAAGAACCTAGGTACGGAAAATTTTATAATGAACAATTTTGAGTTTTGTGTCGTAACTAGTGCACAATAAAAAAAATGTTGTTGACGAGGTCTCCTTAAAAGGGGAGTTCCTTTTTTATAACTTTTCGACAAGATATCACTTTAGCTGTTGACAGCCGCGGCGCGTCGGGAGGGGGCTTACTCCCCCCACGTTTTTACCTTCACCCCTAACTTTTGTGAGAGAAATGGTAAAATACCTCCCCTCCCCTCCTGCCCTGGAAGACCCGGTATCTTTCTCCCCCCCCCCCCCCGTTTTTTGAGGCACACCTCCTGCCATAGTTTTCTTTCCCATCGGGTGTACTCCATTGACAGAAATGGCAAGCACGAATATTATGCTGTAACAATAAGTGTAAATAAAAACAAAAAGGGAAAACGACCGTATACCTATACGCGTATATCACTTAGCATATCAAACTTGTGAAGGCACTTTCTTGGACAATAAATTCATCATATTCCAGTTTAAAATATTCACAGTGGCAACATCGCCAACTGCAAAGTAGGAAAAGTGAAAGTTTCAGGGAAATAGTCACCAATGTTTGGGGTTAACGACACATGAATGGGCGGAGCTTAAAGTTCCTTTAGAAAAAATCGATAGGTTATGTCAATTGTCAAAAGCCCATTTCGATTTTTGATTTATTTCAGTTTATTATTGTATTCTTCTTGAATAAGAGTTATGAGATTTATTTTTCGATAAAGTGTGCGTATTTAAAGGATTTTCCATCATAATCTTCAAAGGTAACGTTTTAACTCTTATTTTAAAGTGATTACAGTTTTGTGAGGTTATGTTATTGTTTTGGATTGCATTTATGTGTTATTTTATGATTTTTCTAGCTTAAAGACATTCCCACCATGGTTATGTGCCTTGCAGCCGATTGCCAACACTACAGTGATGAACATAAATGGAAGTTCTTTGTATTTCCTGTAGAATCATCCGAAAGGAAAAGGTCTATTACTCTGATGAGGTATTCATATTTACAACGTAAATAGTGAATGTGATAACTCATAAACTTTACTTTTTAGGAGGCAAGTCACTCGTTTGCAGTCGGTTGTCATTTAGTAAACACTGAGAAGAAAAAAGGACCAACTACTTATATATGAATGTAACGCTAAAAGGAAGTTTATCTTCGCATCTTTAACAAAACGGTATGTAATTTTAAAGATGCTTCTCAATAAAACGTTTATAATATAAATGAATATTATATGACCTTCTTACATTGTGATTACAGTTGTATATTATCAATACTCTAAACATTTCTATTTTTTGTAGTAAACGAAGTCTCTAAACAACAGATAGTGGTAAAATCTTTAGTGTGAAAATAAATCAACCGATACTGTTGAGGAAGCAGGGCCTCCAAAACCTAGTGCTAAAACCCACCATGAAACCCTAAGAACATCGAGAAGTACAAGTAGTTACATTCTTGTTCGAGAACATCTGGAACATCGTTGGAAGCTGAAATTTATTTGTTAAAACCAGAACTGGAAGTAACAAACAGATTGAAGAATTTAACTAATGTTTCGGTTATGAACATATCAAAATCAATGATTCACAAGTGCTTATGTATACTAGTGCACTAGGGCTTTATTTATAGTGTTATATATTAAACCCAAACAATGGACAGTTTTATATACAGGGTGTTAATAAGGTATGTGGCCAAAATTTGGGGAATTAGACCTTAGTCAGTTTAAAGACTAAAAAATGTTCATATAAACATAGGTGATACAAGACTTGGTTTTTAATACACAGGGTGTTATTTTTTTTTAAATTTTCCCTAATAACCAGATGACACAAATTAGTTTGAAGTGAACACTTACTGACAATTTTTAATACATAAAGAGGAATCTTGCTACTTGTCAAATTTGTTTAAAGAAGTGTTTTTGTTTCCATGACTCTCTGATTGTTTTGTTGTTTTCAACAAATTACAGTAATAAATAATGTTATGCATAACTTTACATTTTTTCGTTTTTATCGAAAATGGCCACTTTGCGCAAAAAAATAAGATGATTTGTGTGTAGTTGTATTTGCTAAATCATCAATCCTATATCAGATTTAAAAAAAATTGACGTACTTCATTATTTTTTTTATTAAACCTTGGACGTTATCCCTGTGCATGCTACTGGCAAAGTAAGAAAAACAGTTTTTTTCTTAAAAGACTCCTCTTTACGCATTAAAAATTGTCACCAAGTTTCAACTTGATACTAATTTGCGTCTCCTAGTTATTTAAGAAAAACCTTTTAAAAAAATTCAACACCCTGTGTATTAAAAACAAAGTCGTTTAGGACCCATGTTTATGCCACATACTTTATTAACACCCTCTATGTGAAAAGGAGTATTGCGTCACTGCGTTAATAAAAAGAAAATTGGGTGGAATTGCAAAAAGTACCTATATTATTTGTAGTCTATCAGTCCAAGCAAACAGCAGGTGTTTACCTCCGCGAAAATATTAATAAAAAATACCTTTTGTTTTCTTTGTAAATATTTTATTTTTTAAATATATTTATAAATACATACATATTTTATTTTATTTCTTTCCATCATTTTTCAAAACTTTCATTAAATTCAAATCACATATATTTTTTGTAGTTGGGGGGGGGGGGTGCTTAGCACCCACAAAACTCTTAATTACCATCCTCATAATTTACATGAAGCACTTTTAATTAACTAATTTTTTTAGCCATATGCTGAATAGGGTCTAGGGCTTAACCACCCATCAATTTGATTGCCTAACTACACCTATGCTGCGTCTTTAGTTTCTCACTCTCCTATTACCTCTATACCCATTTTCACTCGAAAAGTTTCTGGCCAATAGGGGGCGCAAAAATTTGCGCGAGTCGAGCGCCTAAGTCAGTTAAAATAGGCCCTGAGTTATAGTACTTTTTGACTTATTCAATTCCTAAATCGTATCTGAAAACATCCTCTATAAATGGATTTTAGTTGTCAGGAAAAAAGTTAATAATCCAAAATGGCCCCAAGAGAGACCGACTTTACCTGTATAGTGGACAATGTAAATTCTTAAAGGTAAATATATCTAAATTTAGATTCGCAGGCTCCAAAAACAAGAAGAGATTCCACCATATCTAATTTTTTTTATTACCTAAAATACTCGTACTTATGCAACCTCGAAACAAAAATAGGAGAAAAAGGCTTATTACTTTCAGTGTAATAATTCAATGCAAGTTTGAACTGACATAAGGTAACGTTTTGTTTAGAAATGTTGGGAAACATTTTGTTTTTAATACGCCATGAGGCTAACCTTACACTAATTTTTAAACCCAAGATACAGTTCCTTCGGTTTTGCACTAAAAGAAAGTGAAACTATTACGAGGAACTTGTTTTCAATAAATTAGTAGTAAGTTTTCCATTTGCAGACATTTTCAGACACACTGTAGGTATGTACTAAGTATAAAAATACATGACTTCAACATGGGCGCACCAAGGATTTTGTCTGTGGGGGGGGGTCTGAATTATAAGTGTACTTTTTCAATTTTTGTGTGCCTGTGATGTTGGTTGGGGGGGGGGGGGGTTTGCAGCCCCCCTCCTGCGTACGTCACTGGACTTGAAAGCTATTACACTTGTAGTCTTTACTGGTAGACAAAAATATATTACAGTACAAGTACAAAAGAGATAGGTCTATAATTGGATGGAAGGGACTTGGATCCTTTCTTCGGGACAGGCTGCACTCGAGCAGTGTTCCAGCTATCTGGGAAGATACCCTTGTCATGAGAGATCTGGAAAAGACGAGTTAAGATGGGTGCAAGTTCTGGAGCGCAGTTTTTTAGGACAATTGCTGGTGGTATGTCATCCAGACCGGAGGACTTTTTGGTGTCAAGAGAGAGAAGAATTTTTTGAACTTGTTTGAAATTACTTCCATACTAATAAATCAGTGGCGGCTGCTGAAATTTTAAAGTTGTACAGGGTTATTTTTTTAAAACCTGCAGGCTAACTTTATTTTTTAAAGAGACAGGCCTATAGTTCAAACCCTGTATATCTCTGTTGCTACTTACAGGGCCCATGCCAAGTTCATGCTTTTAATAGTGAGCCTACTAGGAATGTTTTGGTAAAGAAAAAAAAATTATTTCTACCTAATTTGCAAAAAAAAGTTGAATTTTTGCTTTTACCCCCAAACATGCTTAGTTATTTTATTTTATATTTTTTCTAAATAAATTTTACATCATTTTGTCGAAAATTTTTAGATTTGAAAAAGAAAGAAGAGAAAAAAATGTGTTAGTAAAAAGTTATAGTCACTTGAATTTTGTGAAACCTCAAATATAATTTAAAAAAAAAAGTTAAATGACTAACTTTCTACTAACACCAACCCAAACAAACCCATTTGTTCTCTTAAAATTTACAATTTTTTAACAAAGTGATGTAAAGTTTGTTTAGAAAAAATATAAAATAAAATACCTAAGCATGCTCATTTCTTTTCCAGGAGAGTCAAAGCAAAAATTCTACATTTTTTCGCAAATTACAAAACACCTATTTTGTTTCGTTACCAAAACATTCCTAGTAGGCTTATTATCAAAAATCCTTAACTTGGCATGGAGCAATGGAAGGTGGTAGAGGATTATTCCTCGTCCGAGGCGGCACCACCCCAGATATCTGCTAAAGGGCTGGTGAAATCCATACGGATGTTTCCAGCTCTGGATGTGTGCGACGGATACCCCCAGTACACCCACGGTACCTAGAGTACTTAGGTTAAAGACCTCCGTGGGCTGTCCGAAGATAAAACAAACAAAACACAGAGATATAGAACTTTAAACTTTCATCAGCCCCCACTGTTAATTATTCTTGTAATATTATTGTTTACATGCCTTACATTACTGCAGGTTTTGCAAATTCGTGTTTCTTTCCAAAATTACTAACGATAATCTGCATAACTTCAATTGTTATTGCTGAAATATATAGATTTGACACTCCAAAAAATGGCTCTACATCCCCTAGTCTGTTTGGATAATTCAGTCTTCTTAACAGTTTACATAGCCTTCCCACACCTACAAACATTGAGAGCTCAAAACAGTATACCTATCTCAACTCATTATACCTACACATATCACAGATGTAATAAAGCATTGCAGTATGTACAGTATTGTACTTAAAAATATTAAATTTTGCACCCCTACAGACTGAAAAAAAAATCAAAAGATAATGCAAGGACCAAAAGACAGTTTTACAATCACAATTATAATATACATAAGTACATGTCTGTGAATTTGGTCCCCCAAATGCAAAATTCCGAGCAAAATTCATTAAAAATTCATGGAGTTCCTAGTTTCCTATGAAGAGTTGTAGAACACATTTTACTTTTTACTAACAGGAACTTATGAGTTTTGAACCAAGACTATTGTTAAACAATAAGTCATGGGGGGCCAACTTCACACTTTTTGAACTGTCAATACTTTAAGTTCTAACCAGAAAATTTTTTTAAGAAGAGTTATGGTTTAAACTCATGAGTTCCCGTTAGTGCTGCAATAGTTCTACAGTTCTGTAGAATTAGAATGGTATTTTTTTGTTTACAACGTAAATATTTGATAGTTAAAAAAGTGTGAGGTTTGCACCCCATGAAATATTTTTTAACGAGAGCTCTGGTTTAAAACTCATGAGTTCCCGTTAGTTCTGCAATAGTTCTACAGTTCTGCATAAAGATAATGACATTTTATTGTGTAATTTTTTCCTTCCCAAAAAGCAGAAAACATGTAGGTATTACAATTTTTTGGGTAAGAGTTCCGGCCTCGAAAATCACAAAGAACTGTAGAACTCCTTTAGAACTATTAAGCACTGTGGCCTAACTTTTGTTTTTGCAACTTCACAGACATAACTTATGAGTTTTGAACCACGACTATTGTTAAAAAATGTCATGGGGGGCGAACTTCACACTTTTTTAACACTGAAATTACCTGACCATGTAGACGTTCTAATTTTTTCTGGTATTCTAAGTTTTCTTAAAAGCTGAAGTACGTCTTCTTTGAGAAATCTAAAATTGCTCCTACATTCATCTTTAGACAAGCTTTCAATGGTCTCGTATGTTTGGATAAGGTTAAGGAGTAGGTATTCCATTTTCATTTACTTCATTATTTTCTTCACACATTAAAACAAGTCACTCAAGAACATCCTTCATTGTGTGTTAAGAACCTTTAACTTATACCAGTATGGTTATATAGGTACCTATTTATATAATGATAAAAGTGACCAAACCTGTAGCTAATGCGTTTGATTTCTTATTCCTAACTAAACAGAGAAATAGTCCCAGATTTTTCCTTTCTTAATATATAAGGCATGAAAATATTTCGTCACTCTAAAAAATACAATATTTAAAGACAAGAACAAATCACAAATTAATAAATATATCATCACATCAGCTGATTCAAGAAATTGACATTTGCCTTCGGGTGAATTCGGCTGTTCGGCATTCGCTCGCCGTCGATCGATAGAAAAATGGTTTATTTAAACCACCCTGCTACTGCTATGTTGTCACGTCCTCTTGCAAGAATTAATTTATCATTGGCTGCGTTCAGCCGATTTTCAGCGGTCTCAGCAGTTGATCAAATTTGACAGATGGCATGTTACATTACATGCTTTCACATTTGATATAAGTAATCATGTGGTCGCTGCCAAATCCAACCAGCTGCTGCGACCGCTGGTGATCAGCTAAACACAGCCATAGTTGTAACTAATAGGTATAGTAAACTTTTTCTTAGATCTCGCAATATGGTGGCCAAGTCACTTGTCATCTATGGCACCCTGTTGAAGTCTGGTCTTACGTTTAGAGGTTGGGTAAAAGACAGGACTGGACTTGTACTCACCGTATAAGTTAACTAATAAACACCAATAAAATCTAGTCTTCTAAATCTATAAAGTCGAAAAGCAAAATGATTAAAACACGCACTATCAAAACAACACCCACGGAAACACTAACATCACAAAAACAAAATACCAAAATCAAAAGAAAATAAAACGACACAACCTGTCATGTCAGCTTGATGCCCACTACCAACCAACTACTGATCTAGGGACTTTACTAAGGAGCCAATATCAGCTGTTGATGTCATCTGTGATTGTGAAATGTCGCAACGCTGAGTTTTATCATAAAATGAACTCTATCATTCATTTCATTACTATTACCAGGGTCATATTTCCGTATGGGCTGATTGATTGGGCTATAGCCCAGGGCGGCAGAATTGTAGGGGCAGCAAATATGTCTTCATTGTGATGTAAAATGTGAAGAAATGCTGACGGAGGGGGCAGTCAGATTTAAATAGCTCGGGGCGGCACTTTACCTAAATACACCACTGCCTGTAGGTGACGCTTCAAATAACCATTTCGTTTTATGACACGTATAGGCGCGTACAAAGAAGTCGTATCTACATCTAATTTTCTTAGGAGTTTGCTTGCATGTTAGCTTTCTTAAATTTACTTTAACTGACCCTCCACTGTAACCTTCTCATGTACAAAACATTGCTGTCAAATTAAATGGGGTAGCCAGCAATCAGCAAGACCTTCAAAAAGTCCCTAAGCTGCATTTGGACTCTTAAGTACGACTTTCTTTTTGATTTTTGATCGCGGCAATACAACTAAACGACTCAAAGAGTGTAGGGTGTAGGTTATTGGCACAGGAAAAATTTGAATTACGGCAACGTCGGTTTCAGGATTCTATTAAACACGGGCTGGCAGGGTTGCTTCAAACGACATTAAAATCCACACTACGATTTTAAGCTGTACGATTAAGCGATCTCTTCTTCACAACTTTTAACATTCAGATGATTCTTAGACATTCGTTGTTAAGAGTGCAGATAGAAAAAGATTGCCTAGACTAAAATAGTATATTGTACAACGAGCATGGAATGACATGCATTTCCTACGAGTATGACGTTTGCTTCACGAGCCGCAGGCGAGTGCTGCAAATCATACGAGTAGGAAATGGTCATTCCATGCGAGTTTTACACTATACTTTTCTACGAATGTTACTGTTACATAAAATGGGATTAGTAATATTTTTCTTTTTAAGATGTCAAACTAATAATTGTCATTTACTTTTTATTTGCATTGTCTGCGTTGCTGTGCGATTACTATGGCGAATTGACGCGGCGCCGGTCAACGCCACCTTGGTAAAAATATACCCGTGCACATTGGGAATCTTGTAGTTGAATCCCCATGGTGATTGAAGCACAATGAAAATGTGTAAAAAAAATGGTAAAAATAGTATATTGTACAACGAGCATGGAATGACATGCATTTCCTACGAGTATGACGTTTGCAGCACGATGCCGCAGGCGAGTGCTGCAAATCATACGAGTAGGAAATAGTCATTCCATGCGAGTTTTACACTATACTTTTTCTACGAATGTTACTGTTAATAAAATGGGATTAGTAATATTTTTCTTTTTAAGATGTCAAAAAATGTCAATGAAATTATAAAGATTTTGACGCGGCACCGGTCAACGCCACCTTTGTAAAAAATACCCGTGCACAATGGGAACTTTGTAGTTCAATCACCATGGTGATTGAAGCACAATGAAAATGTGTAAACCACAATGCACCATGTTCTGAAATTACTATTGAACATACAATAAAGGTTTTTATTAACATTCGTAGAAAAACAATGTTCTGAAATTACTATTGAACATACACTAAAAGTTTTTATTGACATTCGCAGAAAAAAGAATATCCCTGTCATTCTTATTGTCCATATTCGCGAACTTCAACAACTGATGTAACCCCCAGCGAAAAAAATTTAAACCATTATAGAGCGTATAAACATTTCGCTTGACAATGTCGAATATAATATGTTAAAATATCATAATTCAAATCGTGCCAATCGCGTACTTTAGTGGACATCTTTTTATTTTAAAAATCACGATTTCTTTTTATCACAACTCAATGTTTATACCCTTTATGACCGCCATGACAGAGCGATCGAC
Organism: Philopedon plagiatum; assembly: GCA_963971165.1. Taxonomy (NCBI): domain Eukaryota; kingdom Metazoa; phylum Arthropoda; class Insecta; order Coleoptera; family Curculionidae; genus Philopedon; species Philopedon plagiatum. The sequence goes on along the minus strand of OZ020192.1, from coordinate 95,188,907 downwards.
CTGTCATATATAGTCACTTAAGGTCTGTTATGGGTGTCGCCAGGTAGAGGCAGATCAGTGGCGTAGCCAGATGGGGGCCAGGGTGCGCGACTGCCCCCCTACCCTTTTGGTTGCCCCACCCCCGCCGCAGTATGCTGCCGACGCCACTGAGGCGACCATCCCCGCTGGCTACTGCCATTTTCTACTTCGTGTAAATGAACAGGAGTTTTAAAATAAGTGTATATTTACAAGAACGCTTGCTTTTGCCTCACCCCCCCCCCTCCCCCACCCCGTATTTTCACCTGGCACCCATGATTGGCAAAATTGTGGCAAAACTGTTGACATCTCTTTGTTAAAAGGTGTTTACATTCCTACGTTAACAGATTCACCCTTTTATCACTTTACCACTGTCTTTCAGGTCTTATAACACACACGGTAACTCTCATTAATTTAATTGTGTAATTCTGTTTTTTGTAGAATCATCATAACTTGCTAATTTACGTAAACCAAAATTGTACACACCTATAGTTTGCGTGCTACAAATACACAAATTTCTGGTACAATTTTCCTTTTAGTGGTTTGCGTAAAATCCCTGTACAATGTTTAGCGTACAATTGCAAAAGCTGTTTTGGAAACACCACGCAAACCTCTTCAGTTTAGCGTTTGCGTGGCCGCATTTGCGGGTGGCAAAAAGTCCCTAATATCTCGCTTTAGCGGAGACGGGAAAACCAATATACTACGTATTTTGCCCGTTTCTGGGTACTACACAGAATTATTGTACAACCGCTTCGGGTAAATGTTCTGGTAAATACATTGCTAAATTAGATATTTAAATGACCAATAACCTAATATACATTCAAAACCATATTTGTGCATACAATTATAAAAGAAAACTGGACTTTTATTTGATGTGCTCCCATACAGTACACACACTACATAATTCTAATAATAAAAATAATAACATAGTAATTTTACGGAATGCGGTACGAGGTTTGGTAAATGTTAGAGGTGTGCTCATTGCGCTTCAGGTGAATTATTTTGTAAGATGTTGGTATTACGTTTGTTTGCGTGCACACGCCTGCAAAGAAAAATAATAAAATTCAATCGTAGCTTGCAATTCGTGCTGGTTTCCGCTTGTGATGGTATAAATATTAGGAAAATGGTTAAATAGAAAATAGGAAACATAAATAGGTATAAAATTTTATGTATAGCTAAATTTTTGTATAGCTATTTTGTACCTTTTTTTTGGCATCCATCATGGATACCGATCGCTTGGTTCAATCGCGATTCGGTAGTGTCGGTCTCCTACCGGCCAAAACCTCCCTTTCTTCGCCTCTCCACTCTGGTACCGCTCTTTGGATATCTTCGAGTGGCCGCTGTCTCAATCTATCATCCTGTGTTATCTATCCCTCCACTCGTCATTTTCTTTCACACGTACACGGTCACTATTTTTGTCAATATAATAACATATTGTCAGTATTATTGACCGTGTAAGGTACGCTTATGTCACATTGTCACCTTTTTTATCTGATTACACCTTTGATAGCTGTGACGTATTTGTCAAAACAATAAAGATGTTATCTTTAGAGCAAGGAATATTACGCATTTTAAGTAATAGTCGCAGTCAAGTCTGACTGTAATCTGACTTTCTTGGTTTAAGACAACACTCTGAGACAAAAAAGTGGCCACAAAAAAATATAACACTTTTAAAATGACTAACATATTTTAAAAATTCCCAGAAGTGTCATTTTTTCGTTTTTTGCGAAACTTGGAAATTGACAGTTTTTATTCGTAAATCTGTACCTAAATGGGTAGATAATGCATAAACCATTTTGCCACTTAATTTAATGACAGTTAAATGGATTATAGAAGCAGTTATCACTCTAGACTCTAGATTAACGAGCGTTTAATGTACTGTACATAAATAGTTTTGCACTTAATTGCTCTCACAGATATTCAAACAGTCAAAAATAATTATCAGTAATTAATTAAGTTTCTGTTTCACTGAACAGCATATTTAGGCATTTTACTTTGCAGATGGGAATAAAATACTCCAGAATAATTATTATGATAAAAAATAAAAAAGCATTAAGTATATAAATACCATATTAATTTTTATTTTTGTTAATATTAATTTTAGATACAGTATTAGATATTTTTATTACTTACTTTTAAAATTAGATATACAATTATTTTTAAGAGAGTATATGAAGACTCTTTAATCAAACAAGTTTTTTAAGAAGCGTTAAATTTCTTGAAGTTGTTTTTCGTCACACCTTTATTAAAAAAATCTGCAAAAGTCTGTGCACGGAACTTCCCCCACAAACTGAAGTTAGGTCTAATACAACTCGAAAATGCACACAATGATATCTTTCGTCAACAGTAACACGTAAGTTGCATTAAGAAGTCAGTTGTAATAACAAGTGGTTGTTGTATATTTAGGTACTATTACAATGATGAATAAAACACATTTAAAAAATTATTTACCATTTAATTTCAACACTTTCTCACTCTTTTTCTAAATGAATATCGTACCCACTGTGACATTTTAGGTGTCACTAATAAGCAGGCACAGCGGATTCGGTCTTTCATATCATCTAACGTTATGAGTGCAGTCGCCATCACTTTGTCCTTTGTAAAACCCCACAAGAGAAAATCAAGGGGGTCACATCCGGGGACCTAGCAGGCCAGTTGACCGAACCAGCTCGTCCAATCATTTCCTTGCATTTGTCTGGTGACCTAATTGAAAAATGTAACGCAATTTTCAAAGTCTTGCCCATTATAGCTCTTGGTGGAGTGTAATGTGGTACGGATGAAAATTGTGCAAGTGCAATATGGTCACAACTGATTTGTGACTCATTGCAGCATCTCTAGCAAGTCACAGGTACCTGACATGCGGGTTCATAGCTTCCGCTCCTAAAACGCCAACTTCCCTGTTTTAGTCCATTTTAGTTCACTTCCGAATTCGTGGTTTCTTCTTCAGACTTCCAGTACCACGACTTCTGCGTTCCAGCCTTTTAAATACCACGTAAGATTTAGGGTTATTAGGAAACGTCTTCGTCCACACTAGTGCAGCTTCTCTGTAGTTTTTTCTGCACTCCCCCAAAATTAACAACATATCAACTTGCACATTAAAACTCGCTTCCATGTTTAATTGAGCAATAAACTGAGAAATAATCGTTAATGTCAAAATTCTCAATTGACTTAAATAACGCTTTTCTATGGAAACGAATAATAGTTCTGAAATAAGTGAACTTGATTTATTGGTAAAATTTATTTTTTAAATTTAAGCAAAATTCAGTTAACCATAATCAGTTACCGAAAGAGCAAATAAAAAAAATTGTACATGTATGTACATCGTTTTTTACATAGAATATAGAAGTATATCATACCATTTAAAATTTTAAAGTTACCCCACTCCTCGAAATAGAGAGAGGGTAAATGTCAAAAATTTGTTTAACTATGTCCCCCCATCTCCCTATTAACTCACCAAACAGAATGTACAATTATGTAATTTACAAATTTAAACATTTATTTTTAGAGTACTTCCATGAAATTTAGAGTTAACAGGACCATCTATTTTTTTCCATACAAAGCGGCCCGGCGATGATGAATCAGTCAGTCAGTCCGACAGTCACTCGGTCAGAATGGACATGTTATTTTATATATGTACTTATATAAATGTAGCAGTTATTTCTATCTACATATGTACCTAATTTATGTGTATATTATTGATAACTAAATACCTGATTTTAGGCAAAATGCCTAGTCGACTATTTAAAGCTCCTAAAAGCCTTTTTTATTACAAGCTTTTATTTAACTTCATCTGTTAGTTTGTTTGTATGTGTGTATGTACGTGTGTTGTATGTTTAGGTCAAATATTGCAATCGAAATTTCGACTAGTTCTAATTAAGCTAGAGCTTTGAAATTTTGCACACGTGTATATGTCCGGTGACAATGTAATATAGTATATTTAATATTGTTCTAAATCCAATATGGCGGATGCCCCAAGATGGCGGATTACCTTTTTCTTTACAATCCCCTTGATATGGGTATCAAATCAAAGGGTTTGACGAGTAGAATCAACATCTTATTCAAGAGGTTATTGGTAGAATACGATAAGCAATGTGACGTCATTCTATACCCAATACGGCGGACGCTACAAGATGGCGGATTACCTTTTTTCACAACCCCCTTGACATGGGTATCAAATGAAAGGGTTTGACGAGCAGAATACGATAAGCTATGTGACGTCATTCTAAACCCAATATGGCGGATGCCACAAGATGGCGGATTGTTTTCTTCACATTCCCCTCGATATGGGTATCAAATAAAAGGGTTTGACAAGTAAAATACGATACCAGGTAAAATGTCTTTTAATAATGACGCATTATCAGAATGTATAAGTTAAGACGTAACTAAAATCTTGTAAAAAATACTTTTTAAAACAAGCTTTTATTATTTAGATGTAAGTACTAAAACAAAAAAATAAGAATAGTTTTTTTATTGTGGCAATGCTGAATGCTATTTATAAGTGGACGCGGTTCGCGTGGGCGAACCCTAATAAAAGTAATCACTGAAACAGATATAATATAGGTATTATGTTAAATTTATTGTCTTAAAAACTGGTCGCGTGGATAGAAAAGAAAAAAAATGCATGCCTAGGTACTTACAATTTCTGCCAAACAAAATTAATGCCTGTCTGAACTTTTCGCGCACGACGAGCTTTTAAGACAATAAATTTAACATAATATAGTAGGTATATCGGTTTCAGTGATAACTTTGATACTACTTTTATTAGGATCCACCCACGCGAACTACGTCCACTTATAAACAGCATTCAGCATTGTCACAATGAAAAAACTATTCTTATTTTTTTCGTTTTAGTACATCTTAATAATAAGAGCTTGTTTTTAAAAAGTATTTTTTAGAAGATTGTATGTTCTTTTTCACTTTTGAGAACATACATTATTTTCTAAAAAATTATATAAAAAAAAATATATTCATCTCAACAGCATGATCGTGTAGTAAACTAAAGCTACTTTGCCTCATACAAATCAAGATGGGTAGCTGGAAACGTTTAGACAACGGAATGCGAGAGTGAACTTTTCATTCACTGTACGAGTATGGCAATGAGTACCTAGTCGTAACCGTATAGGAAACGAAAAATTGCAAACCGTTCTGATCATTTTCTGTTAACCAATAAAATTTTAGTATCATTTAAATCTCACAAAATTATAGGCAGTTCCCATTTTTCAACAGTTCGTGCTACATACTTACATATATCGCATATCGTTTAGTTTTAATTATTCAAAGGAGGCACGTTTTTATTATTTTTTCGTTATTCTACATTTTGTTTCCTGCATTGCTACATACATTGTGATTTCTACTTTAAATATTTTAAAAACTTCACTGAAGGCTACCTGTATAGTCTGTAGTAATGACGGGACGGAATGTATTTGGCATATTCTTGCAATTTTAGTTCTGGTAAGTCTTAATATTTCTTCATTTTTATGAAACAAAGCCTTGATAAACTCCTTAGTTATTGAGTATCTAAAGGCCGCAAAGAACGATCGAGGACTCAAAATTACTGAGCTTATTAATATTTTTGACTTCTATTAGAACTTAATGGAATTAACAAATTTCCATTAAGTTTTTATATGTAACCAGATAATTGTTTAATTAAATATTGTGTATTGAATACGCAGAAATGTTTTCTCCTAAGTATATTAGGTTTTTACTGAATTTTTAATGGTCAATTAGCAAGACTACTTAAAAAAAATCTTTTAATTTTAAAAGCACTTAAGGCATAATAATTTACTCTGTGATAGTGGCTAGAGAGATTTATAGAAAGAATTGGTAACAAATAACGATACCCTTTTTTATTACTTCATCTATAAGGTGATTTACTCTGTCCTGCATCAGAATCCTCCCTGTAAAACTAATGGGTATTCTGTGTAATTCTGATCTCATTGAGCCCAAAATTAACCTCGAATTGATGTATCACGCACCGGTTTTGAGAGAACGCAGTTGGTTTGGGCGAAACTATTTATCGACTAAGTAGTTATATTGACGAAGAACTTACGTACCATCTCTTCAAAAATGCCAAACAACTAAAGCACAATGGTTTAAAGTACATTTGACATAGAAACGGAAATATATTAACTTAGGAGGATGATAATGATGAACCTATAATTACAATTAAAAATCCGTCATTTTTAGAAAACCTTTTGGAGTAGAATGTTGTGTAGAGTATTTATTTTATTTTCTTGTTTGTGCTGAAATAGTAAACCTTAATTTCGTCGTGTAAAATCCTGTAATACTGATGGCTAACCACGGTTCCGTCTTAAAATTAGTCACTTAAATGTTTGATCTTGATCGGGTATGGTGGATGTAAAGAACTATATTGTGAATTTAAAACCAGGTAGTTTGGCACTGAAAGCTGACTGTTGCAAAGTATTCCGGAAATGCTAGTACGTATTGCGGAATATAAATTTTGTAGGGTTGATGGAGATGGTGCAGTAGGTGGGGTAGGGTATACCTATATATTTTTAAAATGACTTTTAAAACGGAACGAAACTGTTTTGTCATTCAAGCCAAAATATCACAGTTGATGACTTAATCTAAGCGCACACAGACGAATAATAGAAGCCGCTTTTGAAAATAAACAAAGCCTCGTGATTTTTTTAAAACTCTTGAACGCAGAAAAATAAGTTTAAGATTTAAAATATAGAAATTGATCCACATTCTCATATTTACAAAAACAAACAATGACGTCAAAATTGTTTCCTGGTCGTTATTTAGAGCAATATGATTTACAAGTGAACGGTTTCTTTAACTCGCCTTTTAAAGGAAACAGGAACGAAAAGAATAGCTATTCATTCCTGTGTTCATCATTAGAGTATGTCATTATTGACCGTTTGTCTTAACTTTATAATAAATATAGCTAGCTCAGCCGAGCGGGTTAGCATAATAGGAATTAATAAATGATGGCAAAACCTAAAGTGTACAAAAACACTTTATGTACAAATAAGGTATAAATAATACATTTGATTTACATTAGTAAGTTTTTGCTGTCCCTTAGCGGTACCTAATCTTCAAACGCAAAAATCAGTATTAGCTGTTTTTGAAAACAAGATTTTCAGATCAGTTGGAATATGTGTTTATGTTCGAAAATAATAAGCTTGTTTACAATCTTGTATATGTGCAAGTTTCTAGGTTTTCGCATTTTAAAAATCACGCTAAATTATGCATTACTTTTATTTTCCTAATGCGGGTTCTGTAATTAATTTCTAGGTGAACGTCTAAATTTTGTAACTGTGGGATGTCTAATTTGACAAAATTGAAGATATATAGTAATAAAAACAAAAAAAATTACTACCGCATTGCATCCCCAGGGGCGATCACCGCTGGTTTAGCGCATCCTTCAGTCATCGGCAGTGGCGGTTGGTGAAATTTCAAAGTTGTTTATCTCTGTTCATACTGACAGGAGCCGTACCAAATGTAGGGGTTTTAATAGTGAGCCCACTGGGAATGTTTTGGTAAAGAAAAAAAAACATTTTGTAATTTGCGAAAAAAAGTTAAATTTTTGGTGCGGCCCTCCCAAGAAAAAAATGAACACGTCTAGGTATTTGATTTCTTTTTTTTTCTAAACAAATTTTACATCATTTTGTCGACAGTTTTTAAATTTTGAGAGAAAAAAATGTGTTAGGAGAAAGTTATAGTCATTTGAATTTTTTGTAAAATTATATTTTAGGCTTAAAAAAATTCAAATAACTATAACTTTCTACTAACACATTTTTTTCCCTCAAAATTTAAAAATTGTCGACGAAATGATGTAAAATTTGTTTAGAAAAAAAATAACTCAAATACCTAGACGTGTTCATTTTTTTCTTGGGAGGGCCGCACCAAAAATTTAACTTTTTTTCGCAAATTACAAAATGTTTTTTTTCTTTACCAAAACATTCCCAGTGGGCTCACTAGTAAAACCCCTAAATTTGGTACGGGTCCTGTAAGTATGAACAGAGATATACCACTTTGAAATTTCACCAACCGCCACTTCATCGGTCCTTTGGCTCTCATCCTACGAGACATCGAGACATCTGTTCTCATCCTGCCTTTATCGGCGTGAATAAGATGGTTTTGACGTCGATTCAATTTTCACTCTTCTCTTCATATACACTGCATTCATACTGACAATCACAAAGTATTCATAGTGGAAGTGGGATTCGAATACACGATCTCTCGATTGCAAAGCTATCGCCGTTCCAAATCAGCCACCTAAAAAAGAACATCATACACAGGGCCGCGCCAACCGGGTGTGCGAGGTGTGCGTCGCACAAGGGCGGCCAAATGTGAGGGCGGCCGCGGGATGCATAATTAACACACACAGAACAGAAAAATTCGAATTCAATCCACCTATGCAAGATGGAATATAAACATAAATCATTAATAAAATAGTCAAATCAGCGTTAAATTTCTACATCTGATCTTGAGTAGGAAAAAACATACCCACATTAAATTTCACCCCAAACAGACCCAAACAAACTCTTGAAAACTTTAAGCCTGCACCGTCAATAATAACCCTCGACTTCTTGGTCAACTCGCTGAGATTCTACCTCTGGACTACGCTGGTAATGTAAGAAAACCGGCCCGACGCCATTATATTTGACGACTTGCGCTGGCGTGGCTGAAATCGTATTTATTAATTTTTATGTTTAACCGCTAATTAATAATACATTAATACAATGCGCATAGCTATCTAATTAGTTTTTCTTTTTCCAAACCAAATGTTTTGAAAGAGTATATTTTTGTTGTTTGAATGTATTTCCATAGTAGGGGTGACCCGATATTAATTATTGGTGGGCCGTCGACCAATTGTGTCTCGTTTTAATTTCCTAAAGCGAGTATGTCTGTTTCTCTCTTAGTTTTAATGAATTTATATCATCCATATAAACCAAAAGATCAATTTATAATACGACCCAGCTCGGAGCAAGCTTGGATATCCTTTGACGATGGCTTGGCTTGATTCTTTCTTGGGGAGTTTTCGCATGGATCTTGCACTTTTTTGAAACAAAAGAATCTTTTTTCGTTTTAAAAAATTAAAAAATAAATGTTTAGGTAGATCATTGAAAATTTTAAGTGGGTCATTGTCCAAATGACCTTACGGACGGGCCGCGCCTGTTATTAACCTAATTGGTAATAAAATTAGAAAAGTCATTTTGGATTCAATTAGACTCTCAAAATATTTTTCCGTTATTCTGGATTGCACTCCCGATATTAGTCATACAGAATAACTAACAGTGGTTTTCAGATCTGTCACCTGAAATACTGCCACAACGAAAGTTGAAATTGGAGAACATTTTATAGAATTTTGTGCAGTAACAGATCAAAGTGGATTAGGATTATCTGAGTTTGTTCAAAATTTGTTTTGCAACTTAAATTTAAATATATACGACATGCGCGGACAGGGTTATGACAACGGCGCAAATATGCATGGTAAACACAATGGGCTGCAAAAAAATCTTGGAAATAAATCCCACAGCATTTTTTGTACCATGTTCTGCGCACAATTTAAATTTAGTGGTAAATGATGCTGCAGACGTTTCTTTTGAAAGAACCGCCATAGAAAGTGGAATATTAGACAGTCTAAACATTGACCAAACTGTATCTGAATTTGCCGAAAATAAAGCACGAAAAATTAAGTTTTTGTGAAAATATGTAGGTATACTTGATTATTACTGTTATAAATTATGATATTTGGTTTTATTATATCAGTTCGCAGTTTTGTGTTTTTTTATGCAATTAAAGAAATATTTTCTGTATTTTTTTTTGTTTTACTTCACGGGGCGCCAATGAGATCTCTGCACAAGGGTGGCTAAGTTTCTTGGCGCGGCCCTGATCATACATATCGTAAAAAAAGTGAATATGTGTTGTTACACACGGTGACGTTTTTACAGTGTTACAAGGCCATATCTCGAAAACGGTTTAAAATATTTTCATCAAATTTTGGTAAGTTAATAGGGAAACATATTTTTGACATTTAAAAAACTACGTATCTGTACAAATTTTTGATTTGCTCTTTTGGTTACGGAATTATGATTTATTAGGTTATAAAATAAAAAAATATTACCGTTTAATTTCAACTTATTTATCATCTGTTATGCTTGAGAAGTTGTTCGGAATGCCCCCCTTTAACTTTCAAACACTTTCTCGCTCTTTTTCGAAATTAATTTGGTACTCGCTGTACCATTTCAGGTGCTTAACCAAGGCAAAGCGGATTCGGTCTTTCATATCATCTAAAGTTGTAGGTGTAGTCGCCATCACTTTGTCCTTTATAAAACCCCCACAAGAAAAAGTCAAGGGGAGTCAAATCCGGGGACCTAGCAGGCCAGTTGACCGGACCAGCTCGTTGAATCCACCTGTTTTCAAATATTTCATTCAAATGATTACAAGCCTGTATTGCATAATGGGGTGGATCTGCGACCTGTTGAGACTACATGTCAGGATTTAGGTTTTGGTTTAATACTTACTAATTAGGGTAATGGGTTTCTTAAAAAATATGGGTGCATTTCTGCGTTTAAATGTCCTTCAAAGAAATGCGGACCAATAACTCTATCCCTCGATTATACCACACCAGACATTTATTGACCAGGGATGTTGATTTGGCAGAGTTCTCATCCAGTGGGGATTTTCCGACGGCCAATAGTGCATATTGTGTCGATTAAATCTCCACTGATAAGGAATAACTTAAAATCCTACCTGCCCACAATTATAGAAAGTAGCTTCGTCAGAAAAAATAACATTCATTAGCAACCTGTTATTTTCTTGCATTTGTCTTGTGATCCAATTGCAAAATGTAACGCGTTTTTCAAAGTCTTGCCCATATGGTGGAGTGAAATGTGGTAGGTATGGATGAAAATTGTACAAGTGCAATATGATTACAACTGATTTTTGACTCATTCCAGCATTTCTAGCAAGTTGTCTGGTACCTACAGGCGGGTCAATAGCTACTGCTCCTAAAACTGGTGGTTTCGTCCTCAGACTGCCAGTAGTACGACTTCTGGTTTCCAGTCTTGTAAATGCCGTGTGTGATTTCGGGTTATTAGGAAACCTCTCCGCTTCTCTGTAGTTTTTTCTGCAACCGAAAGAGCGAATCAAAAAAAAATTGTACATATAAGTAGGTACGTAGTTTTTTACATAGATTCGAATTTTATAAACAAAAGTACATCATCCCATTTAAAATTCTAAAGTTACACGCCACCCTTCAAAATAGAGGGAGGAGGTAAATGACAAAAATATTTATTTAAATATGTCCCCCCATCTCCCGATTAAGTCACCAAAATTTCATGAAAATGTTTTAAACCGTTTTCGAGATATCGCCTTGTAACGCTTTAAAACTCACCCTGTATAATGTTAAATTCCAAAACTCGTAATTTTTGTAATACGTCGATACATTTTACAGGAATGCATTATAGTAAAATTAAATTTGGATTTCTCCTACTAATAACCTCTTACTGTTTACGAGATCCCAATGGTAAACATCGAATTTGTGACACTTTGTATGCCCTTTTCAGTTCCTTCTGTAGGAAAATTAATAGTTCAAAAATTAGTAAGAGTCAGTTATTTCTGCTTTATATGATTGTTAAGACAATATCGTAGATAAGCGTACGCAATCAAATTTACAAAAGTAATTATTACACGAGTATCCAATGGCTATGAGTTACGGTTTGTCAATTATGAAAATAATTAAGGATAGTATTTAGATTAATACTTTGCAATTAAGTTGTTATTCGTGCATTGACTTAAGTGCTTTGACTTCAAAAAGAATAAGCGTAACATAATATTCTTTTATCTAAAAATGTTTATGCAAATTTTTAAATTATTTTATGGATTTTTTTTTATTTCCTCTTAATTATTACTAAAATAACCATTAAACACTTTGGGGAAAGTATCCCAAGACGATATTTTTTATTTAACATTGTTTTTATTAAAAAAAAAAAAACATTGCAAATATGAGTTAAACAAATAAAAAAACACATTTTTAATACTTTCTCGAGCATTATATTTCACAAAAAGTATTTTAATATTATAGAAATAGTCCGTCTCTTTGGAGTGAATGTGAATATGCATATAGAAGAGCAATGACACTCACAGTATGATCCACTAATTTGTTAAATACTTAAACTGTACATGTTTCGAGAGCATAGACTTTCATCATCAGCAGTCGAGAAAAATAATCTTAACCATTAAATTATTTTTATATTATGTGTTAGGTTTCAAAAAACAGAAATCAGGAGTCTTTCAAGAGCGTGCATTATGGGTGTGTTCTTTTGTGCTGCACGAAACTGCACTAACTTGCACTGATTTTTTGCTTATGGTTATCTTCCACGAATAGAAAAAAGTGTAGGTTAGTGCAGTTTGGTGCAACACAAAAGAACAAACCTTATGCCAGAGAAGTTCTCACCCACTTTTCCTTACCAATCACAAGCTTTTATTTTGAGTCGTTTCCATGACAACGAGAAAATTTCCGGAATTATTCATCCCGCTTGAGCTTTCGTCAAAATTACACTGGAAATTTTTCTGTGTTTTAATTTTCTTCAAATATTTGCGAATTTAAGCTCTAGGGATATTATAAGTGAAAATTTTTAATAAATTTATTTATTAAAATTTTCATGGTTTTCGAAAGATTCCTGATTAGTCCCAACAAGTAAGGAATTACTTAAGATGGGTATTAATGCTCAAAATGGGACGACTGTTTTTCACAAAATTCACAAACCATGTCTTGTAGGCAGGCCCACTTAGATAAATCATCTTTAGTGACTGAGTATCTTTTTCTGTTACAGTGGTTGGCATGAATTCAGTTTCTTACTTTTTCTCAGCAACCTTAGTTAGTTTATTAGTTTATTTATAAGTTGGTATGTGTGCTGCTGTCTTTTCCTTATCTCTAAATGGCCCTTGTTTTCTTTTTGGCAGCCGCAGCCACTGATGAAGAAAATAAAAAATATAAACGTCAAATATATATTTAAATATTCATCCTTGTCCCCTTATTTCCTTGCAAAATTTTTATTAAAATATTCCAAACCGTTTTTGAGATATCGCATTGTACACACAAAAAACACTAATATAAAATCAATGTTACCGTCATTCAATCAATGGTAGACTATGTTTGCTATTCCTAAATGATTACTATGTTTAATTCAATGCTTAGCTTATTCTTACTTTTGCAATAACAACTATGATTGATTTAAGAACAATAACATATTGTTTTACATCAAAACACCATATTTTCCTCATTTGGCACTAAATTGCCATTTTTTTCATTGTTCCCCCACTTTAATCAAAAAAATAACTTTGGATTCGTGTTCAGCGACCTCGAAAACATAAAGTAAAACTGTTTTTAGCGACTAGGACGACCGTGGTCACTAGTCGGTCATTTTAGGGGTGAGTCCCGCTCGCCTATTTCGCGAGAGACCCCTTGCTCCGCGTCCGCAAATCCGAGAGAAATGGAGATATGTTTTGGATGGGATCTTGAAAACCACATATCTATGTTATTTTTCAATCTAATGCAAAAATTTCATAAACCAATTATTTATAATTTTTCATTCCACGTCGATTGATCGTTTTAGAAAATCGATATTTTGATTTTATAAATTAAAAAAAATCAATTTTGCCAAAAATAAAATACAAACGTGCAAAAAATCAAAAAAGTAAAACGATCAAGTTGTCGGCATACCGATTTCCTACATTTCAAAAAAAACAAAAAATTTATCGGACTAAAAATAACGAAAAAATATGGGTTTGTTTGAAACGGTAATTTTAGAAGAGCGGTAGTGAAATATCCCTGCACTTAAAGCAGAAGGTTCCAATCTTGCAAGAAAAACTGGCATTTTTGCCAAATTTTGACTCATGATTTTAAAAATTAAGTCGTAAATAAACTGCAATTCTTTGTTTTCATGGCAATTGGTCGAAAATTCTAAAACTTAAAGTTCAGATTCACTAAGAAAGTTTGATTGGGTTTATTACAGGTTTAAATTAAGAACTTGTAGTTAATCAGTTATGTTTTGACAGGTTTTTGTCCTGTCATTGTTAATAAGTCGTCATTAAAAACTTATGAATTATTCTGATATTTCAGTACAAAAATATCCCTTTTCTTTATAAATTTGCAAAAAACCTCAGAAATAATAAATAAAATAAAATAAAATAATAAAACTTAGTTGTCTTATTCTTACACATGTCAGTTTAAAACTTTTAGTTGTCAAATTAGACCGGTCTAGCGTTGGAGAATCTGGCCGTAAAAGTTTCAAATTTTTCTTGTCCCCGATGCAACCTATTTATTTATAACTTAAACGAAGAAATAAGCGATTTAAATTATTGGGCGGTATTCTTAAATTAACGGATACAATACAAAAAGAATCACAAAATAGGAAAAATAGTGTAGAATTATGTCGGTTAAAAATAGGATTTCTTGGAAAAAATCAAGAAAAATCAGTTTTTACCCCCTTAAATACGCTCCTGGATGACCCATTCTGTATTTATTTTTTGAAGTCTGATTATCCCTCTATAAGATAGCGTTGAAAAATTCGAAAAAAATTAGATATCCCTCTATAAGATAGCGTTGAAAAATTGGAAAAAAATTAGATAGAAAAAAATACGGAGTGATTTAAATGTACCGATGTCTAGTACAAAAAAAAGTAAAAAGTAGAAATTTAATCGGCGATTGCTCCCTTCCTATAAAGAATGAAGAAGCTAAAAATTATGGATAATACGTATTTCGACGAACTTTTTCCGATGATTGGATTTTAATTTGGATCGATTTTGACCCAAAAAAAAAATAAAAACCTTGAAAAATTTGAGTCAAAAATCAAAATTCACAGTTTTCCATATATCCATATTCCAGTGGTATTTCCATATATCCATTTTCCAGTGGTTTTAGGTTTAGGTAAATGTAGGTATTATAAAAAGAAAGTATTTGAAATTTCAAAGTTTTACTTATCAATCCGTTTTTCAATCCGACGATTCGTTTTCGAGTTATTAGGTACCGAAGAGGGGTCGGCAAATGGCATTTTTGGACCTAAAAAATTCAAAAAATTACTTTTCATTTTCCTGTCCTCGCCAGTTTCAATAGGGTTCTAAAGCTCCGGGTCGTCTACAGCTCCAAAATCGATTTAATTCACTTTTGCGACATGTATCCGATTTCGATGGAAATCCCGGAAATTTCGACTTTGACCTTTAATATCTCCGAAACGATACATCCTGTATAACTGAATTTTTTACCGAAACTAGTTGCACTATTCCTCTATTAATCCAGACGATTCGATTGCTCCCCCTCTGACTGTTTCCGAGAAAAACAAACCTGTTCGACTTTAGGTTAAGCTTTGCGTTATTTTTGCTAATCTCCTGACGTCACTGTTCGCTTACTGCCGTCACTTTTCACTAAGGGCAAATGGCTGCTTTTTAAATTGCAATAAATTACACCGAAAAGTAAAACTTCTAGCTAAATTATCCTAGTAACTTTCTTTAAAATAATTTTTTGGGTGACTTCCTTAAACTTTATGCAATAAAAAAATACGTGCATATACCTACCTTATTGCTCTTTGCTACTAAATGCAGTTGTAAAATTTTATTAGTTGTCAATATTATATTGTAACATTAATTTACTTAATTGAATAATATTTGGTAAAATAGGTCAATATTTGAAGTACAGTTGATCCCAATATTTTACTTTAAACTTAATTTATTGTTTAAATCTTAACCTTTATTTAAAGAATGAAAACTTATTCAAGAAACTAATTATATTGGTATCATCATCCTGTATAGTATACAGTGTGGGTATCAAATCACAGCTAAGGGATATACAACTACAAATATATGTATGTTAATTTTAATATTAGGTACATCAAAAGACTGAATCTGCTAAAGTCATGAAACATCAAGTTTTGCCAAAGAAAACTTCTTGTCAGTCTAAATTAGCTACGTGAAAAAGATGTTTGCAATCCATGTATCTGTTTCAAAGTACCCAGACAAAGTATAGGTTTGCATCTTCTTGTCCATCTATACGTTAACGGTAATATATTACTTTTCTTTGTAAAATGGCTTTAACTATACCCATAAAGCATCCTCAAGCTATGAAATGACTGTGTTGACAATAAAATTATAGGAGATAATAGAAACGTATTTTAGTGCTCTTCATTACAAAACTGTAATTATTCCTTATTTGGTTTTAGACAATAAATCGTCGCAGAATAGAGGCGGTGGCAGATTTAGTTACAAACAGTCTCTATGATACGATATATTTTTTTTAAATTACCTTTTTGAAATATTCCTTAGAACATAACATTAGCATTAAAGTTACAAAAATTATAAGATTTCCACAGCAATAAAATTTTAAAACCGTAAAAATACGGGGTATTAGAACTAGGCTATTTTTTTTATTCAAACAATAACGGCGGGTTGCCAAATGGCAAAGCGGATCTTCATGATGATACCTAATTAAATAAAAACATGCTGGTTAGTTTTTGCCCGTTTTCGCAGTGATGCTCTATTGTATCCCACGGTGAGCTTGGATTTAGTGTAACCCAAAGGTGCTACTACTTCGGAGTTTTCTTCAGGTATCGTTTCTGTAATGAGCTCCTGTAATTTGGTATCAAAATGAAGATAATCGTTGGAGGGTATTAAAATAAAATGGATTTTTCTAATTTTTTTTGAGGTTACATGGTTTTATCTCATAATGTTTATTTGTCGATTTTTTGGGACTAAACAAATCTTGTAAGGTGCTCTAAATGATATTTCAGTGTTAAATAAGTCCAAAATATTTAAACCCTTGCCAATTTTGACAAAAATAACTGAAAAACGCGTTTTTCGTCCGTTTTTAGGATATATTTTTTTAAAGGGACATGGTAGGGCATAATAAACCCAGTTAGCTTGAAGCTTATGCAATTACCTTTGAAACGAGTACAGTTTAATGCTTCTAGATATGAACTATCGCAGGCTATAAGTACTAGAACAATTAATAAACAAGCGAGAATATTAATGCAGTCATGAATAGAAGTACATATTTTGTCTATTATATTTTTTAAGTGTCTACATCCATAATTCTCGTGAAGCTGCTTCAGTATCGTGTAAATTAAAAAAAATACGTGTCTACCTGTAAAATAGTGTAAAACATTCAAAGATGAGGCTATAGGCTAGGCAACGAAGGGGTTGTAGAGTGCATGGAGGGGGGGGGGGAACTTTTTGCTTCAGGAATATGTTGGGGGTAGTTAGGACGTTAACATCCTAAAAGTCCCCGCCCCTAGCCTGTGCGCTTCAGGGGGGAGGGGGATAGAAAGTTCCCTTTGTTTTTGGTTTCTCGCTTATAACTCTAAAACGGTGGATTGTAGCAAAAAATATAAAAATGAAAGCTTGTAAGATTTTCTACAAGATTAGTTCTATACATTTCTTCGCTACGACTCACCGTTTTTGAGATATCTGCTCTCAACACCCGATAATTTTTAAAAAATGTTTTTTTATCCCACGTTTTTTGTCATATTTCTCCTGGTAACTCCTCGACCGTTTGTTTTACATAATAGTCCCGCTTTTCTTTTCTTTCCAACCACCAGAACAAAGATGAGCTGATCAACCTATTGAGCTCTAAGCTCTAGGAAAACGGCGTCACAACACATCAAGCATCACACGATGCTAACTTGTTGATTGTAAGCACAGCTAGTCTGTAAGTGAAACATCCAATGTGGCTGTTATAGGGGAAGATGTCTATCCCGCTGTGCTACCTACAGCAAAAGCGCCACCCAACCACAACATCCTGTTCATAAAACCTGGCAGGGGAAGGGTCCAAACCAACGTTTATTCCACCCATCAAATGCAACAGCTGGTACCCAAGGAAATTTTGCTTCTATACGCATTCACTGGCTGCGATTCTACTAGTGCGACATTCCGAAAGGGTAAACTTAGTTTTGTAAAAATGTACCAAAAACATCCTGACGTACAAAGAGAAGCCGAAGTCTTCACAACCTCGCACGCTGATGTTGAGGAAGCTGGGCGAATATGCATGCTGAAATGGTACGACGCCCCTGCAAAGATTAACTCTCTCAACACCTTCAGTACGAAATCGGTATCCAACATAAAACGGGATCTCGCATCAGTTCCACCCATCGAGGGGGCAGCGAAAGAGCATGCATTGCGTGCATTCCACCAGGTGCAGCTCTGGCTGGGAAACCAACTACCCCCAAACCTGTGCGGCTGGGAACGAAAAGGCAACATTCTAGTTCCTTTGCTGACGAAAAACCAAGCAGCGGCCGGCGAAATTTTAGACCTCATCTTTTGCAGTGCACGAAAGACTGCAGCAGTGGGAGGTGCAGCTGCAAAAAGGCAGCGATGAGTTGCTCTCGACTGTGTCAAAACTACCAGGCACAAAAACGTTGCATTGTAAAAATGTATAGATCTAATCTTGTAGAAAATCCTACAGGCTTTCATTTTTATAAAATGTTTTTTGCTATAATGCACTGTTTTTGAGTTATAAGCGAGAAACCAAAAAAAGGGACCTTTCTATCCCCCTCCCCCCTGAAGCGGACAGGCTAGGGGCGGGAACTTTCAGTATGTTAACGTCCTAACTACCCCCAACATATTCCCGAAGCAAAAAATTTTCACCCCCTCCATGCACTCTACACCCCCTTTGCGGTCATTCATTGACTAGCCTACTATGGGAAATTGGATTTCCTTGCGCTCGCGCTTGTCCCGTCGCTCCGCGATAAGCGGCAGCACGCAGTGGATGAATAAGACTTTAATTCTCCA
Organism: Philopedon plagiatum; assembly: GCA_963971165.1. Classification (NCBI taxonomy): domain Eukaryota; kingdom Metazoa; phylum Arthropoda; class Insecta; order Coleoptera; family Curculionidae; genus Philopedon; species Philopedon plagiatum. Next base: position 95,170,139 of record OZ020192.1, on the reverse strand, counting down.
TAATGATTCAATAAGTTTGGTAGTTGACACTTTTTCATGGGATTTCGTTCAACGTTATATAGGTTCGTTTTACAACACGCACACACTACAACTAGCAAACGCGAATCGGCATCATCGTACTTACGTATTTTGCAACCAAATATTTCAATTTATCGTTCATAGAAAATATATTTTTAGCTTTTCTGTAACAAAATAAGCAAATGATGCGCCGATATTTTTCGTAATTTCTGGATTTAGGCATGTTTACGACCGTGATCATACTTATTGTTTACTTAAACAAAACAAAATCTAGCGATCATCCATAATTGACACACGTACAGCTATATTTGTATTACATTAACGCTTGAAATCAAGAAGAATACAAATAAATCTTCAAGAAAGATACAAGGAAGATACAAAAAACATTAAAAATTGGTCCTGAATGAAACATTGTCGACAATTAAATTCTTATTCATCCACTGCGTGCTGCCGCTGATCACGGAGCGACCGGACAAGTGCGAGTGCAAGGAAATCCAATTTCCCATAGCAGCATTTTTGGATGTATTATAGGATGTATTGTAAGTTTTCTTTTAATTTACACAAGACTGAAGTAGTTTCACGAGAATTATGGATATAGACATATAAAAAATATAATAGATAAACATAATATACTTCTATTCCTGACTATGTATTAATATTTTCGCTTCTTTTTTAATTGTTCTAGGACTTATAGCCTGCAATAGTTTGTATCTCGAAGTATTAAGACGTACTCGTTTTAAAGGTAATTGCATAAGCTTCAAGATAAGCCGGATCATTATGCCCCTGTCCCTTTCAAAAGATATGGTCCTAAAAACGGACGAAAAATGCTTTTTTCAGTTCCTTTTTTTAAATTTGGTAGGTAAGGGTTTAAAAAATATTGTAGACATATGTATATTATAAGACTGAAATATCATTTAGAACCCCGAACAAAGTTTATTTAGCACCAAAAAATCGACGACTAACCATTTTTCATGAAATAAAATCATGTAACCTCAAAAAAATTTCGAAAAATCCATTTTATTTTAATAACCCTCCAACGATTATTTCTATTTTGGTACCAAATTACTTGGAGCTCATCACAGAAACAAAATCTGAAAAAAACTCCGAAGTAATACTAGTAATAGCGCCTTTGAGTTAAACTTAATCCAAGCTCACCGTGATCGATTTGAAACACCCCAGTTCTTGCAGCGACTGTGAGGTGTTGTAACAAATTTAGTTTTTTATACAGGGAGCATAGAAAATACGAAAACGTTATTTTGCGTAAGAGTAAACATACCAATTTCTACCAAAAGAACAAAATATGAAATATGTTGTAAATCAATCCCTTAGGCGAAATGCAAGATTTCACTAAAAAATTTAAATATTAAAAGTAACGAGTTTTATTACATTATTTTTTAATGTCCCAACTATTCTCTCTGACACTTTTAACCAGAGTACTAGTTTCTACGTATTAAACAATAATGACACCTATGGACATGTTTGTTAATGTCTTTATTAAATGAAGAAATTATTTAATTTGAAATACTTATTCAAGTGCAATTTTTAAATAATGCAAACATTCACTTAAACTCAAAAGAATATGATAAACTAAGCAATACAATAAAGATATCAAAATTCAAAAACTCCACCCCCATATTCAACACATTTTTCTAATTGCTTCCTTGGATATCTGAAGGATTTCTGATTTTTTCCTGGGATATTGAACGAACAGCCTGGGTAATTCTGCCTTTTAGCCCGTCAATATTATTTGGTATTGTAGTGTCATAAACAACTTGTTTTAAACGGTCCGCTAGAATCATATCGGCCAACGTTAAGTCGGGCTCCCTGATTGCCACAAAATTGGGCCATTTCTACCAATCCACCTTGGACCAAATCTGCGTTGAAGCCATTCTATTACCTCGCCAGCGCAATGTATTCCACAACCATCTTGTTACATTTTTTGGCGAAAATTTAATAGGAAATTTTCGAGATTGTCGATAAAATTGTATCCAGCATTTCTAAGTAAGATATTCTATTGCAGGTGTTATTAAAAAAATATACGCCTAGAATGACATAGAGAGATATTGCGCAACACACGTCCGCTTTTGTAAAATATTGTCTTCGCCTCATTACTCTAAATTCGGGGTTTTCTCGAGACCTGACATACTGAAATGCTACAGTTCTATTAGTATAAAATCTACATTCATCAGACGACATAATAAATTTATAAAAATGGATATTTCCACTTAAAATTTGATCTCCCACTCATTAACAAAAATCGAATCTTTTCGCTTCATCTCCCTCTTCCAATGTTTAGTTAAAGTGGGGTTTGAATGGAAATAATTTATGTTCTTTTAAGATCATCTTAATATGAGTTTTTTTCACAACTTCTAGAAGATATTTAGCACGATTTCTAAGGGACATCACATTTCTTCTTCTTCTTCTTGAGATTAAAAACCGAACCAGTTATTTAATAGTTTTTTATTGTGTTGTAGATTGTCATTTCAGTTATTGGGATTCCTACAAATTTCTCGCTAAATTGTTCCATGATGTAGCGGTATGATACTTAGCCATCCCTATAATACTGGACTATAAAAATCCTTTGTTCAGTAGATAGCATTTTGATGGGAAGTATTTTTAATTAAATGATTGCTTCATGTAATAAAGACATTGACAGACATGTCCACAGGTGTCATTATTGTTTAATATGTAGAAACTAGTACTCTGGTTAAAGCCGTGAGAGAGAATAAATAGTTGGGACTTTAAAAAAATAATGTGATAAAACTCGTTACTTTTAATATTTAAATTTTTTAATGAAATGTTGTACTTCGGCTTAGGGTTTAATTTAAAACATACTTCATATTTGTCCTTTTGGTAGAAATAACGTTTTCGAATTTTTTATTCTCCCTGTATAAAAAATTTAATTTTTCATAACGTGAATCTTATTTATTTTACAAGCAAAAACTTTTATTAGGAGTGACATTTTACTTATCTTGCAAAATTGGGTCCATTTGTCCTCTTCTAAACCCCATCCGCCGACATACTGTATATTAAAACATTTTAGAATCGAGTAGTATTTAACCCTTGTATTCAAGTAAATTTTTCAAAGTTGACATGTTACTGAAAACAGATTTTTTGTGACTTTATCGTATAAGTTTTGATCATAACTCATTAAAGGGTCAACCAAATTCAATTTTTTAAACTTGGTTAGTTTAGGATTTTTACGTCTTAAAATGATATACCACAAGCTAGGGGATGCCATTTTAAATTTCAACGTAGGGGTAACTAGGGATAAAACGTAAAATTAAATATGCATTGGTTTTCAACTCCCCTTTGATATTTAAATGCGCGTGTTATTTGTTTTAACCGAATTTACTTCAAATCAAGTGTTATGGAGGGTGGCTAGTTTAGAAATGAAAGCACTGTATATTGAAATCGGAGCGTACTGATAAATCTGAGATTATTGTAGTTAAAACCTAAAAAAATTAACCCCAAAATTTAAAAGAAACCTGACCTACTACTTATCGTTAACAGAATATACAGTAACACTTTACATTGTAAGCAACTAAGTAGGTATATTCTGTGTAACCTTATTGAAATGTTTAGTGACATCAATGGTCAAACATAGTTTTTCTTTATATCTCAACTGTCATCAATAAAATTTTATGGTGAATCGATAATTAGGAATAGCCATATATTACCGACTTTATGAAGAACATTGTAACCTACTTATATGATTCTTTATCGCTATATGCATTTCTATTTAGGTGTTCATTTAAAAGCTATTATAAGTATCTGTTAGTTTTTACGTTTATGGTTTTCCCGAACACTGAAAAAACTTAAAATTTTAAAATTATGTTAATACTTCTTGCATATACAGGCCGCCTCAGATTAAGTATGCACTATTGCTAGCTTATTTGTTATTGGAGCTACAACATCGGTTAAATTAGCAAACTAGTACAATTTTTTTCTCTGATTAAAATAGTAAAGAACCTAAAATTTAAAATAACCAAGTTTATGCCTCTATTTTATATTCAGTCAAGTTGGCTGTGGAGTTCCGGAATAAAAACAATTTTTAAAATAGGTGGCTATGAATTTCAAATTTTGCGATTTCTTGCTTTACTTTTTGATACGATTGGCGATTCAAATTAAGCCAACACCGTTGTCACAGCTGCAAAAAGATTAATAAAGATGATAAATAACACAATAATAAAGACAAAGACGAAAACATTGCCCACTATGGTAGTTCGCAAGAAGGCTGTGAATTTTTAAAATATCTACATCTTTTTAGTGTTCCGTATTCGACGTAAAAATTTGAAATTTGGCACAGAGGTAAAGTGTGGTGGACCAATTATAAACGTGCAGTACAAAAAGTTAAATTTTGATTCTGGGGGTCAATTTCGGGGGGTAAATTGAAAAATGGATGCTGTCAAGTAAAGGCTTATTGAAGCACGAATTCGACGATATATGATGCATTTTTTATTGCATTTTTTTAAACATTTTTCGGGAAAAACGCCTAAAAATTGCTGTCCCCCACCCTTATCACCAGAAGGATCGCTGAGAAAAATCTGAAAAAAATCATGAACATGGAGAATTAGGTGTAGATTTAGCAAAACTTATCAGGATTGAAAAATTCTAGCGCGGTCAAGGGATATAAACAATTTAATTGTTTATTCCCTTATAACTACTGAACCATTGGTTTTAGAGAAAAATATTTTTGACAAAAAATATTTCTCGCGATGCAAGGAGCAACTTTTGTTCTTACGCGTTTTTTAAAATTTTTAATTTGGCCCATTCAGTCCCGCGCATACGCGATGTGATACGGCGTTGGTGCCGTCGCGTCGGCGGCGGGTAGCGCGGCAGATGGACGGAGATCGGGCGGCCGACGTTTGCTCAGGTTAAGTGGAGCTGATGGCACGGAAAACTAATTGTGCAGGTATAGCTGGCATTTGACCGATTTTTTTTATTTCTATAATGGCTACAATATATAGTTTATTTTAGCAATAAAAAACTTATTTGTTAGGTCATAGTTTTTCGTAAATATTCATATTTCTCGGAAAAATGGTCACCTTAAGTTAAACAGAGTTGGGTGACCTCTGCTCTAATGTGTTTACTTCAGTTGATGTTAATATCCATTTTACTTATGGGTTTAATTTAAAAAGTGTTATTTGTATTTAGTGCAACTAAAAAATGTAAGTTGAAATTCGCGCGCGGAGTACCAATTCCGTATATTACTTTTACTGAACAAGAAATCTTTTTTTCCTTATTGTGATAAAACAATAACATACATTCATTATAATTGCTGATCACTAACTTACTTGTATTCTCGGAATTTAAGAAAATAATTAATTAGTTTTATTATTGCTTCGCTAAACTACATCGGGGTAATTTTGCAAGTTATGGTATTATGCGGAGCGTTTTTAGCAACTTTATTCCAATTTGAATTATTATTATCTCGAGAAATACGAATCAGACGAAAAGCATGCGTAAATCCTGTTTTGTAAAGGATTTAGTTTTTTTTTTCATTATGTGAATAATTATTGTTTACCCAAAGTTAATAGATAACAGAGAAAATGGTGACACACATCACACATGGTGAAAAACATCACAAAATACCAGACATCTGAGGCGTGTTCGATTAACAAAATTGGATCGTTCCGATCAGTTTACGAACTTTAAAGAGAAATACGTAATTGAATCAAGAATGGTACTAGAAAGAGATATAATAGCATTGAAGTGTCGTAAAGTGATCCGGATCGATCCAAATTTTGTCAACCGAACACGCCTCTGGTCTATAACATGATTTGATGTTATGGGAGTAACACCCGATCCGCAAACTTGTAGTTGTTATTACTTGCACTAAGCATTTCTGAAAATATTTTCAGTGATTATTGAAGCTTTGCAAACGTTGGTAATTCCAGGGCGAGAGTTACCAAGCGACGGATGACGTCGACGGAAGGCGGCAGAGCGGCTAGTTTCGCAGCAACAACACCGGGAGCACAGCGGGCTGCTTATCTATTCGCGTTTGGAATGGCGATGTCGAGAACTCGTCGCTTTTTGCCGCTTGGGTACAAAGTTTGAAGATTTTTATATCGTTTTCCTGACCTAAAGTACAATGGAGAGAAAATACAATGTTCTATTTTTGACACGTGCATCGTGGGTTGGAGTTCCTTTAGTTGCAGACGACATATTCACAGTAAAACATGTGTTAAACCGGCAGCTGCAGTTGTAATAAGCCATTGCAATATTCCTTTCTACGTACTTCATAACACTTGAAAGTTCAGATACCAAAAATAACCACGTAGGAAATGTTTTAGTGCGCATATTAACACCGATTTCACCAACGAAGCCATAGGTATGTACTTGCAAGTAAAAGATTAGAAAAAGGCAACGCTGCAACAATCAAACCTAAGCAAACTCTAAAACAGTTTGACACTAATACGAACAATATTGTACTGTTAGTTACAGACGGTGCTGCGTATGTGGTAAAAACAGCGAGATAGCTTGAAACTGTGTGTCCTAATTTATTGCATATAACCTGTTTACTACATGCTTTTCACCGAGTGGCAGAAACAATTCGAAGCAAGTATCCAGATGTTGACAAGCTAATTGCCAGCACCAAAAAGGTTTTTACAAAATCTCCAGAACGGATTAAAAAATTTCACCAGTTGTGCCCCGGAATGACCGAACCCCCACAGCCCATATTAACAAGATGTGGAACGTGACTGAATTCTGCATTTCATTACAATCAACATTTCCAAGCTGTTAAATATGTAGTTTCGCAGTTCGACCCAAAAAGTGCCATCTGCAATAAGGAAAGTCAACAGCACTTTAATAACCCTACACAATCGAAGCAGATTTTCGTACTATAAACGCAAATTATCGTGCATTAGTAGATGCCTTCAATATAGTTATCTGTCACTTGTTGACTCGTTTCACATAGTTTATACTGGAAATACAGCTCTACAAACTTTAAAAGATGGCCCTGATGTTGAAGCTGCGAGCAAGCTGATGTCTTTGTTACACAAAAATCCGGATTTCGCGCAACTCCATGATATTGGACAGTGCGTAGGTGCTGATAATTGCGGCAGTAACTTGCAGTGTTTTAGATACGCAAACATTACATCTTTGGATGTAGAGCGTTAATTTTCAAAATACAGTGCAATCTTTACTTCAAAGCATACAAGCTTAAAAGAGTCTACTGTTGAAGGTCTTTTAATGATGCAGGCCTTTACACAGGCTCAAATCTAGATTACACGCATGTGGTCTCAGGATATATTGTGATATGCATGCATTGGGCGAGTAAAATATATTTCTATTATTTTAACCGAAGGCTTTTCGTATTTTGCATTTTTACATTACAGACTGGAGGTTAATAAATATTTGTATTTTATTTTCAAATCGGATCCTAATTTTATTTCCAACTAGGGTACAGACGTCCCTGGAATAACCCATGTTTGCAATACTTTAGTGATTATATTTAAGGATTTGATGGCCGTGAAGAATCCTCAAAACTGTTTGCTGACTAGCCTGTACCTCCGGGGCAATTTTTTGAGTACTGGTTCCTGGATCTGGCTCAATTCTATTTAATATTGCTTCTTCTAATTGTGGTGTTCTTACCGTCCTTCGCCTGCCGGGAATATCACAAGCTCTCGCAAAACTTCCTTTTTCTGATAACCGGCGATGGAGACTTAGGGAACAAACACAGTAAAAGTAGGTTCCCTGCTTTCAGGTGGTCGGTGCCGACCAGGGCCTATAATTTGTCTTGTTTTTAAACTGTGACTAGGGCATTGCTATTGATAGTTTAAAAAACAAGGTAAATTGTAGGTCCCAGTCGGCGCCGATTGCCTGAAAGCCGGAAACCTGCTTTTCCTGTGTTTGTACCCTTAGAAAGGTCCGAGCACACGGTGCTACACGATTCGGATAGCTTACCTGGCAAATGCGCCTTGCTTCATATGCATTTCCATCAGCAAGGCCATAAACAATGCATATCTGCTAAATGATCACTGTTGTGTAAATCAGCCATAACTTTAACAAAAATTTTGGATCGACCACAATTTACAAAAAAGACCCTTTACCATTTAATTTGTCACATTTCCACAATTGTTTACAAAATCTGTGGCATAAACCCACATTGAAACAAAAAAAAACGAATCGGCCCAGTTTTTTTCCAATACATTAAGCTGTCATTAGCTTTTAAGAAAATTTATTATTTTTACACACAGCATTTTTCTATTTTAAAGCGTTTTCGAAGTTAAGAATGAGAAAAACTTATTTTATCGAAAAAGTGCAGTTAACTGGAAAATTAACTCAAGAGTTTCCAAAATTTTTAAGAAAATAATAGATTTTTTAAAAATTATTATTATTCAACACCCTGCATCTTAATAACTAAACCCTTTGGAGTATACGTCCATATGAACATTTTATCTTAAAACAAGCTCAGGAATCAGATCCTGGATTTTCTTCATACACTTATGGATCATCCAGTATATATTTCAAATTATGGTTTTCATAATCGGATAATACTGATTATTTGAAAAATTGGATTATCAGTTACTTTTAATTAATTTTATCCTAAAACTACCTAACACTTTCTTTAGCACCCATATATGTTTTTTTTCTGCAAACCTTATACCCAGATAACATCAGTTAACTAAGGCAATGGTTGCCTTTTCAGAGATTTAGCGAAGCCGCCAAATTTAAAATTACTGTTGCCTCATATTTACCATTACCCTCACCTTACTCCACATCTCTCAGTTGACCAAAAGGTATTCGTAAATGATTAGCGTAGTAGAAAAAAATTATGTTTATACGAATTTTAATTAGTATCTTAACTAGCTAAGCTTTTGTATTAATATAATTTTAGCAACCCAGTAAGAAGTTTAACAATCTTCTAAACGTTTAATCATTTACTAAACAAACTGCTTATTAAACTTGTTCTAGGCCCCATCAGAGTGTAAATAGTTATTTTACGGGTTTTAGTTCCCAGAAGCACCACACAAAGTCCTACTCATGAAATAACATACAATGAACTGTAGTTAACAAATTTGTTAGCAGTTCAAAAGAACCGTAAGACGGTACTTTTATAAGTACCATATCCTTTAAAACTGGTTTTAAAACATTCATTAAAATAACAAGATCCCAAAAAAATGTTGGGTCGTTTTATATCGACATTATAATTTTGGTTTGTACAGTGTGATGCTCGCATATTAATGTCAGCTTTTACCTTTTTAATATTCCTCTACGAAAATGATAGGGGGAAAGTATTCCAAGATCGGATAATTTAACATCATTTGTTATTAAAATTCTTTATTATTAAAAAGCATGAAAAACACAAGTTTTAAGAAAATGCGACGTTTTAAGTGTTTTAGTAAGCATTCGAATATTTCACTTTAAATTTTATTTTTTGTAATGGTTTGCATTTGTCCCATCTTCAGCGATGCATAACTTACAGCCTGTTTACATTACGTGCAAGTTATAACATGCAAGTTATAGCAAGGCAATTAAATGCATTGCATGGCCGTTTACTCATCTCATAAACTAATTTTTATGCCAGTATCCTGACAAGAAATGTCGCCAACTTTAGAAATATATCTAAATCAGCTGATATATGGGTTTTTATTGTGCCACATGCTTAGGGTTTCCATATATCATCTGGCTCATACCGGGACACGAGGACCGGCGCGGCGGGGGGAGGGGGGAGGTGGGGGGGTTAAATTTATTTAGCCTAAATACCACTATATTAGGAACGAAAACCTTTATTATAACTGATATTCCTTAAAACTAAATTAAAAAATTATTTAGAAATTGCAGCTTTCATATTTCTCCGATGAGGTGATTTTCCTTTCTGATCTTTGATGTAGGTACTTATTAAATTCTGCACATGATAATTTAAAGTTATACTGGCATTGCAAAATAGCCTCAATGGACTCGGCTAATAAATGATTTCTTTCTTCTGGCCGCTGGATGAACACTGAACATTGAGTAAAAATTTCTTTCACAATTTGCGTTGTGCGCAGGGATTGCGAACACATTTTAAGTAACTTCGATTTCTGACCTAATGTTCTGTGCTTTTTAAGAAATGTGACCATCTCCCTCCTATCGAACTGTTTTTACCACTCTTCTAAAGAGTTTTTTTCCATAAAATTCTTAAGGTACCTACCTACAAATAGTATTGAAAAAGTAATATAATCTTCTAAAATTATTAAACTGTTCGATTTAAGATATATAATTGTTTCAAGTCAAGAACTTTGAATTTTGAAATGACTTGGACCATTAATAGTAACCGCTAGACGTCAAGTGAACTGGTTTCCAAAGAATACCGACGCGACGCTATGCACAAATCCGCAAGATAGAGGTCTACTGCACCACGTCATTATAGTGCGTTATACGTAAAAGCTTTCTTTTTAAAAACCTTTCAAAGTCACGTTTATTGGTGGGTGTGTCTTTTAAAATTTAATGTAAAAAACCTTGATGACGTCGATAGGGACTTTTGATACCTTTGTCGGTACGTCGGGGCATAAACTTCAATAACGGTGACAGTCCCGATATATCGGGACGGATGGCAACCCTAGACATGCTGCTTTTTGGGACATACCGGCTTTATTTTTTATACAGATGAACAATAAAAAATTTATTAAATTCGCAAAATAAACCACTCAAACGCCATCCAAAACAAAAGCGATACTTATTAATTTTTTGAGGTTATGTTTACTTTTTTATATGTATGGTTGATGCTTCGAAATATTACTAGAAAAGAGAAAAGTTACTAAAAATGAATGCTACTTACAGTTAAATTAGAACAAGTCCTAATTTCATGCATTGCAAGTAAAATTGCGTCAGCTGATTGAAAAGCCACCAACGCGAATGCTTGGAGGCAATTTTTGCTTGCATAGCACCAACTTGCACGTAATTAAACAGGCTATTAAGATGGCATAGCCGGTGGTGGGTTCCCAGTAAGCGATACCTTGTTTACAAAGTTTATTATTACTTTTACTAGTCTTCTTCTATAGTATCTGAATGTTTTTGCTTTTGTAGGCATGCTCTTTAGTTTCTCTAGTTTTAATTTTCTTGGCAATTTTTTTCTTGTTCCTTTGTGAAATATATTTATTGTTACTCCTTCCTTTTGCTTCTTTAGATGGCACTTGTTTACATTTTAACAGGGAACGCAACTGGTAAAGAAAATATATTGGCTGATTTAATTATTTTTGTATTCCGTATTATTGTCGCTCGTAAAATATGCTATTTACTAATCTTGCAATGTATTTCTGCAAATATTAGAAACATTTGACAGAGAATATAGAAAAATAAAGATGGACTTAGTATTTTCAGCCTATTGCTCAAAACTTTTGATCAAGTAATGAATTTTATTGACGTTTAGAATCATCGTTGGCAATGACATTAACATGAGTGCTGTCACATTGCAAATGACCATTAGTTCATTGATATAACATTTGTTTCCTATTTTTTATGTAAGGAGTGTCCACCCGAAGTATTCGCCAGGAGGTAATTTACGCTCTATATAAATATTATTTCCTATCCAAGGGACATAGTTGTCTCATCAAATACATATATGTATAGGAAATATTCCAGGGAAGTCAAATCCGGTGACCTCGCAGGCCATTTAATGGGGCCACGACGTCCTATCCACCTGCTAAGAAACATCTCGTTGAGAGATTGCCTAACAGGTTGTGAATAGTGCGATGGTGCTCCATCTTGTTGAAACTAGATTGTTAAAGTGGGTGTGTCGGGCTCATTACCTGGATACCGCTAAGCCAAGGCAGGAATTAATTCCATTTGCAAAAAGTCTAAATAAATTTAGCCGATCAAATTTACGTCAAAAAATAGAGACCTATAATCCTGTCTTGAAATATTTCAGCCCAACCTTGACTTTTTCAGGATGTTTCGTATGAGCCACTTGAGCCTAATGGGATTCTCTGTAGGCGAAGTTTTGCCGGTTGACAGTACACCATTCAGAAAAAAGGTAGATTTATCCGAAAACAAAATATTTGCACCAAAAAGCGGATCCATGTTGCACCGTTCTTGCATAATTTCACAAAACTGGAGTCGGCAGTCATAGTAGTCCTCGTTTAATTCATGTATTAATCTTATTCTGTATGGATGATTTTTTTTGTGCAGAATATTTTTCACCGATGATTGACAAACATTTGACGGGTTGGTAAATGTGGATTTTCTTTATAACTAAACAAAACATCTAATTTAACATTGTCACCTACTTTAAAAACAAATGTTTTTATTTTCAACAATATTTTACAACTCACAAAGGTTTACATAATATAGTATAAGTACAATAGTACAAGGTACAAAGTACAAAAAATACAAATACATATTTAGTGCATGTTGAACGTTGGTGGAATGCACCCTCTTCGACGTAGAAAAACCGGCGGAACCGGGGACTGGTGGAGGACCTGGGAAACCAAATAGCAAGCGCAGCATCTAATCGTTACACAGCTTGTCCGGCAACTTATAGCGTGTGAAAAAATTGCATAATTGCCGCGGCTTAAAAGAATGTTAAATTTTAGTGAGTTGGTTATTTGTTATAAATATAATGAAGTGTCAGATATGTTTTACGTGGAAAACTATAGAAAAACCACTTTGATGTTTATACATTATCACCTGGTTTTTTCCTACCTGTCCTGGGCAGATCCTTTACGCAACCATGTTCATGGATTTTTTAAAACAATTTTGCAGACCGTAGATTGTGTAATTACTTGTCACTCTGGATGAGTATTTTTAAAAAGTTCTCAAACTTCGTCAAGACGCCTTTGGCGATCTTCCCAGCCGGCATCATAGGGATTTCAATTATTTCTCTCTCTGGAAGCATTTTTTAATAGGATGAAAGTTACTCTCTTAATTAAGTATGTTTGAAAATTGACACAACTGTCATAGATGGCATGCTGGTTTCCATGGTAGTGCAGAATAGAACCCATAAAATAGTAGTTTCAAACTACCACACGCTAACAACAAAATACCTTCTTTTTCAAGTTGCAGATTTAAGTGCTACCAATGCTGCCATCTTTAAAAGGATGGACAGAATGTTACCAAATTTGGTGGCCGTACTTAGGCTAAAATTTCAAATAATTATCACATAACCTAAGTTGCTATTTAAAAATATTGACGATGACGTCATAACTTTGAATCAGATGTAAAATTTAGAAAATTTAATATTACCAAATTGTGTAAAACTAAAAATCAAAATCGACGTGTTTTAGTATTTTTCCTTATATTTGCCCATTTCCAATATATTTCCAGGTTTCCAGACTTTATGCCCCCACTGTATACATACGTATCGTGCTTTTTCTGTCTGACTCAGATCAGCTTAGAAGTCTTTGATCTAGAAATATAAATATAAGAGCCTTTGGGGTCTGGTAAAAAGAGAATACACAAAATATATAGGTAAATAGAGCACACAGTAGACAAAAAAGTCGCACAAAATATATTTGAAATACACCAATTACTGCCATGTTAACTTTAACACTTAATAGGCTATAACGTGACATTCGAAACATAGTTAAAATCTTTATTTTGTTGGATTTTTTTTTATTATCAGTAATTTGTTTAATGTATTTGTGTTTGTTTCAGGTGGGGGATCAGATTATTCGAATTAACGGGTTTACAGTGGATGACGCTGTACACAAAGAAGTTTTACAGCTGATTTCCAATCACACCCATCTTACATTGAAAGTTAGAGGTTGGTATAAAAGAAAAATTTAAGTTTACATTACATTTGACTGTTATGTTTTTTTTTGGTGCTTAAAATCATTGAATTTTTACGCCAGGAACATAAAACATTTTAGCGTTATTCGGCGTAAAAGAAAATTTGCATTGGGCATTAATTTTAAGCACCAAAGTAATAAAAGAATCTTTACTAACATCTTAAGTAAGTTATTGTAATATAAATTATACAGCATATAAATACAGGGTTTAGTATAACGGCATTAATTAATTTTAAACATTATGCGTCTGACGTAATGAAATGAATTGTTCCAAAAAAATGGAAAGGGAATAAATCTAAAAAAAAGGGAACAGGAATAAATCTTAAAAATAATAGGATTAAACATACATACATAGGTATTAAGTGACAAAATTCAATACAGACTCGTTTTTCCAATAGGTTATATGCATTTATTTTTTGTATTACATAAATCGTTTAAGCAAGTCATTACAAATCTAGAAATATTATTTTGATGAAAATTACTAGTCGACTACATGTCGGTCTAATTAATTCCAATTTAAAAAGCTACAATTTTCGCGCGCTGTCAAATCACTTCAGATGGTATCTAAACAACGCGTCGCTGTACCAAGTTCTTAAATTCAATCTTGTTTATCTTTTTGCTCGGAATTTTTGTCAGCCACCTTATCGATTAGCGATGGGATATCTCGAATGAAAAATAATCGATCATTCGATTATTCAAATCACTCGAGATATCTCGAGAAGTCAGCGCGATCATTCGAATGATTTAGCCGAGAGATTATAATATAATAATAATCGCCTTTCGCCGCTTCGAATGACGAGACGAATTGATGCCGCCGCCGACTCGGCACTCGACGTTGCGTTACGATGCGATTGTCTCGGATGTGTTTTTCATTCGAATGATTATTTATTTCGAATGATCCTTCGATATCGATCGAGCATTATTTCATCTCTCGACAACGCATAGTGTTATTGCATGTTTTTATGACATATACAGGGTGTTAGTAAAGTATGTGGCCAAACTTGAGGGTATTATTCCTTACTTAATTTTAAGACAAAACATAGGTCCATAGATCCTAAAAGACTTTGTTTTTAATACACAGGGTGTTGAATTTTTGTAAAAGGTTTTTCCTAAATAACTAGAGGACGCAAATTAGTATAAAGTTGAAATTTGGTGACAATTTTTAATGCATAAAAGGGAGTAATGCTAGTTGCCAAATTTGTTGAAAGAAGTGTTTTTGTTTTCATGGATCTCTTACTTTTTTGTTATTTTTAACAAATTATACTAATAAATGTTATGTATAACTTTACATTTTTTTGTTTTTATCGAAAACGGCCAATCCAAGCAAAAAAATTCAAGAGATGATTTTTGTGTAGTTTTATTTGCTATATTTTTTGATTCGAATGATTATTTCGAATGATCATTCGATTATTCCCAACACTATTATCGATCTCCTTGTTTACAACAGTTACTTACCTACGTGCCTCTCAAAAATTAGGGGCAACAAATTGAATTTAGGAACTTATTATCAAGTGTATATCGAGTTGCCTATATCTACTCACCAGACCTAATCGGAATCATTTATCCAGTAACTACCCTATAAGTATTGCATCGTACCAATATGCAAAAATACTACTGCAAGTGTCCCGAACAAAGTATTTTTTCATGTGCCAAGAAAAATTAAAATCAGACTAAAGTAATGCAAACTTAATTAAAAATTATTCATAAATGTTAAATGTTAGCATAGCCAAATTCAACAAGGCATATTTTGCTCTACATTTATTTTTATATCATAAATCATATTGAAAGATTGAACACAAATGTTGAGGTTATGATTTACCACTGTCAAAGTATAGCGTAATATAAATGAAAATAAAAAACTTATTTGAGCTTATTATCTCAAAACAGTTAATATACAGTGTGTAACAAAAATACGGAAACCTCGAAATATCTTTCAAACCGTTCGTCCAATTTCTATGAAATTTTGTACACTTAGGTAGGAAATTACGCCCTATCGAATGGTGAGATCCACATTGTTGACAAGTTTACCGTTTTCTTGAAATCGACAGGAACTTTTTTTTTAATGGAACGTTCTACATTTTATTCGATTTTCGAATTCAGCTTAAAATTCTCAATACTTCTTATTAGGAACATTTTATCCTAAAGTTAACATTTTTTGAGAAAATGGTGGTCAAAAATCGTTATTTTATAGTATTTTGCCTTAAAATTCCTGTACACGAAAGTTTACTTGAAATGTCTGACATTGTCAGCTTCGTTTATTTACAAAAAATGGATCATTTAACAGAAACAAAAAGAATTGAAATTTTAATAATACTGGGTAATGAGGACAGAATGCGAACGGAACAAGTTGTAATATTTTTAATGACAAATATTCTGACAGAAATCCATTCACTAAATCTACTGTAAGTAACGTTTTAAAAAAATTTCGTTAAACTAGAAACGTGAAAAACGCTATCCACTCTGGCCGACCTAAAAGTGTAACAGATGGCGATAAGGCTCTGAATATTTTACTCAGTTTAGAGGAAAATCCCCATCTTTCTACCAGAACACTGGGAAAAGAAAACAACGTTTTACACATGTCCGTAGACCGGCTGCTGAAAACCGAAAAGTTTCATGTTTCATCCCTACAAAATAAGACTTGTGCAAGAGCTCTTAGAAGATGATTACGACAGGCGCTTGAAATTTTGCGAAACCATGATGGAACGTTGAAACGCCAATCCAGATTTTGTCCACCGAATAATTTTGTCTAACGAATTAACATTTTTTTAAATGGAAAAGTTAATAGACAATTGTCGATATTGGGCCAAGGAAAATCCTCACTGAATATGCGAAAATCATACCCAGTTCCCCCAAAAGGTAAATGTTTGGGCTGGTATAGGTCGGAGAATAATTGGCCCCTTCTTCATGCAGAGACATTTAATGGAGAAAGATATCTGGATCTTCTAAGAAATGAAATTGTTCCGGCTCTTGCACAACTATTTCCAAATAATCGTAATACGTGTTGTTACTTTATTTTACCTGTTGTATTGATTATTTGAATATGATTTTTCAGGCAATATTTAAGCACCAAATCAAATATGGTTTTAGCAGAATGGTGCCCCATCGCACTATGCCCATAAAGTTTGGCAATATCTCGATGGTGTTTTTTTAAGAAGATGGATTGGACGTAGGGGTACACTGGAGTGGCCAGCTCGGTCTCCGGACTTGACGCCCCTCGACTACTTCTTGTGGGGCCACCTGAAAAATGTTGTTTTCAAAAGTAAGCCAAATGACCTCGCTGATTTAAAGTTAAAGATAGAAACAGAATGCAGAAGAATGAGAAACTGACATTCTTCTAAACGTTTTGCATCTTTTTCCGAAGTATTTGGCTTACTGCCAAGAAGTAAATGGACAACATTTTAAACATTTGATTTAGTTTTCTTAGTCAACTTTTAAATTATTTCCTCCTGTATTGTTTATTCTTGTTCTAAATTTCCAAATAGTATAGCGTTTTTTACGTTTTCAGTTTGACGAAATTTGTTTAAAACTTTACTTACAGTAGATAGTTAATGGATTTCTGTCAGGATATTTGTCATTAAAAATATTACAAACTTCTTGTTGCGTTCGCATTCTGTCCCCATAACCCAGTATTATTAAAATTTGGATTCCTTGGATTTCTGGTGAAATGATCCATTTTTTGTAAATAAACGAAACTGACAATGTCAGACATTTCAGGTAAACTTTCATGTATAGGTATTTTAAGATATAACACAATAAAATAATAATTGTTTGCCACCATTTTCCCAAAAACTGTTAAGTTTAGGATAAAATGTTCCCAATAAGAAGGATCAGAATTTTAAGCTGAATTCGAAAATAGAATAAAATATGGAGCGCTCCATTTAAAAAAAAAGTTCCGGTCATTTTCAGGAAAACGGCAAATTTGAGAACAATGCGGAACTCGCCATTGGATCGGGCGTAATTTCGTACCTAAGTGTACAAAAGTTCATAGAAATCGGATGAACGGTTTGCAAGATATTTCGGGGTTTCCATATTCTTGTTACACACTGTAATTTAAACAAATGCCTTGTTATTCTCTTTGCTTGGGGCTTTTACTACTTTAATTTCTGCAGATGTAGGTAAAGTCAGGATCTGCACAAAACTTAGCAGTCATCATAAATTCGTTAACTTTTGGCAAAAGAGAAAACAGAATAGGCGTGTTAGTCGGCAAATAATCCGATCGTTTCCAATATTACGAATGTGAGGAGTAGTTATAGGTATATTAGAAAGGAATAGAACACAGCGTGTGTATTACATTGTTGAATTGAAGAACTTGTCTATAAATTTAAAGGTTAAATGTGGTGACAACATTGTGCGGCCGCCTTTTCCAAAATTCTGATGATGCTAAGTTAACATCATGTCTTCGAAAAAGTATAGTGAAATCGTTTTTATTAAAATAAGTGGATAAACGTTCAAACGTCGTCTAAGTTGCCTAACCTGCTGTAACTCCAAAACCGATTAACCAACTAAAACCGTTTTATTAACGTTTCTACGTGGGTTAAGCCAAACCGCTTTAAAGGGAGCCGGTAAACAAAGTGTTGTGACGTAGGATAAACTTCTGCGATGTCTATATGAAAATTAATTTTTTTATTTTCTAAGAAAATACTTAAAAAGTAAACATATCAAAAATCCTATTTTTACTTGTTCTGTATAATGGCACCAATTTAAAACTTAGTGAAAGAACCCATTCTAATAAATTGTTAAACTGTTTTAAATTGTTCTATTAATATTTAAGTAAGAATTTTTTTATGTAAGTACAAATTGATAAATTACTACAATCGCCGAGTTACTTCCTTGGCTTCGGTTTCCGGAGTTATTTGCCTTTACTGTTATTAATTAATCTTCTTATCTTACTCCGGATACAAGAAAAAGAAATTAAGTTTATAAGCTTGATATCCTGTGGAGCCGATTACAAGAATATTAAAAGATAGGAAGAAACTTTAGCGGCGTTCGGTAATTCAATCTTTTTCATCGTTGTGCTCGTAATTCTTGACAGACACGTGATCAGTCGTAAAGTTTAGAACAATAAGTCATGTACCTGTCAAAAATTCCTAGTAAAACGATAATACAAATTGAATTGCCGAACATCGCTATTACTTGTTTCTTTGATATTACAATGGTTAACAACCATATAAATTAGTAAGAGAAATATTAGGAGTGAGTGCCGTGAGTGGAATATCAAGAATGTAGCCTTTTAGCGTGTAGTCATAAAAAGTTGATTTTACTTGTTATTTGGGATATTTTTTTACTGAACAGAACAACCCTTGTGTCGGGAAATTAAATTTTCTGCTAAGAAATTCATATACTGCTGACTGAAAATTAATCTAATTTTAATAAATAAGTGATTAAAATAAAAATGTATGTATGTATTTTCAACGAATGAATATTAATTAACGCTCTCTTGAATATTAAGAAGCTTTGACCAATAAATAGAGCTCCCTTGACCAGAAATACATATTGCGCCCTTAGCTGTGCTTCCTAGTATGATGTTTTTGTGGTGTTGCGAATCCAACAACGAACTAGTAGCGGAAATAGAATTAAAATGACGCTACAATTGGTGTCAGGTCTCCAAAACGGGTTACCAATCGCTACTTTATTCTATTATCGTAACTGCTGGTTCCGGTTATGATTGGATACAAATTCAGAGAAGTCTTGCAGAACAACATCTAAGTATCTGTTTAAAAAATGATAACACTGCAAAAGAAATAAAGCTTGTCTTTCTTTTTCATCTTTGGATATCCGAAAGTACGTAAACTTTCATTGGATTAAAGTGTTCGTTTTTAAAATTTATGTTTACTTTATAACAAAAATCAGGTCAGCAGACCATATTTTTGATATCGAAATAAAAACAATAAATTGCAAAATAAATTATGTTTATACATGTACACACCTGTTACCGATTATAATCAATAGAAAAAATAATAAAGTTTCCGGTCAAAGTTAAGACATCTGGCTTATTGCAATCGTGATTCAGTGATCACTGATCACCACCATGCAGCTAAATGATATTTACAACCGGAATATTGATGGTCAAAAGATAATTAGATATTTGTCGATATTCATCTTACTAGTTTTATTTTCATTAGTTGGTCCGAATGGTAATGAATTTGCAGGACTTTCAGCTACAGACTGATTAAAGAATTTTTGTTGATTTATTTATTTTTGAAACATTATTAAAACGATCAGAAGTCCTATTTCTTCCAACCGATACGTTTGGAGTTAAAGTTGTAGGAAGAATATCCCTTATTTAAACTCCAGGTTAAAAGTTTGAAGCAACTCTTGTAGTTTATTGGTTTGATGAGGCGCTATCTAAAATCATTAGTTTCATCGTTAAAAGTTAACTGTAATTTAGCCCGGTTTTTATTTCTCCAGCAACAAAATCTTCCAATTTGCCAGTTCGACTTTGTTCCAATCTTGGAAAACGGGTACTTAGGTTGTCCTTTTCTGTATAAATTTGCAAAAAAAAAGAAATTAGTTCATTTAAGCATCTTTCCGATATCTTTGTTTTTTAATTAAAGACAATTTCGATATAATTGTCGTATTCTATTATTATTTGTTATTTGTTTTGCTTCTCTAATGTTATTACATTTCCTTTTTTAAATTCCCCGTAGAATAACCGTTCTTTAGGTAACGTACGCAAAAAAGGAAGTTTTATGCTTACAGAAGTAGGTAGTCAAAGAGCAGACAGCGGCTTAGTATATTGGGAAGTGTTTTTTGAAGTAGGTACTACTTTTTTTTATCTGAGACAGCCCACGTAGACTTCAAGCCGTGGGCGTCTGAAGAGAAGGGAAATGTAATCTATTGACACGGGATTTAAAGGATTGGAGGTTGGCAAGGGAAAGAAAAATATCTGCAGGCAATTTGTTTCATAATCTGGAGAACCTAAATCGAAGATATTCTCGACGAATTGCCACTTGAACGTCGACGTATTATATGGCAACAAGACGGAGCAACTCCCCATAATATAATTGAAGTTCGCAATTTTTTACACCCTCATCAGCATAACGAATGGATCGGTAGATATCGAACGTTACATTGGCCTGCAAACAGCCCAGACCTCACACCTTTAGATACATTTCTTTGGGATCATTTGAAAAATGTCGTATACAGCAAACATAATGAAATTATTGAAGAAATTCAAAAGAAGGTGAGAAATGAAATAAGAAATCTGAAAGAAAATGATATGAAAGTATTATAAACACAATTTAGACGCAGAGAAGAATGTATGAAAAGTGCGAAGAATTAAATGGTGGACATGTTGAAAATTTCTTTTGATATTTATTCGCCAACGTTAACATTTATTTGTTTCTATTATAATTCATTTGTTATCAAGGGCGTACCCAGGATCTGAAATAGGGGGGGGGGGGGCTGACCAAAAAAAAAAACAATGGATTTTGCATTTCTCTTTTTACTTACTAAATTTTGACATAACTCGCTTAATTTTTACTTCAATAACAATTTTCTTGGATTTGTCGCAAATTTATTTAAAACTTGATTTTCAAATTGCTCTCGATTTGATTTAATTAAATCACGATGCACACTCATCAGACATAATCCTGTTAGCCTTTCCTCTCCCATGGTACTTCTCAACCAAGTCTTCACTCTTCTAAGAGTACTGAAGGATCGTTCTACAGTGGCCGTGGTGCATGGAATTGTGATTAAAATCAAAAGTGCCTGTTTTAGGATGGGATAAAAAACATCGGTCTCGTCGAGAAGGTCAGTTATTTCGACGTCTTTTAGCTGGTCCTCAGTTGACTTTTTTTCCTTCCACAAATTATACCATAGGTCCATTTCCGCAGTAATATCATCCAATTGATAAAACTGGGTAAAATATTGTGCATTTTGTTCTACTTGATTGGTTTCCATGTCGAGCATATATAATGGATGTATTTTTGTTAAGGCAAACGCTGGAGTATGTTCTTGAGAAAAGCGATTATTTAAAGAGGCTATAATTGAATCCAGATACGGTATAATTACCGAACGCTTCCAGTAGTCACTATCACAGTCTGATGGAGGATTGTTTCTATGTATTTGCCTCTTGGTAATTCGAGGGTTAGAAATTTCTATTTCCAATTCCAATGCAAAATCTTGTGCTTTTTTAAGTACTTCATCAGTAACTAGGTCGGCATCTTCACGGTTTTTCTTCAGTACGTTAAGGATTACGTTCAGATGTTCTTGCAACTTAATTAAATCCATAGTTTTTGCTTGCAAGGCATTAACAACCGGCTCCAGTAAAGCTGAATATTTTGCAATTATAGTTAGGGCAACAATTAGTGAGGGTTTGTCATTTTCGTTACAGTACAATTTAATATAAATTTCTCACAATGTTTACTAGTGTAACGTAACTGCTAACTACATAGACGTTTATCAGGAACTAAGTAAATTAAGTCTACTTGCACAAACAAATTAACATCCCTGATAGTGCCTACACCAAATGAAAATAATTAAATTCCATTAGAAAAGCAATACAATACAACAAATTCACGACTTTGCAAGGTTAAGATGTCGACGTTCCGAATTCGGAGTCGGACGCATCGGATCGGAATGTCTCCCACTCCACTCTATAATTCGGTTGGCAAAACAAAAATAACAAACGGCATCGGCACTCGGCAGTGCACTCGGCTGACTCGGCAGGTGCAAATGGCCAGGGTCGTAATAGAAAATTCATATTTCTTGGCTAATTCCGCCAATTGCAAATCTAATAGGCTGTGCAGTGCGCTGCGTTTGACTTACGTATATGAATATATTTTAGTAGTAGTGTCCTATATTTTTCGGTTTTGTAATTTTTTTAGTAAAACCATAGTGGTTTATTTTGATTTTTTTATTTTCTGCACTTAGCGGTGCTTTTTTATAATTTATAAATTTCTAGGGGGGGGCAGCTGCCCCCCCCTGCCCCTCGCTGGGTACGCCCATGTTTGTTATTGTTTATAATCACTGGTTATTGCTTTCAAATAGTAATAACTTATAACTAATAAAAATCAACATTTATTGTTTAATAGAATAAGTCATTTTGCATAAATATAAAATTATAAATTCACGGTGACTAAAGTATTATTGTCAACCTTGACATTAATTTTGACTTACCTACCAAGAAAATTTAAAAAGGTAGCAGGTGTTTCGTTCGCAACCTGGATAGTTACGTTTGAAGTATATTTCTGCGAAATAATTTTTAATTTGAAATATTTCAAAAACGATCAAAAAACCGCATAGGGTATGTTATACAAAATATGTCTAGAACTTCTCCTAGAATCCAAAAATATGATAAAAACCAATAAAACCATACCATCCAATTTAAAATTAGCGAGAAAATCGATGTTTTATACCATATTTTTTTATTCGATGGTCAATTATTATTTTGCTGATAAGATATATAAATGATCCACACAAATCCCCAAAACTTTCATATTAAACATTTTTTCCTATATTTAAAAATAAAAAAGTTATAAGGCCTGTTCACTTTTATTTGGATATCCCTGTACGTACATACCTATGAACATTCCACAATCTTTGTTTTTATTTCTGAAAAAAATAGAAAAAGTCTTTTATGTTGCTAAGCAATTTACTAAATTTATAAAATATTTCTAATATAATCTGATCTTACTCACGTGCGTATATTATTTGCGCAAACAAAACATGGGCGCGCAAATACGTTCAAATTCGTAACGCGATTCATTGAATGTCCAGATACATACTCACTTGAGAGTATTTGCGCGAACGACCGATTTTTGCGCACACGATCCGTTAAGTCAGTATATACCTAGATATCTCGTTCGTGCGTGCTCGGACGCGCACATGGTTGCGTCCGGTGCAAATCTCAACGTATTTGCACGCACAGCGTTCATTCACGCAAATATACTCAAGTGAGTACGTACCTTAATAAGTCTAATTATTAAATAATTAGTCTCGCCTCATAATTATTTAATGGCGTATAAATGAAATTAATTCTTCAGCACTGCTATTTCTGCAAAACGTCTATATATAAATAACATTGAATCAAATCATTGTTTTCGTTTTTGTAAAGATTACGATCTTCAATTAAAGATAAAGTCCAGTGCATAAAGAATGGCATTACCTATCGCTGGTCGTAACCCTAACCTTTAATAAAACTATTTTGCTATTCCGCGCTTTATCCTTTGCGCTGGTCCGATGATTTCATGTACTTCAGTCACCTTTTGCGGAGTGGCGTTGTAGCCTATTGTGGTTTTTCGTTTTGAATTTACAGTTCTGGCCACCAACAGGACCGGAACTAGTTAGATTTGCTTAAAAAGAACAAAATCACTGACTTGTAACGTAAGATAAAAATACGCCCTCAAAGTATGCCGTAGTATCAATCACGCATGTCTTGAATTATTAGTCTTGAAAGGTAACATAGGTAAAAGGAAAAGGTATAGGTGAATGAAAAATAGAACTGTCAAGTTCTGAAGTTTTTATTTTTAAGAAAATTAAATATAGTAATCACGGCAGAACAAAAAGCTTTTATATGATCGAAAGTTACTTTGGAAATTGTAGAAGGGTTAATGGCCAGTGGACTTATTCAACGGAATGCCATTCAGGATTTTCAAACAGAATTTCCACACATAGTCATGGATTTCGACCAGTTTCGCCAAGTTTTGACTAGATACGGGGCTTTGTTAAAAGAAACAGGAAATGTGAATAGAAAGGACGGCAGTGGGAGACCCAAAGTTATCACTGCACAAAAAGTAGAAGAATTGAGGAAAATTGTTAATGAACACCCACAGACCCCTATTCGGCGTTTAAGCCAACGAGTAAATGTATCCTACGGGACCTGTAATACAATCCTGAAATATGACCTGCATATGCACGCTTATCGTCTATGCTCACCAAGAATTGTTACCAAGGGGGAGTTCGAGTTGGACGCTCGGAGTTCTCCGAGCGCAAATCTCAGACATACGTTCTTAACATGTCCTATGTAGATGACAAAGTGAGAAGTAATAATATACAATGTCGAATTTCTGTGCTCGGAGCGTTCCAAGCGTCAACTCGAACTCCCCCCAAATTACAAGCCGCAGCGAATGCAATTTTCAGAGTGGTTTATGGGTAATTTGCATAATTATGAAAACGTATTTGAAAAAACCTTTTTTACTGACGAGGCATGGTTTTACCTCTCTGGTTATGTAAATTCTCAACAAATGAGAATATGGAGTTCTGAAAATCTACATTTCTTTATAGAGAAGCCTCTGCATTCACAGAAAGTTGGCGTGTGGGCGGCCATATCGAATAGAATGTTAATTGGACCGATTTTTTTCAGAGACTCTCAATTCGACGCGTCACGTAATGAAATTCTAAAAAATTTTGTAAACGCATTAGACGATGAAGAGATGCGACAAGGCTACTTTCAGTAGGACGGCGCACCAATTCACGTAACTCTTGATAATTACACACAAATTATACTATAATCAAAAAACGAACTTTTATGCAAACAACAAATATTTTCTATTTACATCACAGATGAACGATTCGGATTAAGTATGGTGAGCACTGCCGTTTCTAGGGAAAAGCCCGGCCGGCCCGGGCCCGGGGCCCCGGGCTTGTGAGGGCCCCGGACCAACGTAAATTAATGCAACTAATTTTATGCAATTCATTAAATTCAATTTTTGAAACAATTAAAGAAACTACTTATCAAATTTTAATACAAAATAAAAATACCTAATTTAGAAAGAACTAAACTGGATCGATGTGTATTAAATATATTCCTACAAATTACACTTTCAAACCATTAATTATTTAACGGACCAGCTGAAACCGTTCAATATACTATCAAAGACAAATTTAAAGTGGAAGTGTTTATCCCATGAATTTATTATATATATTATAAGGATTCGATGTCCGTATACTGTGAGCGTATCGAACGTGAAGACTTATATTTGTTGTTTGTTTTCCCCCAGGTTTTTAGTTTACGAACTACGTACTTGAATCAAGAATGGTAGTAGAAATAGATAAAATAGCATTGGAGTGTTGGAGCTCAGAAGTATTGCTGTCTGTGCTGGTTGCTTAGGAAAACGGCTGAACCTCGGTCTGAACACTCGGTTACACGTACGTCTTTGTCTAATGAACTAGAAATGAAAAAGTGCGACGTATAGATTTATATAGATTTATAAATGACTCGGATCGACTTTAAATAAACACCTTTAGAAATAACATAACCTATACATAATAAAACCTTTTTAACTTAAATTTATTATTATTTAGCAGAAAAATAAAATATTTTGGGGCATTTATTACTTTTAGTAAATCTTGTGATGCTTCTAACGTATTTTTTGTACAAAAATACAAGGTAAAATAAGATGTGGCCAATATTTACAAATTGTGTTTACAGTGTCGTTTAGAATGGTTTGTTTTGGCTTCAAAGAATGTTAAATCATCCCGTATCCAGTCTTAATAAATCCATGGTTTATCCCAGTTATAGACTTACTGTCACTCACTGGTGATGTCTCAACTCCAGTTGCTCTGCTGCATATATTGAAGTTAATAATCGATTTGGTTTCTTAACAAATTTAAAAACTATTAGTCCCCAGGAATTGCACACTAGTTGTACAAAAAATTGCTGGATATTATCACTTTGATGTAAATGGAGAAGGATTAGAAATATATTGCATTCATTAAGCGCAGTATTTAGAAACAGCCATGTAAATACAACTGCAAAAATCTATATTTCGCTACTGTATAACATTTTGAGTTTTTGTGAACTAATAAATAAGAGGAAACATTCCCTAACGTTGCAATATCTCTTAGAATTTTTCTAACATTAATGATCACTAACTGTAGTGGAGAACGTTCATTCTCTAAGTTAAGTTTGATAAAAAATGAACTTCGGAGTACTATGCTACAAGAGAGGCTAAACTTATTGTCGTTAATGTGATAGAAAGCGATTTCATGTCGAGTTTGAATTTTGAAGATACAATAGAAGATTTTTACCCACAAAAGTTAATAAAAAATCTTTTTCTAGTGTGTAGCAACGTAGTTACAAAATATGGTTATTTATGACATCGAAATTTCAAGATTTTCCAAATATATCCATTTTCCGGTGGTTTTAGGTTTAGGTAAATGTATTGTAAAAATAAAGTATTTGATATTTTAAAGTTTTACTTATCCATCCGTTTTTCAATCCGACGCGACGTTTCGTTTTCCAGTTATTAGGTACCAAAGAGGGGTCTGCAAATGGCATTTTTCGACCTAAAGAACTTCAAAAAAATTACTTGCGATTTTCCGGTCCTCACCAGTTTCACTAGGGTTCTGAAGCTCTGGGTCCTCTACAACCTCCAAAAATTTAAATCGATTTAATTTACGAAATTGCGACTTTGACGTTTAATAACGCTGAAACGATACATCCTGTATAACTGAATTTTTTATCGAAGCTAGTTGCACTATTCCTCTATTAACCCAGAAAATTCGATTACTCTCCCTCTGAATGTTTCCGAGAAAAACAAACCTGTTCGACTTTAGGTTAAGCTTTAAGTTATTTTTGCTAATCTCCTAACGTCACTGTTCACTTCCTGACGTCACTTTGCACTACGGACAAATGGCTGCTTTTTAAATTGTAATGACTTATACCGAACAGTAAAAAAAAAAAACGTGCTAAATTATCCTAGTAATTTTCTTTAAAATAATTGTTTTGGGTTTGTAATGACTTCCTTAATCGATTTATGCAATAAAAAAGATACGTGCGTATTCCTTATTGTGTTTGTTTTTATTGTAAAATCACTAATTTTATATTTTGACCCAAAACTCAGTTCCTTTTAATTTGCATATTACCGAGATTAAAGTTTTTTTAACACATGGATTATATATTTTGTACTGATTGCTTCATATAAATTACGTATATAAATAATTATTCTAGTAAAAAAGATCAGTAACATATGGCCATTGGACTATACGACGCAAATGGGTTCAATGAAAGTGTATAAAATTATCGTGTAATAAATTACGAGTATTTGATTAAAGGTAAATTGTCTGGCCATACCGACGTTTGGCCAATATGAGGTAATAATATATAACGTCTGGGTTAGAGGAAAATTTAGTATATAATTTAAAATATGGAAAAAAGATTTAGTACACACATGAGAAACCCCATTTTAGATGAGGTCCCGTCTATCATTTACACGCAAAAGAATCTGTCCAAACTACATATTTTGTTTTCTCTGTACATATACAGTATGTCCACCGCTGGGGTTTAGAAGAGGACAAATGGTCCAAAGTTTATAATGTGTCCGGAAACGAATGGGACATATTTTAATAGTAGCTTTGTGAAGTCGAAATAGGCCAATTAATTTAGATCAATTTGCCTTAGTACAATTTTGCTTCCATAAAAGTTGTTGCCTTAGAAGTTTGTATTTTATGGAAATGTTTAAATTCTTTAAGTTAAATTGCTCATTGTTTAAGCTTTTGTGTTTCAACTTGGCATAAGAAAGTTTTTGGTATAGCTTAATCAGAATATTATGTGGTTATTTGTTGTACAAAACGTAGAAGGCGTTGACAACACCCTATACACATAATTTTATTTTTCCTGGTATTTATTTGTGCTCATATATTTTAAAAAAGTGTTTTTGTTTTTTGAAAAAGCAGTTAATTGTTTCAAAAATCATTAAGAATCTGAAACCTCCAAAAAGATAAATTTTAATAACATATCCCTATCCCTATTACCCAACAAAATAACCCTGTACAGCAGATTGAACAAAAAAAATCCAAGAAATAAGCAAGCGAGCAAGTACTTATTCTTATTACATGTTTATGTGAAGCCTATTTTAGTATTTAAATTCGTTATGTTAATAGAAACGTTTTTCTTATTTTTGGACAAAAAAAAACACAGTAACCCGATATAGAAAAATATAAAAACGATTAGAATCTTATAGATTTTTTCACGTACATAGATAGCAGCCAAGTTTAAATATAGACAACATAATTCCAAAGCATATTTTTTTCATACAAATTCTTGGTAATTATATTATAAGAAATCGTTTTAAGATAATGGCTTAAGCAGCTGGGCACAGGTGGAAGGTAATTATCTTGTGCTTAAAAACATGTTCTTGCCAGTTCAGTGATTTCTATTAATATAAGACCCGCCCATAGCTGTATATGCCAGCATATTAGCGGCCTTTTTAATAATAAATCGGAGAAAATTAAGAAGTGTATTGCTATAATTTGGACAGGATCGGGATCATACTATAGTTGATATTAAAACAGTTATGTCAGGTTAATTTAATCCCAAAGGAAAATTTAAACCTATTCTACAAAAATTGAGTTTTATGTATGTACAGGGATATCCAAATAAAAGTGAACAGGCCTTGATAACTTTTTTATTTTTAAAGATGGAAAGAAATGTTAAATATGAAAGTTTTGGGGATTTTTATGGATCATTCATATATCGTATCAGCAAAACAATTGAGCATCGAATAAAAAAAAGTACAAAACATGATTTTCTCGCTTATTTTAAATTGGATGGTATGATTTTTATCATACTTTTAGAATTTAGAGGAAGTTCTAGACATATTTTGTATAATATACCCTATGCGGTTGTTCAATCGTTTTTGAAATATTTCAAATTAAAAATTATTTCGCATAAATATGTTTTAAACGTAACTATCCAGGTTTCGAACGAAATACCTGCTACCTTTTTAAATTTTCCTCGTAGGTAAGTCAAAGTTAATGTCAAGGCCCAGGTCAAGGTTGAAATAAGACTTTGGTCACCGTGAATTTGTAATTTTATTTTTATGCAAAATGAGTTATTCTATTAATGGGAGATACAAAATGTTAAAATTATATTTAAAAAATAACAATACTGTTAGAGCGGCTCAAAGACAATATGAAGAAAGTATTGAAGAGGGACAAAGAACTCCATCATTAAAAACCATAATAAAAACAAATAGAAGAATAAAAGAAAGAGGAATTCTGGGCAATGGAAAAAGAAGAAGATAAAGAAATGAAGAACGGGACCTAGCGATTCTATTATATTTTCAAAAGAGTCCAAAAAAATCAATTCCCGATTGTGTGCGGTACCTATCTCAGATATGGAAGAAGAGATAAAATGTTTACTTATGAAACAGTTCAAAGAACGTTAAAGTGTTTTAAGTATAGACCATACAAAATTATGCCAGTTTAAAAGCTTAGTGCCGATCAAAAAGAAAGGAGATATACTTTTGTCACAAATATTATCGAAAGAATGCGGCAAGATCCTAATTTATTTCATACTATCGTTTGGACAGACAAAGCAACTTTCTCAACTGCGGGAATGTTTATTAGACGATATGTTCATGTTTGGTCGGATGAAAATCCCTTTGCCGTCGAAGATATTGCTTTTCAGGGGCGTAATTCAATCAACGTTTGGTGTGGGATATTACAAAATAAAATTTTAGGACCATTGATTTTTCGGGGAGCATTAACTGGCCAGTGCTATCTTAATGTTTTAAAAAATGAAATCGAAGAATCGAAGGTATTCTCGACGAATTGCGAACTTGAAGAACATCGACGTATTATATAGCAACACGACAGAGCGCCTCCCCGTAATATAACTGAGGTTCGCAATTTTTCGAACCATCAGTATAACGAGTGAATCGGTAGATATGGAACGTTATATTGGCCTGCAAATAGCCCAGACCTCACACCTTTAGATATATTTCTTTGGGGCCATTTGAAAAATGTATACAGCAATCATAATGAAAATATTGAAGACATTTAAAGGAAGGTGAGAAATGAAGTAAGAAATCTGAATGAAAATGATGCTGAAAGTATTATAAACACCCGTCAAAAGCAGAGAAGAATGTATGAAAAGTGCGAAGAATTAAATGGCGGACATGTTGAAAATTTCTTTTGATATTTATTCGCCAATGTTAACATTTATCCGTTGATGTGATAATTTATTTGTTATTGTTAATAATCACTGGTTATTGCTTTCAAATTGATATCTAATAAAAATTATCATTTATTGTTTAACAGACTAACTCATTTTGCATAAAAATAAAATTACAAAATCGCGGTGACTAAAGCATTATTGTTAACCATGACATTAACTTTGACTTACCTACGAAGAAAATTTAAAAAGGTAGCAGATATTTGTTCACAACCTGGATAGTTACGTTTAAAGTATATTTATGCGAACTAATTTTTATATTGAAATATTTAAAAAACGGTTGAAAAGCCGTATAGGGTATAGTATACAAAATATGTCTAGAACTTCTAGAATCCAATTTAAAATAAACAGGAAAATCGATGTTTTATACTATATTTATTTTTTTTATTCGATGCTCAGTTGTTTTGCTGATAAGATATATGAATGATCCATAAAAATCCACAAAACTTTCTTATTTAACATTTTTTCTCATCTTTAAAAATAAAAAAGTTATAAGGCCTGTTCACTTTTAGTTGGACATCCCTGTACATACATAAATTTTTAATATCTTTGGTTCATCGAATTGTTTGATTCCGGCTGGGTACCCTCGAACGTATCTAAGGTTGTGAAATGTGGAATCAATTTACTGATGAATCTATGACTTTATCAAATTTTAATAAGATATGGGCTTATTTACTAAAAAATAAAGTGGGAATTAAAAAAACAACTAATAAAGAAAGAGCTATAAATCCACAGTAACAATAAAATGCGGTTGTAAGAATAGTTGTTAGTGGAGATTAGGGCTTTTAAAGACGAAAGACTATTGGCATTTTAGTTGTTTAAGAAAAGAAAAAATTTGAATACAATTTGAACTAGAACTTTGACCCTCTCTTTTTCGACTTCAAATCCATTCGAAAGAACTCAATAACTAAGTCACTGATTAATGGATTAACAACAGTTTTACTAGATTATATCTTTTAATCTCTTTGAAAATGGGCATTATAGTTTTTATTGAACACCTTTGATGTAAGGCAAGTATTTTATTATAAGCCTCTGACATCATAAAACTATAGATTTTTAAATTTAAATTAAACGGTTTTTATTTCTTATTTAAAATTATCATTAATACCAGAGGGATGTTCCGATTATTTTATGTAATTAGGGCAGTTGTGTACGAAAACAAGTACACTTGTTAATTTTTAAAATATTTCGTGCTCCTATTCTTAAATTTAATTACTTGATTATGAAATTCGTCATATTCGTGATTAACGTACTTGGTGAAATTGAAATTGCCATCATCGTTTTTACGAATTTATAAAACAATAACCGCAACCATTTGGTAAACATAAACTTTGAGACTAATATATATATATATATATATATATATATATATATATATATATATATATATATATATATATATATATATATATATATTTATATATATATATATATATATATATATATATATATATATATATATATATATATATATATATATATAAGTATTGTATTTATTTTCACCGAAATAACATCCTACTTACAGTTTCCTTTAATGATACATTTAGTTTTTCGACAAAAGTTAAAATATTACCTAGTTAACAACACAAAACTGTCCCCTGGACATCTTAGCAGCGCCAGCGGAAGTCTAGGATATTTCCGACACAGTGGCGGATTTAGGGGGTGCGGGACAGCCCCCCCCCCCCCCCCTGAAGCTTTGTACAAAAAGGATTTCAATAGCGAATTTTATAAAAGCAAATATTGTAACATAAACTTTATCCATTCCTACATATTCTACAAAATATTATAAACAAAAACAAACATTTCTCAAACATTGTCTATGTAAGGGCATTAAAAGAATTATACCACAAAAATATGAATACAGGTTAATACCAACATATAGCCCTTTTGGCATTTTTGATTTACATGCTTTTTGATTGTTTCTGAAAACATTCCTTACACATCTCACTGCGATTTTATCAAAATTTGCGCCGTATCATTTTGACTTCTAAAGGAAACAAATATCCAAATCGTTTTTTTTTTCAAAAAACATATTTCGAACGGGCATTTTTTCAAAAATATCCTGACAGCTTTTTCAAAGTTGCTTTTTTGAAAACGGGTTTATGAAATATTTTCTCAAGAACACGTATTTCGGATGTACATTTTTTAAAAAATGTCTTTAAAACATAATTTAAAAAAAAATATGTACATTTTCCGAAAATATATTTGATTTGATACTTATTTAGAAAATTAAATTATAAACTCTAGTAGCTAGGTACTCTAGGAAAATGTTACTGAAAAAAACCCGAGAAAAGATCCTGAACAAACCTACACGCACCTTTTTTGGGTTTGATCAGGTTTCCTTAGCCTGTCGCGTGTAAGCTAAGATGAACTCTTCTGATTTTTTTTCAACAAACATCTTGTTTGATAAATTAAGTAAATTTTTTCGAAAAACAGCTTCTCCAAAAGACGCTTTTTCAGCAGTGGATCTACAAAATTCTCTCGAAAATATTTTTTAAGAATCTTTCAAAGATACATATTCCGAAAATATATTTTTTAGAAATCATAGTTTTTTTAAATCTAAATTATGAACTCTTAATGAATGTCAATAAAAAAAATGGCGAAAAGATCCAGCACTAACCTAAACGAACCGTGTTTGTGTTCGGTCAGGTTTACGTTTTCCTGTGTCTGCAATGTTTCTCTGTAGTAAATTACTTTCAAAAAAGTGTTTTTTTAAATATGAATATTTATTAATATATGAAAGTCTTTTTTGAAACAATGTTTGAAAAAATGTACTTTCTCGAAAACAAGTTTTCTTTAAAAAATATAATTTCGACAAGTTGGTTTCTAAAAAAAAGGTTTGAAAACATCCCTAGTTGTTGAATAATATATCGAAAAAATCGAAAATATATTTTTGAAGAAACGTGCTTTCAAAAAATATGTCTCCAAAGTGAAATATCGCACGCGAACTTGCTCGACCTTTTTGGTGTATAATTTTGTGTAGCTCGAGGTGACGTTGCCCCCCCCCCCCCCCCCTAAACTAAATTATAAATCCTCCCCTGTCCCAACACCCTATGTTGGTCCAGTAATATCCCATAATATCAACAGGACGTCTCTATGCTGTACTGGCTATTCACAGAAAATGTCTGAGTAGTAAAAATGTTAAAAAAAATTACAAATATGCATTAATTAAGACTTAAAAATAAAATAGTAAATCTGGTGAGAAAGTAAATGCCTGCAATAAATCAGTGGGTGTTAAATTCTCTGACCTTAATACGTCCACTATAGCAAAGTGATATTAGATTAAGTTTTCGATTAGTATTTATTTGATAGGCCGTGTTCTTCATTTCACTTTTACAAAATTAAGGACGCATAAAAAGTGATAAAATAAACAGCATATTTTAGTTCTTGATGTTTGCGTACAGTGTTACAAATTCGATGCTTTGAATAGTTAAACGTGAAGAGCAATAAGGATGGGTGTGGTTTTTAGGAGAAGCTAAGTGAAACTTAAAAGAATTTCTATATTATTGTGCGTGTGTAGGACAAAGACCAACCGCTATAATAATATAATAATTCCGTCTCTCCGTAATGGCTTTCCGGGCCGTCTGTTTTCCACCAAGCAAACCTCTGAAAAGACAGTTCCGGATGAAAAGAATCCATTTTTCCACAGTTGGCACTGACGCATAATTTCGCAAAGTTTATGGATAAAGTTCTGTCATGAGAAACCAGAAATCACGTAAAATATCACTCCATACGTATGTTCCGACATGCCTGCAAAGCACAAACAAAATTACGCCTTTCAGATTTCTCAATAAAGCAGACGAGGCCCCGTGAAGCGACGTTACCACTCTCACTTTTGCATGCAATGGAAATAAAATCCAAAAATATGATAAAAATCATACATTTTTATACAAAACATGCGTTAGAAGCATGACAAGATTTACTAAAAGTAATAAAAGCCCTAAAATACTTTATTTTCTGCGAAATAATAATAAATTTAAGTTAAAAAACTTTTAAATATTTTATTTGTAAAGGTTTATTCAAAGTCGCTCCGAGTCATTTATAAATCTAGAAGTCGCACTTTTTCTTTTCTAGTTCATTAGACAAAGACATTCGTTTAACCGAGTGTTTAGACCGTGGATGAATAAAGAATCAGCCAAGGTAATTTGACGTCAACCGCTCAGCTGTTGAGAGGAAAACAGAGACAGCAACGCTCGCGAGAGGCGTATTTGATTGGCAAAAATTGGATCGACGTTACGACACTCCAATGCTATTTTATCTCTTTCTACTACCATTCTTGATTCAATTGCGTATTTCCTTAAAGTTCGTAAACTGGTCCTCTGGGGTACGATGTTTTCATAACAAACAACAAATAAACAGGCTTCACGTTCGATACGCTCACAGTATACGGAAAACCGAATCCTTTCTTAATTCATCCAAGGTGGGGATCATAACTGTTGGTGGGTTATAAATAACTTGGGAATCCCTGATTGCTCTAAACTAAAAATAATGGTGTCTATACTTGATTCGAAATCAATCATTAAATATAAACTTTTATTCTGGGATCCACTAAAAAGTTTAATACTTGGTCGGTACTGGTTTAAATTTAGATCTTCTAGTTGATCAGTTATGTTTTGAGTTTTGACAAGTCTTTGTCTTGTCATTGCGAATAAGCTGCCACTCAAAACTTATAAGTTACTTAATATATTTTCTCTGCGATTTGCTTGGTTTTCACAAGATTTTTTTCTGCAAACTTGCTGCTAAAATGAATTTAGTTCTATTGTTGTTTACACAGAAAGCTGCATAAAAAAATGCAATAAATAATTGCAAAGTAATATTTTAATAATTACTGGGATGGTACTTATACAGGGTGGCTCAAAAATAATTTAGATAGTAAGTTCCCGAAATATTGAAATATAGCGTACCTAACAATAATTATAAGCCGTAAGTTGAAATTAAAGAGATAACCTAAGATAAAAAAGCGCCCTCAAAGTATGCCGTAGAATCAATCACGCATGTCTTGAACTCTTGAAAGGTAACATAGGTAAAAGGTATAGGTGAATGAAAAATAAAACTGTTAATTTCTGAAGTTTTTATTTTTAAGAAAATTACATTATTGTCATGGTCATTGTATAATA
This sequence comes from Philopedon plagiatum, assembly GCA_963971165.1. Taxonomy (NCBI): domain Eukaryota; kingdom Metazoa; phylum Arthropoda; class Insecta; order Coleoptera; family Curculionidae; genus Philopedon; species Philopedon plagiatum. Next base: position 95,134,389 of record OZ020192.1, on the reverse strand, counting down.
CAGAATTAAAAAAAAAAACATATACAACTAAGAACCTAAAAATTATAAATTTAAACTAAGTGAGAGACGTGTCCGCCTTCTACTTCCAAACATGTTCTTATTCTTCTTTTTAGAGCATCAAAAATATTGGTGAAAACTTGGGAGGAGTTGTTAATCTTCTGAAATTTAGTTGTAATTCTAGCCCGTAGGTCTTCTAAATTTTCACAAAGGGTTTGAAAACCGAGTTTTTAATGTGTGGCCATAAAAAAAGTCACACGGCGTGAGATCGCTGGACCGTGGTGGCCACCTAACTGGCATATTACGATTAATGGTTCGGTCTTCGAAAAAATCTTCCAAAAACTTTAAACTATCAAGAGTTACGTGTGGTGCGCCGTTCTGCTGGAAGTAGCCTTGTCGCATCTTTTCATCGTGTAATGCGTTTACAAAATTTGCTAAAATTTTATTACGGTATCGCGTCGAATTGAGAGTCCCTTAAAAAAATCGGTCCAATTAACCTTCTATTCGATATGACCGTCCACACGCCAACTTTCTGTGAATGCAGAGGCTTCTCTATAAAGAAATGTAGATTTTCAGAACTCAATATTCTCATGTGTTGAGAATTTACATAACCAGAGAGGTAAAACCATGCCTCGTCAGTAAAAAAGATTTTTTCAAATACGTTTTCATTATTATGCAAATTACCCATAAACCACTCTGAAAATTTCATTCGCTGGGCTTTCGTTTGGTAACAATTATTGTTGAGCATAGACGATAAGCGTGCATATGCAGGTCATATTTCAGGATTGAATTGCAGGTTCCGTAGGATACATTTACTCGCTGGCTTAAACGCCGAATAGGGGTTTGTGGGTGTTCATTAACAATTTGCCTCAATTCTACTTTTTGTGCAGTGCTAACTTTTGGTCTCCCACTGCCTTCCTTTCTATTCACACTTCCTGTTTCTCTTAACAAAGCCACGTATCTAGTCAACACTTGGCGACACTGGTCGAAATCCGTGACTGACTATGTGTGGAAAATCTGTTTAAAAATCCTAAATGGCGTCTCGTGTTGAATAAACCCACACTGACCATTAACCCTTCTACCATTTCTGAAGTAACTTTCGATCATAAACGCTTTTTGTTCTTCCGTGATTACCATTTTTAATTTTCTTAAAAATAAAAACTTAAGAACTTGACAGTCCTATTTTTCATTTTCCTATACCTTTTACCTATGTTATCTTTCAAGAGTAATAATTCAAGATATGCGTGATTGATTCCACGGCACACTTTGAGGACGTTTTTTTTTTATCTTACGTTACCTATATGATGTTAAACTGAGGACTTGAATTTAATATGGTAGAATAGTATTAACTAGTTATTTTATTTGTTTTAGGTGTCGGCATGATCCCAGTAAAAGAGTAAGTAGACAATGGATTTATTTTAATTTGTAGATGCTATGACAGCAGTAAATTTTCAATTCAAGATAATACATCCATCTAGTTAAACTCCTCGAATCCCCTGGGGGTTTCTCACCATACTTCTCTGACCCGTGCCATTTGTTAACATTTTCCACAATTAACTATAATTCAAATATGGTATATTCCTCAAAAAATTATTTTGCAAGGCATTCAAAAATGTGCTGATCTTGATATAACACTTAAAACAAACGCTCTAGCTAAATTTATCGTAGTTAATTTTTAATGAAGCAGGTAATCATTATATATATGTATATATAGGTATATATATATATATATATATATATATATATATATATATATATATATATATATATATATATATATGTTCCAGGCCAGCCACAATATGTTATCTCTCCACTAACTTGGCATTTCTCCCAATCTGTAAATCTTTTGCATCAGATCCCATAGCCCTACCTGAAATAAATTAAGCATTTTTAACTAACTAAACTTAACAATCTTTTAGAAATTGTTTAAAATATTTCTTATTACCATTATCTACTTTTTCTTTTAGCAGAAAGGCAGATGGACTTAGTTGGCATATCATAACGGACACAAGCTCGCCTATAAGAGAATCCCCTCAGTTAGGCGATAAAATTAGTGATGTAAGGATAAATATCATGATTGCACCAAAAAGTAAACTGGGATGTGGGTAAGTATTTTACTATTACTTGGTATTTGAATCAATCAATTCAGTTGATTAACGGCTAGATCCAGATTTTTCTTATTTGGAGTTTCAAAATCTTATGACACAAAACTTTGGACTATATCTAATCTCAAATAATCAGTACGTTTTAAAATGAGAAATAAAACTTTTATTCAGGGAACGTAGAGCTTTGTTTATATATTTGTTTCATTTTGTTATATTAACCAAAATGTGCATTTCTATTTAATTATAAACATTGTAGGATTTGCAAAGGACCGGAATGGAAACCAGGAATTTTTGTACAATTTACCAAAGAAGGGGGAATAGCTAGAGATGCAGGACTTAGGCCAGGAGATCAAATTTTGTGCTGCAATAGTGTCGATTTTTCGGATATACCTTTTAACGAGGTACGTGTGGATTCAAATGCAAATACTATTCAGATGCCAATAATATTTGTATCAGGTTGACATGATTATGATTTTCAATATTTTTTATATTTATTTTATTTTTTTGCGATATCCTATAGTGTTGCCACAAGAATAAATAATAACCAGAATGATAACTCTTCTTGTTATCAACCGCGACGACCAGTGGCCTCCAAATCATCGATACATTGAAACGGTCAAGTGCGGTAGCAACCTTCGATGTAAATACACGTACCCAACCCAACCCAACCTATCCAATATTTGATTACATTATTTTTATGTTTGCAATTTTCTAGTTTCAAACATCTAATTATTTTAAAATTCAAAAAGAATCTTTTATTATTTACTTTATTACATTATCATTAAATCCCGAAATAACAATCAATATTTAAATTACATTATCCTAACAATACGGCCTAGATATTCCAACCATTGATAACCTACTTAATTGCCTCTTGTCTGGACAATACAATAAAAAATATATATTTATATAAGAAATTTTGCCCAGACTGTTATCAATTTTGTTAAGGTACTTATTAAAAAATGTTTAAATATTCATAAATGCGTCATATGTGAAGAGTATTCGAAAGCCCACCAAAACTTGGACGAACCCTCGTTATTTAATGGTTTAAGGCATTACGCACTACCTAAGACAACCCACTAATCACATTGTTAACTAAATCATAGTTTTTTACTTATTTAACATTACAACATATTATTTCCTAGGTACGCCTATGACAATATTATAAAATTTTCCTTCAACACTGACTCAAGGTCTCTCGGTGTTAGAGGCTTAGAACAAAGGTGCCGCTCGAGAGTTCTGGATATTATTTATTCTTGTGGTATTGCTAAGGAAGCTAATATAAGGTTAAAGGCATATTTTTTGATAATATTTTAACCAAACTGTAGCCAAGCCATTTATTTAAGCCCTAGTATGCACGCCAATAAGAAAATTAAGTATACGACCAAAATTATTCATGTTAACGTTTTAACATAATGGTATACCTAATACGTTTAAACAGAATCGCGTTTTTAATAACTGTATATAAGTACATGTAAACCAGGACACATTGTATATGTTATAGTCCCTCAACACGACACGTATATTATTATTCTTACCCATTCTGTTAGTATTTTTATCTTTTAGGCTGTAAGTTTAATGAAATCAGCCCGACAGCTCAATTTAATTGTAAGAAAATCTGCCGGCTCAGAATTGTTTCCCGGCGAATCCAGTGGATACAACAGTTCTGCCAGCTCTGTTACTGGAGACCAAAGTCCCTCTTGGTCGGATTCCAAAAGACTTTCAATAGTGAAAGAAGAAAATTTGGATCTTGGGGAGAGGCTGAATCATTTGGATAAATTTAAGAATTGTAAGTATTTTTTATTTCCACTTTTTCCATTTTATTAATAATAATAGTAATTATTTATTAAATATCAAGCTTATTTACATTTATTTATTTTAAATGAAGCCATTTAGAACTCATTTTTAAGCAAACTTAAATTAAAAATAATATATAATGCTCAAATAAATAGTCAGTATATATAGCCAGTGGAGCTTCAAGAAACATAGGGACTATCTGTAAAGAGTACCTCAGCGTTTGTGCATTGACTAAACTATAGGTACTTCAGACAACATGAAAATGTAGACTAATGTAGAGAGTCAACAGATGATCGAAATTTAATCTTTTGTTGTAAAATTTATCTTTCTTTGCAACAAAATGTATCAGTGGTTGTACCAAATTCAGTTTGTTCTAAAATATGTCACTTTACATGCAAAAACTAGAAAAAAATGTTTTCAGCATGGAGGCGTATTTAGATAGAATAATTTATCTCGCCTATCTCTAATTATTATAAAATTAAATAAATTGTTAGTTGCATGTTTTGAGTGGCCAGTTTGAAGGCTCCCAGTTTGACGAAATTTTTTTAAAACTTTACTTACATTAGTTTTAGTTTTCTGTCAGGATATTTGTCATTAAAAATATTACAAACTTCTTGTTCCGTTCGCATTCTGTCGTCATTACCCAGTATGATTAAAATTTCATTTCTTTGGGTTTCTGTTAAATGATCCATTTTTTGTAAATAAGCGAAACTGACAATGTCAGACATTTCAGTTAAACTTTCGTGTACAGGTATTTTAAGGTAAAATACGATAAAGCAACGATTTTTGACCACCATTTTCTCAAAAACTGTTAACTTTACGGTAAAATGTTCCCAAGTAATTAGAATTTTAAGCTGGATTCTAAAATCGAATAAAATATAGAGCGTTCCATTAAAAAAAAAGTTCCTGTCGATTTCAGGAAAACGGTAAACTTGACAACAATGTGGAACTCACCATTGGATCGGGCGTAATTTCGTACCCAAGTGAACAAAATTTCATAATAATCGGATGAAGAGTTTTCAAGATATTTCGAGGTTTCCATATTTTTCTTACACCGTGGAAATAAATAAGCGACCTTTTTGCTATATTTTTACTTTCTTACACTATTTTTATTTTCAGTAGTTAATGTCAAAAAATGGGACTCCTGGGACGAAGAACCTGAAGATAAACCTCTTTTTAAACCAACCATAATCAACTTGTCTGAAAATCGCACTACAATACACAACAACGGATCGGAGGAACCTATTATTGAAGAATACAGCACTTGTAGTATTAGTAGTTTAAGTACTTCTTCTAGTACTAATTTAAGTGGTTTTACTACTCCCAGTAACCTTAGTTCAAAAAATTCCAACGAAATAACTGACGATATATATTCTGTAGCTCATAAACAACGAGAGACCAAAACAGTTATGGTAGAAGTTCACAGAAGTGACGTAGGTGAGAAAGTTCAAACGGAAAACTGTCATAGGCCTTTGATGAAAAGCCTGTCAACAAGCAGTTTTTGTAGTATAGCAAGTAAGAGTAGTTGCACCAGTAGCGTAACCAGTAGCATGACCACAAGCAGTTTATCTTCCGCTATTACTCAGGAAATTCAAAGGCGATCACAGGTAAGGAGCTCTATTGACGGTTACAATAGGAAACTGGTCCATTTTGTTTTTATCAAATAATAGCTATTTATGCCATCAGTTACGAAATGCCTAATTTTGTGTAACGCGTGAGATTTTTGCGGAACGAACGAAGTGAGTTCCGCAAAAACTCACAAGTTACACAAAATTTCATTTCGTAACGTATTGCATACAAGATTTTTTCTAATTTTGAAGAAAGTAATAAAAAAATAAAGTTTAATATAATTGATAAAAATTTTAAAACATAAATCTAGTTTGTTGCTGTTACTTCATGTTAGTTGTCAGTTTGACATTTTGTAAAAAGTCTAAACGGAAGGTTTTTAGCGAGATTGATATATTTTTAGTTTTATTTTTAAAAAATGAGTGATTCAGGATCTGAAGAGCTACCAAGCGATATTGAAGAGGCAGCAGGTAATGCTTTAGTATCAGTAATTCCCAAAAAGTCAAAGGCAGTTTATGATTTGGCATACGAAAAATTTGTTACGTGGTGTGATGAGAAGAAAATTAAACATGTTAATGAGAAAGTTTTACTTGCATATTTTGAGGGTAAGAAAGATCTAAAAGTTTCCACATTATGGACACTTTACTCAATGTTAAGGTCTGAACTAAATCTGAAAAGGAATATTGATATTAAAAAATATACAAATTTGGTAGCATATATTAAAAGGCGAGCGGACGGGTACAGTGCTAAAAAGTCAAAAGTTTTTAGTAAAGAAGATTTTGCCAAATTTTTAGTGGAAGCTGATGACAAAGAATACTTAATGGCTAAGGTTGCAATGATTATTGGAATGGCAGGAGCGTGCAGAAAAGCAGAATTAACATTTCTTCCAGTTGAAAATGTTATAGACGAAGGAAGCCATTCTCGTGTTGATATCCCACCTTCAAAAACAAAAGTTATACGGCAGTTTGCAATTACCACTGGAGACATTGAAAATACGAATCTTGTTGAAATATTAAGAAAATATATTAAGTTGCGTCCCCAGATTCCTAAACACAACAGATTTTTTGTAAAATATGCGAATGGAAAATGTACCAGAAATCCTGTGGGAATTAACACATTTAGCAGTCTGCCAAAAGTTATTGCACAATTTCTTGGTCTTTCAAATCCTGTTCTATATACTGGCCACTGCTTCAGAAGAAGCTCTGCCACTTTCCTAGCAGACAGTGGCGCTGATATTTTAAAATTAAAGAGGCACGGAGGTTGGAAATCTAGCTCTGTTGCGGAGGGATATGTTGAAAATTCCATGAATAATAAAAAACTTATAGCGCAAGAAATATTTGGTCAAACATCTAATGCAACGTGCGTCGTCTCCCAAATAACAGCAAGTTCGAGCAATGAAAAAAGTATGTCGTCGGGAATTAATTTAAATAATTGCAAAAATTGTGTTATCAATATTTATAATAATTAATTAATTTATAATTTATGTTGTTATCGTGTATTAATAATAATTAATTAATTTATAATTTATGTTGTTATCGTGTATTATAACAGTTTAATAAATAGAATAATTCTTTTTGTCACTAATTTTGAAATACATTTTTCGTCACCAATTGCATAAAATTTTACTTTATGTAACTAGTTACAAAAAGTAAGACGTTTCATAACGTCAATCAGTTTTACAAAGTGTCACTTTAAATGTCAAAATTAGAAAAAAATATTAGAATATGATGGACCACATGTATTATAAAATTTTGACATTTTATACGCTGAGTCATAAGTCAACTTAACTAGGCCAAAAACTAACTAACAATACCTGAGCAAACCTAAACACGAGTCTTTCTTACGGTAACACACTGTGGATTTGAGGAGATAAGGGTAAGGATAGGTAGACTTGATCACCTTCCTAAACTAAGGTTCCTGTAGACTGTAGAGTGATTTCTTCCGTCTCTAGCACGATGAGCGAGCAAGAAGTACAGGGTGTCCAGTTTTCGACACTTTTGCAGGGTATCTCGGTTATCTTTAAAGATAGAGAGCTGCGGTTTTCGCAATACTTGCTACTTTTTCGTGAAAGGTATGATGCTACAAACAGAGTGTCCATGGCCCCCTTCGTTTCGGAGATACAGGGCGATTTTGAAAATTTGTCATTTTTAAGCACCCCTCTTATCTCAGTTGTCTTTTAACTAATCAGTAAGGTAAAAACTGATTATTATATAGTTTTTTGCGTAGAATCCAGTGGCGTCGTATTTTTTTCTAGAATGAAAGAATTTGAAGATGAAAACCCAAGTTGAATTTTTTAAATGGGATACCCTGTATATTTTGCTTTCGTTCGATTGCTTTTTTCATAAGCTTTTCAGCTTTGTTGGTATATATACAAATTTATTCATACAAAAGGATATACAAACATTGAAATACAAATATACATTCTCTTATTCTGTACTTATGTCTTAAAAATTTGTTTGGGTACCTAAATGCTGAAGCATTTGTATGTACCCAGCGTAATACTACATATACCTGTTAGTCGAGTTTGTTACATTTCAAAAAGGAACTTATTTTCTCCTTACCTAATACAACACGTAATCACAAATATAGACAAGGAAAACAGACAATGTATCCTTAATCTGTAATGACAAAATATATCAAAAAAATATATATATAAAAAAAAGAGAAATATGAACTAAAAATGTTACACTGCACACTCGATAACAAACACCAGGATCACCGGAAAGCAATGGAGAGCAAAGGAAAGGACCATAGGACTAAAACAGATAAGCACCGAAGGCCTCTTGGTGGTCACTAATAAATATTTTACATTGTTTACTAAATCTTTTTATGTTAGAGATGCCTTTGATGTTGTTGGGTAGCAGATTATAGAATTTAGGACCCAAATAATTAGCAAATCTTAGATTTATGTTGCGATTATTATTCGGAAGTAACAAATGATGGTTAGCATTTTGTCTAGTAAAGTGGGAGTGTGCAATATTGTTTCGTATATTTTTTGATTTGTGCATAAAAATCAGTAATGAATTTATGTATAGTATGTTTAGATTTTGAATATTCTCTGAGTACAACTCCCTAGTTGGAAACAATTTTTTTTAAGGCAACTTTTAATATATAGTTTTGTATTGTTCTTAGAGGTTTCAAATTTGTTTTATACGCTCCTCCCCATACAATTATACCATATCTAATCAAGGATTCGACCATAGATTTATAGACTTGTATAATCAGTCTTGTGGTTAGAAATTCTCTCAAAATATAAAATTTGTGAATTAGCTTCCTTATTTTTTTACAGACATAATCAGTATGTTCAGACCAACGTAAATGTTGGTCAATGACTACTCCTAGATACTTTATTTTCGAGACTTCCCCTATTTCACTCCGGGGGTTACTATTCAATATAATCGAGTCAAAAGGTGGTCTATTAGCATTTGTGATGCTAAAAGAGATATAATTAGTTTTGTTCATATTTAGAGTCAATTTAAAAGGTTCCAGCCATTTTATCACTTCTCCAAGGCCCTGTACTGTATCAGCTCTCAGCTCCTCCCAGACACTGCCAGTGAAAACCAGAGCCGTATCATCTGCGTATAAAATTATTTGACCATTTATTGGTAAATTCAAAAGTGAATTTATGTAACTTATGAAAAGTATGGGTCCCAGTATAGTCCCCTGAGGAACACCAATTTTTATCTTTCGAGGAGAGCTAAGCGTATTGTTTATTTTTATAAACTGATCCCTATCTGATAAATAGTTCCGAAAGACTTCCAATGCTGTGCCCCGAATCCCGTATCCTTTTAGGACATTCATAAGCAGATCATGAGGCACAGTATCAAAAGCCTTAGAGAGATCTATGAAGACAGCCAAACATTTTTTATTAGAGTTTAAGGCATTTATTACTTCAGACGTAAGACAATACATGGCGTCAGCTGTGCTTGAACCTTCCAAAAAACCAAACTGTTTTCTGGATAATATTTGAAAATCTTTGTAAAAGTTAATGAGTCTGTCCTTCAGACAATTCTCAAAGATCTTAGCAAAGTTATTTATGAGACTTATTGGGCGATAATTCAGAATATTCTTCTTAGAGCCTGCTTTATATATTGGGATGACTATTGATTGTTTAAATTGATAGGGAACCTTCCCTGTTCTGAAAATTAAGTTAATTATATGAGCTATCGGGGCTACTATTTCTCTATGTACAAGTTTAATTAGTTTTGAGGAAATTTCATCCTTGCCAGGGGAACTGTCACTCTTCAGACTTGCAATTTGTTTTATAACCTCGTTTATTGTTACTGGTGTTAGATACATTGAAGCACTATTTGAAGTTGTTATTCTATATGGTATTTTCGGTGTTTTTATTTGTTTCTCCATTTCAACCCCCACACTGACATAGTAATTGTTACAGAAGTCAGCCATCTCCTGATCGCTATCAATATTTTTGTTATTATTGTCAACAATAGTCAAATGGGAATTTCCGTGTCTATTTGATACATTTGTAGCATCCTTAATAATACTGTACATTTTTCTGATATCATTTTTATTTTCTTCAATTTGTACTTTATAAAAGTTAAATTTTTGCATTTTTAATAATTTATTTAATTGGTTCCTATACGTCTTGCATTCTCTTTCGAGATCCAGGGAGAAATGGGTTATTAAACGCTTTTTTAATTTGTCTCGATGTTTGATAGATACAATCAAACCATTTGTAACCCAGTCTTTAATTTTTTTATATTTTCTGATTGTTGTGTTTCTAGTCACAGTTGTTTTTGACAGAGCATTCTGAAAGTCGTGAACAAAAAAGTTCATTGCCTCTTCGGGGTCATGACAGCCCAACACATTATCCCAGCTATGAAGATAAATCATTTCTTTGAAGTTTTTATAGTTTATGGATTTGCAAGAACAAGTCGCAGCAGTAAGAGTGGAGTCCGAAATTCCCACATCATCGGACCCTATGTTAGGCATTATTGGTAAATGGTCAGTGACATCACTGTCCAATCTAAAGGATTGTAGATTATGCCTGTTCGTTTTTAATTTCTGCCTTACAAAAAGGTGATCAAGGCAGCTCGATGTTTCAGGAGTTATTCTTGTAGGTGATGTAATGTAAGAGAGAAAGCCATGTTGACCCATCAGCGAGAGATATTCATTTACAATGTTATTTTTAGTGTCAATTGTATTAATATTGATATCCCCTATCATAATTTCAAAATGATTATTTTGATTTACCTCAAAATAAGATTTTAAATCCTCTAAGAACAACATTTCAGTTACTGGTGGGGGCTTATATATAGCTGTTATTCCAAAGGTTATGTCTTTTAATTTTATGTTGATTCGAGTTATTGTTACTTTTGATATGTTAAATTTAATATGACCTACCTCTGCATTTAAATTTGATCGAATAAATGTTATTATTCCATCATTCCTATTGTAATCTCCATCATTATAGAAGGCTGTGTATCCCGGAATTTGGTGGAGCTCATTATCTAAACGAAAACATTCACCTAAAACTATCACATCACATACAAAGAGACCAAACTGTTGATAAAAAACTGATCAAAGTTTCTATTGATGCTTCTTATATTAAGGTGTAGAATGTTCAAAATCTTGTGATCAACTCTAATTCTTTGCTTTAGTATGATATTATCTACAAACCGTCCATCCAGATCCTCTCCGGCCAACTCCAAATCATGCATAATTTCATCATGGGGTAGATTGAATGGGAAATATATTTATATTAGATTTCGCGAGTTTTTCATAAGCAAATATTTGATCTGACCCCGAGTTGGAGCCAGAGAGTGATCCCCCCCCCCTCCCAGCACGAACCGAAGAATTGATTCAGCAGACAAAGAAGATGGTCGAAAAAAAATAAACCAGCTACTACACATTTTGGCCATAGTCAATTTTGGTTCTGGCTGCCTGTAGGTGATACTGGTAAGTTGGACAGGTTCTATGGTCGCTGGATTCATGACCCAAGTCATAATTGGTGTGGTACTTTTTATTTGCTTCATCACAGATCACACAATGTTTCGCCTCCTCTTGACAGTTCTGTCTGTGATGCAATCCCCTACAGCGTGAACAGATTGCATCATTCTTACACTCATTACTCTTGTGATATAGACTCCAGCATTTGTAACACTGCAGCACAGATAGGTCTTCATATACCAAAAATCTCTCCCAACCAATGTATAGTCTTTTGTTATAAATCATTTTAGCAAAGAGATCCGGTGTACATTCTACGAAAATAGTACGTCGACCCACTTTTGGAGTTCTCATATATGTCACCTTTAAGTAATCCTGCTCAGTGATGATTCTGTTTTCTTATAGAATTTTCTATATCTTCCGCGGACATGTCCTTATCAAATCTCACAATCTTTATTCTGGGATTCTTTAATTTTGTTTCTTCGATTTCATACATCTTTTTTAGTTTTCCTTCTGCCCGAGTCTTCAATTTTTGTAAATCAGTCTTTGAGTTACATTTTATTATTACAGTTCCCGAGGAAGTTTCCCTGATTTTATTCACACTGATATTCAGTTCAGCTGGATTTATGTTAACCACTACATCATTCTTTGTTGTTCTGGAGCTCTGCTGTTTCATGGGCTTTATGATTAGGTTTGGTATATTATTGACTCTTGGTTTGGTCACAATGTTTTCATTCCCGTGCTCCTGCACTACGCTTGCAAAGGATTTCGGAATACTTTGGGCACTGAGCTTTTCATTCAATGTCTTGATCTCTTCTCGCATCAGCTGTATGATTTCCTCCTTACTTTTTATAACTTCGTCCTTGCTTTCGACCAGACTAGATAGCAAATTGATAGTTTCAAGACCTCTGCATTTTAAGCAATAAAATTTCATATTACGCTTGTTTAGCTGCAACACTTTCACCTCAGACGATGTCAGCTCTCCACATTGTTTGCAGTTAGCTCGTTTACATCAATCACATTTGTAAATTTCGCCGGATTTTTTTGAGGTTAATTTGCTTAATATCTTTTGGAATAACTTCCGAATTTTACAATTATAAAAAAGGGTATAATATTTCATAGTAGGCCGTGATATAATGATTTGAAGCAATAGTATATTACATAACAAGTGTTGAAAGTGACATTTCTTACACGAGTGGGAATGTTGTCGCACGAGGCGAAAGCCGAGTGCGATAATCCCACGAGTGTGCGAAAATTACTTTCACACGAGTAATGTACAATATTTTTCCTACGACCACAAAAATATTTACAAAAAAACTCAATTTCTGTCTTTTAAAACCCTCTCTTTCAACACTAACATTTTTATCAAGTGTGCTGAAAATAAAACAAATGAAATTGGCACCATCTATTTAAATGTCATGTTGACAAGTACTTTTCAACACGCGTGTGATATAAGGCACTTTCTCGCCAAGTTAACCGTGCTTTTTTACTCACTTTCATAGGTGGTCGTAGGAAAATGAATATAATAGTATCCTTTCATGGCTGCTAGTCAGAACGCTTGTCAAAATTTGAAAGAGATCATTTAAAAAAATTATTGTTCCCAAAACCCCTACTTGATATTTATTACGGTGTTTCTTGTTTAAAAAATGGCTGAAATGAGAGTTTATGAGAAGTTTGAAAGTATGATATGTCCGCATGATGCATTTTAACAGGTAGTACGATTCATCCATTATAAATTTATCTTTGCTATTTTTTCTATATTTATTCTAGATATCCAGACAGAAGGCAACCTTTTCCCGATGTATTTTCGTCTCGTTTTTTGCAATTGGTTTTTGCAGCAAACTCGAGCCACTGTGAATTTTGGAAGATTTGTGATAGGGTCCGATGAGGCGTATTTCACAACCTCTGGTATTTTCAATAGACACAATACCAGACATTTCTATCAAGAAAACCATAATCTTTACTTTGAGCGGGAGTAGCATGGAAGATTCGGTTTCAGCGTTGCTTGTTTTATTTTGGGAAGGCAACTAACTTATAGAATTTATGAGGGAAGCCTTTCAGTAAATCGTTACCTGGGTATATTGCACCTGAATTACTAGATGGTGTTTCCTTGAACAATATATATTTCCAACAGGACGGGTCGCCTGCCCATAATTCCATAATAATACGCCCTTTTTTAGAAAATAATTTTCCTGAAAAATGGATAGGAACCGACGGACCTGTAAGACGGCCACCACGATCACCCGATCTTTCCGTCCTTGACTTTTTTTGTGGGGTTACTTACAAATTAAACTTTACAAGTCTCGACATCGCACTACAGAAGAACTGGGTGAAGCCACTACACTCGAATTTCAAAATTTGCTCCGGTTGGGTTGGGTTGGGTTGGGTTATAGTTAGTCTATTAACTTATTCAGCTATAAAACATTTGCGTTCAGATTCACTAAGAAAGTTTAAGATTTAGTACTGGTTTAAATTATGATCTTATAGTTGACCAGTTATGTTTTGACAGGTTTTTGTCGTGTCATTGTTAATAAGTCGTCATTAAAAACTTATGAAGTATTCTGATATTTCAGCGATTTGCTGGGTTTCCAAATGATTTTCATCTTGGAACGAGTTGCTGTAATCAAATTAGTTCAATTATTGTCGAAAGTACGTACTAAAATTGCCCTTTTCTTTATAAATTTGCGAAAAAGCTCAGAAATAAATTCATAGTATCAAACTTAAACGTCTTATTCTTACACTTGTCAGTTTAAAACTTTTGATTGTCAAATTAGACTAGCGTTGGAGAATCTGGCTGTTTGTCTTTAAATAGGCAATTAAATTTAAAAGCGTGGGGCGCAGTTATATAGCGCTATAGGCATAATAAACAAAATGTAATGTATGCCTAGACCGCTATATATGTAAGTGCGCCCCACGCTTTTAAATTTAGTCCGGTCTAATTTGACAACCAAAAGGTTTAAACTGACAACTGTAAGAATAAGACAACTAAATTGTATACTATAAATTTATGTCGGAGTTTCTTCGCAAATTTATAAAGAAAAGGGCAATTTTAGTACGCACTTTCGGCAATAATAGAACTAAATTCACTCTAGCAACCCGTTCCAAGATGAAAATCACTGGAAAACCAAGCAAATCGCTGAAATATCCGATTAATTCATACATTTTCAATGACGTCTTATTAACAACGACAGGGCAAAAACTTGTCAAAACATAACTGATCAACTAGAAGATCTTAATTTAAACCAGTACTAAATCTTAAACTTTCTTAGTGAATCGGGACGCAAATGTTTTATAGCAGCTGTACAAGTTAACAGACTAGCTATGAAAGGAAAATATTTATTTTTAACTTTTTAATGCGCTACTTATAAAAGCGTGTTTTTTAGTTTTTTAAACTATAATTTATTTTACGTCTACTGACGAGGAAAACAACAAAGCTAGGATTTATTTTCATTGAACATTTATTTTTATTTCTAGTTGATCTTTATCATGGATTTATCAAGACTGGATACGGGATGATGTAACATTCGTTGAAGCCAAAACAAAACCATTCTAAACGACACTGTAAACACAATTTGTAAACATTGGCCACATCTTATTTTACCTCGTATTTTTGTACAAAAAATACGTTAGAAGCATCACAAGATTTACTAAAAGTAATAAAAGCCCTAAAATATTTTATTTTTCTGCTAAATAATAATAAATTTAAGTTAAAAAGGTTTTATTATTTATAGGTTATGTTATTTCTAAAGGTGTTTATTTAAAGTCGCTCCGAGTCATTTATAAATCTATATAAATCTATATAAATCTATACGTCGCACTTTTTCTTTTCTAGTTCATTAGACAAAGACGTACGTGTAACCGAGTGTTCAGACCGAGGTTCAGCCGTTTTCCTAAACAACCAGCACAGACAGTAATACTTCTGAGCTCCAACACTCCAATGCTATTTTATCTCTTTCTACTACCATTCTTGATTCAATTACGTAGTAATTCGTAGTCTTGTCTATGTTCGTAGTTCGTAAACTGTTCCCCCAAGAGAATAACAAACAACAAAATATAAGCCTTCACGTTCGATACGCTCACAGTATACGGACATCGAATCCATATTATAATAAATCCATGATCTTTATTAATTTTAGGATCATCAACACTTTCGTAACATCGTCTATCGTTAGCATAAATATGATTCTTACAAAACCTAATTTTTATATATTTATGGTGAAAAATGAGCATTTTAAAGTATTTCAATGCGATATCTTAAAAACGATTTGGATATTTTAATAAAAATTTTCTAAGGTAATAAAAAGGCGGGGAGGCCTATGTTTGACATTTGAAAGAAAGGGACAAGTTTGAAATGTCGAATGGAAAGGTATATTTTTATTCGAAAGTTCAATCATCCGTTATAGAAACTACGTGCGTACACAGAAAATTGTTCCATTTACTCTGCTGGTTGCATAATTACTATTTTTAAAGAAATAAACAGATGAGTAAAAACTATCGTAACATACCTTAAATTTAACGACCCTCGTGCCTTAAAAGGTGTTCGAAATGGCCTCCATCTACTTCCAAACATTTGAAATTTTTTTGCAGGAATTACGTACACGATTTAAGATTTCGGAAGTTACTCATGTACATGCTTGTCGACTCAGGCCTTTCATGTTGCCTGGTATGGTTGGTAGCCCTAACTCTTTCCTTCATAAATCCCCTCAAGAGAAAAAATTTAAGGGGGTCAGATCAGAAGCACTAAAAGGGTTCAAGATTTAGTACCTACTGATTTAAATTAAGATGTCAGTAAATCAGTTCGGTTTCGACAGGGTTTGATCCTGTCATTGGTAATAAGTCGTCAGCGATTTGCTTGGTTTCAAAGGAAAACAAATTCATAAAATAAAACTTAGTTTTCTCATTCTCACACTTCTCAGTTTAAAACTTTTGGTTGTCAAATTAAAACGGGCTAGAGTCGGAGAATCTGGCCGTGAATGACCTGCTTCGGTGTTTTAATCTCGCAGAGTGAAGATCCCTGAAGATACATTGTGCAGTCGAACACGAAACGTCGGAAAACTACTCCACTTTGACATTGTCTTATCGCAAGAACTTTGATTTTCTAAACATTTCTTATTTGTTTACACCTTATTTTATTAAATAATTATTATTTTTGCACAATGGTTTAAATTAAATGTGAATTTAATTTACGCCAAAAAATGTTTGTGTTGTGTTGTGTGCCTGATAATTGGAAAAATTAATAAAGAGGATAACAGAACATTATTACATTTAATATAATTAGCACGTCAACTTTAAATGTATTCGTTAAAATTCCGAATATTTTTTTTCAAACAAAACACTTCAAACTATAATACTTTATATTATTTACCTTACCAACCTTAGCCAATTTTTGAGGCTAGAGAAGAAAAACTATGCCCTGCAGATGCCAAACTAAGTGGCAAAACACAAGGAAGGGAAAAAGCTACTTTTTTAGTTGAAAATGTACACATAAGTATTTTTTTAAGTATAATGCGTTCTTGGCAAGTAGTAGGATATTGTTGGACAGTTGTAGCGTAATTTACTTATTTTTTTAGTAAAACAAATTTAAAACATATTTCCCTCAAAAATATAATTTTGGCAACGTCGCATGTGCGGACGCGAGTTTGGTCAGGTTTTTGGATATTAGAGAAATTTTTTTAGTTGTTTGATTGAACCAAAAAAAAAGTATTGAGTGTGTCTCCAGGCCCCCCCAGGAATCACCCATTCAAATATATGCAGTGAACTTCATAACACCCTACTTCACTGAAGTAAATTCCAACATTTCCAACTTATCTCCTTCCAAATTCCAAGCACAAGCTACTTTGCCTAGAACAGGGACCCAATTATTGAAATTGTTAGAAAAGATTCTCATGTGAAGAAAGACAAAGTTCACATGGAATTGTTGAGATTGTATTATTGACTGATCTCAAACGAATAATTTCGTGTAATTTTTGTTAGGAAAACATCAAAAGAGTTTTTCATTAGGAAGTTCGATTCTCATTAGAAATTTTGACACATTTGTCATTTTTGAAGGCACAACATATATTATCGGGTTATAAATAGTGAATGTTTGAATTTGAAATTCGTTTTATCTGTTTTTTTTTTCGTAAAATACAATATTGTTGTCTTTACTATATATTCACTTTTGGGTTTTGTGTTTTTTTTTTTTGAAAAATGGAAAACAATCTTGTTATACAACATGTGCTAGAGATGGAAAATCTACTGTATTGTAGTTCCTTATTATTGTCTAAAGATTCAATTACACATGTTTTTTGTTCTTGGGATAAATTTCCCGCTCTCTTTTTTAATTTCCACTTTAACAATCAAAACCAAAGAAACATAAAGTAATATTAAAAACGCGAGATTAGATCTAGTAAATACATGTACGTCAAATCGATGTAAATTTACGGTAAGTTCGGATGAGAATTTAAATTCAAAATTAGCTTATTTGCATAAAATCAATAAAATAGACGGTGTTATACCACTTTCTTATAATTTTCCATAAGTATTAATTGCCGATATAGTTGCACCCTTTTTTTACTAACGGACGATTAGGTACGTGGAATACCTATTAAGTATCCGTACCTGCCTGCACAGAATCGTACAGTGTTGTCAGACTGAATTTTCTGTAGACATTATTCTTTTGTGAAATAGCTTTCGTTACCGATTCAGAAATATCGAATCGGAGAGTTGTGAGAAAAATTTGGTGTGAATGTTTTCCAATGAGAATATTTTCTAACAATTGCAATAATTGCGCCCCAGGTTCCGAGCCAATGAAAATATCGGCACTGACTTCTTTGGACTTCCCATAGCATGGTACGGACCGAAGCAGTGTTGCAACGTTTAGTTATTTTCCAAGAAACGATATTTTAGGTTTGTAAATATTTTAGTTTGTTAACACAAATTATCCCGTTCAGAATTTTAGTCCAGCCCTTGCTGGCAGGCGGGGACTACATGGCACTTAACTCCCTTGCATCCGGGGGCTACCGTCCATTTTACTTCTTTGCTCCCGGGGCTAAGTAGTATTATACCAGTTGTAAAAATTTACCTGGTCCTTACCATATAATTCGTGATGGAGAGTGATGTGATAAAAGTGAGAAGTATGTGAATGTAAAATAGTCAGTACCGAGTTTCAAAATATTGAGAGGAGGCAAATGTCAAACATATTTTAAAATATGTCTGTCAGCCTCCATATTACCTTGCAAAATTTTTATTAAAATATTTCAAACAGTTTTTAAGATATCGCTTTGTAACACTTTAAAGTCATTTCCCTGTATAAAATGAAAGTTGGGTTCCATTTTCTAAAGTCACTTGAAGGGCGCTTTACCAGTACAGTTCATACCTTTCGACTTGGGCGAATCAGCGTATCCAAGGCTTTAGTGTAATTGAAAAACACAAGAGCAACTAGTTTAGGATTTTGATCAATTGCTCTGGCTATATCGTCCCTAACATTCAACATTTTTTATTGTACTTTACGAATTCCAGAAATGTCGAGAGTCTTTTAAAAATTCCGGCGTTGTAAATTTATTTAAAATATAATCATATTAAATATTAAAAATAAAAATTACCTCACATTATGCTTTTTAACGGCCTAATAAAAGTTAACATTTTAATAAATTATTCTCAGTCGTTTTAGAGTTATGTCAAAATAGTTATTTGTGTACCAAGGCCGTAATTTCAGATTCGGCCAAAAAAGATCATACGGCCGAGGTGCACACAAAATTTTTTAAGCGAGTGTCTCATCAAGTAGGTAACAACTTTTTTTTACAATTTTGTTTCTAAACAAAGACGAAACTGGAAGATTAAATTCAAATTTTTATTAACCAAATGAAAAGTGTATTATTATTATTTATTTTAAATTTCATTTCACTGACAGAAACGGAAAGCTTGTAAATAAATAGCCTGGCAACGGAACCTTTTCTTTTGTTTTATGGGTAAATAATCCAAACATGCAAATTAAGTGTGTCTAGTAGGCCGCCTTCATAATTTGACAATCTTAACATCGGACGTGGAAATAACTCAAATAAGCAAATTAAATGTGTCTAGTAGGCTGCCCTCATAATGACTTTGTTTGCAAAAGCGGCTGTAAAGTAAACAAGCGGCCGTAAAGTAAAAAAGCGGCCAAAAAAGGTACACTTCAGGGACGTTAATAGATCCGTAAAACTTCATTTGTTGTGACACTCGCTTAAAAAAATATTTTTGCAAACCCTGCATCTTCAGAACAGGATTTGCGGACCCTTATTGATAAAATACATCTTCCCATATTACTGAATAGAACCATCTTACTGAAATATAGGTTGATTAAAATTAATTATTCTCTCTTCAGAAAAAATCAATCGAGTCAAAGCCATCTATAGATGATCAACTTCAAATGAAAAAAGTACTAAAAGGTGTTAGTACTGAAAAACAATACCAACATTGTAAGCTGATGGATGAGTTTAAAAAGGCCCATCAAAAGATGTTTAAAAATAGTGACCCCATAGATGAAACTGATACCTCAAGCCAAATTTCCAGCTCTTCCGGAGATCAACATGTGGTAAGTTTTAAAAAGATTTTTTCTACTTGCACATTGCAATATTTAAATAACGCCTAGATTTTGGCCAAAAACCTTTTGAAGCATGCAATTTTGACTAAATTTAGACAAAAATTTACTTAAAACATACTAAACTAACAGAATATAGTAGATTTTTTAACTAAGCAGCGCTGTTTTAAATCATTGTACCCTAAATGGGGACAGCGCATGAAGATGTTTTTCTAATTTTTAATCTAATGGGTATATTGTCAGAAAACAGTGAAACGGTGTCAACTTTTAAACTTGGCAAGTTAAGCTGAATCGCAATATTTTGATGTCAGGAATCCACTGGTACTCTATGTCCCATTACTTTTGGTCCAGCCTGTACATTTTTTTGGAACAATGCACTTTCCAACTTACATATAAGTATAATGGAAAAGATCGAAACATCGACGAGGAAACACGTTTTTACTGTAATTTAGATCCACTAGATGACAACAGTTATAATCATGATACATTTTTTTAATGCAGATTTCATCATATTATTATTTTATAGTTCTTTTTACAGTCAGGTCTTATTTAACACCTTTAAGGATCTTTACTCTGTGAGTCTAAAACACTGACGCCCATAATCCCTAAAAAGGGTTAAGATTTAGTACTGGTTTGAATTAAGATCTATTTGATCAGTGAGGTTTGGACAGAACTTGGTCCTGTCATTGTTAATCATTGTCATCATTAAAAACTTATGACTTATTCTAATATTTCAGCGATTTGCTTGGTTTCCAAGGAAAATAAATTTTTGAACTAAAACTTAGTTGTCTTATTCTTACACTTGTCAGTTTAAAACTTTTCGTCGTCAATTAGAACAGGCTGAATGACCTACTCCGGTGTTTTAATGTCGCAGAATGAAGATCCCTGAAGATACATCGTACAATCGAAGACGAAACGTCGGAAAATTACTTAGTTTGACACTGTCTAATCGCAAGAACTGTGATTTTCCAAACATTTTTCATTTATTTACACTTTATTTTATTAAATAATTATTATTTTTGCACAATGATTTAAATTAAATGTGATTTTAATTTGCGCCAAAAAATGTTGGTGTTGCATGCCTGGAAATTGGAAAAAACCATAAAGAGGAGGACAGAACATTATTACTTCTAATATAATTAGCTCGTCAACTTTAAATGTATTCGGTGAAATTCCGAATACTTGTTTTCAGATAAAACACTTTAAACTATAATAATTTTTATTGCTTATTATTGTGACTTTAGCGTATCTGTGTTAATGTGTTAATTTTTTTCCAAGAGGGGCTCCGCAAAATTTCAATTGTTTTGTCGCTCAAGCTCGAAAATAAGAAAAACTTATCAGCAAATAAATTACTTCAGAATATAACAATAAGAAACGTTGCAATGAAACTAATATTTTTAATTTTCGTTCAGTGGAAATAAACGATGTTCAACTATAGAATTAAAAAAGAAGTGTCATTTAACTCTCAGTTGTGACAGTGCGTTTCTTGAGCCTTTCCCCATCAATAATTGGAAATAATCTTGTTTAGCAGCCTTCGTTCCAAACATTTAAAAATTACTGATTTACTAGTCCGAGAAGTGATTTGTTATAGCACAGGCTATTTCTAAACGAGACTGTACAACTGTACACATCCATTACGTGAGTAATACTTACGGGATGAATTTGCAAGAATTTACTTTCGATATTTTACGATTTAATCTACGTCTAATCAAATTTGTTGCACACCTGCAACTGCCTACAATGAATACGTCAACATACTACTGGCCAAACATCTCTTATTTGAAGTAAAACTCTTTAACTTTGTAAACGGCCATTAGGTTTTAAATGCATTATTAACTAACGATATTATATCATGATTTTTTATGAGTAACCAGAACTTCTAACAGTGTGAGCTTTTCACAGTGTTACAGGGCGATATCTCGAAAACGGTTTAAAATATTTTCATGAAATTTTGGTGAGTTAATAGGGAGATGGGGGACATATTTACTCGTATTTTTGACATTTACCCCCTCTCTCTATTTTCAGGGGTGGGAGGTAACTTTGGAATTTTAAGTGGGATGACGTAATTTGTTTATACAATTCGAATCTACGTAAAAAACTACATACGTGTACAATTTTTTTTAATTTGCTCTTTCGGTTACGGAAGTATCTATGGTTAACTAAATTCTGATTGAATTTAATAAATAAATTAATGTTACCAATAAATCAAGTTCGCTTATTTCAGAATTATTACTCATTTCCATGAAAGTGCGTTAATTTTACTTAAGTCAGTTTCGAATTTTGACGTTTTAATGAATATTTCTCAGTTTATTGGTCAATTAAACATGGAAGCGAATTTTAATGTGCAAGTTGATATGTTGTTAATTTTGGGGGAGTGCAGAAAAAGCTACAGAGAAGCTGCACTAGGGTGGGCGGAGAGGTTTACTAATAACCCTAATAAAGGCTGGAAACCAGTCGTACTACTGGCAGTCTGAAGACGAAACCACAAGTTCAGAAGCAAACTAAAGCGGTTGATGGTACAAGTAAAAGAACCGCCGCAGTTTCACTTTATAATGAGGCTACTTTACCAATGATTGAATGACTTATGTGGGATATCAGAAAAAACAACAGATATAGAGCTTTTTTATACGTCCAGTCGAGAGAGATTGATTTTGTAAATGACGTATGGGGTGCGAACTGTCAGTTCAGCCATACATTAATGCATTTTAATATTCTAACAGTAACGATCCCATTGTCTACTTTCTTTTTTACGCGAAAAGTGTTTTGGGAAATAGTACGAACTTTTTGTGTTAACGCACTGTTTACAAATTACATATAAAATATTTTATTTTTTCTTTTTTATTACTGATAACGATTTTGTAATGGCGCCTTATACATCCCGATCTTGGAAGATAGGCTTAATATAAAATTCGTACGAAGGGATTAAGATAAGTTTTTAATAGATTGATTGGTTTTAATCTACGGCATTGCAATATAAATTATATAGGATGTTTTTCAAATAACAGGATTTTCTTCTAGTGGCCGTTAAGTAAAAACCTTTGGCCGCTGCTCAGGCTATAGTAAAAATAACATGTGTGGATGACAGTGTACCTACTTCGTATACTACTTAATTGTGAGTCTGCAGTAAATATAAGCACTTTTACATAAATGGTCTGAGCAATACATTTTAAGCTAAATATCGTAGGTTATCACTAATTCGTTAAGTATCTATCTATGTCGTTAGCAAAGCGTCCGCAAGGACGGGGACAGGAAAGGGTCATTGCCTACCCCTCCTTAGGCAATACTTCTTGCTTAATATTTCCTTTTTAATTATGTGTATTTTAAAATAAGGCTTTGTTATAGCAATAAATGTACAAAACGGTGTTCAGAAAGTTGTTAAAATGCTTCGTTTTCAAGATATATTTCATATATCTTCAACCGCTTACGAATTATTGTAGAAACATTTGTACATTTTAAAGATAAAAAAAACTTTCCACAGGGCAAAAAATGCTAAAGAAACAACAAAAAGTTTTTAAAGAAAGAGATGAATATAACTAACAATAAATTATCAAGCTATAGTTATAATCAGTAGCGGCCCATAAAACAGTTCCGGTTTATCAAAGGGTACATAACATTAAATTATTACCTTACATTATTTACCTTTACATTATTACCTTTATTTATAAGTAATAAAAAATTTTAACACAAATATAGCATTGATCCTGAAACCTATATTTTTGAAAATTCATGAAAGTAATTATTACTCCTCACTACTTTTTTACTAAAAATTGGTCAGAGGGTACATAATACAAAAACTAATGAAATACTACTATGCTTAGCTCATACATATATCGTTGTTTGAGGAAACCTTTCCTCAAACAACGCATATATTAAGGAAAGGTAAGTTGGGATATTGCACGCCATTTACTTATCACTTAGTTTGGATTAGATCAACGAATAACAATATAATTCCTGGTTTTATATCACTCTGTATCGTAAAAATAAATAATTTTAGGACAGAATTAGCAGTGATTCCGAAACCTGTTATTTTTTATGAAAATTCGTAGAAGTACTCTTTAGATTAGATCAACGAATGACAAAACAATGCATGTGGTTATTATAAGTGGAGAATCCATATCGATATGTCTGACGTGGCTAAATGGTTATTTTATTTGTATATTGTTTTAAGACAATACAATAACATTAATATTAATTAGAAATGATATGTCACAGCTAAGCTAAGTAAATACGAGCAAGTTAATTTAAGGCTTTATCTAAAAGTGGTAATTTATAGACAACTAAACGCTTTTAATAGAAAAAATAGGTATGACTTTTGTTTTTTTACTCGTAAACATTTACCAGTGGACACAAAAATTGTGGGTTAGAACGCCAGGGGAATGGCGGCCACTTCAGAATTTTTGTTAATTACATGATACCTTGTGGACTCTTACATGTCTTAATGGACAAATCAAAGAGGAAAATAAGTTTTACTAATTTTTTACAATACAAAGTTAAAATTGGAAACAAAAATTACAAAAAGGAAATTATTTTTCCTTTACATTATGTGTACAGGCTTTCTGTATTCAGTGACCGCATATCACCTAACTCAACGAAATTTCTCCATCTTTACCAAATTCCTCACGTATCTCATAGCAAATTAACAAAGACGAGTTTTCTGCTGAAGAAGATATATTTTTCTTATTTTCTTCATAACTTTGTCTTTTTTAAACGCTTAATTTCTCTCTTCCAGCGACAAATCATTTGATGTTAAAAACATGCAATTGCCTTGGAAAATAAAAATACTACTAATAATAACAAAAAAATATTATTATACGTGTTTTTAAAAATGGTCGTTTCCAATTACGTCTTTCCCTAAGGGCACGTGGGGCACGAGCCTCGGGCCCCCGGCCTGAAGGGGGTCCCGAAATGCCGAAGCCCACGCCCATAGATTTTTCTAAAGCGGCCCCCAAGCGCTGTGTGCCCAAGGGCCCCTGCATAGCCTAAGACGGCCCTGGTCGTTTCTTATAAGAAAACCGTCAACATAACTTTTGTGTGTTATGTTATCAGTAGAGACCGGACGGATATGCAAAAACTCCACATAGGAGGGGCCAAAGCCTCGAACAGTATAGCAGGCATCCAGTACATACTTATGATATGTTAAAAAAGATATAAATGTTGCGTAGTTTTATTCTGCGGTCTCGACCAAAAAATGGAAAAGCCAGGAAATAGTAAACAAATGAATTTAGGAGATTTGCATCTGTGTTCACCATAGGGGAAAAATAATTTTGCAATCTTTTGTCAATATTAAGTAAATGGAAATGCTGCCCCGCATTACTCCGTCGACCTTTTATAAATCCTCCGATAAAAAATATTGTCCTTTTTTATTGATTTTTGTTGTACAATGTCGCTTCCGGTACTTCTACGTTTCTGGTGCCCTGGAGCACTACCCATCCCAGTTGCCAGAGTGGGCCTGTAGCCGAACTGAAATTTATGTAAACCAGTATAAACGTTCGACATCCTTGATTCTACCCAAAAGAGAGCCATTCGACTCATAAATGACCCAGTCCTCACAAGAAAACTCCCTTCTCTCGCTCATCGTCGCTCTGTTGGGGATTTATCCCTTTTCTACCGATACTTCCACGGATTTTGCTCTGAAGAACTAGCCGGTATTATTCCCCCCTTGACTGTTCCTAACAGAACAACAAGAGGCGCGTTACGTATGCATCCCTTTACTGTCCAGCTACAAAAGCCTAGAACAGACCACTTCCGTCGCTCATTCGTACCTAGGGTCTCCAGATTATGGAACAAATTGCCTGCAGATGTTTTCCCTTCCCGTCCCAACCTCCAATCCTTCAAATCCCGTGTCAATAGACTACATTTCCCTTCTCTTCGGACTTCCACGGTACGTTAGTACTTAGGCTTGAAGTCTACGAGGGATGTCTTAGATAAAAAAATAAGGCTCTTCGCTTATAATATTGACCTAGAGCATCATTATTGTTGTGTATTGGGGTAGGAGCTGGACTACCAACTTTCTCAGGTGACATCGTTACGAGATTCGACTGTACGAGGCCGAAGGGTCGACCTTTTGGTTTGAGCAGCCTATACAAATAATGTAAATGTACACTTCTGCTGCCTGTATTTTGTAAAAACTGTAAAAAATAAATAAATTTAAAAGAAGACTGAATATGTTGAAAACCTTCAGGGCCTTTCGTAAAGCAACGTTAAATCATACGAAATATAAAAGGAGATTCCTTTATTATGTTATGTCGTAAACAATAGAATAAATGACATAGACTTCTATTAATTACAACAATCTTCTAAATTGTTGCCAAACAACACAGTCGCGGTGCGATAATCCTAAAACCTATGAAATCCAATTCTCCCACAGAGTCACCGCGAGCCAAGTTTGTAATAGACAATAAAATTGTACCAAGAACTGTACAAAAGCATTTATCAAAAATTGTAAAAGAGGATGTTTAACAAAAAATTATAATTGCATTTTATCAATTTTTAAGCGAAAGCATTTAATGGGAGGTAAACTTAATAAAAGTTGAATTGTACAATTAATTTTTTTTATAATAGGCAACAAATAATAGCTAGTTCCTAGGTATTTGCTAATTCTAATTATTTAAGAACAAAAGTTTGGTTGTGTGCGTCTTAGGAGTAATTTGAGAAACTACTAGACCGAGTTCAAAAACAAAAAATCGAAGATATTCCCGACGAATTGCCACTTGAAGAACGTCGACGTCTTATATGGCAACAGGACCACCCCATAATATAATTGAGGTTCGAAATTTTTTAAATGGAACGTTACATTGGTCTGCAAATAGCCCAGACCTCACACCTTTGGATACATACAAGTTATAAGGCCTGTTCACTTTTATTTGGATATCCCGGTACCTTTATTTCTCTTATTATTTTAAAAGTTGTTCAAAATGGCCACCATGAACTTCTTGGCAGTAATAAAGTCGATTTTGGAACTCTGCCAAGAAGTAACACCTGTCGTTCTCAAAAATGTGAGAAGCGAGTTCCAAAATCGACTTTATTACTGCCAAGAACTTCAAGGTGGTCATTTTGAACAACTTTTAAAGTAATAGGAGAAATAGAGGTATTTTAATTTTGATTTTTTTTTCACGATTTTTAATTTTTAAAGGCTTGCCATTTAAATACGGACCTCGAGTTTGCGGTAAAATGTTTCTATTTCGAGGACCTTTAAAATAAGGTACCATACGGCATAAGGTTGCATTTTGACGTTAGCTTTCTAGCGCCACCCCTCAAGGGGGTTGAAATAGTTGAATTACATAAAAAGTAGATTTATGCAGCAATAAGATATACCTAAAAGGTGGTGCCTCTATCTTTACAAATAGCAAAGATATTTTCCCATACTAAGACATTTCGGACACCCTCTATATATTCAACGCGGACCGTGTAAACCACATGAACTAAGTTGCAGCCTAAGATTTGCTCACAGTTGAAAAGTTAAACTCTAGTCTCGGTTAATTTTGCATTGTAAAGATTTTTATTATTTATATACAGGGTATATATTCAACGCGGACCGTGTAAACCACGTGAACTAAGTTGCGGCCTAAGATTTGCTCACAGTTGAAAAGTTAAACTCTAGTCTCGGTTAATTCTGCATTGTAAAGATTTTTATTATTTATATACAGGGTGTGAATGGGTCGTATGATGGATCTAAAACGTTAAAAACATCTTAACTGCATCTGATTTTTTTTATAATACTAGTTATTGTGTTTTTAGCGTCTATATTTCGCAACACTATTATACTCGTGAAAATCATGAAAACTTTGAGTTCCTTTTTATTATAAAATCGGTCTCAGTCACAAATATTACAGTCCTAGAAGTTTGCGACAAAGAATGTGAAATTGTATAAATGTACGAAAAGTTGGTACATACCTAAAAACAAAATTAACCAAGTCCAATAGCAGACCGGGGAAGAGCAAAAATTTGCAAAACCACTTGAGATTAAAGTATTTTTTTAAAATATGCAAATGCTACTAGAAATTTTTTTGTTTAAATGTGTATTAGTGGTTTTCTACCTCAAAAAATTTAACGGTACTTTACTTAGAAGCGATTTTAAAATTTTTGTTTTTCTCCCGTATGCTCTTGGACTGATTCAGATAATGTTTAGCCTTGCTTTTAGGTATGCACCAATTTTTCGTAATTATTATTTCTCTAAATCCACTAATACAATTATTTCACATTTGTTGGAAGCTTCTTGGATAACCCTGTATACGGCCAGCGGTGCTCGCCAGCAGGTCTTTTATATTAATTACTACTTAAGACCGGATTTACAACACACAGGGACTCAAAATTCTGTAGGTTTTGACTTCGCTATCTCTTGACTTGGTCTCAGGGTATACAATTTTTTTTTTGATTTTCTCTTTCGATTACGGAATTATTATTTATAAGGATATAAAATAAAAAATATGTACCATTGAATTTCAACTTATTTATCGCCCGTCCTGCTTGAGAAGTTGTTTGAAATGTCCGCCTTCAACTTCTGAACACTTTACCTCTCTTTTTCTAAATGAATTTCGTACCCGCTGTAACATTTCAGGTCAGTGTTGAATCCAGACATTTTTGTCCGGGAGGGCATTTGATAATTTCGAGGGGGCACAATTTTCATATATCGTCATCGCCGCGATGAAACCTTCTATGTGCATTTTAGAAAAGTTTTCAGGAAGCACAAAAAACATTATAAAATTCATTTTACTCCATAAACGTTATTTATTTGCTCTAGATAATTTCACCTGTATGCATGGAAATATCAACAAGTTATATGCAAATAATGAGTAAAACGATACCTTTATATAAAAAAAGTATATTTTAGCTGATACTATACACATAGGAGATTTCGGTGGGCACAAAGTCCAAACATAGGAGGTATCGCAAAAGGGGTTGCGAATAATTTTTAAATTAAACCATAATATAAATAGTTTTTAAAGAGATTTATTAAGTTAAACGTAACACTTACATATATCTGGGTAATAAAACAAAACGCATTACAACAATAATCTTCTACTTCTTTTGTTTTAACCAATTCATTTTCTTTTAGATTTTGTTTCCGCTTGTCTCCTTTGTCTTTATCCTTTCTGTATGGCAAATTGTCGTAGAATGCATGATGGTCTGTTTCTATATCATCTTTAAGTCTCCATCGGGTCTCCGGTGGCCGAGTTGGTACCGCGCCAGCTTTGCAACCGAGAGGCGCGGGTTCGAATCCCGCTTCGACCATGGATATTTTGTGATTGTTGTTGGAAGGTGGTAGAGGAATTCTTCCTTGACTGAGGTAGTACCACCACACATCCTCTTAAAAGGGCTGGTGAAATCCCTGGGGATGTTTCCAGCTCTGGATGTATGAGTCGATTCCCCAGTACACCCACGGTACATAGTACTTAGACTTCGGTGTTCGTGGGCTGTCAGAATTAAAAAAAAAGTTCTTGTAGATGGAAATATTTGGTCTCTTTAAGCCCTATCGGCTCTCGATATAGCTGATCTAGCTCAGTTGTGGGTAAGGGTTTTCTTTGGGGTAGAATAGCAAATTCATCTGAGTGGTTTAACTTATAGAAGATGTCGCCACTTGGCATGGATTTCAAAGCTCTAAATCAGTTACCATTAGTCCCCTGTAAGGATTTCAAGTTGGATGGTTCTCTTTCAAAGTTTAGGAAAAATGAGTACTTTGACAATGTAAGGCTGATCGACTAGGACGTGCAGCTCTCATTTTAACAAATTAATCTCCTGACGAGTTTACTAAAGGAATAAAATATTTCTCTAGAGTAGCATGAACGCTATCGGCTTCCATCATGATATGCCCTTTTTCCAAGTAAAGTTGTTCTATAATGATTTTGCCCGTAACAGCTAAGTCACTAAGTGCACTGACAAGAATCTTGTTCCTATTCTGGGAGGAACACCCATCTGAAATCAAGACAAAATGGTCAAAATCATTCTTCTTTGTTTCAATAAAATTCCGGATGCAGAAAGCGAACTCGTTAGCCGTTACACCACCATTTGATTCATACCAGCCATATAGAAAGACATCTTTATTATTTAAAACATACAGGGTGAAATTGTGCACCTGTAGCTTTTTCTTATAGTAATGCTTTGATGCCAGTACTTTGGGGCAGAGCAGTACGCTTTGCAAGTCCATGGTCAAAACTAACTTTCTATCTCCGGCACTCTCCTTTGCTACATTCTTTGCTGTCCTTGCTTCATCCTTTTTCCTTATGTGCTCGTGGTAATCGTCTTCGGAGAGTTGGTTGGATTTATATTGTGTGCAGGTATCGCACTGATCCTTCCGTGGATGGTGGATGACTATATTCTGCTTGTTTAGAGTTTTTTTTTAAAGAAAGTTAGCCCTGATACAGTAGAAATAGCTTCTAATTTACACCAGTCTTCATACACTTCGTATAAATGCTGAGCTGAACGAAAAATCGATTACAGATACATTTTTTTTATGAAAAATGGCAATAATGACTAGGAACCTTTGGCAGAACATCTAGTCATTTTTTCATATTCGACTCTAGTATGGCACTTACTGATTTTTTGGATTTGCTTCAGGCTTGTTACGAAATGGTCATCTTCCTTTTGAAGATATGTCTCGACCTTCTTGTTTTTTGTTTGATTTTTTTGAATTTTTTCTCCTCTTTATTTTCTTGTTGCAACTGACCCTTTTACGGACATTTTTTTCTCAGCCCAAGGCTCCAGTTTCCAAAATTTCTCAATAATTGTTCTTGTCAGTGAAGCATCCACAACGAAAAGAGCTGGTACTTTTCTTTTTTGTAGATGTATGGCGGGAAAGCATTAATCCGTTAGCGAGAAACCTCCCATGTGTTAGCTTTTTGCATCCATTCCATTTATTTCCATACGCGGTATTATGTCGAAAGCTACTATGTGCAATATGAAACACATAGGAGATTTCGTTGTGATGTTTTTTATCGTAGACACAAAGGAGATTTCATTTTTATGCTTTGACAATGATATTTTTCGGAATATCACATGGAGGGTTTCGTTAGGTCGTAGATATTATGATTATTGACAGAATGGCGCAAAAATCTTGAAATATAAAAAATTGTCACATAGGAGGTTTCGTCGCGGCAACGACGATATATGCAAATATACATCATACATATGAAAGCATAATGCATATACATAATCTTCAGGCGGGGGGGGGGGGGGCACTGTGAGTCTCCGGGGAGCTCAGCCCCCCCGGAGAGATACCTGGATTCAACACTGTTTCAGGTGTCACTAGTAAGCTGGCAAAGCGGATTCGGTCTTTCATATCATCTAAAGTTGTAGGCAGTCGCCATCACTTTGTCCTTTATAAAACCCCCCACAAGAAAAAGTCAATGGGGGTCAAATCCGCGGACCTAGCAGGCCAGTTGACCGAACCAGCTCGTCCAATCCGCCTGTTTTCAAATATTTCACCCCCCAAAATTGACAACATATCAACTTGCACATTGAAATTCGCTTCCATGTTTAAGTGAGCAATAAACTGAGAAATAATCGTCAAAACATTAACAGCCAGATTCTCCAACGCTAGTCCGGTATAATTTGACAATCAAAAGTTTTAAACTGACAAGTGTAAGAATAAGACAACTAAGTTTTATACTATGATCTTATTTCGGAGCTTTTTCGCAAATTTATCAAGAAAAGGACAAATTTTAGTACTTACTTTCAACAATAATAGAACTAAATTCATTACAGCAACTCGTTCCAAGATGAAAATCATTTGGAAACCAAGCAAATCGTTGAAATATCACAGTAATTCATAAGTCTTTAATGACGACTTGTTAACAATGACAGGACAAAAACCTGTCAAAAATTAACTGATCAACTATAAGATCTTAATTTAAACCAGTACTAAATCTTAAACTTTCTTAGTGAATCTGAACGCAAAGTTCTCAACTGAATTAAGTAAAAATAACGCATTTTCATGGAATGGAATAACAATTCTAAAATAAGTGAACTTGATTTATTGATAAAATTTATCTATTTTTTAAATTCAATCAAAATTTAGTTAACCATAATTTCGTAACCAAAAGAGCAAATCAAACGTAGTTTTTTACGTAGATTCGAATTTTATAAACAAAAGAACATCATCCCATTTAAAATAACAAAGTTACCCCCACCCCTCAAAATATAGAGAGGGGGTTAATATCAAAAATATGTTTAAATATGTCCCCCTACCTCCCTATTAACTCACCAAGATTTCTTGAAAATATTTTAAAACGTTTTCGAGATATCGCCTTGTAACACTTTGAAACACTCACCCCGTATTATATGAAAAACATTAGGGCTTACCAAGACCTAATTTTAACTATCCCATCCTCGGAGATACATGTACGGAAAATGAATGAATACTTGTATATGGTTGTTCTGGCTTCATCTATAACTTTTTGCAATATGTATTACCAATAGGAAATAAATACCCTTCAATATTATGAATATTTATCGACGCAAGAAATAATTGTACTTTTTCGCCACAAATTTTATACAACAAATTCCGCTGTAACAAACACATCGTGCGCCGGTAAC
Organism: Philopedon plagiatum; assembly: GCA_963971165.1. Lineage (NCBI taxonomy): Eukaryota > Metazoa > Arthropoda > Insecta > Coleoptera > Curculionidae > Philopedon > Philopedon plagiatum. The sequence continues at coordinate 95,101,929 of OZ020192.1, read as the reverse complement.
CAGCGTTAAAAATTAATTGTTTATACTTTTTACCTGTTTGTTGTTGTTGCTATTCGCTTTTATTTAGTTTCCATTGAAATTTCATCGCGTACGCATTAGGCAACGTCGGTGTTTTTTTTTTATTTAAATTTTGCAAAATTAGTTAAAATTGCTGCAATGAAGGCAAAGACAAATGGGCCCGCTTTTATACTACAAACCTACGAAGTAAGTGACGTTTAAATATGCAGTGGAATATTTGTTAATATATTGATGGAATTATTAATAGATTTCATTTGTTTTTATAAGCAATTTGCGGTGTGAGATAAGCAGTATTAGGTTTTGGTGGTTATTAGAAGCGTTTTCCTTATTTTTCTATTACCAGAACTAAAAAATTACTTTGGATTCGGTCGTGCTCGTGCGCCAGGGGTCTCATACCTAAACTGATTAACTTGGGGCTTTTGTAAAAGTAATTATAGCCATCATATTTTTGCAAAAAAACTGCATCATGATTTTGCTATTTCAAATATCCATGAGCTGCCAGTGCCAGCTTATGGATATTAAGAAAATGTTCGAAAATGTTCAAAGTTCGATTTAAGTCCAAAAAGGTGCCCGAATAATGATACAAACTTTAACAATTTTAATATTTATAAAATGTTAATTTAAGGACCGCTATTGTGTATTGTATCCATAAGAAGTTTATTCAGGACTCATGGCGACCACTATACCTTAGGATTATTATATGAGGGTAAAAACGTATTTCTTCCACAGGACGTCTAGCATATAGATATTCTTACTGAATATTGAATATAGGCTGTCCGTTACAAAAGTAAAGGAAGAAGTGAATAAATTGTGAAATTGGGACAATATTAAGAGAGCGCCGAAATGGATATTCTGGACTATATATGAATATCCAATCTTCCATGTAATTTCCGGCACAGGATCATGGATATCTTAGACTGTAAATGGATATTGGAAAGTGTATGTCCAATGTTATTACAAAACTGGATCTTTATTTGACCTGGATATTTTAGACATCCAAAAATACGAAAGTCCATGGATATTCTGGACTATCAGTGGACATCCAAAAAAAAAACATATATGTCAATTAGATTTACAATAAAACGGAAATTTACCCTGAGTTCAAGATGTACATGAATAGTTTGATCTATTAAAAGACATCCAAGAACATAATGTACGCATGTCCACTGACCTAACAAAATGGACGTTCATGTGGCCTCCGCTGCAGATGAATATTTAATCAAAATTGCATGCTCATAACTTTGCAAAAATAGATTTTCATGTAAATCCGATCTAGAAAATGGACATTCAGCAGGGATTGTGTTCCGTTTTGGTATTTGGGATTTTGGATATTGTGTGTAGCTTTTATTTCAAATCGATATCGTGCAGATAGGAAATTTGTTATCTTCAAAGATAGCGTCACAAAAAATTCGGAACTTTTTCCAAAGTAGGTACTGATCATTTCACATGCCAGTTCTGTCTTTAACTATTCCAACCTATTTCGGAGAAAATGAACAAATTGCATGGAAACTAAAGAACATAAGGACGTAGATATATTGATTTTCAACACAACACTCATTTATATTGAAAAAATTACTGAAAATGATATAGACAATTTAATTCAAAAAGAAAATTTTAAGCTCTGTCCATTCCATTCCATATTCTGACTATTTGGGCTAATCTCTATTTAGGCTAATCTCTTCCTTTATAAAGAAACTGACTGACATCAACGCCCAGTCCACACCGCTGGATCTAAAAACTTACACAGAGCTTTCTTATATAACGTAGGCATACACTAAGGAAGGATTTCTTAAAATTCAACCCCTAAGGGGGTGAAATAGGCGTTCAAACTTTGTATGGAGAAAAAATATTAGATGGTCCTATTGTCGAAACTTCATAGAAGTACTCTAAAAAAGTTTAAACACGTGTTTTACAGTTTTTAATAAATCAACCCCTAGGGGGGCGAAATGGGGGTTCAAAGTTTGTAATGGAGTAAAATTGTTAGACCGCGGACGAAAGCTAGTTATTCATACAACTTTTATTTGAAAAAATAACTTACTGAGGCACTGAGGTATGGGTACGTACAGTCATTGACAATTCAAACTTTCAGGTCTAAATGGAAAAGCAATGCCTATCTTAAAGTTTGAGTTGTCAATGGTTGTACAATGTACACACATAACTTCTTATATAAAGCTTAGCGAAAAGTGAAAATATTAAAAAATGATAAGGAACTCATACAAGAGAAATTTGTAATTAATATTTTTCCTCGGTTGAATAATAGATTTTTAATCTTGTTGTCTGCGTTCCGTTGTAAAAGAATGCGTTTTATTACATAATTGTATAAATAATGATACAGCAGTTACGCGTGTGTTACCGTAGGCTTTTCCTGTAAAACCACGATACACTTACAACGGTATGCTACGCTATGACGTCACTTCGAGGGAAAATCCTAAATTGAGTAGACACTTTCACCCCTTGTACATAGGTACAGGTGAGTTTACCTATTGTCGGGTGGTTTGTTGAGTTGACGTTTATTAAAATATTATTGTCACTGTTCATTTGCTCAGGTAAGCGATTCCCTCGAAGTGACGTCATAACGTAGCATACCGTTGTAAGTGCAATCGAATGGATAGAATTGGGTATATGACGAGTGTCATAAGTCATAGTGACATGACAAATTTTTGAAAATAATGTAATTACAATGTTGCTATTTGACATTTTCGAGATATTCATATCTACCTTGATCTCTACCGGTATTGACGAAATCGAATATTTAGACAACAGTCCTCTCTTTAAAAAAAACCTTTAATTTTAAATATGATAAATATGGCGAAACAAAAATCTTATACTAAAAATCCCAGAATTGATTCAGAGACTGTTCATTGAAATAATAATAGTAAGTTTAGTAGTCGCAGAAACTCACCTGAACTTCTGTAACTGAGAAGCAACAGTAATAAAGGTCAAGAGTGTAAGTTTACATTACAACAGAATTAAAGATGTGATTCTGCAGCATTATCCTAAATTAAAACTATATAAGATAATGAATGAATAAATAATAACGTAAATAATAAATAATTTTGTAGACAAAATTTTTAATGTTGTATTATTATTCAAGTTGGTTGCTTTTTGGCAATTCCACTCATGGCATTTTATTCAAAACTACTCGACTGGCGTCTCGTGGCCTTGTTAAAAATGTTATTCTCGAAATTGCCAAGCAACAACCTTTCATGGCAATCGATTTTTTTCAAATTTTTTTTTTCTATTACATGTAATATTAATTATATCTGAAAACACATAACTAAATCTATCAGGTTAAGACATCCCAATATGCATATAACCCAAATAAATCTGAGATATTTTTTTATATTCCCTGCATAAATTAAATATTTGTAGTGACTGTTTTTAACAATTTATTTTGGTCTTTATTAACAAAAGAAAAAGGATTTTATATTGGAAATTTTGGCGCGGATTTCGAAACTTGTAAAACGTTATCCCATTGGCTGTGATGTCAAAAACGTTATAATAAGTACATGGCGAATTCGAGTATTGCAGGGTCTTCGAAAAATCAATAAAAATGGCATTTAATGCGTAACTCATCCAATGAACTATCCCTGATCTTGAAGTAGAAAGTTCCTAAACTCTTATTCATGTATGTATATGTCGATCCGAAATCGGTTCAAGAACCTTCCAATCTTGCACCAAAAACTGTCATTTTTGGGAAATTTTCACACATAATATTTTAATAATTTCGACTTGAATAAACTAGAATTCTTTGTTTTTATGGCAATGGTCGAAAATTCGAAAATTTAAAAGTTTCAAATTTTGCATGTCCTCGATGCAAATAAACCTGTTTATTTATAACAAAGGAAAAAATGCGATTTAAATTAGTAGGAGGTATTTTTAAATACTTAACGGATAAAATAAACCCAAAAAGAATCACTAAATAGGAAAAATAGTGTAGAATAATGTCGGTTAAAAATAAGATTTGTTGGAAAAAATCAAGAAAATTCAGTTTTTGCCCCTTAAATACGCTCCTGGATGACTCATTCTGCATTTATTTTAAGGTCTGATTATCCCTCTATAAGGTAGCGTTGAATTGGAAAAAAATTAAGTGGGAAAAAATACGGAGTGATTTAAATGTACCGAGTGCAAAAAAGTCAAATAATCGAAATTTAATCGGCGATTGCTCCCTTCCTATAAAGAATGATGAAACTAAAAAATATGGATATCATGTATTTCGATGAGCTCTTTCCGATGGCGTCTATTGGATTTTAATTTTGCTCCATTTTGACCCAAAAAAAAAACCATGAAAAATTTGTGTCAAAAATCGAAATTTCCAGTGGTTCTCAAATATGTACATATATCCGTTCATCCACCAGTGGTTTTAGGTTTAGGTAAATGTATTGTAAAAGAGAGTATTTGGGATTTTAAAGTTTTACTTATCAATCCGTTTTTCGATTCAACTTTTCGTTTTCGAGTTATTAGGTACCAAAGAGGGGTCTTCAAACGGCATTTTTCGATCTAAAAAAATTCAAAAAATTACTTGTCATTTTCCGGTCCTCGCTAGTTTCAATATGATTCTGAAGCTCCGGTCCTCTACAACCTCCGAAAATTTAAATCGGCTTAATTCACTTTTGCGACCTGTACGACGAACCTGACGTTCGAACGTTCGACTCCGAAACGATACATCCTGTATAACTGAATTTTTTTACCGAAGCTAGTTGCATTATTCCCCTATTAACCCAGAAAATTCGATTGCTCCCCCTCTGACTGTTTCCGAGAGAAACAAATCTGTTCGACTTTAGGTTAGGGTTTACGTTATTTTTGCTGATCTCATGACATCACTCTACACTGTCTGGCATCACTTTGCACTGAGGGCAAATGGCTGCTTTTTAAATTGTAATAAATTATACCAAAAAAATACGTGCATATTCCTTATTACTCAGCCACCAAACACTACTTAATTTCTAAAAATGTTGAATATTGGCTTTTGAATCAATACAGTTGTTCTTGTAGTTCTTATTGCCGTTCTGGTTTAGGGTTGTAGATCTTAACACAAATTATGATTGTCTACCTGTATGATATTATTTATTTTTTTCAATAAGCTTTTTGATTTATGCAAGAATGGTATTTTATTTAGTAACATTTAAAACCAAATCAAACAACTGTTTCCCCAGATATTATATAACACGACAAATTATGGTGTGGTGTTTATTTTATAACAACTTTATTAAATTTATTACAATAGCTACCTACTACAGTAATTAAAATTTGTTGTTATAACAATCAACCGTAAAAAAATATTAGAAAAGAATAATTGTTATTAATAATGGCATCTAATTATGGAAAGTTAATTTGCCTTACAATTTTTAAGTAATATTTAGTTTGTTTATGGTGAATCAAGAAAAAAAAATAATTGCTATTTTCTGTAAATTTCCAAATAAATAATTATTGTTTCCAGTAGAAACACATTTGGGTTATAAAGTAAAGGAGATTTTCTATGGATAAGAGTGGTCTAAAGAACTTTATTTAGGTCTTATTGAAATTAAAAATTATATATACGTATGAGAAAAATTCATAACAAAAGGTAATCGGAAAGATAAAAAAAATTCTAAAGATTCTTTTTTGCTATGTCCACGTCTCATTATTGCTTTAAAATTTCTTTTTAATACGTTACATTTTAAACTCATTATTTATCTTAACCAACTTTATTCTTTTGTTACGTAGTTCCATAAGCTTAATATTGATAACCGAACTATGTAGGGGGCAAGGAGTTCGTAATGTCTTAATTAATAATAAATAGTAAACACAATTTGATTTCTCCTTGTTCAACTGTGAATAATTTAAAAGTACTCCTTAACTGACTAATTGTAAGTCCCATATCAAATGTAGGATAAGAAAAAAAATATATCATGTATTTCCTATATATCATGTATACTCCTACTAGCTGAAGAAATCCACCGAATTGCATTATTATTCAGCCCCCTCCCAAGACAAACCAGCCCCCCCCCCAAGACAAAATCCTGGGTGCGCCCATGCCCTATATGTTATATTACTTTATCCGAAGTCTTTTCGTATTTCGCATTTTTAGATTACACAACGTGGGTAAATAAATATTTGTGTTTTATTTTCAAATCGGATCCTAAATTTATTTTCAACCGGGGTAGGGACGTCCCTGGAATAACCTATGTTTACAATGCTTTACTGATTATACTTCCTTTAAATTGTCCTTTAATGAATGTAAGGATTTCTCGCCCTTAATATCTTGGAAAGTAATTCTGTACCATCGCCTTTTGTATTTTTTATAACTAGAACGTAGATACAGAACTTTTCGTTTTTATATTTCCTTTTTTACTTTTTTGGGCCTCCACTTTATTGATTTAATTTATTACTTTTTTTTGAAATTAATATTTCAGATTTCATGTCTTTTCGATGTTACACATGATTTAGATTTTTCTAGAAGTGTTTAACCAACTTATCGATGGGAATAAATCAAACTGTCCGTAACTATTAAAAACGTTTTCTGAAAATTACATATTTATATGATGTTTGCAGGATCGCCTAAATAACAACAATAATGGAAGCAAAGAGTTAACGCAGAAACTCGCAGAAAGGTTGTCAAATTTACAAAATGGCACAACAGAAGAGATGAAAAGACTGACTTTAAACAAGACGAACCCTGTTGGATCAACTCCACCACCTCCACCGCCAGTAAGTATTTGACAAAATGGTTTTTAACTAGTCATCCCAGTTAATATTAATTTTATTCAAAATTTCCTATAATATGTATATTATTGAGAAAATAACCAGTTTTATAGTTCTGTTTTGCATAAATAATTGGTCATCACAAAACTTTTCTTAAAAAATTTTGGTAATTTATTAGTAGGTAAATGTTAACAGTATGTTCATCTTCTAATTGTAAAGATATACGGGGTGTTGCAAAACTCTAAAGACAAAATTTTGCAGGTCCTATTAACATGGTTCCAGAAGCGCTGCGTTTTTTGATACAGGGAGACGTGATTTAATGAACACTGAAACCATATTAAAAATTTTGCCCAGCCAAATATCATCTAAACAGTACTAGATATCAAAAAAAATCAAACTACCAAATAGTTAAAGAATAAAACAGGAATGTTGTATTTTTACAATCGGATAGTCAGTATTGTGACCTCCAAATTTAATCGAATTATTTTTAAACCGTGTAAACAAAATTAAAATTTCATCACCTTGTATCTTTGAAACAAAGCCTTTTCGGACCTATGCTAATAGCACAGGCAATATATTGCCTGTTCTAATAGGTAACTTATACATCGAAGTGCTAAACTTTGAAGTCAACGCAATTTTAAAGTATGATAGGAATCCTGAATGATAATATATTAATAAATTAATAGAGAGTAATATTCTTAGTTTTTATTACTGAGCCGAATGGTAAGCCTAATTGCGTTCGACTCTAAGTAATTTGTATACAAAAGTTCTAACCTTTAAAGTAAGCTCATGTCCTTATTAATTGTTTATGAATTATCATTACGGATCCTTTTACCGTGAAACTGCGCCGACTTCAAAGTTTAGAACTTCGGTGAATAAGTTACATAAATTTGTAACATTGTCAACATTTTCGGAAAAATCCTCAGCCGCTCTGGTTTTACCTCTCTCGCCCCGCCCCTATATTATTTTTTAAAGTCAAATACCAACAGGACCAAATATTGTTAAAATCGGTGCCCCTATTCCGAAGTACACACGCAAAAATTGTCGATTTCAAGAGTTTTTCGCAATTTTTCAGTTTCCACTCACTTTAGCACAAAACCCCTTAAAATGAGACCATTCGGGAGAACTCATCTACAAAACGAATATTTCTAAGTCGATGAATCCGTTCAAGAATTATGCATGAACACTGAACATAGTACATAGAAAAAAGCACACATACGGATCGAACTCTTGTGAAGTCAGTTAAAAGCGGTTAAGATTTGGTAGAAAATTACAAAAGAAATAGAATCACCTCACCTTGCCTATTAATATACCTACATATTTATTTTTATGTACATGTTAAATTTTGAAATTTTATTGTCTAATTATAGTCTACCCAAATAACTAACCGAGAGTGAATTAACAAAATCTAGAATAACCCATCCATTCTGATAAATAATTTTGTATAGTCTTAATTAGATTGTATAGACTTTATTAGTGCATTTTATAGAATGATTTATAGCCCTTTAGACTGAACCTATCAAAGTGAAATAACTTTTCGACATTTTACTTTTGGATGTATAAGGCATGTTCAGGAATCTTCTCTTTGTGAGATTTAAATTTGGTTCAAATCAATTCACATCATAACGTTACTTGGGGGGTTCGGTTTTAGTTTATATGGATTTAATTATTTACTTTTGATTTACGATAAAGTAATATATAGTTCGGCAGTTTTCAAATTCTACTTGTAACTAATAGACCATTAATGTAGGTATAATAACCGAAGTTGATTAATTAAGAATAAGTACCTATCGGGTTTCTTAACATTATGCTAGAAACTAGAGTCATTGTTAAAATTAACTTTTATCTTAAACAAACCTTATCAAGGTATTATATTTAAACTACGCAATCTAAGCCGTAACTTTTTTAATGAATTTGCTTTGTCTACTTATCGGTTTAATCAGAAAACATGTTCCATTTGTACTAGGGTTTGAAACAATTTATTGGTAAACTATAAGCATATATGTAGATATAGTCATAAAATACAAATAAAAGGAAAGAATGTGAGATATACCTATGTACGTTAATAAACAGTTATTAGCTCATCGGCAATAGCTGATCCTTGCAACTGATAGTGGCCCAGGACAAAATTAGGGTATGTACCGCTGGAAAATTTTTGTTACACTGACGTAGTAGAAATTAATGAATGCATTTTGTTAAAATACTAGGCCTCCGTGGGCGATACTTGGAATATAATTACAACTTTACACTACTTATTCTAATCAGTCTTAATTCAGTCTTAAAAAGAATAATTAATCTAATTATAACCAAACAACTCAAGCAAATAAAAGCCGGGCCTGGACATTCTACGCAGTTCTTATGGAACCGTTGAGATTGAGAGTTAAACAATAATTAAACTGTCTGATAAATGACAATTAATCCCTTGTTTGGTTGGGTTTGCATCGTTTTCGTGCGACCTCTGGTCGCGGTTGCGGTTGACAGTTACAACCGCAACCGCGACCAGAGGTCGCACGAAACCGATGCATGCGTAACGTCGAATAGAATAGCTCGCTTTAAGATCACCCTGAGGACTGAATTCGACAAACTGTAGGGGGTGGTATTAGGACACTATCACGTGAAACAACAACTTTAACCGATATGTTATTTGTTGTAACAAGTATATTTCAACAAAAATTTACTTTGAACAGCGCGGCGCTCTAGTACTCAGATTGTCAATATGATCAACTGACCTCAGAATGTTTAAGTTTTGTTACTGATCGCTAGGCGCCGCATATTATAGTACGTCTAGAAAGTATCCGGAATTTCATAGTTTTAAGAAATTTCATGAAGCTTCCTTTTAGAAAGTCCTGGGCCTCGAAAGTTTTGTGTGCTTATTGCCAGGAACAATCCTATATGCAAGGGCGTCTATATGGGGGGGGGGGGGGGGTATGGGGTAATTACTCCCCCCCCCCCCCAAGAAATATTTGCAAAATATTATTGCTCTATTAAAAGTAGCCTGTTTGCATTACACACATTTTAGCAAAAACTTTTTTCCTAAAAATGATTTCCTTTTTTATTTTTATACTTCATGCTTCGACTCCATGCAATGTTGTAAAACTCCATAAATTGGGCGCCTGAATAGGAAACAGGCCTGCATTGTCTTATGGTAAGCTGTGCCTGCATCACGTCCTATGTGGACCGACACGCGACATTTCGGCCTTCAAGGCTTTATCCATATATATTATCCAAGTTCTTAGGAGTAAAAGATTTGATTTTTACACAAATATAATAATTTAATATATATTTGTTTCTTAAAGTGTGTTTTGTATTTTGATTTTTTTTCTTAATTTTATTTTGATCCGCTAGACAGAGACAGAATTTTCCATCAGTTTTTCATGCTAAAATAAGGACCTGTTCAACCCACACTGAAATTACCCCCCCCCCCCCCCCCAAAGGAAAAAATATAGACGCCCTTGCCTATATGTAAAATATTGTTTATTTCCGAGAACTTTAAAACCGGTGTAACAATGTTGCAACTAGCAAAAATACGTTTAGTAGAAAGTTTGTACCGAAATGGAGTTCATGAATCGAAAGAACTTGTGCGGTTAGCAGGCCTAGGAAGGAGTGCAGTATATAAAGCATTACAGCGGATTAGGAATGGGGAAGGAATGGAACTTAGGCCTGTTTCCGGAAGGCCAATAAAAATACGCGGAAACCAATTAAAGGCCTTGACCACCCTTGACGGCTCTTGCACTACGAAATCCTCGATTAGGATTTCAAAAGCTGACCAGAAGGTTTAGAAATTTGAGAGGGTTACAGGTTTCTCCAGAAAAAGTGAGAAAAACACTAAAAAAAAGGAAGTATTTGGTCTAGAAAACCACGAAATATTCCTGTCACAACGCCAGTGCAAATACAGCGATTTTTATCGAAATTATCAAAAAGATATCTTCGAAAATGTGTTTTTATCCGATGACAGTTGTTTGCAACTTGGTGGTAATAAGCTGTAGATTTTGTTAAGAGATCGTCATACGATACAAATTTCGAAATTTCCTACAAAAGTGATGGTTTGGGGAGCGATATCAATGCGAGGTGCTACACCGTTATGTATCGTACAGGGTACCTTCAACAGCGTAAAATATTACGAAATTTTGTATTGAAGCAGCAAACGCTTTGTATCCGTACGGATGGAGGCTGCAACAGGATAATGCTAGGTGCCATACTTCTGCGTTTACAAAGAAGTTTTTGCAGGAGCTGCATATTGAAACGATTCCTTGGCCTGCAGCTTCACCAGACCTTAGTCCCATTGAAAATATCTGGGGTCTGATAAAAATTAAAGTTAAAATGATGGCACCACGTAAACGAAACATTCGAAACCAATTAATAGCCATTATTTTAAGAGCTTGGGATGGTGTGACTGAAACTTACGGAGACGGGACTTAACATTGGGTATGCCTAATTAATTATTAAGAAAATATATTGAGTTAGAAGGACATTGCATTAGTAAGTAGGTAAGTTTCCTTGTGTAAACATAGTCTCATCTACGATTTTTGTGTGTGTTTAAGAACACTTTTTTTATAAAAATTGCCAGTGTGTTAGTGGAAAGTAGGGACTGCTAATTTGTGTAACCAAGTAGTTTAATAAATCTACGTTATTTTTAAAACGCTAAAAAATATTTTTTCCGGATACTTTCTAGACGTACTATAGTTTTTAAAATACCAAGGTGTACGAAATTGCAGTTGCGGAATTTAATGACTTTACCTTACCAAAAATTAGCCGATAATCTAATGTTTAGTATACTTTTTCACGCCAAAGATTTACAAATCAGTTTAGTAGGGACTTCCGACGTCTTTAGCGGAAGCATTATGCTGTCCGTTTGTTCTAGGACTAGAGTATTCAACATACACCTGCAATACCGTTTGGGTAGGTGGAGTGCAATTAAGATTTTAGTAATTGCAATTCCTTTATTTTTACTGACACTGACGTAGTACAAAGATCTTCGCAGAGTAACCAATCACACCCTAATTTTGTTATAATTGTCATTATCTACTGGATCACAAAAGAAATTTTCATGGCTTTCAAAAAATCTAAAAAAGTTTTAAAAAATATATAATCGACTAAAGATAACCCATACAAACAATTTTTTTAAATATAGCAAGTAATTTTTTATATTTCAGCCTCCACAAAAAAATGGCAGCCTCGATAGCAGCACCATTTCTTCTCCGTCCTGTTCAACTCCCTCGACCCGCTCAAATACCCTAAAAAGCACAAAATCAAAACCTAAAGCACCACCGGTTCCAGTAAAATATTCGGTTTTATCTTACAACCAGCCTCAAACAAACTTTAAGAACTCTTCTTCCTTTAATGGTTACAATAATACATCTCAAAATAATCAACCTCCACCTTGTCCATCTCCTGATTATGACACTTTAAGTCTTGCAAGTACAACATCGAGTAATATTGTAACTTCAAAAACTTTACCTAGTCAAAAAAAAGCTGGAGATTCTGTCGAAATGGAGTCCTTAGAATCTTTCAAACTTAATAATCCTGCAGATGTGAAACCCAAACCACCAAGCACCTACTTTCAGAAAAGGCCTTTAGCCTCGACTGTTTCAAACCAATCTTCGTCATCAAATACCAGTACAATCAGAAGGAGTAGGCCTGTCAGTGTTACCATCGGAGAGTATCCTTCCATGCGGAGACAGCCTGGTAAATTAGGGTTTTTGCAAAATGGTAACCAGGATGAAAATAGTAAAGGAAAAGATGAGAGCATCGGTAGCCGACTAACGTCAGAATTGACACAAACATTAAACAGGTCTAATTTGAGAAAAAGAACTGAGTCTCTGGTAAGTATACAGCTGGGCTTGACTATTGACTGTCAGTAGTAGTAGTAACTCCTACATACACCACGAGTGGATTGTTGTAATTTTTTTGACAATATCCACCTCTGCTCATGTAACTATTAATTTAAATTTTTTTAAATTGAGTTTATTACACTGGTGGAAAGTGCTTCTGTAAAACTGGGATTACTTATTTTTTACCGCACAATGTAAAAATAGCGTCAAAAAGTTTCTAAAAATATAAATTTTACTTGCACGTGCATATTTTTCTAATTTACATCCTGGAGTATTAAGTTCTTACAGGTAATGTTAGTCTTATTGAATTGGCTGTTATTGCCGTCAGGATCTAAGAGTTACTGAGGAATTTATTATTATTTTATATGTCATTGTATTCTATTCCCTACTATTAAATATACCTATGATTTTAATAAGATGCATAGGTGTCTACATATATTTTGACATACATAACTACATGACAATTTTTAAGTTTGCTTTATTTCTTTAAAATTATCATTCAAGGTATCAGTTTAAAGATAGTAGACATATAGAATTTCTAACGGAATGTTTCTTTAAACAAAATATTTTAATAATTGTAGTTGTAGGGAACTGAGAAAAGAACTAATTGTGTTTATGATGGATTTTCCCAAGAACTAAGTTGGATAATCCACTTCAAAAATACCATTTTGTTATTTTTTTCACTACAGTGATTGTGTGCATACAGTAAATGGCAGAAGTTATATAATGCTACTAATGGGAAAATTTATTATTGATTTCTCAGTAAATTGTATTCTTGGTAAATGCATAAATTGATTGTGACAAATTGTAAACAAGATATACCTAGTAAGTACCTACCCGAACCAAAAATGTGATTTCGTAAAATAAAAAAATGTTTTAATAACTTTTTTTTTATATAACAAGATAACTGAATATTAAAAGTTTATTTATAGTTTTTTTGCTATAATCTAAAGTTTATTCTTAAAAAATATACTAAACTAATTTTTTAGTTATATGATGAGATGAAGATGAAAAGCTTCCAGCCTGACCCTGAAATGGCTTAATTTACACGTGTTTAGGTAGCCGCACTCTTCGTTAATATACCTTTAAAGTTTCAAAAAAGTGAATTAAATAGTTTGTCTTTTACAGTCGTACATTCTGTAAAAAAATCGAGATCCGTGCTGTAATAATTTTTGATAAAAGCTGAGCTTCTGAAGAAATTGTATAAACTAAACTATAGGTTTGTTGCCCGTCGAAATTCGCCGGAAATATATTCTACATTTTAATTTAAAATGTTATTCGCCATAGTGTCAAGAACTATATATATATATATTACGTCAGGACACCAGGATCAATTTTATTGAACTATTTTGGTTCTTTATGTCTTATTTAGACCCAAAATTCTTAGTAATGGCTCAATGGCAAGAAGAACCTTCTTTAAAAAAAAGAATTATTAAGCTATGTTTTGTAGAACCTTCAAAATAAGGGAGACAAAATGATCTTTGCATTTTAAATATACAGGGTGATTTTTTTTACCTGGAATAAATTGGTAACAAATAATCCATCCATTTCTTGAAAAAATCCAAAAACACGGGTACTTACCTTTTTTTTGATTCAACAGTTTTGTTGTATATATTGACCCACACTGTATTTAGTTTACCTAGTTAATTGTTAATACTTTATGTCATGTAATGTCAGTATTGTCAATCGTTTCTTTTCTCCTACAATTTTAGTTTATTAAAGCCTGAATTGTGAAGGTTTCTTTTATTACAATTTAATAAACTAAAATTACTTAATCGAAAATGGATAAACTACTCAAACCTGATCGCCTGGAAATCGATACAAACTCAAGTAACGCTGCACAACTCTGGAATCATTGGAAACGAACAGTTGAGAACTTTTTAGGACCTGCTAAGGTTTCAGAAGACGAAACTAAACTGAATCTGCTGATAAATCATGTAAGTCCCTCAGTTTTTGAACCTGTAAGTGAAAGCAAAACTTATACAGAAGCTATGACTATTCTTGAAAAACTTTATGTTAAACCCCATAGTGAAATCTTTGCACGACATACTTTATCCACACGAAAACAACAAGTAAGTGAATCAATCGATCAATATTTGCAGATTCTAAAACTTTTAAGCAAAGAATGCAATTTCAAATCTGTCACAGCAGACAAAAATAGGGATGATTACATGAGAGATTCTTTTATCCGAGGTTTAAATAACGCTCATATTTTGAATTTAAAAATATTCAGTCAAAGCTATTTAAATGTGAAGCTTTTTATTATGGACGATTTATGTGCTGACTTTATTATTGGACAGGATATTCTTCAAAAATATTCTCTGGTAGAATTCGTTTTTGGTGGAAAAAACCACCTCTTTCTATATGTAGTTTAGCTACAGCAAATGTAAAACCATATCCACTATTTGCTCAGTTAACAGAAAATTGCAAACCTATTGCGATAAAATCTCGGCGGTTTTCTTCTGAAGATTACAAGTTTATAGCAAATGAAGTACAAAAATTACTCAAAGAAAATATCATAGAACCAAGTAATTCGCCCTGGAGAGCACAAGTCTTAGTAACGACAAACACGAATCATAAGAAACGCATGGTTGTTGACTATTCTTTGACAATAAACAAATTTACTTTACTAGACGCATATCCTTTGCCAAATATCGACAATGTGATTAATCAAATTTCACAATATGAATATTTTAGCTCAATTGACCTGCGCAGTGCTTATCATCAAATACCCATTCTAGACAGCGAACGAGTCTATACTGGATTTGAAGCGTGTGGTAACCTCTATCAATTTACAAGAATTCCTTTTGGAGTTACCAATGGAGTTGCTTGTTTCCAACGCATGATCAACAGCATTATACAAAATGAAGAATTGAGTGATACCTATGCTCTTTTGGATGACGTCACTATTTGTGGAAAAACACAAGAACATCATGATCAAAATTTAAAAAAAATTTATGGATACTGTAAAGAAATACAACCTTACCCTAAACGAAGATAAATGTAAATACTCCTTGAGCAGTATCAATATCCCTGGCTATACAA
Organism: Philopedon plagiatum; assembly: GCA_963971165.1. NCBI lineage: Eukaryota > Metazoa > Arthropoda > Insecta > Coleoptera > Curculionidae > Philopedon > Philopedon plagiatum. Next base: position 95,086,351 of record OZ020192.1, on the reverse strand, counting down.
TAGAAGGGAAAATCATTAAACCAGACGTTGATCGACTTCAACCAATAATTAATTTACCAATACCAACAGATGGTGCGTCTCTTAGAAGGATTCAGGGCATGTTTGCCCATTATTCAAAATTTATTTACAAATTTTCTGAGAAAATTCATCCACTTATTGGTACTAAACAATTTCCGTTAAAAACAGATCAAGTTCTAGCTTTTGAGAGGTTAAAACAAGATATTATCAACGCAGTTGTCACCTCTGTTGACGAAAAAGCCTCATTTACTGTCGAAACTGATGCTTCCGAATTCGCCATTGGAGCTCAGTTGACACAGCATGGTAGACCTGTTGCATTTTTCTCTAGAACCCTATCAAAAACCGAACAACAGCATTCTAGCGTCGAGAAAGAAGCTTACGCAATAGTAGAAGCTATTAGAAAATGGAGACATTATTTAATGAGTCGCCATTTCTTACTTATTACAGACCAAAGATCAGTAGCTTTTATGTTTGATGTCAAATGCTCCTCAAAAATTAAAAATGAGAAAATAATGCGATGGCGTATGGAATTATCTTGCTATAAATTTGATATAATCTACAGACCTGGCAATCAAAACATCGTAGCAGACACTCTCAAGGATATCAGCAGCAATTAGACCATCTACTTCGGATAAAAGTTTGTATGAACTACATAATACACTATGTTACCCAGGTATTACAAGATTTTATCACTGGATTCGCTGCAAGAATTTACCGTATTCCTTAGAAGATGTAAAAAGAATAATACCACATGCCCAGTTTGTGCAGAAATAAAACCACGATTAATAACGATAAAAACAAAGGAACTTTAATAAAGGCAACAGTTCCATTTGAAAGACTCAGTATTGACTTTAAAGGACCATTACCATCTAATAATCAAAATAGATACTTACTTGATATTGTTGATGAATACTCAAGATTCCCCTTTGCCTTTCCATGCTCGGATATGACATCCTCAACAGTAATTAATTGCCTTACTAATCTATTCTCTGTGTTTGGTACTCCTGCATATACTCATAGTGATAGAGGAACAACTTTTTTGTCAGCTGAAGTGAAATCTTTTTTAACAAGTCACGGGATTGCTACAACTCGAACAACATGCTATAATCCTGAAGGTAACGGTCAATGCGAAAAATATAATGGAACAATCTGGAAGACTGTTCAGTTAGCTTTAAAATCTAGACATAAAGCAATGGCAAGATGTGCTCATCGATTCACTACATTCAATAAGGTCACTTTTATGTACTTCAATCAATTGTACACCACACGAGCGAATGTTTAATCATCCCAGAAGGTCAACAAATGGTACATCTATTCCAAGTTGGTTAAGTAATCCGGGTATAGTTTTTATGAAGAAACATGTTAGACAGAGTAAATACGATCCGCTAGCGGAAGAAGTAGAACTCTTAGAAGCAAATTCTGATTATGCTCATGTAAGGTTATCAAATGGTAATGAGATAACTGTGTCTACCCGTCATTTAGCACCAAGGGGTGATGTATCCTTAATTGAAGATGTAAACAGACCTCAAATATTGGATAATGTTCCTGCAACAAACTCACAACCATTACCAGTCCCAACTCCTGTGCAACCAGACCAATCTTCTGATAACGAAATGAAAACAGAAAATGAAATTCAAACAGACAAGCCCACCAAGACAACTGAAAATTCTGTTGACTCAGTTCAGCCTATTCAGCGTACAGAAAAACGAATCCGCAGGTCTCCTTTGTATCTCCAAGATTATGTTAGAAACTGAGCGGGGATGAATGTTGTATATATTGACCTACACTGTATTTAGTTTACCTAGTTAATTGTTAATACTTTATGTCATGTAATGTCAGTATTGTCAATCGTTTCTTTTCTACTACAATTTTAGTTTATTAAAGCCTGAATTGTGAAGGTTTCTTTTATTACAAGTTTTTTTTGCATTTCCGTGAATTCCCTTCATCCAGAGATGGAAACTAGCACAACTTTTTTTTCCAAATGCAAATACATGTGTTGTGATAGTTTGCTCAAAGGGAATAAAAAGGAATATAACCCACTATTTACTTTTGAATTTCTGGTTCCTGATCAAGTGAGAAAAATGATTTTTTTTTTAATTATATTTTAGGTTTTAAAAAATTCAAATGACTATTACTTTCTACTAACACATTTTTTTCTCTTAAAATTTAAGAATTGTCGACAAAATGATGTAAAATTTGTTTAGAAAAAATAGTAAATACGATACCTAAGCGTGTTGATTTTTTTTCAGGCGGGTCAATTAAAAATTCAACTTTTTTTCGCAAATTATAAAATGTTTTTTTCTTTACCAAAACTTTCCTAGTAGGCTCACTATTAAAAAACCTGAACTTGGCATGGGTCCCATAAGTAGCTACAGAGATATACAACTTTAAAATTTCAAGAACAGCACCCTGATTTACCACCAATTTCGCGAAGCATCATTAGCTAAATTGAATCACGCTATCGTGCATTGGGCCATGTGAGGGATGTACCAAGACAGCGACAACCTCGTGTAATGCAGGAACACATACAATTAAACATCTTGCTTAGTCTCGAGGAAAACCCTGTCACTCCAGTTAGGCAACTGAACAAAAGAACTCAGTACAAAACTAATGAATACTGATCCAGTGAATTCATCATAATTTTACAAAATTGAAGTCGACGATCTTGGTCATATTCCATTATCTCCCGTATCATTAGCATTTTATATGTGCTCATTTTACATTAATTTATGAACCTTAATGCAGATGCTTGGCTTACGTTGTTATCTCTTGCCAGTTGCCTAACTGGAATGACAGGGTTTTCGTGGAGACTAAGCAAGATGTTTAATTGTATGTCTTCCTGCATTACATGAGGTTGGTACATCCCTCAGATGGCCCAATTCACGATAGCGTGCTTTAATTTTGCTAATGGTGCTTTGCGAAATTGGTGGTAAATCAGGGTGCTCTTCTTGAAACAAACGCGCTACTTCTGCTTGAGTCCGCATACCCTATCATCATCACTATTTCAATTCTGTGCGATTCAGTTAAATAAGGCATTTTAAAGAAACTTAGGAGTATAAGTGGACCTTACATGATCAATAATATTGACAATACAGCTGTCAATCCTCGTGCCAACCAGTCTCAATACTGCTCTACCTTACACGATCAATAATCTTGTAATATAATATGAAATTATTTAAAAAATCACATTTTTTTTATTTTTCCTCGCTTATCAGGTAACAGAAATTCAAAAGTAAATAGTGGGTTATATTCCTTTTGTATGCCCTTTCCCGCGAGCTATCACAATACATCCACTTGCATTTGGAAAAAAAAGTTGGGTTAGTTTCCATCCCTGGATGAAAGGTATAATTCACGGGAATGCAAAAAAACTGTCGACTCAAAAAAAAGGACCCGTGTTTTTGGATTTTTTTAAGGAATGGATGGATTCTTTGTTACCGAATTTGTTCCAGTTAAAAAATTCACCCTGTGTAGATAGTTTTTGAATGATCGTCGGCCGTAGTTGGATGAGATAGCTGAGGCTGTGGGAATATCGAAAGAGCGGATACACCTTATTTTATGTGAAATTTTAGATACGAGAAAGCTATTCGCGCGATGGATGCCGCGATTGCTAGCACCAGAGCAAAAACTCATCCGCATGACCGTTTTAGAAGCACTGTTTTAACAAAATCCAACTGACTTTTAACGCAGATTTGTTAGAGACATGGATGCACCACTATAAACCAGAGATCAAACAATAATGAAAACGGCGGATAACGAGAGATGAACCGACTAGGAAAAAGACAATTTCCATCTGCCGGAAAAGTTATAGCGACCGTTTTTGGGGATGTCAGAGGCATTATCCTCATAGATTACCTTGAAAAAGGAAAACAATAAATGTAGGCTTACTTGACCAACTAAACCAAATATTACCGATAAACGCCCTAGCTTAGCCAAAAAGAAAATTCTGTTCAACGCTCCTTGCCACAAATCACTAATTGACATGGCAAGAATTTATCACTTAGCCTTCCAACTGGTTCCTTATGTACCTTGTTCTCATGCCCTTGAGCATCGCTGGAATAAGTGTATTGAGCTACATGGAGACTATGCAGAAAAATAAAAACACTTTTCAATTCGTTAGGCCGGAAACTTCTCATCCATCTGTAAATAACTTGTATGGAAATATTTTAAATAATGTTCTTAGTTTTATTTAAAGTGCTTTTCTATTTTGGTCCCCCAAAAAATTTAGTTCAAGAATTTTTCATTTTACAAAGTCATATTTTCATTTTTTTTCGGTATGACTATTAGTCGACCATCAAATTTCCTACACACAAGAAGAATAAATAATGTGCATAATAAAAAACTAATGACCATCGGAGTTGATGCCACGTGGAACAAAAAAAAATCCAAAAAAATATATATTTTTTTAATAGAAAGCTATGACTTTGTATTTGGACATATCTTAATTCCAAACAACTTTTTTTTCTTAATAACATTTTTCTGTATTTTTGAACGCTTTTTATATTTTTTGGCCTGCCCTGTATGCTGTTTGGCTTAAAGCCATTCTAAGTGCACCTGATATGGATATCGAACATGCACCAACTTTTAGCATTATTTATATTTCGGTTGTGCAAATAATAAAAAAACTTCCCATTTGTTGCACACTTAATGAACCACACTGTATATATCATAATTAAAATTAGTGCCTCATTATCAGGAATTCCTTCCAAGAGTAAAGTTTACTGAATAATAAATAATATGAATTTTCCAACAATATGTTACGTAACTTCTGTCGTTTTCTTGTCTTGTGGTGGTTTAAAATTTTGTTGTGTGGTTTAAAATTTTAAAATATTATTTCAGGAGGATTTATTAGGGGATTTTAGAGGTCCCTCGCAGATCAAAACTCAGCGAAACGGAGCCGTTCGGATATCGCTTAGTAACCTATCAAAAGCATTTGCCAAGTCTACAAGTGACCTTACAGAAGACTTTTATAATCACTACAACACATTACCAGACCGACAGACTAATCGTGTGACAATAAATGTAAACATAGCTAAGCCCGAAACACCGAACGGTATTCTGAAAAACGGAAGTACCGATTCTCCAAATTCTTCAGGTCATAAGACATTAACGGCACAGAAAAGTATTACTTTTGGAGAAATGTAAGCAAAATTAGTTACAAGACTAACACAAAATACGAGTAAGCTCACCGTACTTCAATACTGTGTGTAACATCCTTGTGTTTGCCAGTACCTATGTACATAATATTACTGCGAAATAAAAACTGCTTCCACAAATATCCTTTGTAGCCCTATAAACTGCGAAACACTAACATAAGGTTTAATTTCCTCCTTTAACTGCCTTGTGGCTAACACGCGCTAGATAGCGGTTAAGTTATGGTTTGTGTCCCTAATGTCACCATAGCGCCAACAAAGATGTTACACATTATTACATTCTTTTACTTCGACTCTTCTAGTGATTTTTTCTACATATTGTTTTCGATAATATTGGCTGATAGAAATTGGTTTGCTCTATGAACTACCTGAAATTAACCTAAAAATAAATTAATACCGTAAATACACAATAAAAAAATTGACGATAAATGTTTAAGTTAATCAGACCCTTTTGTTGGTGTTGTCTGGTTCCCTAGTGTTATATTTACAGTGTTAATTTTTGAATGTGACTACATATTTCCATCTAAGTTTTACTTTTCTTGATTCTTTATCTTCTTATTCATGTGCATCTTGACATGATTTTAACAAGTAGCTTTGTAGTTTTGTTACATTCTTTTGTAGTTTTAGTGTATGCGTAGCGTAATAGACAAGGAAAATTAAAAAGTTTGCAAATAAAATATTGTGTTACCTATGTTTAAGCAAAGTAAAATTACGTATTACCGTATTAACATATACATTTTTTATTTTTTATTAGTGGTAATATGCAAAATTTACTAAGTTGTTGGCTAACTGAGCGAATAAATATAAAAAATAAAAATGTAGTCTCATCATTAAGGATCAATTTTTTTCTGATGCACTACTGCACAAGTAAATAGCATAAGTGTCGAAATACAAACTATCATAGTTGTCAAAAACTTTCATAGGTTTACAAATAATGTACTACTAAATCCAGACTCTGTCTTACCTATCTTTAGTTATAGCCCTGACAAGCATTAGCTAATCTTTAACAAAGTTTATAAATATCAGTCAGTAGGTTTTAATAACAGTTAAAGCTGATTCCAAAATGTAATTACCGACCTTTGGAAAGTTTTGAATTAATGAACTAATTTATGCTCTGTTTGTTAAACTAATTGTAATTCTTTTTTATAATTCAAAATGACTGTTGGCAATCGCTCAACCCTAGTCCTCACTTGGTTAAATTCGCAGTCTAACAGAAGGAACACTTTTAGGCATGTTTGGGGAGTATGTTTTTAAGCATGTTAGGAAAGAAATCTAATTTTTATTATGTGACATCATTTATTTTGTTTTATTTTTAGGCCAACCCTGATAAAGGATAAATCGCCCTCGAAAACTTAGCCCCTTACTTGTGCAAATACGACTTAAAATTGTGCAATGTTGTAGATCACTAATTAAATGAATCATTTATTTTTCTTAATTTAATAAAAAATGTTAGAATTTAATAATTATATTAACTTATATTTTTTACTGTATACATTGTGCCGATTGTATTGTGATAAGATTTTATTTTTTCAGCATTTATGAATATGTAAATATACAAGAATATTTTTCTTAAAATAATGTATTAATAAAATTTTGGTAGTACAAAATAAAGTTTATTGTTCCTTCCATATGCATGGAATGGCGTATACGTTAATTTTTTTTAAATCCCGTTATATATTTCATATCAGGGGTCTCTTCAATGACTCCGTAACTCCTGCGGTGCGAGGAGAACGGGGCAGTCAATCCGGGGCTCCACGGGTTGATATCGAGGGACCCCTATTTTAAATCTACCCACCTTGCTGGGAAATAGCATCAGGCATATTCAGGGGTATATATATCGTCCAAAAATAAAAAAAAGCATATCAGCATGGGTTCGCAAATACTTGCTAGGGGCGTTAGAGTTCTTCGAAGCCGATGTCCGAGAAATTGATTTTATTTAATAATGAAATATTCCCTGGTAGTAGGTCAATAAGCGTTGGGGATCAAGGAGCGCCATTATTTGAAGGCATTTTTATTATAAAACTTCAAAAAGAACCCTTTTAAAAAAAATCGTCTAGATTATGATATTCTTGGACCATTCATACAGAGTGACCAAAATGTACGAAACCATTTGTTACAGCACTGCTTTTATTCTGCTTTGTAGAAAAAAAGCTTAAAGCTAAAAGGTTTACGCGTAATAAATCACATGTTTTGACAATGTATTTTTTCTGCTGTCAATTTGACGTACTGACGCCATCATATTTTTTCTCCCGATTCTATTAAACCGTGTAGCTGTCTAAATCTACATATAAACATGATATGTGAATGATAATGGTTGGGTATATCAAATTAGAACTCGGCAGTCCTCGGTACATAGGCAACAAGGGGGGACTGCAAAGTCTCCAGTCCTCTCGATATGTTATTTTTTCTATGGGGACGTCTAAAAACCAAAGTAGGCATACAGAAACAGGTGATTTGAAACATCTGAAAAATCGAATTGTGTTGAACAGCTTTAGTGTTAAGTTATTTTTTAAATTCATTTTATTTTTCATTTGTTTGATTTTGTTGCACAGTTGATAAATTTTAAAAAAATGTTGAACTTTAAAATAAACACGAAATTGGTTTATTATTATTATGACTTTTCATTTTATAATTTTTTTTTCATTGTCATAATATTCGATTTATTATGCAGCACCAAATAAAGGCTGTAGAATATATGTTTACATATATTTTGGACACTCTGTATATGTGGCCGTCCACGAGAAAACCCACCTAGTGTGTGACAACAAGTTTGTGTAAAAAACGTACTTGAAGTTATCAATAATTGTTTTCAACTAAGTGTGCACTAACTGAACGACGTTTTTTGAGCATTACTTACGTTCAGCGTGTTTCGCAGTTTATATACTAAAAAATTGCTCTAGTGTATGTTATTCTTTTGCGTTGTGTTCTTTTCATTTAATTCTACATGGATTGGATGTGGGTGTATCGTAATAATATTGTCAGTTATTATGGTTGTACTTTGATATTGTTATGGGACTTATGGGTTTCTCGTTCATTTGTTAAAGTACTACAAAAAATCATAATAAATGTAGAATTGGACTGTTGCAATGCACACAAACAACGGATATTTACAAAATAAATACTCAAAATGTCCGGATGTCCCAAAGTTATACTGCAGTCACAAAGAACCCCCGGTTTACGGTATCTGAAGGAATTTCTGATTTCTTCCTGGAGTATTGAACGAACAGCGAACAGCCTGGGTAACTGTGCCTTTTAGAACGTCAATATTATTTGGTATTGGAGTGGCATAAATAATTTGTTTTAAACGGCCCCATAGAAACATATCGGCCAAAGCTCCTTGGGGGACACAAAATTGGGTCATTTCTACCAATCCACCTTGGACCAAATCTGCGGTGAAGCTATTCGAGCGCAATGTACTGGACAACGATCTTGTTTAAAATATATTTTTTGGCGAAAATTGAATGGCAAATTTTCGAGTTCATCGCTAAGTAAAAAATTCTATTGCAGGTGTTATTGAAAAAATATGGGCCTATCATGCCACGGACAGATATAGCGCACCACCACGTTCGCTTTTGTAAAATATTGTCTTAGCCTTATTACTCTAAATTCAGGGATTTCTCGATACCAGTACCTGACATGCTGGGATGCTACAGTTCCATTAATAGAAAATGAACATTCATCAGAAAACACAATACAAAATTAAAATGGATATTTTCACTTAAACCCATAAACAAAAATCTAGACTTTTGGCTTCATCGCCCTCTTCATTAAAGTGGGGTTTGAACAGATTTTTTTTTAAGATCATCCGAATATTAGTTTTTGTCACAACTTCTAGAAAATGTTTAGCACGATTTCTAAGGGACATCACAGAAGTTTCTCTAACAGACTGAAGAACTAAAACTGGCAGCATCGTTGTGGTCATCTTTCTTCTTCTTGTGATTCAAAACCGAACCAGTTCTTTGGAACTTTTTTATTGTGTTGTAGATTGTCATTTCAGTTATTGGGATTCCTACAAATTTCTCGCTTAATTGTTCCATGATGTATGTATGATAATTGGCCATCCCCATAACACTGGACTATAATAATCCTGTGTTCAGCAGATAGCATTTTGATGAGAAACATTTTAAATTAAATAATAATTGCTTCATTTAATACAGACATTGAAAACATGTCCATAGGTATCATTATTGTTTAATATTTAGATCGTTTAATGAAATCTTGTACTTGAGCTTGAGTTTAATTTAAAACATATTTCATATTTTCATGGTGTAGCGCACAAATGTGTTAAGTGAACTGTATTTTCAATATACTTACAATATTTGTGCACTACACCATAGATTTGTTCTTTTGGTAGAAAATGATAAACAAGGTATGTTTGCTCTTACGCAAAATAACGTTTTCGTATTTTTATGCTGCCTGTATAATGACTTAAATTTTTCATAACGTGAATCTTATTTATTTTACAAGCAAAAACTTTTATTAGGGGTGACATTTTTACGTATATTGAAAAATTTGGTCCATTTGTCCTCTTCTAAACCCCAACCGCGGACATACCTACTGTATGCCTAAATTTTTCTGATGCTATTTCCGAATAACCTGTATAGTTCTTGTATTGGCAAGAACTCTCTATGTCTCAAATTGTCATTTTGATTTTGACACGTTGATAACTCATTTTTGTCATGATTTTAAGCGTACGACTGTTTTAAGAGCATTATAAAATAGAATAATCATTTTAAAGATAGACTCGTTCATAATGATAATTGTTTTTGCAATAAAATTTAAGTTACAATGTCAATTAATCGCGTGCAAAAATTGCTTTTTTCTGAATATTGCGATTTTGAAGACATGGTTCTAATTGAGAGTCCTTTTGCGCAAACCACCAAAGAAGGAAGGGGAATTAGACAGGTTCACTTAGGTAAGTTAAGCCCCCACGTACTAATATTATTACATCTTCAAGTAAAAAATAAAACGTTACAAGTAGGAGGAGTTTTAAGTTGTATGTAATTGAGTATCATAGATAGAAATTTATTTTTTAATATATATAATATAATATGTTACGGGCAAAGTCCGCAGGTAAGCAGTAGGTATAGTAGCATATCCAGACAAGGTCTGCAATGCTAGGCAGGTTACTTAGGATCTTTTCTGTCCTCGTTAATAAAAGAGACAGAAAGAATCCTGAGCAAACTTGCATAGCATTGCGGATTTTGCCCAGATAGTGCCTGAACAATATCAGCGATGCCCGGGCACTCTCTGACGAATTTTGCCCGTAACATTTACGTCACTTATTTTCAGACCAAAGATGTTCCGAAAAGATGTAGGTAATTTTTATACCGTATGGACCACGCTACTACGAACATAGGCACGGCCGTGTGAGCCGCTATGAAAAATACGAACCGGAGCAAACGGACAACTGGTACCATCACAGCTGTGAGACTTTCCGCCTAAGCTGTGCCTATGTTCATATTAGCTTGGTCCGTATAATATATGTACCTAACACATACACGGCTGGGTTCTATTTTTTCTCCAGTGGAATTACTGTAAGAAAATAATAAATGATAATAGTATTTTATTCATAGCTAGTCCTGCAATATTAGTATTATCATAATTACGGCCACACTTCCTGTGTAAGTAAAATCACTTTTGTAGGAGTAAGGATTGGGTGTACGGTAGAGTGTAAACGAGTAGATGGGTAATGTAATGGGGATACTGCACGCATGTATGTATTTATTAGTTATGTTCGATAACTACCTTTAAAGCCGACTTGTCATGCTGCTTAGTTTCGACATTTTTTTTCTTATGCAAAAATCTCAATCACGTGGATTCGAATATTACGTCCGATATCTATCAAAATTTAACATTAAAAGACAACGAACTTTAGTAACTAACACCAGAACAAAGCTAATGTCTGTTTTTGGTAATCTGTAAACTAAATTTTATTCTTCCCACATCTAAGATAAAGACATCAAAATAGAAAAATAAGGATAAAAATATCCGATAAACTTAGAATTATTTTAACTTCATCCGATCTGAAGAAACCCTTTACTTTACTGTGCATCAGCCGCGACGTCGGCGTCGGCGTCGGGTAGAAATTGGCGCCAGAATATTCTGATTAAGAAAATCACCGGCAAATCATCTTGTCATCGGAAATCGAATGCTTAAAAAGTCTAAAAGGCATATGATATTAAAGTCGAACCGCTCTTAAATTTCCGCTTTATTACATCTGCTTCTTAAGTAGCGAGCGACGCCGACGCGACGTTCCGACATCCAAATTAATTAGTGTTTATATGGCCATCTAGCTACTGAACGTCACATATTTTCATGATGGAAACAATCTGTTTAATTGTCAAACTAAAATTTGCATCATTTTTGAAGCCAAAAATATTTGTAACAACGATAAATAAGTAAAAATGCATAAAGAAGTGTCAAAAATTCGCCGAATTTGAAAAAATGCGTTAACACTTTTATTTGTTATTGTCAATTGTCATGACAACTGTTCTGGTGTCAACGCAGACGCTTAAAGAGTAAGGCAATGACTTAAGGTTGTCGCTCACTTATCAACTCGGTATCGCCTCGCCTCTATATACCCGGTAACGCCTGTACAGGGGGGGAGCGGCAATTTTCGACATTTTTGCAGGGTATCTCGGTTATCTTTAAAGATAGAGAGCTGCGGTTTTCGCAATAACTACTGCGCTACTTCTTTGTGAAACGTATGATGCTATAAATATAATTTTCATAGCCCCCTTCGTTTCGGAGATACAGGACGATTTTGAAAATGTTTCATTTTTAAGCACCCCTCGTATCTCTGTTACTTTTTAACTTATCGGTAAGATATAGTTTTTTGCCTAGAATCCATCAGTGGGTTAGTCAATTCTTTTCTAGAAGGAACGAATTTGAAGATAAAAACGAAAGTTACATTTTTTTAAATGGGATATCCTATATATTTTATTTTCATTCGATTGCTTTTTTATAGGCTTTTCAAAAATATATAATTGTTGGTTTACATCTTTTGGAATAACTGCCGAATTTAACAATTAAAAAAAATGGTATAATATTTCACAGTAGACCGCGATATTTAATGATTTGAAACAAATGAATAGAGAGATTTAACTAGCATTGAGCTTTATTTTTAAAATTTAAAATCTCGCCATTAATATAAATAAACCAAACTTCGAATAAAAAAATTCACTGTTCCAAACAAATTTAGGTAAAACAGGAAACAGATGTTTTTTAATAAATTTAAAATGTAAATGTAAAAAATCTTTGTTTATATTTTATAAATCACAAAAGTTGCTCAAAATTGTTACCGTTTTCTCTAACACAAAACTCGCACATCTTACTAGTATGATCTATCGTCCCTGCAAATTTTGAAATTCGAGTGTAGTGACTTCCGCAGTTCTTCTATAGTACGATGTCGAGACTTGTAAACTTTATTTTGTAAGTAACCCCACAAAAAAAAGTAAAGGACAGAAAGATCGGGTGGTCGTTGTGCCCATCTTACAGGTCCGTTGGTTCCTATCAATTTTTCAAGAAAATTATTTTCTGAAAAAGGGCGTATTATTTCTGCATTATGGGCAAGCGCCCCCGTCCTGTTGGAATTATATATTGTTTAAATAAGCCAAGGGAACACCATTTAGCAATTCAGGTACAACATCTTGCAATATACTCAGCTAACGATCTGCTGGAAGGCTTCCTTCATAAATTCTATAAGTTAGTTGCCTTCCCAAAATAAAACAAGCCACGCTGAAACCGAATCCTCCCTGCTGCTTCCACTCAAAGTAATGATGATGGTTTTCTTGAAACCACTTTGTACCTGGTGTATCTATTGAAAATACCAGAACTTGTGAAATACGCCTCATCGGATCATAACACAAATCTTCCGAAATTCGCATTGGCTTGAGTTTGGTGCAAAAACCAGTTTCAAAAACTGAGACGACGTTCAGCATCCCCAAGATGTAACTGCTGGACGATTTTGACTTTAGCCTTATTCACTCGAACTTATTTCTCAATAGCTCTACACATATATATATATATATATATATATATATATATATATATATATATATATATATATATATATATATATATATATATATATATATATATATATATATATATATATATATATATATATATATATATATATATATATATATATATATATATATATATATATATATATATATATATATATATATATATATATAAACTGCTGGACACTCCAAACGCACCGATCGATTTTTCTTGTATTTTTTGATAGAAGATTTCGCACAAACTACACAATATTTTGAAATGCGGTTTTCAGTACTTTGAAGTCATATCCCTTTGTGTTTCTGTCGAAGTCGCGGGAAATTTTAACACTTCATAAACAACTTATACAGGGTGGATAATATCAGATTGAAAAATTTGCTAATTTTCATTTTTGGCGCGAATTTTATTCAGCTGATATTTTTTTCAAATTCACTGACCACACGAATCCTTATTTTAAACGTCAAAAACAACTTTGCCCGATTTTACTTTTCTTCAATGTTTATGAAGATACAGGGTGATTTCTAATTTGTCGTCAATATTTTGAATATGTGAGTGTCAATTAACATCTGATGATTAATTTACAAGTTTTTTGATACTAAACGACTTAGTTTAGATCAAAAAACATAGGACGTTACGCACTTGATATTTAAGATATACAGGGTGTCTTAAATCGGCCATTTAGATTTAAATTTCGAAAGGTAATGTTAATTTTTTATTTTCCGCTTTCAAACTGGCTGTATTGGATGATAAAACATCTATCCGTTATTTATGTATACTGATACAATCATTAGGATTATATACTGAAAGTTTTTTCTTTAATTTTCTGATTCCTGAAAGATTGTAGACGCTACAGGGTGATACATATTTTAGTATTGTTTATGAGTTCTAATGACCAATAATAAGTGATGTATTCTTTTACTTTTTGATTTGTATAATTTATCATCCAATACAGCCAGTTCGAAAGCGGAAAATAAAAAATTAACATTACCTTTGGAAATTTCAATCTAAATGGCCGATTGAAGACACCCTGTATATCTTAAATATCAAGTGCTTAACGTCCTATGTTTTTTTGATCTAAACTAAGTCGTTTAGTATCAAAAAACTTGTAAATTAATCAGTTAATCCTCAGATGTTAATTGAATCTCACATATTCAAAATATTGACGACAAATTAGAAATCACCCTGTATCTTCATAAACTGAGAAGAAAAGTAAAATCGGGCAAAGTTGTTTTTGACGTTTAAAATATGGATTCGTATGGTCAGTAAATTCGAAAAAAATATCAGCTGAATAAAATTCGCGCTAAGAATGAAAATTAGCAAAATTTTCAATCTGCTATTATCCACCCTGTATAAGTTATTTATGAAGTGTTACAATTTCCCACGACTTCGACAGAAACACATAGGGATAAGACTTCAAAGTACTGAAAACCGCATTTCGAAATATTGTGTAGTTTGTGCGAAATCTTCTATCAAAAAATGCAAGAAAAATCGATCGGTGCGTTTCGAGTGTCCAGCAGTTTATATTAGATTACAAGTCCGTACACAAATTTTATGTTTTGAACTAAAATATCTGTTGAATTATGGAAGCTGCACTAAAAACCACCCCTGCCTCTTTTCGACACGGACATATCTACAATATCAAATAAATACGACTTACAACATAATCGAGTAAATTTACCCCCTTTTTAACCCCCCTGCCCCTAGCCTACATGAAATAAAAATAATATTTAAAATGGTTGAATATAAAAGCTAGGTACACCTATCAACTTAAAGAGTACAAAGACTGAATAAGTGTAGCCCCCTTTACCACAATCCTTTATTTATTATTATTTATTTATTGAGGGAAAATACACAGGGACATACAAGGATATCAAAATAAAATCTTGCCAGATTTTGGTTAAACCAAAATGAAAATATAAATGTATACACACACTGGCGCTTATTTTAAGGTGTTGTAGAAATAAAATAGCAAATATCTGTATCCAGTTATTTTAATACCTCCGTTTTCGCCTTGTTGTAAGCAGAATATGTATATCAAATACGTATTCTTATACATTATTTCTATAAATCCCATTCTCTAAATTTCGTTTCTTTAGCACAAATAGTTTTAAGATACTGCCATTATGCTCATATATACTAAAAATCGACGAGACACGACTGAAATACCTACTTTAAATTTTAATTCTATGTATCAATCTGTATATATTTCCAAAATTTATTTAATCCCGAGGTATGGGCAATCAGCTAACAAAAAAAAATACATTTACAGTTGACAAGTCGCCTTCTTAGCTTAAGTAATATAAAATATAATAAGTAAATGAAAATGAAAACTCTTATGTAATATACAGAACACTGAACAAATATAAAATCAATCTTACCTGACAGGGTCTTTGGGACATCTAAAAAAGGACACTCCCTCGCCTTCTTTATTCATACAATTTTCTACGTGGCAATAACACACCATCGCGATCTCGACTGTATTCAATCAGACTAATTTTCTGACTGTCTCCGTAAAGACGCCACGAGTTGCCAGCAACCGGATAAAACTAGTTTAGCGAAGAGTCGGCAAAAACAGGAATAAGTGGCGAGTGTCGCTACCGTCTAATAATTCTACCATAAGCATAATATTGCTAAAACCGCAGCTCTCTATCTTTAATAACCAAGATACCCTGCAAAAGTGTCAAAAACTGGACATCCTGTACATCGGATGAGGCGATCCGTTGAGGACCTTTCGCACATAGATGAGCGCACTTGGTAGAAACTCCACGAGACCGCTGCGCTGATAATCAGCTTTAACGTCTGAATCACCATAACGTGACTCAAATCTAAGAAACCATAAATGAGTTTTATCAGCGACTATACAGAATAGTCTCTGGTTTTATTAATTGTAAAACTGCGACTATACCCTAGAAGATCACATGATTTTAATTGACTCATAAAGTAATGGCCTGTTTACAGTATGCAAGTTTTGCTTGCACAAGTGCTTGATTGCAAGTACGTACTTGTAACATAAAATTTCAAACGTTTCATAATTTTTCATAAATGTCTAAAAAAACTCTCTATTTATTGATCCCACCATCTATTTGGCGCCATTTTCTCATTTAACAACTACTGCAATGATATGCGTTACACGTCAAATTTATGCTTATACAAGGTCTAGCACGCAAGAAAAGTAGACCGGCAATAAAGCACTTGTGCAACCAAACTTGTATAAGGTAAACGCACTTTAACATGAAATTGGCGGAATCGAAATAGGGAATAGGCATATAACCCAAATAAATCTGAAATATGTTTTTTATATTGTCTACATAAATTAAATGTTTATGGCGGTTGCTGTTATTCATTTATCTTGGTCTTTATTAACAGAAAAAATTATTTATCTACTCCTATTAAATTATATATTAATTATTCAACTACTTTTGAACAATTAATAGTATCTATAAACAAACAACATGAGTTATAATAACTCACTGCTATAACTCACTATAATAAATCGGAAAAGATTTACGAACCGAATATCAAGGTGGCTCTGTACAAGCCGATTGGCCGAAAGGAAACAGTCCATTATTGTTATTGAGGGAAGTAATGTCACTCGAATAATTTTGACGTTTTCAAATTAAGTTAATACCTAATTATTGTAAATTTTGTGCTAAAAAAGCTGAATTCAGATAGTGAAGAATTATTATGTAATTTTATTAATAAACAAAATGAGTGATTACAACTAAAATTTTTATAGCTTTGTTATAGGTACCTATCAAGATTTGTGAATAAAATTCTTTCTCTGTACTTGTATCTTAGTATTTATTGTTATAGTCGTAGATAAAGTATAGTATTCAAGTTGCGGTAATGGTCATAACTCACTTGATGAATTACAGCACTCGCCTGCGGCTCGTGCTGCAAACTTCATCTGCGTGAGTTATGACCTACATTACCGCTCGTTAAATAATATACTATTAAAACTGCAAATTTTCGAGCGAATTTCGAAACTTGTAAAACGTGATCCCATTGGCTGTGTCGTAAAAACTGAACTAATGACTCATCATCAGTATATGGCGAATTCCAGTGTTATAGAGTCATCGACAACTCAATAAAAATTATATTTAATGCGTAACTCATCCAATGAAATTTCCCTGCACTTAAAGTAGAAGGTTCCTAAAATCTTATTAATGTATACTTCAAGCCGAAATCGGTCCAGAAACCTTTCAATTTTGCAACAGAAATTGGCATTTCCGCGAAATTTTGACATATCATCTTAACAATTTCGAGTAAATAAACTGCAATTCTTTATTTTCATGGCAATCTTCGAAAATTCAAATATTTTCAAATTTTAGGTGTCCCCGATGCAAATAAACCTATTTATTTATAACTTTACCGAAAAAATAAGCGATTTAAACTAGTGGGAGGTATTCCTAAATAATTAACGGATAAAATAAACCCAAATAGAATCACTAAATAGGGTAAACAGTGTGGAATAATGTCGGTTAAAAATAGGATTTGTCGGAAAAAATCAAGAAAATCCGAATTTTACCCCTTAAATACGCTCCTAGATGACCCATTCGGTGTTCATTTTACAGTGTGATTATCCCTTTATAAGATAGTGTTGAAAAATTGGGAAAAAATAGATAGGAAAAAATACAGAGTGATTCAAATGTACCGATGTCGAGGGCAAAAAAAGTAAAAAAATCGAAATTTAATCGGCGACTGCTCCCTTCCTATAGAGAATGAAGAAACTAAAAAATATGGATAACACATACTTTGACGAACTCTTTCCAATGACGTATATGGGATATTAATTTGAACCATTTTGACCCCACAAAAAATTAAAAATCATGAAATATTTGGGTCAAAAATCTAAATTTCCACTTTTTACAAATATTTCCATTTTCCAGTGATTTTAGGTTTAGGTAAATGTATTGCAAAAAAGGTATTTGAGATTTTAAAGTTTCACTTATGAGTCCGTTTTTCGATCTGACGTTTTGTTTTCGAGTTATTAGGTATCAAAGAGGGGTCTGGAAATGGCATTTTTCGACCTAAAAAAATTCAAAAGAATTACTTGCCATTTTCTGATCCTCACCAGTTTCAGTGGAGATCTGAAGCTCCGGGTCCCCTACAATCTCCGAAAATGTACATCGATTTAATTCAGATTTGCGACCTTTACTCGATTTCAACGGAAATCGCGGAAATTTCGACTTTGACGTTTAATAGCTCCGAAACGAAACATCCTGTATAACTGAATTTTTTACCGAAGCTAGTTGAACTATTCCTCTATCAACCCAAAAAATTCGATTTCTCTCCCTCTGACTGTTTCCGAGGAAATCAAACCTGTTCGACTTTAAGTTAAGCTTTACGTTAACCTGTAGATTTTTGCTGATCTCCTGACGTCACTTTTCACTAAGGACAAATGCTTGCTTTTTAAATTGTAATAACATATACCGAAAAGTAAACATTTTTTGTAGCTACATTATCCTAGTAATTTTCTTCAAAATATTTTTTTTGGGTTTGTAATGACTTCCTTAAACGATTTAAGCAATAAAAAAAATTTGTGCATATTCCTTATTATTGTAAACTCCCAGATTCATTTTTTTTTCTGGAAAATGGCTTCGCGAATTCCAGAAATTAGGTATAGTTTTTAAATATCATTTTATTGAAACAGTAAGTATAGCTGAAATAAAATTTGCCTTCAAATTACAATGTGCCGTAATCTTGGTAGGTTTTGCCGAAGTCGGACCTCTAAAAAAAGAGTTTACCGATAATTATTTCGAATGTGGTCATTACAGGAGAAAAACTGTTGCTTCTATGAATATTTTTTAGTATAAGCTGCGTAATAAGCATCTAGCAACAGCTGAGTGTGGAAAATGTAGAGCATGATTCATCAATAATTGAAGTATGAACTACAAACTTTAAAGAGGCATATTAGCATATTACATTACCTATATGCGAATACCCTTAGAAACACACAGACGCTTTTTAAATCTACTGCGCTTTATATTAGTAGTTAACAAATTTAGGTGAGATGTTCGTTTTCTTTTGTTAACCATGGAAACCTAACGATGAGTCATGTTCTACAATTTTCAGTATGGAGTTAAGTCACATTTTTATTTTTGGTGAGATTTATTTTACCTCATGTACACCTGATATCACCATAAGCTTTACAAACGAAATTGCAATGGACATTTGAAAGTTTGAACTGTCACCTGGTGTACCTACCTGTATTTAAGTGTCAAATTTTTGATTGCCAAAAAACTCTAAAGTATCAAGAAATTGTGTCCACTTTCATTCAAAAAGCGATTCTTAAATATTTTTCAGGACTGACTCCCTCAAAATTAATATTAGCCACCGATATACTACCTCCAGTAGATCCCGAAAATGTAAAATATAATCCTTACGTTGATCCCGAAATTGAAACTTTTGAACTCATAGCAATTTATCCCGTGGAGTGCATTAATCTAAGTATTTACAGGAGAAAGAGGAGGCAAGCCATCAAAGCTAGATTTTGTAATAATCGAGTATTGTATTTTGAATTAGGAGGATTTGAAAAGCGTGGTGTAAGTACATTTAACTTTTTTATCCCGTCATAACTTCTATTTTTGTGATTTGCACTTTTTTTGGGGCCATCTGGAAACTTTAGAGGTACCTATGTGTATAGTCTAAAAGTAAGAAAAAATGTTATATGAGCATGGGACTGCAAATGCTTCCTATCAGGCGCGTCCCGTCCATAAGGTCATTTAGTCAATGACCCACCTAAATTTATTTTCAATGATCCACCTAATAATTTATTTTTTAAAACCAAACTTTTCTTTCTAAAAAGTGCAAGTTCCATGCGAAAACTCCCCAAGAAAGAATCAAATCAAGCCATCGTCGAAAAATATCCAAGCTTGCTCCGGGCTGGGTCGTATTTTAAATTGGGCTCATAGGTTTAAATGGGCGATATAAATTCATTAAAACTAAGAGAGAAACAGACATACGCGCTTTAGGAAGTTAAAAAGAGACACAATTTGTCAACGGCCCACCAATAATATGCACGTGCGTAGACAAAGATCGTATTACTATGTCTAGTCGCCAGAATGGTATTTATTAAAGAAAACGGAGTTTCGGCAGCGTTCCTAATTTTATTTTACGAATATTCATACTTTTAGCTTAGAACAAGCACCACCATTTATTCTGGGCTTTTATTACAAGGCGCGATCTCTATTGAGGAGATCCTAAACGCATCAAAGCGGGAAGCCGCTAACAATCTAGAGTACTAAAACACATAGAAAAAAGTCATAAACATCTAGAGTAGCAATGTTCAATATACAGTTTATGATTTTTGCGGTATGTATTTGTAGGTAAATAATTTCTTGGCAAAACTAGGCACATTATTAAAAAACCTTCCTTAATTAAAAAAGTGTATTTTGCTTGTTGCGTTGATATCACTAGTTGCCCACAAAATTTTGACCCAGCTGTAAAAAAACTCACGGGCCGCGCCTGCTTCCTATTGGAGCTAGAAGCCTTTGAAAATGATGTTCATGAAACTATATTCTAATTTTTAGTGTTCTGTGCTAAAATTAGCAAAACGGAACACTTATAGAATCACTTCGGTGTCCGTCCGTCCTTCCGTCCGTTCGCCATTCTGTCCATCACAGGCGATTTTCTCTAAAACTATTCGTCGTAATAACTTGAAACTTAGCACATGGATAGGTGGCCCAATTATAGGCGTGAAGTATAAGAAGTTGAATTTTGATTCTGTGGGTTAATTTCAGGGAGTATATTGGGAAATTAAAAAAAAATTCAAGGGCATCGTGTAGGTTGTCGAATGAAAGCTTACTGAAGCACGAATTCAACAAAATATATAATGTATTTTTTTAAACATGTTTTAGAGGGATTGCAAAAGTAATTTTTGTAATCATTAGGATCATCTTTCTTAATGTACTCCAGAACCTTTTTATGACTATACTTCTTTCTTTTTAAAATCCAATTTTTCAATTTCTTAATTTTTTTCTTGTTAATTTTTTTGGCTACTTGTGCCATAATAACAGCAATACACGCTGCTTCCGCTGTTTTCATTTTTTCTTTTTGTCTCCATAAATCTGCGTCGAAACTAAATATTGATACGTACTTTTTCAATATATTGATGAAATATTGACAATAAAAAATATTGACAATATTGTTCAACGCATGAGGGCCGCTTAACAGCTGAAAGCAATGGAGAGTTCACATGCCTCTATGGGAACGACTGAAAAATCTGACTGACATCAAATACGTACAAACATACTTTATCGGCCATGAATTGGACACTTCACCTAGTAGAGGCAATAAGCTGTGCGGTTCTATAAATACATGTCTTTGGTTTGAAACTCGCTTGCCTTCTTACAGATGGTATAATACTTAATAAAACTTGTTGTCAATCCTTATTATTAACACAGATGAGATTTATTCATCTATTGTAACAGCTTAAACATAAAAGAATTAGCAACGAATTAAACAAAGAATTCTTTCTTTGTCCGACCCGTACTCGTACTACTGCTACTACTAAATACCTTAACATGTGACCGTACCAATGTTCCTTAAGATTAATAAAATATATCTAGGTATATTATATAATTTTAATTTATATTTAGATGTTCTGGAATTTGTGGTGCGAAAAAGTAAAATTTCTATGTCCTGGAGATTCTGACTCATCTCGTTCTGAGACTTCCGTCGCCACTTCTACAACTGCAAGCAGTCTATACTTGGTGGACAGGAAATTTGTAACAGTCAACGGTATAAAACAACTATGGTGTCGATTCGGTCCCAATTATGGAGTTAATACGAATTTTATCAATGAAGTTTTAAACCATAATAGTCAGGTATATGCCATTTTTTATAAACTTGTCGAAATGGCTAAGTAAACATATCCTTTCTGAGTAACTGCTAATTACATATTATAACTTGCGCCGATTCGCGTTTCGGTTGTTAACCAACGCCATAATCTGAGACCAGAATTATTGTCAGTGACCCATGCCAGTAGTAATGTATAAAGTTAGTTTTTGTTATTTTATATACGCAGTACTCAAGGATCCACTAACGCCCACACACCACCAAAGACAATGAGTCACTGACTATAATTCTACTCTATAACTAGCTAGACTATAGCTATAGCTATTACTAAATTTATAAAAATGCAAATATTTTTTCCTTAAACTGGCAGATTTTTTTGGCTTTATTGATATTTAAGGTTTGTTCCCGTCGTAGTATAAAATCAGTAAGGGCCAATACGGTGTCACTATAGCACATACGTGCGTTGTAATAATTTTTTTTTCTTAGAAACAACGCGCAAGATTTAGTGAGAAAAAGATACTTTGTATATACGAATATCGCTATACGAATTTTAGTCATTTACATGCTCATTAACAGTTAGTTATAGATAGCTTAAATCAAGTTGCAGAGGTCAGGGCGCAATCTTGATATATGTCTCGATATTTATTGTATAAACAAAATATTTTCATGTTTTGATAATAAGAATTATAATAAAACTAATAAATTGTGTTTTGGGAAATCTCTGATTGAAAATATTAAAGTAATTAAACATTTACCATCTGTTCTTTATCAGTAAGCCAATGGGAAAAATCTGATTGTTCCTCGAGAAGTGAGATTAAACAAAATGAGCCATTGTGTACCGCCTGCTTAAGAAATAGAGCAATAGGGATAGAGAACTTAGAAAAAATATTGTTCCTAACGCATGCGCAAAGTGCTTCTTTCGCACTTGACTGCTTGCCCGAACTCCGCTTCGCGTCGTTCGTGCAACGGCATTCGCGTGCGGAAAAATATTACTTTGCGCGCTTGTTAGAAAAGTAACTATTGTCACATAGTTAATGATAATCACATTGCTGTAAATGCTACGGATTCTTTGGCAAGGTTACTTGCAGTTCCTGTAACTGTTAATAAGATGGAGTGAATATATTTTCTGGTGCCAGGCTCTCCAATGAGCAAATAGAGAAAGCTTATAATTATAATTATTTAAGAATCATACTCGTAATAATAAATGTCATAAAGATTACAATTTGGATATACGTGTATCGATATTTTATGATAGAAGTATATGGGATATTTTAACAAATATTTATGTCATGATATTTTTGTGCCGTGCGAGAGGCCCGTAGATCCTCCTTTTCTGATTTGTTTGAATAGTACTTTGAGAGGGAGTTTACCAAACCATACATTTTGACGTACCCAGGGCCATATCAAAAGCACTATGTTTGGAGAGAAGGAAATAAAGAAAGAAATATTTAATTCTGCGACGATAAAAATCCAAAATTGCCGACCTTCTTTGCAAATTCTTCCCCAAACAAAACTGTCGACGTTTTTCTATAAGAACGCCTAAATTGGGGGGGCGCCCCCCCCCCACGTGATTAAGCCCCTGGCGAATCCTCAAACAGTAAATTGACACATTTTTCAATTACTGAATCATAAAATATTAGTAAGATATAAATTATCCATTTCATTATATTAATTTTACTAATGTTTTTAATTAAACTCAATTTTAAAGAACATCGCAAATTATAATTCTAATTTAATAAATAGTAGAGTCTAGCGAAGAAATGGACGGATCGATATTTATACCTTGGGAAACATCTACAGGAAAATGCACTGGATTATCAGCCAAAATCAAAAATTCCATATCTTAGAGAATTTATAAAGCCAAAGAAGTTACTTCCAGTTGCAGGGTAGGTATACTAATTAACAACAATATCTTTTTGAAATAAAAATAGTTTATTAATCCCCGGTAATGTCAAGGGCCAGGAGCGGATTTAGAATTTCGTCTAGGGTTTGCGCAACGTCACTACCACAAAATAAAACCAAAAACAAACAAGCAAGTTCGCGTGTGACATTATTTTTTTATTATTGTTTAGGGTTCTAGGAAATGTACACTATTTCATAAAGGACGAAATATCTAAACCTCTTCTTACGAAAACAGAACGGTGTGTCATCTTAACTTACCAATATTCAGCATTTTTTTATTTATACCTTCTGTCCATTTGCAGTGATATATGATAATTTTTGGAAAACACATTTTGTGAAAGCACGTTTTTTTTTCAAAAATATATTTTCTTGGGAACAGAACTTTTTCGATAATACAGTTATTCGAAAACTAAGATTGTTTTCAAATATCTTTTTCGGAAACCAATTTTTCGAATTTTTTTTTAACTACTTTTCGAAACTACATTTTCTTAAGAAAACGTGTTTTTCGAAAGTACATTTTTTCAAACATTGTTTTGAAAAAACTTAGAATATTCATATAAAAAAAACACTTTTTTGAAAGTAATTTACTACAGAATAACATAGCAGGCACAAGGAAACGTAAACCTGACCGAATACAAAAACGGTTCGTTTAGGTTGGTTCAGGATCTTTTTCTCATTTTTTCATTGACATTTTCTAAGCCAGTAGAGTTCATAATTTAAATTTCGAAAAACTATGTTTTCTAAAAAATATGTTTTCGGAAAATGTATTTTTAAAAGATTCTTTTTTTTTAAATATTTTGGAAAAAAATTTTTAGATCCATTTTCGAAAATGTATCTTTCGAAAAAGCTGCTTTTCGAAAAAATTTAGTTAATTTAACATCGAAAAAGAGCGTTGTTTGAAAGAAAAACAGAACAGTTGGTCATCTTAGCTTACATGCGTCAGGACAAATTGTTTGATTAATATGAAAGTGTAAATATTGTAGCATTTTTTTATTTATGCCTTCTGCTCATTTGAGGGGATATACGAAAGTACAACTTTTCTAAATCCAATGTTTCAAATTTTTTAAAGCACTTTTCAAAAATATGTTTTTCAGAGAATACCTTTTTTGAAATTAAATTTTATCGGATATTAATTTTTTCAAGTGGCTTTTTGAAAAAGTAATTTACGAGAAAGTAACGTAGGTACCAAACCTAAGGAAACCTGATCAGATAAGCTTGATTCATATTTAATAGGAAAAAAAGTTTTTCTTGAATTTCGAGGGGGATCCTGAACCCCTGGACCCCCCTAAATACGCCACTGCATGCAAGTATCTTTGATATTTATGTAGCGTTATATTTTTCTGAGAAACAAGTTTTCTTTAATAGGTGATGATATTTATGTGTATCGCTTTGAGTACTAAAACTTGAAGCTCAATTTTATTAGCCGTCCACAATTTGTTCATGAGAGAACACCCGTTCTGCTATTGCCATTGGTCCCAGCCAGCGACATACAGATTAAAAGTCCCAGCACACGCAAAGATAAAATGCATTTCGCATGATTGAGTGATTGGAATTAATATCATGGAGTGTTTAAATAGTTCCACCCAACGATTTTCTGCTTTAATACTTTGAGTATTCCGTTCGTTACTTTTTGCTGTGTAATGTAGTTAGAAATAATGTAATAGAAATAATGTAGTTAGGAATAATATACTAGACCATTGGTCAGTAAAGGAGGAGTTCCTTTTGTCCATCGATCAGAATCAAGTCTGATGCTAAATAGTTTCTCGAAGTTATAGATCACTTTCATGTGATTTGTTTGCATGTATCTCCAAGAGACTGTCGATGATATCCGTGACTCTTGTATGACCTAGTTCCTCGGGGTGTTGTTTCCATTCCCCGATGGATTTCACCCAGAAGGCGCAGCTGCTAGCTTCCATTCTGATGTAGCTACGGGTACTAGTCCTATAGTATGATTTCCATGGCTGCGGTGAGGGTGCTTCTCGTTGCACCACTAATGCACAGGCAAGCCAGTTTCTGCACACTATTATTGCAGTCGTAATTGTCTGTGTTTTTATCCACCATATCACAGCCCCATATGTCATTATGGGTCTGATAGCTGTGATGTATAACCAGTGCACCATCTATGTTCCCAGGCCCCATGTGTTCCTAAATATGCTCTTGCATCTCATAAGGCACATTTTTGCTTTGTTTAGGATTTGTTGATATGTTCGTTCCTGGTTAGCTTGGCGTCGAGGGTTAGCCACAGATATTTTGTCCCACTAACTGTTTTTATCTGTTCCCCAGCGATGTTTAGGTTGTTGTAGTTCCCGGTTGTAAACCCAACTTTACTTATAAGCCAACTTAAAATACTACGAGAATACGGGCACCACCTGCAGCAGAAAATGGATTGAACGATATGACATGCGTTTTAACCTGAATACGCGATGAAGCATTCAAATCACCCTCACATTTTGGTTTTCACATGGTGACACGGTACTGACGTTATTAACTAAGAGCAGACTTTTGGCCGCAATACAAAAATAAATTTTGATTTTGGAAAAATGTTCCCCATAATCAAAATTTTGGATATTCCTTAGGAGGGAATATTAAAAGAAATTATTAACACTTTTTCTGTTAAGAGAACTACATAATATATTGATTATTATTTTACCTCGTGAGCGGGACTTACATTTTGCAGTAAATTTGTTTAAAAAATAATAATCTAAACTTTCTTAAGTATGTATCACTCGTATATTTTTTTGAATCCATAATATGTGAGCGAAATGACATTTGTTCATTTTATAACAAAAAATTATATGATTTTAATAATAATTAGTAGTCTAAATCTTAAACAAACTTCCGAACATGTTGGTTAATGGTTGATCTTGATATATTGTTGGTAAAACTCGTGATTACAATTAACTTTAATATCTGTTAAATTTACACCAATAGTGATGACTAATATTTTTAAAATTCAAAAATATATAGAATAAAACCCAAAACACACCCTACAATAATGGAAGAAAAAAATCTTGCATTTGGTGATAGTGTCCAAGTAAACAGATTTGGTTCTGGTATACATGAAGGATGTGGTACAGGTTTATATCTGACGTTGGATGATTACATTGTACCTAGACGGTACAGTTCCACATTAATTGAAACAACCCCATCAATGTTAAGTGTGGACTGGAGATCGATAGATTATGAAGAGCTGGCTGAAACTGCTGTACTAACGTGGGAGTATTATGGGTTTACTAGTGGGATTAGTGAACGCAAGTAAGTAGCTCTTGTTAGTTTTGTTACGGTACGTAGACTGTGATATGAGACATGATGTATACTGGGTGTTGAATCGTCGAGCGGGACATAGGAAATCCCATGTAATTTTAAATGGGGTCAATTATTGGCTTCCTTAATTTATTTTAGAGAAAAATTCTATTTAGGTTTATTAAAGATCGCTAAAACCCACATTCAAAAGAATAACTTTAGATATTTTTTACGAGTTATCGCCGATTTCTTTTTAAATATTTCTCCTTTTTTATGGCCCCGTATTTGCGATCTACTATTAAATTGTTACAACTTTAGGATCTAAGAAGATGTTCAAATATTCCTCCATTGACTGCTAGACAATAACCGAGGCGATCATAAAATTCTCTTCTTACATTCACTAGCTGGTAAACTGAAATTCTATTGCATTCCGCAGAAATAGCATTTTTTAACTCGTCTAGATTTGGGGATTTTTCATCCTTGTATATCCTGTTTTTTAATTTTTTCTTAAAAAGTCCCTATCCATGTTTGCTCCTTCCATCATATGAAAACAAAACTCCTGCCGTCGTATTTCGTCCCTATCTCTTAGCTCTTGGTGCTTTTCATATTTGTATGAATAATATCCATGTCGTTTCAAAACTCGTAACGCTGTGGTGTGATCTAATCCTACGTCATTCTCAAGTTTCCTTGTGCCGATCTTCCCATCATTCTCTTCGACGCACAATAAAACTTGCAAGTCACTATCATTTCTTGCATCTTCTCGTTCTTCCCTCCTTGCTTCACATCTGCAATTATTTATTACAGTGCCTTTTGTCTCAAATTTCTTGATAGCCCTTTCGACTGTAGTTTTTACAGGTATCGGTCTATTCGGATACAGAGCAGCAAACATGTCTGACACATTTTGATAACTATTTCCTTGATAATTCCATTTAATCATCAATATTTTTTCTTCTAAAGTGGCTAATATTTCCAATGTACGAGTTTCAAAATGACAAATTCATTTGACAGTCATCTTTTACCTTCACTGGTGCGCGCAAATACGGGGCCATAAAAAAGGAGAAATATTTAAAAATAAATCGGCGATAACTCGTAAACGGGCTAATCAAAAAAATATCTAAAGTTATTCTTTTGAATGTGGGGTTTAGTGCTCTTTAATAAATCTAAATAGAATTTTTCTCTAAAATAATTAGGGAAGCCAATATAATTGACCCCATTTAAAATTACATGGGATTTCCTATGTCCCGCTCGATGATGCAACACCCGGTATGTGACATGATGTATTATGAATTTTTACTTATACACAAAAAATCTGTTTTTTTTTGTTGTATGTTCTTATAGCGCACACTTTTAAGTCTGCAAAATTTTATATTTTATGTTTTAATTTAACACACCACGGGTATTTTTAATACCCGTGATGTGTTCCATTTTTACAGATTTTTCACAGATATATTATTATTTGGAAACTAAGCAGATCGCTGAAATATTAGAACAACTTGTTTATTAATAACGACTTATTAATAATGACAGGACAAAAACCTAACTGCCAGATTCTCCAACGCTAGTCCGGTCTAATTTGATAACGAAAAGTTTTAAACAGACAAGTGTGATGAAAATAAGACAACTAAGTTTTATACTACGAATTTTTTCCGAGTTTTTTCGCAAATCTATAAAGAAACGAGCAATTTTAGTACGTTCTTTTGACAATAATGGAACTATATTTATTCTAGCAACCCGTTCCAAGATAAAACATCATTTGGAAATCAAGCAAATCGCTGAAACATCAGAATAATTCATACGTTTTTAATGACGACTTATTAACAATGACAAGATAAAACCATAACTGATCAACTAGAAGATCTTAATTTAGATCAGTACTAAATCTTAAACCTTTTTAGTGAATCTTCAGACTTTTTAATAAAATTGTCGTAGAAAAGTATAGTAATCTGCTTGCGGTAATTACTAATATCTACTGTTATTACCGCTAGTGAATAATATACTATTATTTATAATTATATAATAATATTAAGCACATTTGGAAATGACATAGAAAATATTTATTGTTACGTATATACCATTGCGTGGCACGTCGACTATTTTATTTAACTGTAAGTGAGATAAAAAAGAATGCGCGTAACATATTAATTAGTTATCCAATATACCACAGTAAACAGAAACATAAAGGAAAATCAACAATACGTTTGTTACCTTTTTTATATAACCTTTTCTATGTGATGCTCTCAATTCATAAGATAAACATTTATTTTTCTTATGAAACTTGCTCATAACTCTTATCCTTATGACGCGCGTTGTTTCATAACTTGTTTATTTATGACTCCCACTTTCTCTATTTGTTTTGTTTTTTAATTATTTCGTCTGTCTAGTGAAGCACATCGAGAAGGTTATGGTATTTACAATTTTTTTTGCAGACCTTTATGTCACAGGTATAAAATTTAGAATCAATCGAACATAATATCATATAGTTTGATTTTATACAATCTAAAAAATTCAAATACATATAACTTTTTGAATGTATTGCTTTTAGACCAAGACATAGAAGAAGGTATGGATTTGTACCAAGCCCGCTATTCTTATCTGGATTAGGACCGTGGCATGTAACAAAAGGTGACAGTTATTCGTTACAAATTAAAAGAGCGGTGTCAGAAGTTTGTCTCAGAAATTTTGATTGGGAAAGAGATTTAAAATTGTCTGTTTCTAAAAGGCAGTTGCTCTCAACTGTATCCTGTCCTGTACTAGATGACATTAGAAATTACAGATCAAACAATATAATGTAATTATATAAAGTAATATTTTTAGAATAACGTGAATCCAAAATAACTGACGACGAAATCTTAATAAATCACAAATTTTGGTATTGGTGACTAGTGTTTGTGATATTGACTATACTCTAAACTGAAAATGGTAGATCACTCATTATTAGGTTTATATGGACAACGAAAAGAAACAAAACCTCTCACCAAAATCGGCTCACTACAATGATAAACCGGGATGTACAGTCTATTTTTTTCTATAAAAAATGTTAAAGTCAAAACATGGCAAAATAAGTTGATATTACCTTGTCTTTGTATATTAATAATTATGTCGGAAATATCTTTGTGTCAAATATTTGACAAAAAATCGTAAGTTTATACAATACTGTCACTATTTGCGACATCTGAAAGTTTCTCCGCCCTTATTTGGCAAATTAAAAACATGAGATTCGCAAATTTCGACACTTTGCTGATCAAGTAATAAAGCGAATCGACTGAAGTGCTGTCAATGAGAAAAATAATAACACTAGTACCAAAGCAATACTAGTAAAAAAACATGCTGTAGTTTTAATAACACGCATCTGTGTATTTTTAAGGCTATTCGTATACCTACATTAGTTGCCGTCATAAAATTTGTAGTCCGTACTTCACACATAGATGAGTCATGCGCTACATTTACAGATTCAACTCAAGTGAACTAGCATTTTGAAAGCTACAAGCCTCTGCCCTCAAGTTTTTTCATTAATATATTTTAGAAATGCTCCAAAGAAACCAGTAATATTCTTTTGGACCCCTGGATACTGGTATAGACCTATATCTGCAAAAGACGCCTACAATGACCTACAGAAACATCTGAAAAAGATTAAAAGTTATCAAGAGGGTCAACTTAAAGGCAAAAGTAAATATTTTACAAAAAAACTTAGTTTTTTCCTCTTGTGACACCTGGTTGTTAAAGTGTTGTTTGATTAATATAGGGCGGAGATATAGTAGTCGAAGATTTCTAAGAAAATTTAGAGTATGTAGAGAAAAGGAGACCGATGAAGACGATGATGACCTGATCGAAAGGAAAAAGAGAAAATATGGTTTTATATCAAATATGTTGGCTTCAAAAATGGAAGATATTGTAGAATGGGGTTAGTAATGTAGCACATTAGTTTGCGCAATGTTTTTTTTACGAAAATATCTAACGGTGTCCACCTGTTATAATAATGATCTTATTTTTCAGATGAAACAAAGCATCCAAATGAAACTTCTTTTCAATATCTTAAAAGACTGTTACGGTTAGATGTCAACATATCAGCATGGGATTTTGATTCAACAACTTTGGCACAGCAGTTAACAATGATAGACAGAACTTTGTTGTTAAAAATCCCGCCCTCAGAATTAGGCATTCTTCTTTGGCAACAAAGTTCTAAAAATGCTCCCAATGTAGCTGCTATGGTAGCATTTTCTTATAGAATAAGTTGTCTCATATCTAGTGAGATTCTTAAAGATGAAGCAGAAAGAGTACGTTAAAAATAAAGTATATCTAATAGTTTTTTCACCTTTTTAACATTACATAAATAATGCCAGCAATGCTGAAATCATCATTGAATTTCACCGTGTATACTGAATGCCGAAAAAGTGCAGGCGTAAGCAATTTTTTGTCCAAGTTTAATAATTAATAACTTTTAACCTAATTAACTTGCTGCAACAGTTTTCTTTTAATTTTATAGCTACAGGTATATCGTTTGAAAAGTAAACACCAGACTTTATTTTGTAATTAATTTTAATAGATTGATGCCACAAAAATATCTGTTAAAGCTCGCTTCACCTAGTCGCTATTGTTTCATGTCTCCTTTTGTTTTTTACATCGTGGAACCATAATGTCACTATGGGGTTTCTTGCAATTTGCTTACTTTTAGAAATGACCTGTAGAAAATAAATGTGAAAAATTCTTGAAACCTACATATTCGGAAAGGATGGTTTGAATGCCTACGCGTAAAAATGTTTTTTTAAGTTCTAGACTGGTTTGATTGGTATTTTTAGGACAAATCCAATTTAGTACATTTGCAGTTGTATGTATGAAATATCCATTCTAAAAGCAAATTAATTTTAAGTTCTAGACTGGCTTGGCTGATATTTTTAGGACAATGCCAATTTAGTACGTTTGCTGGAATTCTATAAGTTATTCAACGGATTTATTTGGGTTCCAAAGGAATCAATAAAACATAAATTTGATCCTGTCCCATAATCCCTTTACTTGCAAAGCTAAACTGGTTCAAAAGTTAATTGTTAATAAAGGACAAAACATTGTGTCCCATTTTTTTGCGTTCAGTGTGAATTATACATACTATTAGGCAAGATTTTTAAATTATTGATGAAAATCACTAATTAATTTATTCGCATTATACCATTAACGTGATCGTCATCAGTTCAGGCAAATTAATTTCAGATGAGCAAGATTTTAAGACCGATGGATGTGGATAGTCTGATTCGGGTTGCCAACCGCCCCGTTTTTAGCGGAATTGCCCGCTTTAAATACCTAATGTCCTTGCGGGGCGCTTTTTGTCCTGCTTTTTCAGGATAGGACATAACAATCTATAAATATACCATTTTTGGTCTAATTTAGGTACTGTCCCAATAACCTCTTACGACTTGTAGTCGTAACAAAAAAGTTAAAAAAAAATATTTTTTTATTTGTAATTGTAATATTTTATTTTGTTTTTGGGTATTTTTTAAACTATGCTGTTTATATAAAAATAAAATTCATTATTTAATATATTATAAGTGTTCCACATTTTTATTCAATGTCCTGCTTTTTTACTAGCAAATCCCGCTAAACGCAAATGAGGACTTGGAAACTCTAAGTCTGATGTTGGATAAACTATTTTTAAAAACTAGATTATTCATTTATTTGGTAAACGGACGAAAATGCAATTATAATCTTTTTTCTGCTTTGGTAATAACTTCATGGTTTGACAGCTGACGTCCCTCGCCACGCATCCATCTAGGCCAATCATTAGAGCTTTTTGTGTGAAAAAAAGACTAGTAGAAAACTACCTGTGCCATCATTTGAAAGACACTCCGTAGATATATTCTGATGTGTTTTCGACTTGCAACTCTCATTAATTAATTTGTTATTGACATTTTAGTGCAAAAAACGTTTTTTTTTTGGTTTTTTGGTTATAAAACGAAAACTACTCGAAGAATTTCAATTCCGTAAATGGAAAAGTTGTAGAGAATTAAATTACGAAGAAAATGAGAGGTGGAGCGATCCGATCGGTTGATTAGAACCGAAGAAAATCCGGAAAAAGCGGAAAATTCAGCTTTATTTTCAAAAATTCATAACTTTTCCATTTATGAAGATTAAGAGCTGAAATTTGGAACAGAAGTAGATAAGTATATCAACTTTAAGTGTGCGCAAGGCAGGTGCTGTCGGACCATTAGTTTTTGCGCAAGTGCAATTTCAATTTTTTTATGCATTTTTTTGCCGAGAGCCTGCTTGCGTTAAAAATGGTCCTATTTTAATTCTAATACCGGTTTTCAAAACTAGAAGTAAAATACTATAACTCGTATATCCCAAGTTTTCATTAAAATACAGCGAAATGGATGAAACATGCACTTGAACATCGGTGTAAATGGCCTTGGGCGCTCGAGCGAGCGAGTGGTGGGGGAACGAGGGGAAGCGTACATGTCTAGACATACAGGCGGGCCGCGCGAAGCGTCGCATCTTTTCACTGGCTTTTCTCAGCGACTACTGCAGCTTTTTGGAAGATTCTTTTTTTGATTTTGGGGTTACTGAATACGAGGACTCTGATTCTCTATTCAGATTCCACGAATAATTCAAGATAAAGTTACTATTCCGGATTTCGGAGTGGTCTAAGGATTAGAAGAGACGAGACATATATAGCTATAGCACGCTTAAATTTTGAATAGCTGTGTAACCGTCTAATGCGCCCCCTCCCTCTCTCTTCTATTGTTCGGTGGTATGGGTATAGCTGTTGCCTTGGGATTCAAACGAATAGAACAGAAAGCGACGCCAACGGTTAGATGCTACAGAGCGTTCGGAGCTGTGAGTTGTACTTTTCGATCTGATTGATCAATCTGCATCCGACCATGAATCTGAGTTTGATAGTTTAATAGATAGCGAGCAGATCGAAGAAAATGAAATAAACTATGCGGACCTTCCGAAAAGAAGGCGAATTTTATAACTAATGTATTCGGCGCAATAATATGTTCATGTTGTTTATCATCCATTTTTAATCATATTAATAAAACACTTTTGTGAAAAAAAAATAGTTATTTATTATACAAGGGGAAAAAAGTATTAAATTTTAGCTCGAGGTTGTGTTGTCTCTCGACGCGAAGCGGAGGGAGACAAAAAACCGAGAGCTAAAATCTAATATTTTTCCCGTTTTACTATGTTTTTCTGCGACGGGAAAAACGACGATTTAATATTGAAAAAAACGAGGAAAAAACCTATTATTACAATATATTAAAGTCAGAAAATTATCGATGCGAAATTTGCATGTTTAAACTAGTAGGCTGTTGTACTTATAGCGACAATTAGACCTGCGTTGCTAAGGAAACCTATAAAGTAATCAAACATCTGTCATTTTAATTCTGTGATTTGGTTTAAAAATTGCAAACTTAGTGGTTGTTTAGTAGTTATTTTGAATAATATACAGTTAAAAAATGTCTGAAAGGAAATGTAACTTTTGCATAATAAAATATTCTAAATTTAAATATCTACCTCTACTTATGTATATATATATATATATATATATATATATATATATATATATATATATATATATATATATATATATATATATACAGTGTGTCTACGTAAGTTGGCGGCATATGGGGAACTTTTTTATTGTTAATTTTACGAAAAAAAGTTATTCTTTATAAAAAGTTCTGCATGGTCCAAAACCTAAAATGCAACCATCAGATATCAAATTTTATCAGTCGTATACGAGGTTTGTCAAAAAATGTGTTTTTTGCTCAAGAGTAAAGTACATTTATTTTCGACAATATCGAAAATTATTATAAAGAAAAGACGTTTAGAATTAAAAATAACTTTGAAATATTCAACATTGTTTATTTAGGTTAAAAAACTATTTTTTTCGACATTTTCTCTGCGATAACGTTGAAAATTTAAGTTTGCACATTAACGCATAATTAATCTAGGATGCACTGGCATGTTTTAAAAGTGGTATTTGAAGTAGGATTTGAGAACTGTCAAAACATCGAAAATTCGAAAAAAAGTCAACAATCGTATTTTAAAAAGTAGCACGGTATAAACACTTTTTTTAGGCAGTCTAACAGTGTTTTTCATAGTTTTTAGAGATCCGTATTGTACAGTTTTATGTTTGACAGACGTATTTGTTTACGGAAAGGTAGAAATGCCAAAAACATTAAGCCTGGAAGAGAAAATTGAGATTGTTAATTTAGTAAATGTAATGCATTAATGTGCACACTTCAATTGTCAACGTTATCGCAGAGAAAATGTTGAAAAAAATTGTTTTTTAATGTAAATAAACAATGTTGAATATTTTAAAGTTATTTTTAATTCTAAACATCTTTTCTTTATAATAATTTTCGATATTGTCGAAAATAAAGGTACTTTACTCTTGAGTAAAAATCACATTTTTTGACAAACCTCGTATACGACTGATAAAATTTGATATCTGATGGTTGAATTTTAGGTTTTGGAGCATGCAGAACTTTTTATAAAGAATAACTTTTTTTCGTAAAATTAATAATAAAAAAGTTTCCCATATGCCGCCAACTTACGTAGACACACTGTATATATATATCCGGGAAAAACGTACTCACTTTTTTCCCGGGGAACAAAGTAATTTCATAAAAAGTGACATTTTGTCACCTGTCAACAGAGATAAAATGTCAAACGTTTTTCCCGCCACGGAAAGAAAATATATATTTATGTGTTTAAATTAACAACCTTCCTGCTCGTTTATTTATAGAACAGAAATATAAGAATGTTACTCAAGAAGGTGGAATAGCAGCTTTATCTTGAATTATTCGTGTAATCTGAATAGAGGATCAGATTCCTCGTATTCAATAACCCTTAAATCAAACAAAGAATATTCCAAAAAGGTGCAGTAGTCGCTGAGAAAATCCAGTGAAAAGATGCGACGCTTCGCGCGGCGCGCCTGTATGTCTATAATATGTACGCTTCCCCTCCTTCCCCCACCACTCGCTCGCTCGCGCGCCCAAGGCCATTTACACCGATGTTCAAGTGCATGTTTAACCCATTTTGCTGTATTTTAATAAAAACTTGGGATATACGAGTTATAGTATTTTACTTCTAGTTTTGAAAACCGGTATAAGAATTAAAATAGGACCATTTTTAACGCAAGCAGACTCCTGGCAAAAAAATGCTTAAAAAAATTGAAATTGCAGTTGCGCAAAAACTAAAAGTCCGACAGCACCTGCCTTGCGCACACTTAAAGTTGCTATAATTATCTACTTCTGTGCCAAATTTCAGCTCTTAATCTTCATAAATGGAAAAGTTATGAATTTTTGAAAATAAAGCTGAATTTTCCGCTTTTTCCGGATTTTCTTCGGTTCTAATCAACCGATCGGATCGCTCCACCTCTCATTTTCTTCGTAATTTAATTCTCTACAACCTTTCCATTTACGGAATTGAAATTCTTCGAATAGTTTTCGTTTTATAAGCAAAAAAACAAAAAAAGAGCGTTTTTTTGCACTAAATTGTTAATAACAAATTAATTAATGAGAGTTGCTAGTCGAAAACACATCAGAATACATCTACGGGCTATCTTTTAAATGATGGCATAGGTGGTTTTCTACTAGTCTTTTTTGCAATATATGACTTTTTTTTGCTCTAATGATTGGCCTAATCGGAAATATCGATCTTCCAGTGTGATGAATGCGATGAGCGATCTGATAAAAATATGAATAACTTTCATCGGTAGTTTAAAAACGGTTTAATGGATATGTGATTAATGCGCTTGAGACATCGATGAATTTAAAAACTCGGCCATAATTACTAACTTTTTTGCGTAACTTTAAAATTAACTGTAGGTATATAATTAAGATGTCCCTAATCATTTTTTAAATTTTTTTGTATTTCAAACACCCTGCGTATAAAATCTCAAAATTATCATAATTTTTTAACGATTCAGAAAAAACGTGGATTTTCATAAAAAAAATCCTAAATCAGCAAATATTTTTTTAGTACGCTGTCTAGTTGTGGATACTTTGCATATACATATTATTTTATTTATATTAAATGATTGACTTCTTTTAGATAAGAGCAAGACTGATCGCGAGATTTATTAACGTAGCAAATAAATGTCACAGAATTTCCAATTTCCAGTCTTGTCGATCTGTTCTGTGTGGTTTACAAAATCCTGCAATATTCAGGTTAAGAAAAACTTGGGCCTATGTAAGGAAAAAACATGCCTCCAAATATCAGTAAGTGTAAAGCGTCAGTTATACCGGTTGTTACACACGCTGGCCTAGGCATCATACTACACATTTGCACTCGCGCTTATTCATGGCTAGTCCATAGAAAAGAGGAGCCAAATATAGAATAATACCGCCATTTCCAAGAATTAAATAATTAAATACCCATCACCATAGGCGTAACTAGCATAGATGTTTTACGGGGTACTAGGAGGGGGGCAAGTTTTTTAAAGCAAATTTTAAAACGTTTTAAGAATTGACTACCCATGAAAAAATAACAACAAAAAAAAATTACAAATAGGAACCCAATTTTACCGCCTACTTAAAAATGACAACCAAAAAAAACACTACGTTTTCTATGATTTTTTTTTCGGTCACTTTTTCCAACGTTTTTTAAAATTAATGCAGATTTAAGCACTCAACTCAGAGCTATAATATCAAAGTGAGGGAACCTGATTGGTGTTGCCATGGTACATTTATTGACCTGTGACTTAGCGTCAACCCTGCATTGCTAAATCGGTCTAAATGTGACATTTTAACACACAATTAAAAGAACTTTGGTGGCCAGGCGCGGGTCCAGGGGGTGTTGGGGGTCATGACCCCCTCCCCCAAACCATTAATAAAAAATATAGCTATTAAAATTGATAATATAAAAAAGTTAGAAATATATTACTATTCCTTGAATGAAAACGAAGTTCTGGATCCGCGCCTGCTGGTGGCCCTGTAAATCTGTATAAAATATTATAGTAGATAAAGGGTTATTGGTTATAAATATGCCACCTCTTTACTTAACTGACGTAGTTTCAAATTTTGTATTTCATTTGGTATTGTATAATGGACTTGTTATTTTACTATACAAATTTTAGATCCATGGCAATGTATATTGTTAAAAAGTGTTTGAAAACTTTTGGGGTGCTTATTTTAGTTTTGGAGGACCTTTTGAAGCATTCCCCTAGTTACACCTATGTACATCAACTGATTATAATCTATCTCATGCATTTACTTATATAATGCGAATTGTAACTCGTCAATCGGGGCCGTCTTTCTTTTTGCTGATCAGGAACTTTTTAAAGCTCATGAAACTTTATTTGTAGTATGACTATTGCATACTTTATTGATGTTTAGTTTGTTGCTGACATAGCTGTCTGTTTGTAAAATTCATTACATAGTTTACAGCCATATTTTTTATTTTTACAAGACAAGAATTTTTTTAAAGCTTTTTCAAAAATACATTTTTTCAGAGAACACTTTTTTCGAAATTAATTTTTTTCAGAGAGTATTAACTTTTTCGAGCAACGAAGCATATATTTTTGCAAAAGTAATTTACGAGAAAGTAACGTACGAAACCTAAGGAAATATGATCAAACCCAAAAAAGGTTCGTTTGGGTTTGTTCAGGATCTTTTGTCGTCTTTTTTTTCAAGCTACTAGAGTTCATAATTTTATTTTCTACATATTGTTTTCAAAAAAATATATTTTCGAAAAATGTACCTGTTTTAAAAATTATTTGTTTGGAGATATTTTTGAAAAAATGTACTTTCGAAATACGGGTTTTTGGAGAAAATATTTTCAAAATATTTCATAAATCCGTTTTCTAAAAAACATCTTTGAAAAAGCGGTCAGGACATTTTTGAAAAAATGTAGGTTCGAAACATGTTTTCAAATATTTTTTGAGAAATTTCGTTAATCCGTTTTCGAGAAGGCTGTTTTTCGAAAAAAAATACTTTCCAAAAAAATTTATTTAGTTATTTGTTTCGTTCAGACGCCAAAATTATCCGCCGCATATTTTGATAATATCGCAGTAAGATGTGTAAGAATCATATTCATATATCATATTCATATATCATATTCATATATCATATTCATATTCATATATCATATTCATATATCATATTCATATATCATATTCATATATCATATTCATATATCATATTCATATATCATATTCATATATCATAGTCATATATCATATTCATATATCATATTCATATATCATATTCATATATCATATTCATATATCATATTCATATACAAGGCTCTCGGGGGCCCTGCGCTCCCCTCTAAATCCGCCACTGTTGTACTGAGCCATTACAAAGACGTGTCGAGTAATATGGCAATGCGGGCCACTAAGATGTGATAGTGATGAGTATGCGCAGTGTTGAGTTTTGGCCACCAAAAACAAAAAGATGTAAACGAATACATACATGGCTTCCATTTAGAGTTGTGCAAATACGAGTGATTCCAGTGGCATTATCGTTGAATTTATTGGTTTGCTATCACTGGAAACCAATAAATTAAACGGTAGCGCCACTGAAATCACTCGCATTTTGCACAGGTTTATCCATGATACATATCTAGAACGTATGTTTGACATAAACTATGTCTGTTAATAGGATTTTTGAATTTCTGTGTCGCCTGTATAGAGATCCAAGAATGCCTTCTTATCAGAAGACATTTTTCATTTTTTCACAAAACCCACCATTTTTACCTTACATTGGGCATATTATTGCGAAGTTACTTGATAAAGTTCCAAACTACCAGATTCAAACTTATAGGAGACCATCAGTTTCAAGGCAGTCAAGTTTTTGTAAGTTAGGATTAATTATTATAACAATACAACAAAGAAAAGTGACTACGCGAACTGAAAAAGGTTTTCTGTCTTAGTTAAAGTACCTACAGAAAATCCAGAATCAATGGACAGTACCGAGTTGGGTGAATAACATATACGTTTTGACTGACGACTTATGAACAATGATAATGCAGGATAAAAACTTGTCAAAACTTAATGATAAACTAGAAGATCTAAATTTAACCCAGTACTAAGTTTTAAACATTTTCGGCCAGATTCTCCAACGCTAGACCGGACCGGTCCAATTTGGCAACTGAAAGTTTTAAACTGACTAAAGTAAGAATAAGACAACTAAGTTTTATGCTATAAAATTGTTTGACATCTTCCCTTGGCTTCTTCCATCATATGGCTGATATCTATCGTTTTTTCCAAAGTTGCAGGATCTTCTTAATAATTTTTCTCTTATCACACTGTTTGTCAAACCACAAATAATAACTGTCTTCATAAGGTCGTCTTGTAAATTGCTTAGCTTGTATTTCATGCCTTGTTTCTTAACTTCTGTGATAAATTGCTCTAGTCATTGATATGTACCCTGTCTCATACTGAAGAACTTGTACCTTTCATAAGCAATATTTTCTTTAGGGAGAGAATGTTGATCATATTTGTCCAATAAGATGCCTATTTTATTTTGGTATTCTTTAGGTATAGAAAAAGTTTTAAAAATTCTAAAACCTTCCTTGCCAGTCCAGTCCAGTTTAGTACGTAGTTTCCACAATAATAGAACTAAATTCATCCCAGCAGCCGTTCCAAGACGAAAATCATTTGGAAACCAAGCAAATAGCTGAAATATTAAAATAACTCATACGTTTTTAATGACGATTATTAACAGTGACAGGACAAAAACATGTCAAAACCTAGTTGATCGACTAGAAGATCTTAATTTAAACCAGTACTAAAATCTTAAACCTTTTTTAGTGAATTTAACGTTCAGATTCACTAAGAAAGTTTAAGATTTAGTACTGGTTTAAATTAAAATCTTATAGTTGATCAGTTATGTTTTGACTGGTTTTTGTTCTGCCATTGTTAATAAGCTGTCGTTAAAAACTTATGAATTATTATGATATTTCACCGATTTACTTGGTGTCCAAATGATTTTCATCTTGGAACGAGTTGCTGTAATGAATTTAGTTCTATTATTGTTGAAAGTGCGTACTAAAATTGTCCTTTCCTTGATAAATTTGCGAAAAAGCTCAGAAATAAGTTCATAGAATAAAACTTAGTTGTCTTATTCTTACACTTGTCATTTTAAAACTTTTGGTTGTCAAATTAGACCGATCTAGCGTTGGAGAATCTGACTGTAATGTTTAAGTCAATCCTGGGGAAACAATTAAAAAAAAACTTTACACCAAGTTAAAGTCTGACCGTGTAAGCTTTCCGCTCTCCACGTAAGAAGCCCATGCAATACAGCGGAAATTACGAACGGCCCAAGTTTAGTTTTTGAGTTTTGATATAAAACCTGTCAGCATTTTAAACACTTGCCACTACTTAACGGAAACCCTATACTTTAACTAATACAAGAATTAAACCTGCTGTCTTTTTCAGGCCGCGAAGTCATTATAAAATATTTTCTTTATATCTAAGCCAACTTTTTATATTGTATTTGTTTTTTAATTAGGTATAAATAGCAAATAGCTATTCTATTTTTGTTCGAAATTCTATTTTCAGGTACAACGAAATCTTTTAAGTCCTGTACTAGTGTGAAGTCAGGAGTTTCTCCAAAACTGGAAATTCATCAAAATTTATTTACCAAAATATTTAGTGTTTTTTCAAATTCTGCACCACCGACAAATCGTGGCGAGGGTGACTGTCCAAAATCAAGAAAGTCCATCAAGAAAAAATTAAGTTCTGCAAGAAGTGTAAAATTTAAAGGCCTATATGAATATTTTAAACCTTTAGGACATTATGAAGATAACAGAGGAGATATTTTGTTAGAAGTGACAGAATTACTAGAAAAATGTCAAATAGGAGCAATGAATTATAATTTTAGTCCCAACGAGGTGGCCAAAAGCTATTTACTTAAGGCTAGACACTTTGATGATCAGGAAAATTTTTATATATCTTTAGGCCTAGAAGGTTCACGTCCCAATTCTGTTAGAAATAAAAACCAATAGAAAATAAATTTGTTGCTCACTTAAAAAAGGGCACATTCGCACAACTGCTCATATACAGGGTGTTAATAAAGTATGTGGCCAAATTTAAGGGTATTATTCCTTGCTGAATTTTAAGATAAAAACTTCATATAAACATAGGTCCTAAACGACTTTGTTTAAATGCTCGGTGTTGAATTTTTTTTAAAAGTTTTTCCTAAATAACTAGAAAACCCAAATTAGTATCAAGTTAAAACTTGAAAATGAAACTGTTTTTGTTTCCATGGCTCTCTTACTTTTTTGTTATTTTCAACAAATTACACTAATAAATTTCTAGGGTTAGGTATATAAGAGGGGCTTGTCAGAAATTCCTGTTTTCCAGAAAATGAAGTTAAAGAGTGCATTATTGTTTGTGAATCTGATTATTACTTTCAGAAACCAATATTTGGACATAATGATTAACAATAAACTGGCTTAAAGTCCCAATACCAATTTTACAAATAAATGAATATTGACCTGGATTTTGCTAACTCAAGACTTTAGGACCAATTAGTTAGTATGTAGGGTAAGGTCACCTAAGAGTACGCAGTCCCTAAGAGTACGCCCCGTGATTATTTCGTTGTTTTAAAAAGGTCCGATCAAAGTAATAGACAGTGCCGAATTACCTTCAGTGCTAAGAGGTTTTGGGCGAAACAGCGCGTTGTTCTACAAAAAATTAAAGAAATAAACGTAAGTAATTGAAATTTGTGTTTAATATTATAACTTTTGTCGATTACATGGTAAGCGATTGCATATTTAGTTAAAGTTTTTTTGGCAATCACCGGCAATACAGATTGAAAGTCCTATATTAGGTTATGTTTTACCCTCAAAGCATTTTGTAAATATGGCTGCCTAGACTAGTAGTGTTTGATATTTTATGCATGCCAGACTTTTCTAAGAGTACGCACCCAAAGAGTACGCGCGTACTCTTAATAACTATGTGTACACTTGTTGTCACCACAACTATAGCTAACAAATATTTTTTTCCTTTGATATTGCAGTGCTAGAATGCTAGAATGGCCAAATATGTGAGAAAAAGCACTAGAGAACTGAAATTTACAGAAAACCTATTGAATGAAGCACGTACCCGAATAGAAAGAGGAGAAAGTAAACGCTCTGTTGCTAAGTTGCTGGGGGTGAATGAATGTAGTTTGAGAAAAAGACTCCGAGAGGTGAAACGATTTTAATATTGTTTTTTTCTTAAATAACAACATTTTTTTAGGGCACCGTTCCTACTTCATTGGGAAGATTTAAATCTGTATTTACACAGGAACAGGAAAGAGAATTAGCTAATCATGTAAAAGATCTGGAAATAAAATTTTATGGACTGGGAAGGCGAGAACTAAGGACTCTTACATATCAATATGCGGAACTGAATAAAATTCCTCATAGATTTGATAATGAAACAAAGCTGGCAGGGAGGCACTGGGTAAGGAATTTTGCAGCCCGTCACAATCTTTCCCTAAGAGTGCCCGAATAATGCAGTTTGGCTAGAGCATCTGGATTTAACCGATCGCAAGTTGATCGGTTTTTTAAAAACTTGAAAATTTGTTATAATAAATATAAATTACTCCCTCATCGCATATATAACATGGATGAGACGGGGTTAACGACGGTTCCAAATAGGTTGCCGAAAGTATTTGCACAAAAGGGGAAAAATGTGTTTCAAAGATTGTCGCCGCTGAACGGGGACAACTTATTACAGCAGTATGCTGCATGAGCGCGTCTGGGGGATGGGTTCCCCCTGCGTTAATTTTCCCTAGAAAACGCATGAAGGAAGAACTGTTTTTCGGTGCGCCTTTGGGAACCTTGAAACTTATTTCTGATTCGGGTTATATGAATACCGATCTATTTCTTGAATGGGTAAAGCATTTTTTCAATTTTGTAAAACCCACAAAAGATGAACAGGTATTACTCGTCTTGGATAATCATGTTTCGCATTGTTCTTTACCAGCAATTACTTTTTGCAGAGAAAATAATATAGTTTTACTTACGCTCCCCCCGCACGCAAGCCACAAAATGCAACCGCTTGACAAGGGTTTTTTTGCACCGCTCGAAACAGCATTTTCTT
This sequence comes from Philopedon plagiatum, assembly GCA_963971165.1. Taxonomy (NCBI): domain Eukaryota; kingdom Metazoa; phylum Arthropoda; class Insecta; order Coleoptera; family Curculionidae; genus Philopedon; species Philopedon plagiatum. The sequence continues at coordinate 95,042,179 of OZ020192.1, read as the reverse complement.
CGGAGTGTGATAAACGGATGACTACGAATTGTGGCAAGCCTATTACCCAGAGACAAATGGCTATGTTATTTAATCAAGCCTATTCGAGGGTGGCAACAATATCCATATGCCAAAAATCTTTTGAAGCCACTGGATTATACCCTTACAATCCAGAAATTTTTACTGACGAGGATTTTAGTCCCGCCGAAGTCACTGATATTCCTTGTGGCCATTCAGAACCAGAATTAGAAAATCGAGATACTCAGCCAATTGCAGGGCCAAGTGGAACTGAAAACAAGAAACGGGTATTACAATATTCGTCTGATGATGAAGACATTCTGCCACTGGCTTTGTTATGCAAGAGGCCTATATTACAAGATCGGACCAATATTAACGAGAAAACTCCAGAGAAGAACCGAACACCGATCGCGATTGGTAAAGAACCTGAAACAGGACTAGAATTATCAGCTGGCGATATTTTAGATTGTTCTAATACATCACGTGTAGTAACACCATGCACAATTGTTCCATTGCCTAAGGCTAAATTCATTCAAACAAGGCGAAAAAATTCGAAAAAGTCTCAAATACTATAACATCGACGCCGTATAAAGACTCAATAAGTGAAAAGTTAGTATCGAAAGGAGCAGGTGCAAAGAAAAATGTATTTAAAAAGGAAAAGCAGTTATTAAGTAGACCAAAAAGAAATTCTAAGGATACATTGGATTTTTCTACAAAAATAAACAAATCCGGAAACGAAACACTCTGTCCATTATGTTCTGAACACTTTAGTACGTCTGAATGGATAAGGTGTGACTCGTGTGGGGCCTGGTGGCACGAAGATTGTACCGATTATCTTGGAACTGGTGAATTTGTATGCGACTTATGTCAAGATTAATAAACTTAAATAAACAAGATTAATACTTTCTATTGTTTTTATTTGGGTTGTTTGCAGTGGCGGATCCAGGGGGGGGGGGCCAGGGGGACCGCCCCCCCCCCCCCCCAAATTTTGCGAAAAATGTGAATTTACAATATAATCGTAAAATAATAATATCGAATTTTAATTTTTCACTTACTTGCCCCCCCCCCCAAATTTTCATTTAGTCGACCCCCCCAAAATACATTTCTGGATCCGCCACTGGTACTTTGTTTATGTTATAGTACCTGTACTCTTAGGTTCAGCACTGCGTACTCTTTGGAAGCATTGTTCCTAAGAGTACGCATTTACATCTTTTTTAAAAATCAGTTATAATTTTTTTTGTATTGGCACAAAGAAGTTGAGTTTTTGTTTTCTTGTAACTAATATACAAACCATATTATATTTGTACAGAATAAACAAATTTAATTTAATTTGTTTGTTTTATTAAGAATTAATTATTAAGTGCGTACTCTTGGGTGACCTTACCCTACCTTTAATAAACCCTTTACACCTTATAAAAAACCATGCAGTGAACACTAACACATTTAAATTGTATTAAGTTTCTAAAAGTAATAATCAGATTTACAAACAGTAATGCAATCTTTAACTTCATTTTCTGGAAAACAAGAATTTCTGACATAAGTTCCTCTTACCTAGCACTAGAGAAATAATGTTATGCATAATTTAACATTTTTTCGTTTTTATGGAAAACAGCTCATCTAAGCGAAAAAATTCAAGGGATGATTTTTATGTAGAAGACATGTATGGCCAATATGCCATATTAGGCATCGAAGTAATGAGCTACTAGCTAATTTAGCAAATCGTTAAACAATGATGTGCTAGGTCATAAATCCTATCAGATTGAAAAAAGTGGCATACTCGGGCATTACCCTTGTGCACGCCACTGTAAAATGAGAAAAACAGTTTTTTGCTTAAAAACTCCTCTTTATGCATTAAAAATTGTCACTATGTTTCAGCTTGCTACTAATTTGCGTTTTCTAGATATTTAGGAAAAACCTTTAAAAAAAATTCAACACCCTGTGTATTAAAAACAAAGTCGTTTAGGACCCATGTTTATATGAACTTTTGGTCTTAAAATTGAGCAAGGGATAATACCCTGAAGTTTGGTAACATACTTTATACTTAAAATGACGTATCATGGCTAAAATTAATAAGTACCTAATCTATTAGGTACTTCAGATAGACAGAAACTTTAAAAAATCCCAAAGATTGTGCCCAAAAAATCAATAGCACTAAAAATTAAAATTATAAAATATCGCTCCTGTCCAGGCAAAGTATCGTAAGCGCCAGGTAAAATTGTCATTTAAGGTTCCTTTGGCGGTTATGATATTTTTGCTGTCGCTTATGCGGCTCACACACAAGCTACTTTTGCAGCGTTTTGGCAGCTGGCGTTATCGCCAGCGTCCAAAACGCTTTTACAATTATTTCGCCACACACAAGCGTCCCATCAGTAGTTCGCAATTCATTGGCGCAGTGGTTCTTGGTGGTCCGCGAGAACTAAAACATGGTCCGCGAAACATCTAAACATTTATTAATTTTACCGGAGATTCATTCGTTCATCAATCGAAAGGTATCCAAAAGCTGATTCGTAACCCTTTTGGTATTAATGTTGGAGAGGTGGCTGAAGAAGTCCAGGAAGAGCTTATTGAATCACGAAATGATATAAACTGTGAGGACGCGTTTGAAGCAAGCAAACCAAAATTTTTTTTTCTGGGGGGCGTAGCACCAAAAAGATTTCAACCACCCTTTACAAATTGTTTTATTTAAGATCAACCATTTACTTTTCGTACTGCTTGGGGGGGGGGGGGAGGGGGGATTACCCACTCCCTCCCCATATCTACGCCCTGGCAACCCTTATTTAGGTCCAAAATTTTAAAACTTATTGTGTGATTTAATTGTGTTTAAATTTTAATAAAACAATTTGAAGCGGACAAGGTGCAACAAATAATAATCAATTTCTTTTTAAATATAATTGCTATAGAAAAAATTAAGTATGTGGCAACGCCGCATTTGCGAGGTGCGGTCGATAAATTTGTTCGTACCTACCAAGAACATCAAGGTAATCATCTGTTTCAATCTACATTACGCTTACTGAAAGTGACGTGTGTCTTAAATCGTTCGATATCACATTTGAAACACATTTAGCGTAGATTATAAACAGACCTATAGTTTGAGGTTTAATTGGATCATGTCAGTCGCAAGTCAAGTTTCACCCGTCAATCCGTCAATCAAACGAGAGGGTTGTGTTGTGCTTTGAAATGTCCGCCTTTTTTCCATATGTAATTAATAATTAACACATTCAAGTTTCATTAGACCTCAGTATTGTTAAAGATAAAAGCCGCATTTAATTCTAATCAGTGATTTAAACAAGCATGGGAATTTATAAAAATAAAAGTGATACTGTTTGTTGACAGAGCTAAAGTGTGAAATTAAATTTAGATTTAAAACAGAAGATGTTTTCAAATATCCATTTAAAAAGTCATTACTATAAATTATGTACTTTATTAAATCCCTGAATTAAAGATCCAAAATAGAGGCAGCCAAGTCGTCAAAGCGCCCTAAAAAGGTAGGTCTTAGAATGTTAAATCTGTGTTGATATTTAAGAAACCTTAACTTAAATATACAATCCACCTGCTTTTTTGATGTATTGTTTTGTAAACATAGAGTTATAAAAATAGTTTGCAAATACCCTAAGCTCTCGCACAGTTTTAAAATATTTTTCTATAAAACATAAACTAACGATCTTTATATCCTGTAATATTTTTCTAAGATAAGGAAAAATTTATATACCTATTGTTATAGCTATAAGTAAACAGGTGAATATAACTTAAACACAATATTGGTGATAGTTGGGTAATTAAAATTTGCAAAATGTTGGTTAATTTAAGTTTATATCTACTTTTAAAGGTAGGCAAGGGTACAAGTACCTACTTAATATTAAAATTATTGGAAGTTTCCTCTATTTCCTATATAAGATCAACTTCTTTCCTTACGTAGGAATTTTAGTATTTCGATAATAATTCAAGCGTCTCAGTCCCATTATATTGTTCCTTTATAAGAATTGTTTGTCTAGTGAAGTTTCCCAGAAATTAACCAACTTAAACGACTCCATTAGAATCATAGGAATTCATGGTAACATTAAACTTTTTTTTCTGTGTTTGAATTCGAGTTTTTACCTATTTAATGCCCTCAATAATTTTAATAAAAGATGTAAGTGTAAGTATATGATGTAATTTAAAGGTTTTATGGAGGTTGTCTGTTGTGACAATCAAATTAAAATTTTCTATATCATTGTTTGCTCTAGAATGTAGACAATTATTCTTTCTACTACTCTACTAGTAATGATAGGTATCAATAAACAGAATAGAAGGATCAATACTATACAACCCTTTAGTAAAACCATTGATATAAGAGATAAAATGTCACTGCAAAACTTAAAATAGAAAACTGAGTATCAATAGAGCGTAACTTTTTAAAGTACCAAGTGTTTGTGGAGATTTTTATGTTTCTTTAAAGACCAAAAAAGCCAAAGGAGAAACAGAATGAACTGATTAATATTACTGAAAACAATTTTTACATTGGTAAAGGGCTCATATAAGGTAACCAAATTTTGGATTTTATTAAGGAATTGATGGATCATATTATTAGAACTTTTGTCTTTTCTCTAGTTACAATGGCCTCTCATCAATGTCAACATACTTGGGTAACTAACCTCTTAGAGCTGAGCTCATTTGGCCCAAAGACAACTTAGAAATATGGAATATTTTTTTAGGGTTAAACCGTGGGTTAAACTCTCACTTAATAAACTATAAAAATAGGTCCATCTGGTCCATGCTTTATTTTTGACACATTAAGTATTGTTTACCTACCTACTTAAGGGTAACATATTTTTATTTAATATTTTTTAACTACTTACCTAATTACTTTTTGAATATTGCATGTCATGACATCATCAGATTTACTTAAATGTTTTTTGATACATACATTACAAGATAACATATTCCACAAATTATCAGTTTTTCTCCTTCGTAAACTCTGTTGTCTGCACCTAACTTTCTGTTGACTGTCAAGTAAATACAGTACCTGTTCACTTATATCTTTTCATGTACCTAAGTACCTACCTTATGGTGACTGAGATAGTTGTCACTAATTATGAACCTTGTATAGGTACGACTGTCCAATCAACTTTTTAACAATCCAAGTATGATAAAACTCAGCTTTTCAACATTTGACAATTACAGATGACATCAAAAGCTGATATTGGTTCCTTCAAAAAGTCCCTAGTTCCCTAGATCAGTAGTGGGCCGTATCAAGCTGACACGACAGGTCGCGTCGTTTTATATTCGTTTGATTTTGGTGTTTTTTAAGTGTCTGCTCGAGTGTCTGTAACATTAATACTTTTGGACTTTATAGATTTCAGAGACTAGAATTTCTTGATGTTTATTATTTAAGTTAAACAGTGAGTACAAGTCCGATCCTGTCTTTTTAGCCAACCTCTAAACGTAAAATAGACCAGACGTGACCACCTCGGTGGCCACCATATTGCAAGATCTAAGAAACAGTTTACTACAGTTCACTTTATGTTAAAATTGGCGTTTCGACATTTGACAATCATAGATGACATCAACAGCTGATATTGGTTGTATTGGTGTAGGGTGTAGTCAAAGTCTGTGAGGGATTTGGTAGCTTTAAATGTGCTTAATACAGAATGACCAGTCTGCCGAGCCAGACCGGAAAAATAAAGTGGTAGTAACTTGCTTTATACTTACCAATGCAATATGCTCGTGGCCTTTTCATTTTTGATTATTTTATCAAAAAACAACGTAGAATAAACGATTTATATAACTTTTTCAGTTATTTAATAACATTTATAGATCTACCTACATAAGTTTTCAGTCCTACACTACATTACAAAATAAAAACTTTACTCTACATTTTCATACTAATATGCAGTAAAGCGAGAAATCTTAGTAGCTGCTCTTTTTATTTAGATAAACTATTAAATTATGTAAGGCTAGTTCTTTAAACAATTCACTGATTTTTTGATAAATTGTACTTACTGTTTTACGAGCTGTTTTACTAAAATATATTAGATACTAGCGAGTACCCCGCATGCGTTGCAATGCCGCTCAAAGAAAGCTTGCTTCCTGTTGCTCGAGCCAGTACCCGGCATGCGTTGCAATGCCACTCAAAAAAAGCTTTCTTCCCGTTGCTAGAGCGAGTACGCGGCATGCGTTGCAATGCCACTTAAATAAAGCTTGCTTCCCGTTGCTCGAGCGAATACCCGGCGTGCGTTGCAATGCCACTCAAAGAAAGCTTGCTTCCCGTTGCTCGAGCGAGTACCCGGCATGCGTTGCAATGCCACTCAAAAAAAGCTTTCTCCCCGTTGCTCGAGCGAGTACGCGGCATGCGTTGCAATGCCACTTAAATAAAGCTTGCTTCCCGTTGCTCGAGCGAATACCCGGCATGCGTTGCAATGCCACTCAAAGAAAGCTTGCTTCCCGTTGCTCGAGCGAGTACCCGGCATGCGTTGCAATGCCACTCAAAAAAAGCTTTCTCCCCGTTGCTCGAGCGAGTACGCGGCATGCGTTGCAATACCACTTAAATAAAGCTTGCTTCCCGTTGCTCGAGCGAATACCCGGCATGCGTTGCAATGCCACTCAAAAAAAGCTTGCTTCCCATTGCTCGAGCGAGTACGCGGCATGCGTTGCAATGCCACTTAAATAAAGCTTGCTTTCCGTTGCTCGAGCGAATACCCGGCAATGCCACTCAAAGAAAGCTTGCTTTCCGTTGCGCGAGCGAGTACGCGACATGCGTTGCAATGCCGCTTAAGCTTGCTTCCCGTTGCTCGAGCGAGTAACAGGCATGCGTTGCAATGCCACTCAAAAAACGCTTGCTTCCCATTGCTCGGGCGGGTACTCGGCATGCGTTGCAATGCCACTCAAAAAACGCTTGCTTCCCATTGCTCGGGCGGGTACTCGGCATGCGTTGCAATGCCACTCAAAGATGGCTTGCTTCCCGTTGCGCGAGCGAGTACCGGGCATGCGTTGCAATGCAACTCAAAGAAATCTTGCTCGTTTTTTTTTTAATTTTATTTGTAATAATGTGGAAACATTCGCGGACGTGCGCACAACAACTCACCAAAGTTTCATCGCAATCGGATAAATGGTATACCCCTCATTATTACTCCAACATTTAAAAGAAACGCGGAAAATCTTTTTTAATACTTTGAAATTTTTGCTTTTTACAATTTCAATTTTAATCTAAGCAAAAGAATTCAAGTAAGTATGTGTGATATATTTTATATTTAAGCCAAACTTGTTAATACGATTAACATCTTCTTACGAAATGAGATGGATCAAATGCGAGAAGTTATAAATTTAAATTAAAATCCATATAGCGAGATTTTGAGTCAGTTTCTGATTTTTTTGTCATACAGTATGTACGTCTAATATATAAAACTAACACCAGTAATATAATTATATTGTATTAAACAGGCTATAAAAGAAACTTCTTTTCTATTGCTTACATAGTTTTCCTGCCGGAAGCACGACTAAGAGGGGGGGGGGGGGGGGAATCGTGGCGGTTTAACAGTATTGGTGGATAAAAATAATAGGTAGCGCTCTATGCTTTATGGAAATTTGATTCACTTGTCAGTAAGTTTCAAGGATTTTTGAAGAAAGGCAACAAATAGGAACATTCCAAAGTAGAGGGATATGATGCTCCCCGAGTCTCCGCATGCGCAGTAGGGTCGACCTTGAACGCCCAGGTGTGCTATTGTTATTTGGCCTTGATATGCGCAGGTGTTATTCCAAGGTCAAGGTCAAGAACTTGGCCTTGAAGGCGAGCAGATGTTTCTTTGTTTGGTGATGACCAGGTGTACGATGCTTATTTCAAGGTTACATTTGCGGTGCATATTTTCAATGAATGCGAGCAGCTGTTTCTTTGTTTGGTGATGACCAGGTGTACGACGCTTATTTCAAGGTTACATTTGCTTGGCCTTGAACGCGAGCAGATGTTTCTTTGTTTGGTGATGACCAGGTGGACGACGCTTATTTCAAGGTTACATTTATGATGTTAGTTTACCTTGAGTTATTACTGGGGTGTAACATGTTTTGGTATGACGGTCGAGTGGGTTGGGTCTAAATGTGGATCGGTATATATGAGGGTAGGGGGGGTTAAATTTTAGTATAGAACATTGTGTTGAGTAAAACGGTTCAAGCAAGTTAATTTGAAAGTCATGGCGTACGTGTGTGAAAATTGTGGTAAATCATTTACTCGGAGTTATAATATGTTACGACATAAACGAGAATCGTGCGTAGCACGATTTGAAAATATGCATGGTGGAAAACAGCGAAAAGTTGACGATGGGGCATCAACATCCGAGGTGCGTACTTGCACTTGCTGCAATATAACCATACCAGCAAATCGAATGGCAGGTCATCAAAGAACAATACACCATAAAAGTAATGCATGTTCACCAATATCAGCTGGTGTTGAGCTAGTGTCCAGTGCTTTTAGAAATAGGATTGCCACATACCGTATATCAAGTGATAATGAACATACTGACTATTCATTATTTTTTGATGAAATTAAAGCAAGAGTGTTAGAGGTAGTAAGTGACCTAGTAAGAGTGCGTTGTGCTTTGAAAGTTAATATGGTGGTTGTTGGTCGGTATCTTTTACCAACACAAGATAATATGTACAGTGACAAGTCATTTAATACACGCAATGAAATTGTCACTTCAGGAAGCGATTTGGAAGAAATATATCAATCATTAGTGGAAGCCATGAAGACTCAATCGACTGAGTTTCAGGAAAAAGATTCAGGTATGTTATAAATTAACGACTAAAAATAAAATAAATACTTATGTCATTCTTTTTTGTTTTCGTAGGTTGGGCTCTGGAAAAAATTCTATACCTGGAAGTAAATGTCAACGAGTATAAACCTTTTGGTGGATCTTCATATATAAAGTTACCCCGATTCATCGAATTGAAAAAAGCCATCATCAATGTGTTTAATCAAGATGAGTGTTGTTTTGCGTGGTCAATCGTGTCTGCTTTGTGCCCCACCACTAGAATGGCATCACAGATTCAATCTTATCCACACTATTCAAGAGTGCTGAATTTTACAGGTATAGACTTTCCAGTAAAGTTGCGTGATATATCAAAATTTGAAGAAATGAATAATATTTCAGTTAACGTTTATGGTTTGCAAAAAAATTTCGAAAATAATATGTTAAAGTACGAAGTTGTCGGTCCATTAAGGTATTCGGGTAGAAAACTTAACAGACATGTCAACTTGTTGTTAATAACAAAGGATTGTAGTATTAAAGATGATGATGAACATATTTGTGATACGCGTTGTTCTAAAAGTCATTATTGTTGGATAAAAGACTTATCGAAATTATGTTCCAGTCAAATTACATCACGTAGAGATAAAATGTATTTTTGTGATGGTTGTTTGATATATTTTAGTTCACCATCATCTTTGATATCACACCAAAAAAATGACTGTAACCACAAATATTCATTAACACCATCACTAAATTTAAAAATAGATAAATTTGGAAGGAGTGTAAGTGAAAATATATTAAAATTTGACAACATAGAAAAGCAAATGCGTGTACCGTTTGTCGTTTACGCGGATTTTGAATCGGTGCTTAAACCACTGGATACAGTGGAACCGAATCCCACAAATTCTTACTTAGTCAAAAGCATCAAACATGAACCGTATTCTTTTGCGTATTTAATTAAGTGCTCCTTTGACGATTCGATTTCAAAATTTGAGCTCTACCGGGGAAACGACGCAGCCCAGGTTTTCGTTTCTCGACTTGAAAGTGATTTAAGATCTCTTTACAATACATACTTAAGAGATATAAAAGCAATGGAAACTTTAACGGCTGACCAAATAGCGGAGTTCAATAATGCCACAAAATGTGGTATATGTGAACGACCTTTTGAAAATAATAATTGTAAAGTAAAGGACCACTGTCACATAACTGGGAAAAAAAGACCTGGTGCTGCTCATTCGATTTGCAATTTAAATTATAAGTTACCCAATTTTATTCCAATTATATTTCATAACTTGAGCGGGTACGATTGCCACATGTTTATTAAAGAGTTGTGTCGTCACGGAGACAAGATCGATGTTTTAGCTCAAAGCAAGGAAAAGTATATTTCGTTTACGAAAAGTATTTACGTTCACGATTATGTCGATAATAAAAGTGGGACAATAAAGAAAAAATATTTGAAATTGCGGTTCATCGATAGTTTTAAATTTCTATCAACGTCACTGGAAAATTTGGGTAATGGATTAGCTGTGGGTAGTTTCAGGGAAACAGGAAAATATTTTTCTGATAATGAGCAGTTTAATTTAATGCGTAAAAAAGGTGTTTTTCCCTATAGTTTTGTCGATTCAATAGACAAAATGAACCATCCAACTTTACCCACAAAAAATCAGTTTTATGATAGTTTGTCAGAGGAGCACATTAGCGATGAAGATTATGATAGAGCTAAAAAGGTGTGGGACACATTTAATTGTAAGAATTTGGGGGACTATTCGGATTTATATTTGAAATCTGATGTTTTATTATTAACCGATGTTTTTGAACAGTTTCGCGATACTTGTTTAGAAACGTATAAACTGGATCCAGCACAGTACCATACCCTTCCAAGTTATTCGTTTGATTGTATGTTGCGTATTTCTAAGGTAGAGTTAGAGCTATTGACCGATATCGACACGGTTCATTTTTTCAAAAAAGGTATTCGAGGCGGTATAAGTCAGTGTTCAGAAAGGATGCACGCTGCCAACAACATATATGTACCAAACTACGATCCTAACGAGCCATCATCTTTCATTGTTTATCTTGATGCAACAAATCTGTACGGTCATAGTATGTCGCAAGCATTACCATTTGGCGGCTTTAGATGGTTATCAGAGCATGAAATTTTAAATTTAAATATTATGGATGTGGACGATAATGGTCCAGAAGGATACGTTTTGGAAGTTGACGTTCATTATCCGGATACGCTATATGATGATCATTCCGACTTACCCTTTTTAGTTGAAAATATTGTACCACCCACGGAATCGGCAAAATTTTCAAAGTTAATTCCGAATTTAAACGATAAAAAGAAATACATCATTCATTACCGAACATTAAAACAAGCAATCAATAACGGCCTAATGGTAATGCAAACACACAGAATTTTAAAATTTAATCAATCCCCCTGGTTAAAGACATATATCGACTTAAATACAGATTTGCGCAATAGGGCAACAACAAAGTTTGGTAAAGACACTTTTAAATTAATCATTAATGCTGTTTTCGGCAAGACCATGGAAAATGTGGAGAATCGTAATGATATAAAACTAGTCACCCGATGGGAAAATGACAGGAATAAAATTGGGGCACGAGCATTAATTTCTCGTCCTTATTTTAAAAGTTCAACGGTTTTTAATAAAGAATTCGTTGCCATTCATATGGATCGATTAAAGGTAACTTATAATAAACCAATTTATATCGGATTTTCCATACTGGACATGTCGAAAACAGTAATTTATGATTTTTTCTACTCATTCATTAAAGCAAAATTTGGCAAAAATGCTTCTTTACTGTATACCGACACAGATTCGTTAATATTAAAAGTTTACACCGAAAATTTTTATCGTATAATTGCAGAAAATCCGGATAAATTCGATACATCCAATTATACCGAAGGAAATATTTTTAACATAAAAAAAAGTCAGTCAGTAGTAGGTAGAATGAAGGATGAATTTCCAGGTGATCCAATAATAAGTTTTTATGGTACCGGAGCCAAAGCTTATTACATAAACTCAATCAGTAGCGAAATTAAAAAAGCGAAAGGTATAAAAAAACGTGTAATTGAAAAACAGCTTCACCTGGAAGATTATCGGAATATCGTAGAACGTGGTGGTCAGATATTTCGAAAAATGAAAACCTTTCGAAGTTATAAACACGACGTTTATACCGAAATAATTAATAAAGTTGCTTTATGTCACCACGACGATAAACGTTATATTATACCATCAACAACAAAAACTCTACCTTGGGGGCACCCAGACATAAAGTTTTACGAAACAAACCCTGAAGATAACCTAAATATGTTAATACAAGCTATGCAAAGTTTTTTACCCGAAAATATTAGTTATAATTAGAAAAATGTTGGAAAGTCTATGTTTTAGAAAAATAAAAAAATATTAACTCCAATGTCACGTAGTTTTATTAACCACTATAGTAATAGCAATAGTTGAAATTTTATAACGCAGGATAGGAAAATACATAGATAATTGTTTCAATAATATGTTGTTTTATTTTACAATATAGTAATAAAGTTACAAAAATAAAAATTAATTAATGTCTGGCTTGTAAACTTCTCGTAGCATCCATTGTCTTCTCAACATATCAGATCTGCTAATCGGCCCTCGTCGACACATCAGCGTTCCACAGTAATGACACTTAACAATCCTTACTCTCAACAATTCAATGTAACTGTAAGATTGCATGTGGTCAGTCCAAATATATACTTCTCTTTTACAATTATAGCAAACAGCAGAAATTATTATTTGTGCTCCCGAAAAAGTCTCAGCTGGACGACTGTTATCTTGATCTGCGGGCAACATTATAGTTTCTGATAATAGGCATCGAAGGAAAGAGAGTGTCTATAAATATGGGTTGTCTGGGTCATATAACCTTGAGAGCACAAACAATAACAGAAGTAAGGACACACGATTACCTTGAAAATATGTCCTTGAATCGCTGTTTAGCCGTAGAACGCAACCTTGTAAGTTGAATTAACTTGTTTGGCCTCTAAAGCATCAACCGTCAGATAGGGTGGGGGAGTTTATGGTGGGGTGATAAGTATAAATTTGGTTTGCTAGGCAGAGCATTTCATAGTTCGCTAGAACAGTTCGCCAAGTAAATACATTCGTCAGTTAAGTGCAGTGAGTTAGTTAGAAAAATGAATTCCGGTAGTGAGTCGTTGTTAAATGCGTTTAACTTGGATGGAAGTATCCAAGCAGAGTTGATGGGGCAGGACGTTATTGACCTGCTGACCCCGGGTGTGTTTGACGAGTGGCACAATGACGACGTGCTAAACACTGCGTTTGTGGAAGAAGAGAATGTGGGTGAAAAAAAAGTATCTTCGGCGGTTGATTACGTCAACAACTGGACGGAGAAGGACGGCGGGCGCATCAATATCATAAGTGATGTGGTGGTAAAGAAGGCGAGGCGGCAACCCACTACGAAGTTGGAAAAGCTGCTGAAATTGCCAAAGACAGCCGGCAACAATAAAAGTCAATTTTATGCAGCTATGGAGGGTGAACAGAAGAAGAAGAAGAAATTCGTGTTCAAGCGACCAACAGTGCCAGTTCAATACCCCGATTTTTTGGAGACGTCACAACCACCGAAGCCTCTGTCACCGGTCGTCATCATTAATGAAGGCCCAAACTCGACAACGCCCGAGCCGCCGAAGTCCATGCCTCCGATTGTGTTGGTGGCCGACGCTGACGAAAAATCGCCGATCGCGAGTGCGCCGATATCGCCAATAGTTGGGCGTGGAATGTGCCGCAAACCATTAAAGAAGCGGTGCAAGCGGCTATTCGAGGCGGTTAGTCAACCCCGTCAACCTGCTGCTGCTTCTTCTGCAGAAGTGCCGATACCGGACTGGATGGAAGAGTTTTCTCCAAGCCAGAAGTGTGCCTTCTCCGTGGCTTTTAGTGCGAGGCAAAAACTAGTTGATGAACTAAAAAAGAACGATAGTGATGTGGCGCAATACGAGAGACAGATTAAGGAACTGCAGGCGAAAATTGAACAGTGTAAAAGTGAAGGGGAAGTGTGTAGAAAAAGACTTAAGTTATTGGACAATTTTCCATATAATTAATTTTAGAATTTTATTGTAAATATAGAGTTAAGTTATTTTTGTAATAGTGTTGTATATATAAGTAAAATAAAATGTTTTTGTATATATGATAATAAAAAGTTAAATGAAACAATATTTTTTATTTCTAAAATAAGTATGCGAAAGTTACACAAAATAAAATAAAAATGCAAAATAGAAAAAAGAATAAACGAAAAAATGTAGGGCCGTAACTTTAGGTGTGTAATCATTAGATGCACACAACTTAAGTATGCGATAAAGTGTTATGTCTGTGAAGAGAGGCTACCCGTTACAATGCCTGAGAACATGCATCTTATTTGTAATAAAATGTGAATTTTATTGCAAGTAAGATAATAGACCAAACTCTCGGCATTTTCGTAGAGAACTTACTAGAAATTTAGCTAGTTCTAACGTATGGTAAGAACGTACATGTCTTTATAGAGTAACACAATATTTTCCAAAAGAAATTAATTCTTGAGAAATATCATGTTACTTGGGATGTGACATGAATCAACTACAAACTACGATCAAATATTTTGTAGCCCTGAAAAGGGCTGATTTTGTCGGGGTAGGTCGGGGAGGGCATGGTTCCGGGATCAGTTGGTGGAATCAGCTGGACCATCATCATCCTGATGGTCCGTGATCCACCAAGTGGATGAATCGGCCGGACCGTCATGACCTTCCGGCGGCGGTGGTGGCACCCAATCAGTGCTGGAGTCTGGCTCCATGTCTTCAGCCGACAACTCCCCATTTTGCCAATCCATGTTTGGCAATTCCAGACCCACATCTGCTTCTTCGACCGCCCGCTCATCTTCCCAGGCATTAAACATATCTTCTGCCTCGATGTCTAGAAGTCGTTCGATGTCCAAGAGTAGGTCATCCATATCGACATCATTCATGTCAACGGTATCATCGCTAAAAACCGATGAACCGCGACTCAATGGTCTTTCGAAATCCATAGTTATATCTTCGTACTTTAAGATTTAAAAATGAAGTGATTCTGTGACCCGCTCGTAACCGTTTAAATAGAGATAATCTACCCCCTCCACCACTCCATCCCCACCTTTCCACCGCCAACAAACTAGAGTTTATTATACAAATGCCCTCCATCCAAAAATGATACTGGCGGACTTCACTGTCGAAAACTGCTTTTAGTTCTCAAAAATGGTGTAATTGTGTTGTGGAAAGGTGACCGACAAAGAAACTTATGCTCGATCCGTCTGGACTTACATAATTTCTATCTAATGTCACAGATGCCGTGGCATTAGATAAATACAAGTAAGATCAAAATATCCTGTACAGATGCCGTGGCATTAGATAAATACAAGTAAGATCAAAATATCCTGTCATCCTGAAAAGGACGGATTTTGCAAGGAAAATTATAGTCGATCCGACTGGACTTATATAATTTTCTACCTAACACCACATGTACTATGGCATTAGGTAACTAAAACTACGATGAAACATTCTGTGGCCCTGAAAAGGACCGTTTTTCAAGGGATAAAATCTTATTTGTAATCAGGCTCGATTACAAATAAGGCACGCACTCTTATGTTGTAGAGTACCAAGAGCTACTCCACAACCTTTACAGTTCGGTATGTGCGCGCGACTACCGAAATCTTGGGTTACATGACCACTGAAGAATTGGTCACCAGCCGACTTGTTTTCCAAGTCGGCATAGCAGCCAATACACCAGCCGTCATCACCCACCTTCACCAGGTTTAAGATCTTGCACACCCGGCGGGATCGGACGGGGAAAACTTTCCTCTGTCGAAGTGCCCAATTATCCAAATTCCTAGGAGTATCATCGCTTAAGTATCCATCATCATCTGATGATGCCATGTTGAGATGAGCGAATGTAATGAAGTAAGCAGTCGACTCGAGCTGCTTTTAAAGACCTCAGCTTCCCCCACCCTTGCTAAAAATACAGGAGGGGATGATGGTGCGATTCTATGACGACTACCAAGATATGATAGAACCCTTAGGAGATGACAAACTTAAACGCTGAAGGGTGTTTTACGTGCAAAGATATAAGAAAAAGAAATATATAAAATTCAGTTTTGGAAGGTCTAAAATTGCACCAAAGACCCCCAAAGACCCCCAAAAACCTCGGCGCGGAGGTTAGGTCGCTTCGCGACCTAACGACGCTGCTACGCAGCTAGCGCCGCCCCCGCCCCCCCGGCCGCCCCCACCGCCCACCCGCTGGCCCGCCTCCGTTGCGCAAAAACCAAACGGGGTCCAGGGGCGGTAGCCCCTGGCGGGGGTTTGGGGGCCTCGCCCCCGAACCCCGGAATAACAGTCAAATTGTACAATTCACATTAGTTTGGACCTGACTATCTTTTCATAGTTCCCTGTTTTCCCTAAAATACATACCTACTCCCTAGGTCTTTTTTTGACCGACCTCTTATTACTTTTAATGACTCAAATCACTCGGGTCTTATTTAAAAACGATTATGCCACCCATCCCTCATGCCTTCGCCCTATTCCCCACAGCTTCCCTATACTACCCCTTTGAATTAATTAGAAATCTGAAAAATGTCTTTTTCAATTTTTCCAAATTAAAAATTGAAAAGTCATTTCCAATCACAAAAAGTTTACTCTAAAATATTTTCCTATAACTTTTTTCGATCTGAGCTACACTTCTCCCGTTATTCATGAGCAAACCCAATCAAACCCCATAATTCTTGAAATTTTGATTAGTCTGATCATTTTGATCATAAAAAGTTTTATGTCAAATGTTCTGAAATGTCCTTGAACTATCAAATAATAATAATAATATTAATAACAAAATTCTTATTATTTGTATTGGCTAAACAAACCCAAGCAAACCTGAGCAAACCCACAAGTTATGTGCTTGTTGTCATTGCTTTGATCCGAAATAAAAATATTTTTGTTATATAAGGGTTAATGTGGTTGCTTTTTTTGTTAAAAATATACAAAAATAAAAATCTTAGTGGGTCGACAAATATCGATTTTTAGTTCCAAAAATATACGTCTCGGAAATAACTAAATGGATACAATTTTTAAGTTAGAAAAATAACAATTTTAACGGATCTTGGACCTTTAACTTAAAATAAGTTTTAGACACTTCTAGGTAAATTATCGAAAAGAGTTATGCAAAAATGCCAACGTCTATTTTTAAACGTCCTGAAAATGTCATCCTTGGTCATCTTTGCATTTTTCACCGATTCAGTGTCAAACACAAAGTGACTAAGAATATCTAAACTACGATCAAATCTTTTGTGGCCCTGAAAAGGGCCGTTTTCACGGTGGGTTGGAGAGGGAAACCTAGAGTGGTTGTTCCCCTCTCGCGATCTGCACCGATCGCGGTGCAGCTCGCCGTCTTCGCACCTCCAGCCGAGTGCTGCGACGGCTCCGGCGACGCTCCGTGAGCTCTTCTAACAGAGCCGCCCTTTCTTCAGGACCCAGCAGCATCTGTGGTCCTTCCACCACTTCCACGGGCTCTGTTGGAGCCGGCTCCGGTGGTGGTTGCGGTCTTGGGATCGGCTGTACGATAGCCGTTGGCTTATTCGCGTTTTTTAAACGCCAAGCCTCCCAAAACTCGCTTATTTTGGACTCCCTTGTCGTCCTTAACATCAGCCTGTCCCACTTCATGGCTGGTTGAGAAATGAAAATTGTGATGGCTGCTCCCGCTTTTAAAAGCATTTAGGATGGTGGGGGGTGAGAGTGGGGGTGAGAGTGGGGCTAAACAGTTGTAACATATCCTTTCAGAGTAACAAAATATTTCCTATAGAATAGATTTCTTGTTCGAAATATTTTGTTACACTGAAAGGATACGTCTGTTTTTGTCATACTTAAGAGCAGGTTTGCCAACGTTCTATGTGAAACGACACAAATTCAGATGTATCTTTTTGAGCGTATCAACCCAGAGTGAATTTATTGTTTAAAATATGTTTCTTGATAGAAAGTTATGTCACTTTGAATAACTAGAGGCATATGCGTTCTTATCATACATAAAAACTACAAGCTAAATCTTGCAAATGCTCTTTCTCTCGCCATCTATGTATGATTTAAACACATAATGCATCTCTCACCCAAACTAACACAATTTTTCCTTCGAGAAATATCTTCCTTAGGAAACATAGTGTTTAACTACAAACTACGATCAAATATTCTGTAGTCCTGAAAAGGACTGATTTTGTCAGGGGACAGGCAGGGTTGTCGTATGAGGAGCTTTATTTGTAATAGAATTTACATTCTATTGCAAATAAGGCAAGACTGCTGATGAACGACGGTAAACAGTCTCTCCCTACACAAAGCACACCTCGAGTGGTTCCGCCTTTGATCACCTCGCGAACCCACTGTAAAATGGGTTGTGACGAAATGAACATCCATAATCGCAGCTCCAAATCCTCTCGTGTAGCAGTTCATACACAAATCTCTAGACCCCCATGAGACGTAGGATTGCATGATGCAATACCTAGGTCTAAGCCTACGCGGTCTGCGTACGAGCCTATGTTGCACATTTGGTGCGACTGCCTGCTCGTCGTCACTAGAATAACCATTATCCGAGCTTGACGACATTGTGGCTTCGAGTGAATTTAATTTTCTAAATCCCGTCTTATATACTTTCTTTTCCCCACCCCTCTCCTAAATTTCTCTCTATTTTTCGCCTCATAACCTTATTTACCAAAGCCCCACATTTGAAGTATTAAAATAAGGCAATAGTAAAAATAAAACGCAAATATGTCCTTTATAAGTTTATTTTAAATATGTAAAAATATATAATTTGGAGAATTACATAACTTCAAACTAATGTATTGATTTGTTAGTAACAGAACCATTAAGTATATTGTAGCTAAAAAATGCATCGTGAATAACTAACGCGTACACTTTAATGTCTTTAGGAAATTTACTTTTGCGTGTTTCAAACTCCAATTTCACGTCCACTGTGGACGTCCTCACGGCTTCTGGTTGGTGACTGCAATCGATTACGAATAACGGATTTTTCAGATAGTCGGCAAAACTCATCATAGGATCGCTCAGTTCTCGCTGGTAGTAGCTAGCTTGAAAATTCTCATAATTATAATAGGCTGCGGCATACAGTTTCTTTGAAAAATCTAAATTCCATCTTTCGTACGGAAATACGGCAGAGTTCAGATAGAGCCTAATATCACTTATATCGGCCGTTGTAAATTGTGTGCTATCTTTTGCTCTGTTGTCGGACGAGCTAGTTGGTTGAAAACCGATAATCAAATATCTCGGTTTTTCGAGACTCGTGCTAGTTCTTAAGGCCCAAACGTCTGACGATGTTTCTCTCAAAGAAGGTAGCTCGTAAAGATCCCATTTACGGTAAGCCATTGGAACGTTTGCGTTACTGCCACCTTTATTCATGCGTGATAATATCTTTAACTTCTGTCGATCGTCTGGAATAATGTGACGAATTTTCCATTCAATTTTTTCAATTGAAATGTCTGCATCTACTTCGCCGATATAGCAATTGTTGAAAGTGCGGGCGATAATTAAAATCAACTCTTGCTTGACGTTAAAAATACCCTTTGAATAATCCTCTGCGAAACCCATGAGATATTTTAGAGGAAGCTTGCCGGAGAACATGTTACTTGTGGAATCTAGTATCCCTTGATTTGCTTCGTCTAGACCCCATCCGCATGCCATGAGAGCTCTATTTTGTGCGGCACCCAATGACACCATAGTTTTCATCGTTGTGGTAATTCCGGGTTTCCGAACGACGGCAACTTGCTCCCCTCCCATTTCATAACGACATTCGTCGAATAGAAAGGCGATGGCATTATTTGATAGATAACATTTTTTACTAACATCTTTGGGTTTAAATGTTCCTTCGATGTAAATGTAACTATCCGATATATCCAAAATGATATCTTGAAAGTGTACAGGTATACGAATTTCATCGGAATTGCGGAATGTTGGAGAACCGTAAGGTTTATATGTGTGTTCTTGAAAACTAATAATGGAGTTATCAAAAATGGGTTCGGTAAAAACTTCGATTTTGTCACTGCTAGCGGCCATCATTTTCTAATTTTTCTCACTTTCAAACCGATCGATTGTAGAAATTTGCAATCTTTCGCGGAGAGCTGGCGATTGCTGTGCGGATGTGTTTTCGATCGTCCGTCTGACTTGCGAATGAACCTTGACTGTGTTGTCTGCTTACTTTTATGTCGTTTAACTGAATCTTGAATTGTTGACAGCTTATGCAGTTGACGGTTAAAGCAAAAACCCATTATACGATTTTTTTCAACTCTAGTTTAACTATTATTTTCTCACCTCGAAAATCGATCAAATCACCGCTATCGTCCAAGATGCGTAGAGTAATGTTGTCGATAAACTGACGACCATCCGGCATTATCGGCATATAAATATTATTTTGCGGTTCTTTAGAGATTTTGTAACCGGGTTCGACGTCAATATCAAATTCAAATAACGTATGACTTTCCAAAGAATTCAGGTATGCTCCGGAAATTATATTACAATCCACACGTACGATGCGCACTTTCATTATGTCCACGATGGTACTTGATTCGTGTCGTTGTCCACCTTGCAGCAGCACAGAGCCAAATCCGAGCACTTTGCCGATACTATTGCTACCTCGAAAATCGATGCTATATTTTGACTTTAGCTCACATTTTAACGTATTATTATTGGCTGTTAATGAAAATAAATCGGTACCAACTTCATTGCATGACTCTTTTAAAGCGGTGTACATGGCTTTTGCTATTTCATTAATTTCGTAAGCTCCTGGTGGAATCCTTACATACTTTGGTATCGCTGTTTTCAAATGGCTGAATGAATTATTGCTTTCGTCGATATTAAAAATCGAATTATATGTGTAAAATCCCAGCAGTGCAACTCCATATTTGTCTGTTGTATTTAACTCGATGGGTGGGTAAAAATCCGCACTTAAGACACTTGTATGTCCTGTTAGAGTGAATGTGTAAGACATGACTGACCACGAAACTATTTGTGTAGCTATTTTATTGCTGTTTGCAACAGTTAAATGGATTTAAGCTGAAGCGTTGCTTTATTCCTTTGGACGTTTTTAAACTGTTTTCTGCCTTTATATTCACATCGTTAATTTTGCAATAACAACAAAATATTTTTTTTGGTATCGGTCCATCGCCCTCGTCCGAATCTGAATTATTGCTATTATAATGTTCGAAACAGTATTGATATTTCAATATATCGACGTCACTTTTTAGGTGATTAGGTAACCTATCCCAAACTAGTGCTATTTCATTTGGAGCTAATGCGATCAACACTTCTTTGGGCGTATTTTCTAACTGTTCGGCAGTCATTTTTTGTAATCCTCCGACTTCACGATATGCTTTAAGTGATAGCAACATTTTGGTGTAGTTGTCACGTTCCATTTGGGGTGTCAAAGACATACTTTTTACGATTGTAAAAGAAACTTCAAACACAAATGTCCACACCAGACTGTTCCGAATTCTTGTTGACGGTCGTATGTATAGTAAATTTTCTTCGTCGCTTCGGAACCCATCTGCAGATATCGTACCAATTCCATAGGTGGGGGTAAATCACCGAAACTATCGTAGTATGTTACATCAGAATTGCTTTTTCTATATGCTACCCAATGAGTCCCGACACCCGACATACTATCCAAATTTATAATGGCGGCCTCATAACGTTTGGGACCGCGTACAGGTAATGAATCTCTCATATATACGCCTCGAAAGTGTGGTATTTTCATTTTTAAGGCGTACTTTTCTATATCAATATTGGATAGTGGTCTTTGAGGTAGGGATTCTATTAGTTTTTTGATTTCTTATTTTTGCCGTTGTTTATATATAATCCCAAACCTGTGCGATATGGTTTCAAGTATAATCCATTTCCTCTTGAACTTAGATGTAAGCCGGTACCTATTTTTTCTGCAGTCGACTTTTTTACTGCTTTTACGGCACGCACGATGCCTGCTGCACCACCTGCTAATGAACCTAAGGCCGATAGTCCTGCAAATATTGGTATTAACGGTAATATCCCCCCAGTCTTCGGAATTGGAATGATTCTAGGCGTGCGAATTTTTCGTTTGCCACCGGCTATTCTTAGGGATTTACGTGCAGCTACTGCAGCTATTTTCGATGCTTTCATGATATTTTTCTCGACAAGTTTTTTCCCACCAGCTTTTAACAATTCTGATCGAACGGGTCGTCTAATAGATGATCCAAAAGCTACTTTGTGTAGTCGCTTATGTTTACCAACGCCTTTACCTTTAGTGTGGCGGCGGCGGCGCTGGAAGCGACGTTTACCTCTAGTGGATGCTTTTCTCGATTTTGATGATGATGATACACCCATACCAAAACGTTGTTTCGCTTTCATAATGTTGGTTACCAACCAAGCTGCAGCTTTTTCACCAGCGCTAGAGTCTTTAGATTTTACTCTTTTCCACGCGCTTTGCTCGAGTTCCTGATCTGCTTGGTGGCGAGCACTTAAATTTTCACTATTACGCAAATAGGCTAAATCGTGTTTTTTGCATGCGACATCCAAAGAATTAATTCCTTGATCTCCTCTTGCCACACGTTTTACTACTTTCGTCCCGGGCCCGCAATACTGATAGCCGGGAATGTGTAACTCAAACGGTAGCCTATTAATTACTGAATTAACAATACCGCTTCCAGTCTTACTTGATAAACGAGACCGTCTACTTCGTCTGACGAGCGACATCTGAATGATAGTTTACGTGAAAGTTCAGTATAAAATATAGATTTTGTTAAGATGCGTGTCGTCAATCTTAAACAAAAACTTCCCGTCGATAATCTCGATGTAAAGGTCGGATCTGGACTAGAACAAAAATTATTTAAAAGACATGGTCCTTTGCTACCGTCATCTATTCGTGGATTATTAATAGGACCTTCAAACTGTGGAAAAACAAATGTTATGATTTCGCTGCTTACTCACCCCTCGGGACTGCGTTTCGAAAATGTTTATATCTACTCAAAGTCGCTCTATCAACCGAAATATGAATATTTAAAGAAAATTTTATCACCAATCAAAGGTCTTGGCTACTACGCTTTTAGCGACGCAAATAACATTGTGGAACCGTCAGATGCTAAACCTAATTCAATATTTATTTTTGATGACGTTATGTGTGAGAAACAGGACGTTATAAGATCGTATTTTAGCATGGGACGTCACAAAAATGTGGATGCCTTTTACTTGGCGCAAACGTATTCTCGTGTTCCTAAGCAGCTCGTCCGGGATAATGCCAACTTCATTATTATGTTTAAACAAGATGAGATGAATATGAAACATATATTTTCCGATCACGTTTCACCCGACCTGACGTTTACACAATTTCAAGAGATGTGTGCTAAATGTTGGGATAATAAATATGGTTTTTTAGTTATTGACAAGGACAGTGATGTAAATTCGGGCAGATACCGCAAGGGATTCGATAGTTATATATTCCTATAATAATAACTTGGATAATCATTTCATCGTTGAACGGTGCTTTGAAAGCATCATGAATGAAGAAATCGAATTAAAACGAAAGCTACTGGAAACTACAAATGCGGTTAGAAAAAAATTTAAACAAATTAAAGCAGCTAAAGTGCAGAATGAACATGATTTGGAAAAGTTTTATGAACCAGTTTCTAAACCACTAGAATCTATATCTAAAGCCGTAAAGCAGCAGCAGCAACAGTACGCAACTAAAAAATCAAGTACTACGACTAAACCACAAAGTCGGAGTAGCAGCAGCAGCTCGGTGGGAATGGCGAAAATGTTTGAAGAACATCCAACAGAAGCGGATTTTGAAACATCTACACCGATTTCGCAAAAAACACAAATTCCTACACCAAAACGTGGAAATCGTGAGTCACTGTTCGAAACCCCTTCCCCATCAACGATAACATCATCTTACACATCACCACACACATCAAGTGGTAGCAGTTCAGCCGCAAAAACTATTCAAGATTATTTAAATGGATTAAAATTCGAACCGTCCCGTTATGATACCGTGTATGGTGTACGCTTTGGTAAAAAAGACAATAAATCAACAAAATATATTGGCAACTTGGTGGTTCGTTTTCTAACAAACGGAAAGATGGTGTTATACAAGAACAAAACAAACATTGCTGAATTCGATGGAACGGCTGAGCTTTACGATTTGATTTTTCTAAAAAATCCAGCATGCTTAGATAATGAAGACGAAATTAGTCTAGATGTACTTCGAAAATACCAAACCATTTTGAAATTGACGGATGCGGCCTACGACGGTTATGACAAGAAACGTGGTTTAAGGGAAACCCGATGGAGAAAATATTTACGAATCATAAAACCGCTAATTATGGGAACCAAACTGGGTGGTGGTGGTGTAGGAAGAAAAAAAGGCGACAACAAAATCCAACTACCAGCAAAAAAGCGCCTATCGTCGAAATCATCTGAATATGTTTATTGGAATAAACCTAAGGAGTTAGTGGATAGATTACGATTATTGTGGGGGTCAAAAGTAGCTGGACATACCGGACATGATAATGAGATTATGTCAATTATGGAAGAGCTTCGAGAAGAAGGAATAATATATTAAGTTTTGCACGTAGTTGCCATCCTCAGTGTCTGATAAGACGTGGAACCTTATAATATGGATCCTAGCCGAGAAAAAATTAAAGTCGTAAATGAATTACATAGGACAGCAAGGAAAAATTTTGTTAGAAGACGTACAGTCATAAAAGGATATCGAGATTTGTGGCAAATTGATTTGGCGGAAATGCAGCAATATGCTACTGACAATGATGGTTACCGTTACATTGTTGTATGTATAAACTGTTACTCCAAATTCGTGTACACCAAAGCAGTTAAGAATAAGACCGGTGTTGAAGTTACGAATGCCATGAAAAGCATCATTGAAGAAGCATCATATGCACCAAACAATTTACAGAGTGATCAAGGAAAGGAATTTTATAATAGCACCTTTCAAGCCCTCATGAAAAAATATAATATAAACCATTATTCCACATATAGCACGAAAAAAGCGGCAATTGTTGAGCGTGTTATAAGAACTTTGAAAAATAAGTTATATAAACAATTCTCGGCTAGAGGTTCTTACAGATGGTTACAAATATTACCAGCTATAACGAAGACCTATAATAACACTAAACACCGCACCATTGGAATGAAGCCTAACAGTGTAAAAGAGGATACCCCTATTAAAGCATATGACTATTTGAAAATTGCTCCGAAGAAAAAAAAATTTCATTTGGGTGACGTTGTTCGCATTAGCAAGTACAAAGGTGTATTTGACAAAGGATATACGCCTTCCTGGTCCACGGAACTGTTTGAAATAGCAAAAGTTAATATTACAAATCCACCCACCTACTTGCTGCAATCATTGGAAGGTCAACCTATTAAAGGATGTTTTTACGAAGCAGAACTGCAAAAGACAGCTAGCCCTGGTGTTTATTTAGTTGAGAAAATTCTTAGAAAACGCAAGAACAATCAAAACGATCAATTGTTTGTAAAATGGTTAGGTTTTCCAAATCAATTTAATTCTTGGATAGACAAATCAGATATTGTATAAATATTATCAAATAGGTTTTACGTTACGTATGTATGCATTATAAATAATAAAAATAAATATTGCTTTTCATAATTATTCGTTTTATTTTCAATTTAACAGTATAATTATGTTTTTAAATAGAACTTTATCTAGGTTGGTTTCCATTTTGGTTTTTTTGGATCCTTTATCTTCGTTGTAGTATACCGTGCAGCATGTGAGTGAATTTGATACATTTTTTCCTTAAGGTACGTAATTTTGGTCTCATCATCTTCAAACATTTTTTGAAAAACCGGTACTAGCACATTACTAAGTATGGTATTTATCTGCGAACCAAGTTGATGAACTTCCGTAAGGACATATTCTTTGGTAGCAGCATCATTATCATTTATCGGTTGGGCAACATTCCTTAATAATTTTCCCTCTATATCAAAATGTCCATCTGAAGTAAGTTTAAATCCGATTCCGGGCAACCCTCGCGATAAGTTGTTACAAACAGGAGTTTTCTGTCGACCAAATTTATCAATTGTGTTGTTAACACGACCCATTTTAAAGTAAAACTAATTCACTCTCTTTATGTTCAGCCTATATATAAATGACATAACTAATAAAAATTCATTTTACAATACACCATGAAGCAAGTAAGATTTGACGAAGAAAGAAATATTATCCACCGTATGTCTGTTTGGTGTTTTGCATATAGACAAGCCAGACAAAGTAATTTTCAGCAACTAATACTTGATAGATATCGTTTTCAAAGGAGAATTGGAAAAATGGATGTAATGCTAGCGAGGATTTTAGAACGGAACCACAGAAATAATATATATCAAGAGCGATTTGTTAATTCAAATGTATGGTGAATAATAAACATATTTAGTACAAAAAGATTTTTATTAAGATTTAAATAATACATACACACTATCATTAGAAAAACGCACTTTTTCACATAAATTTAAAATTACATGACTATCATAAGAAACTTTTACACTATATCTAAATTGTCTCTATTTTTCGGAATTACCAGCGCTGCCCTTCTTGGTCGAATTCCATGGTCTCACTATTATTACGTTCTGATGAACCTCCTCCCCCTACTCCTCCTCCTCCTCCTTCTAAGAAAACAGGACTTTGCGGTGATTCGTTAATTATTTCGAGATCTTCA
This sequence comes from Philopedon plagiatum, assembly GCA_963971165.1. Taxonomy (NCBI): domain Eukaryota; kingdom Metazoa; phylum Arthropoda; class Insecta; order Coleoptera; family Curculionidae; genus Philopedon; species Philopedon plagiatum. Next base: position 95,015,696 of record OZ020192.1, on the reverse strand, counting down.
AAATTGCTTGAAGAAGTCCAGCGCTGCCCTTCTTGACTGAATTCCGGCGTATCGTGATTATTATGTTCTGATGAACCTCCCACTGAGACAGCGAGACTTTGCAGAGATTCACTAGAATTTTCACGAGATATTTGTTGCGGTGATTTCATCCCATGTTTCTTATGGTACTCATTTTGACACCATTCACAGAAACCCATTATTCCACTAATAAATTCCCAATTTTCGCAATTGGCACACATCTGACGACCGTTTACAGAGAATGGGCGAACAACTGCAATTTGACGTTCACTTTTTGGTGACTGCATTTTGAGAAAATAAATTACTATGTAGTATTCTGGAAGTACTGAAATGCAGACTGAAACAAGAAAGTTTTGTGCCTCTATTTGTATCTGTTAGGTGACCTTCAAACCCCTCCACTCTCATATCCCATGTAAAATCGAGGTCACCATACACAGAATAGACTTGTTTCTTTATCTACATGCGCGTAATACGTATACGCTGAATAGCTTTTTCTTGATTCAACAATTTTGAATCGATTTCCTTAAGTCTTTTTGTAACAGATTGCAAAAAATCTTCATTCGCCTCTTCAGCAAGCTTTTTATTCATTTCATTAAGTTCTTTTCTAACATATTCCAAAACATCATTATTCACTAATTCACTAAGTTTTTTAATAATTTCACGCCTTTGTTCAAGAACATATTCCTGATTAGCGGCATCCCCAGGATTCTTTGGTGGTGCTACATTAGTTAAAGATTTCCCTTGTATATCATATTGACCATCATCGGTCAATCTAAATCCAACTCCTGGTTGTCCAACAAGAACAATGTGATTTTGGTCATTAAATTTTTGGCGCCCAAATTTATCAATTGTGTTGTTAACACGACCCATTTTTAGCTTAAACTGATGTGATTTTTGTGAAGGTTGCCTATTTATAAAAAATTAAACAATAATTTAGGTACATAATCATTTATTTAACATCTCATGTTATTATATTATACAATGAATTAAAGATTTTCTTCATCTTCTTGAACACACTCCATTTCGTCATCGCTAACAGTAGCCAATGCTTTACTATCAACTTCATTGGTGACTGCTTTATTTCCAAGGTCATCAAGATTAGTGGTATCATCTGCGGGAGCCAAACCATATTTTGTAGCTAATTCATCGGGTAAATGGGGCACTTCGAATAGGTAGCTTCCCAATTCTTCATTTATCATTCCAGCGCAAAATTCGTCCAGATCAATGGTTCCATATAGGTATTTCTCGCAAGTATGTGCTCCAGCCGTGAAATTTACGGCGTCTTTCATATACTTCCTATACTGACTTTCACTAAAACCCACATCGGATTTACCATAATTTGCAAAGTGTACTATTTCTTCAGCCAGCTCTCTTAATTTACATGATAACCAATTAATGTACATATCTCGATTTTCAATGACAGTAGGGCAGTCACACATCTTAAATAGAAAATAATGGATATGTGATTGTGTGTGACTGTGTGTTTTTCGATATATACTTAACAAGAACTATTTTATTACATTTTAAATCAACATTAAAATAGCCTAATCAACAATATATTACAAACAACCAAAATTTAACAACGCTCTAGTATTACCTCCAGAGAATACATGTGAGCTTTGCCCCAAATAAGTTAAGGTGTACTGATCACCGGAGTTATTCATCATTTCAATAGTATCCTCTGTCAGAATTTCAGCTACGCGTGATGGTAAAAATGTTTCAAATGTTGCTTGATGTGTTGGATCAAACAATGTGACGATAATGGCTTTTCCAAAACGTGAAGTCAAAGAATTAATTTTTTTTATCATATAAATTTTGCCCACCGTTAATGTAGAGAATTTTCTACGTTCCAGAAATTGAATATCTTGGTTTATCATATTATTAATTTCGGCTATGGTCTGCTTTGAAATGCTCATGATTTAAAATACAATAAAAACAATTACTGTCAAGTACCTTGAATAAACACTTGTAGAACACACCACAAACACAATACTTTATATGCCAAAGCAACAGTTAACGCATACGATGTATGAGTGACAATGAAAGCTATTTTCGAAATGAGCCATATTTATTAGGAAGTAATCCAAGGTCAAGTATTTATTTATGGTGGGAGGAATACATCCGACGACCTCGAAAAATACAAAACAAATGTAACCTTGAAATAAGCGTCGTCCACCTGGTCATCACCAAACAAAGAAACATCTGCTCGCGTTCAAGGCCAAGCAAATGTAACCTTGAAATAAGCGTCGTACACCTGGTCATCACCAAACAAAGAAACAGCTGCTCGCATTCATTGAAAATATGCACCGCAAATGTAACCTTGAAATAAGCATCGTACACCTGGTCATCACCAAACAAAGAAACATCTGCTCGCGTTCAAGGCCAAGTTCTTGACCTTGACCTTGGAATAACACCTGCGCATATCAAGGCCAAATAACAATAGCACACCTGGGCGTTCAAGGTCGACCCTACTGCGCATGCGGAGACTCGGGGAGCATCATATCCCTCTACTTTCCAAATAGGTTGTTACCATTGATTTCTAATATGGATAAGCAAACAATAATCGCGAAAGTGGCAAATTTCTGGCTTCGCGCATGTAAACAAAGCTGATCGGCCATGGGCATGCGCACTGTAAAATTTGTCAGCTGTGATGGTCGATCTCACTCTGATTGTCAAGGAACATAAAAGGGTTTGCCGATTGTTTTCCAGCTGGTTATGCAAACCGTGTAGCAGATGACAACAAGCGAGTTGTGCGCATGCCCCTCGCCGATCTGGCTCGAGAAATATGACCGGTGGTCGTGCGTACAAACACAATATTTCACCCTGCTAACTTAACTTTTGTTTGCGCACGCTGTCAGTTGTACGGGTCTATATATAGAAGTCAATGGTTGTTATAGAAGAATGATGAAGGTAAGTTGAGTAGTCAACCATAATATGTCAAATTATGTTCGGGAAAGGAACAAACATGAGAAAACCTGAACAAATAGGAACATTCCAAATAGGTTGTTTACAGAAGAATAATGAAGGTAAGTTGAGTAGTCGACTTTTGAACTTTAAAATGGATTGTTCTTTTTCCGTCTAGTTTCAAAAGCTGACTAATAATAAGCTCCTATTCAATTCCCGAGTCTTTTTTTGCGTGTAAATCCTGCATAGTCTTCCTTTTCAGTCGTCATCATCATTTACATAGGACTAGGTTTACAATTTTATTGTGATTGTGATTAGTTTGGAAAAAATACACGATTATAAAAATAAGTTTAGCTCTTTTGATAATTGAGATAGAAACAAAATGTAAGCAGCAAAAGATTAGGCCTGACATTCTATGTAGGAATCGGAGCAAAGCACTTATAATACATGTAATTTTTGCCTTCCCATTGAATTATAGATGCAGGTATAAATAGCTACAGGAATTTAAAAGAACTAAGACAGACTTAGGTAACGAGTCATGTCGAACCAGTCTTAGGGTTGTAAATATCAACTACGAAGTATTTCATAGTAAATGTATGTATCTTATCTTATTTCATAGATTGTCTAAACCATTTTTCAACTTTTTGAGATGAAGACATGTCCTACCCAGTGGCGCACCCAGGGGGGGGGCTGCAGCCCCACACCCCCCCCCCCCCCCCCCCCCGACCAACATCTTAGACACACAAAAATGTAAAAAATTGCACTACTAATTGAAGAAATCCACCGAATTGTACCACTCAGACACCCCCCCCCCCCCCAAGACAAAATCCTGGGTGCGCCCATGGTCCTACCTACCTACCTACCTACCTTCCTACCTGAAACCCTTGCACTTGCCACCCTGGCAAAAATTCATGGGAACATGTCTTAAGAACTTCCTAAGGGACAGGGGCGATTAAACAGTTACCTAATTCTAAACTGTCATAAAGAAAAAATTACGGAACAAATTAAGTATATGATGACATTGCCGATCAGTTTAGCTTCTGAAGCACATTCACACCAATTAAATACTTTTATAATTAAGGATTATAATATGCCGAAATGGCATGTCGTTGTGTAGGTACCTATTATTCTTTTTTTAATTTTATATATGTATTTAAAGACGAATATCTCATTTTTTACCATGACCATGACACTTGCCGCCCTTAGTTCCGGCACCCGACCAAGGTCATTATTTGGCCATCTAGCGTCTTGCAGCGGTATGATTTTAGCGAGTGACGTCGCATTATTTAGCCGTCTCGAAAGGACGCTAGAGTCACCGTATACAGACATACGGTCATACGGTGCTAGTCTTCAGCGGAATGTGGTGGGACGAATGACGAATGAAGTAATGAAGTCAACTTTAAGTTATCTGTGGAGGAAGATACTTTTTCGGCAGATTCGGCGTTATTTGAATTAATTTTTAAATTCAGGAGGAATTTACCTTGGAATAGATCGTTTTTGATATTATTACAATATATTGAATAATATACTGGTACTGACCTAGACTGTCATTTTACGTCTCGTTCTAAATACTACATTTTTGCGACGAAGAACGATGACGCGAAGTGATCAGACCCTAAATGGCCAGACCATGACCAATATAAGACGGTAAAAAATTTGAATAGAAAGATAGGTAATAAGAAAAAGAAATATTTATCTAATAAATTGGATTTTAAGGGGTTCGTCTAATGAATCATTTCCAGTTTTTTGTTATCACTGTTTTTATTTATGAGTGGTTAGCAGTTTTTTCCCACAGAATTAAATCATTAAAGTATATAAATATCGTCAAATTGCTAGCTTAGCTTAAGCTTAGGTTTTTCTGGAGCGCGTAAATAATAAAAATAAAACAGTATTTTATCTTATCTACCTCGGCTTATTAAATTAAATTTGAGTTATGATTCAGCAACAAAATTTGAAATATAAATTTAGGTAAAGAATTACTTGTTACATGATGTATATGTTACGGTTAATTTGGATACTTCGCTAGTTTACAAACTAACCAGCTAGTTTGCAAACTAACTAAAGACACTGTTATTTTGAAGGAATCAGCCATTTCCCACAAAATAGCAGATGGTTTATAAACTAGCTGGTTAGTATGCAAACTATCGATTTGCTTCAGTTAAGATGAGGATTTTATTGAGGTTACCTTAACCTAAAAATTATGTTTTGTTTGTTGTCCAGAAAATCTAGCGAACGGTGGATCGGAGGGCACCCTAAGGTCGGATCAGGGTTAGCACCTGGTTAGGGGCCCTGACCAGTCTTTTTCCTCGCAGGCGAAGAGGGATCGGTGCAAAAAAATCCACTATTGTTCATTCCTCTGCGCATGCGCAAGCCCGGGATAAAAAGTAGTACCCATCCCCTAGCCCTAGACTCTTGTGTCAAAAATACGATACGGTAAGGTGCAAACGTACGGTAGGGGTAGTGTTCAAATTAGCCAGTAAACTAGCTATTTTAGGCAACTAGGATAGTTGTAGTAATCGTATTAACTAAAGACAATTGGATAGTATACAAACTATATAAAATATCTAGTTAATATAAAAGCAATAATGAAAAATCTGTACGTAAGGAACAATAGTGGATTTTTTCGCACCGATCCCTCTTCGCCTGCGAGGAAAGAGACTGGTCAGGGCCCCCAACCAGGTGCTAACCCTGTTCCGACCTTAGGGCGCCCTCCGATCCACCGTTCGCTAGATTTTCTGGACAACAAACAAAACATAATTTTTAGGTTAAGGTAACCTCAATAAAATCCTCATCTTAACTGAAGCAAATCGATAGTTTGCATACTAACCAGCTAGTTTATAAACCATCTGCTATTTTGTGGGAAATGGCTGATTCCTTCAAAATAACAGTGTCTTTAGTTAGTTTGCAAACTAGCTGGTTAGTTTGTAAACTAGCCAAGTATCCAAATTAACCGTAACATATATAAATATATAGGTGCCTTTATGAGCAGCGCTGTCATAGAAAAATTATTTATAGAACCTCAAATAATATTAGCGAAAGTGGCAGAATTAGTCCCGTACAGGCGTGCGCATCACAGCATGCTGAGCTGGTCACATTATTGGACCGTACTTGAAAATTTAGTATTTATTATAGGTATAGGTACTCTAGTATTATTCAATATTTTAAGGATAAACAAATTATAATTTTAAATTGCTAATATTTAAACTCAAAAATAAACAGAACCCAACAACGCTATCCATTATTCACTTCTTGCTTTTCACGCAGGAATACCAAAAGCGTCAACCCGATTCTCTTTTAGTTGTCACGCACTAACAGCCGAAAGCAATGGTGAGTGTGCAATGTTCATGCCTCTATGGTACCAACATTGACAACTCTGACTGTACTACAAAAAGAAACTTGATAAATTTCAATTATTTTACGTTAGTCACAAATGGACCCACGTAAAGTATCGTAAATTTAGAGCAACATCCTGATTTTATTTCCCTATATAATTTTGGTAAAATTCACTAATAAATTAAGTAAATTTGTACACAATATATTCATTATTTTTTACTATCAATAACGTATACCTAAAATTTCCCTTTTAAAATTACTTTATATATTACCCAAAGACGTTAATTTCCGTAATCGGAATATAAAACATATTAAAACATATTATAGGATATAGATACTTTACAAAAACATTGCTTAATTGTTTTTAGACTAATATTACAAAGTCTGCACATCAACATAGTTAAATAATACACCCACTTTATTTGTAAAACACAAAATTTGTCAAACTAACAACGAACTACACATAATGCTTGTTTATTGTTGGAAGATTCACAAGAAAATGACCGTAAGGCTTTCGTTTAATCTCGCGGCATTTTCAGTAACAAGTCATGCGATTCCGTCAATAATTGACTTGTAAAGCCGGGCGGCGCCGCGCCGCCGGCGTCACAGATTTGCAGAACATATAACGTAAAAATTGCTGCTAATTTGTGACGTATAATATTTCGGAGTATAAACTGTATTTTTAATTTGTAATCTTACTTTACTTTGTGAACTTACTTATTTTAGTTATTTTGTGATAACAAAATAGCATAATTTATTAAGGAAAAATAAGCAATATCTTATGGAACCAAACTGTAATTTTACAGTCATTTTTTGCAGTGTGACGCCACATGCGTACAAACCAAAGAAATGCATTATTTTCCATAAGACCCCTTGTTAAGGGGTCTTATGGACACACACTACTTAACACGACTTCAAATACGTCACCAACAAACGATATGACCGAGTTGGCTATCTCGTGGGTGCGTTCGGATTTGTGCACTGCTTTTCACCCAACCTTTTTTTTCTGTTTATATTAAGTAATTGGATTGCAAAATAGCTTTAAACAATAACCTTAAGTAGTCAAACATTTGAAGTTATTTTACATTATAAAATATTAACGCTCATATTTTATTCATTTGCTTTCAAAATTACCGCCCACTAGGTTTCACGAAGTAAGCGGCTGCTGCCAACACAAATTCTAGTACCCAACCCAATAAAAATTAAATACTCCATATAGCCGTCCATGGGCCATTTTTGAAACCTAGTCGGTATTCTACTTTCTTTAGAGTTGTGTGGCACAAACGTACTTTTTCGCCTATTAATTGGACATTTTCTGCTGGTGCAGAAGAATGAGCTGTACGCATCTATAAATATACAAGATGTCCGAAAAGTCCTAGATTTGGCAAATACCTTTGCTATTAGTAAAGATAGACAACAAAGGTGTATCTTATTGGTTAATAAATCTACTTTTTTATGTAATTTAACTTTTTTAACCCCCTTGAGGGATGACGCTAAGGAGTTGTGGTCAAAAATTTTAAATGCAACTCTATACCGTGTGCGGGCGTGTGATACCTCATTTGAAAGGTCTTCAAAATAGAAACATTTTTCCGCAAACCCGAGGTCCGTATCTCAATTCGTTTTTAAATGGCAATCCTATAAAAATTAAAAATTTAAAAAAAAAATTAAAAATTCATATTACGTACCTTTATTCCTCTTATTACTTTAAAGGTTGTTCAAAATGACCACCATAAACTTTTTAGCAGTAATAAGGCCGATTTTGGAACTCTACCAAGGAGTAACACCTGACATTCTCGAAAATGTGAGAAGTGAGTTCCAAAGTCGACTTTATTACTTCCAAGAAGTTTGTGGTGGTAATTTTGAACAACTTTTAAAGTACCTAATAAGAGAAATAAAAGTACTTATTTAAATTTTAATTTTTTTCGCGATTTATAATTTTTGTGGGCTTGCCATTTAAAAACGAAGTACGATAGTGACCTCGGGTTTGCGGTAAAATTTCTTTTTTGAAGACCTTTCAAATGAGTTGCCACACGGCATAGGGTTGCGTTTAAAATTTTTGACCTCAACTCCTTAGCGTCACCCCTCAAGGGGGTTGAAAAATTTAAATTACAAAAAAGTATATTTAATACACCTAAAATTTAGTATCTCTTGTCTTTATTAATAGCAAAGATCTACTAAGACTTTTCGGATACCCTGTATTTCTATGGGCGCAGTCCTGTAAATATAGTAATTTTAGGCTTCAACGATTAGCAAAACTTTTCAAACGCAAGTACTTGTAAATAATGAACTTTGTAAACTCGTATATTGGCTAGTCATGAAAACAAAAATGAGTCATCCCATTTCCTTGCTTAGAAAAACTAATTAATCAAATTATAAACAAAAATTTGTTTGTTACTAACAGATTCGAGATGTACTTAAGAAATTCTCTGATTATTTAATAAACATCTTTTTAAACAAATTAACCGTAAAAATATTTATCGTCAAAGTCGCAAGTTGAAATATTCTTATAAAACAAAGAGTTTTAGTAATTTATCTTTTAATATTTTCTCCTTAAAGAATATCCAAAATTTTTAAAACGGATAACGGATAATCTCATAGTAAGAGAAGTACAACATAACGTGGCCGTAGCATAGATAAAAAAAAATTACCCATTACCTTTACCATAATATTATACCCATACATCTGATCTCTATTATATACTCATATAAAACATGAAACTGACTGAAAAACTTGAAATTTTGCACAGAGGTTCCTTATATAACGTAGGCGTGCACTGAGGAAGGGGTTTTTCAAAATTCAACCCCTAAGTGGGTGGAACAGGGGTCAAACTTTGTATGGAGAAAAATATTAGATGGTTCTATCAACTCGAAACTTCATAGAAGTACTCTAAAAAATAAATCCTTGAACACGGGTTTTACAGGTTTTAATAAATCAACCCCTAGGGGGGTGAAATGGGGGTTCAAGCTTGTAATGAAGTAAAATTGTTAGACGGTTCTATTACCTTGAAACTAGGTAAAAGTACTCTAAAAAATAAACACATATATCTTTTTAGAAATTCTAATTTTGTATAATGTTACGTATGTTAAGAAAATTAACGTGTGTGGGGGGGGGGGGGTATAAAAAGGAGTGGCTGGAAAATTTTCCTAAATGTTAACTAATATGTCATTTTCGGGGTTATTGAGCTCAGAAAATCTACTTTTGGCTGACAGTTGTTAAAGGTATAACTTGGGGAGTGGGGATGGGGGGGGGGGGGGGACAAAAAGGCCTAGCTGTTAATTTCTCCAAAAACCTTAGATGTATCATTTTTGGGTTTATTGCGGTCCGAAAATTTAATTTTGTCTAACATGGTAAAAAAATTAACGAGGAGGGGGTAAAAGAGCGATTGGCAATTTCTTTCAAAAGTGCGAACCAACATGTCATTTTTAGGGTTTTTAAGGTATAATTTTGTGTAACATGTTAAGAAAATTAACCTGGGGGGGGGGGGGACTGGCAATTTCTTCAAAAACTTTAACTAATGTGTCATTGTCGGAGTTATTGAGGTCGGAAAATTCAATTTTGTCTAACATATTTAAAGAAGTTATCGGGGAGGGGGAATGAAAGGGAATGGCTGAAAATTTCTCCAAAAAATGATAACGAATATGTTAGTTTCGGGGATATTGAGGTCAGAAAAACTAATGTTGTATAACATATGTTAAAAAATTAACGGGGGGGGGGGGGATAAAAAGGAGCGGTTGAGAATTTTTCAGAAAGTTTAATGTGTCATTTTCGGGGTTATTGAGGTCAGAAGATCTAATTTTGTCTAACAGATGGCAAAAAAATTAACAGGGGGGGGGGGGGAGCGATTGGCAATTTTTCCAAAAATGTCATATTCGGGGTGATTAAGGTCAAAAAAATGTTGTGTAATAGATGTTAGGAGAATTTACGGGGGGGGGGGGGATTAACAGTTTCTCCAACAATGTTAACCAATGTAATAACCAAATGTTAATATGTCATTTTTGAGGTTATTGAGGTCAAAAATCCTAAAATAATATGGCTATTACAAATTTAAAGAGTGGGAGATAAAATGAAGGGGGGGGGGGGGGGAGAATAGGTGCACTAAAAGGAAAAAAATTCTCATAAAAATGAACAAAATTAAGTTGACCATTAACCGCAGTAATAAATACGTAACAATATTATTTTGTACCTTTCAGTGCTTTTCCTTTTGTGAAGTTGGTTCAAAAAATCTAGAAGCAAATACAACCCGACAAAATCTAATATTAATTTTATTTTATTTACCTTTTCTGAGTTACCTGGATCCGACATCGATTTTTGCGTCAGGTAGTATTGAAATCTTGTCTCTAGATATAACTAACCTATCCTAACATAAGTAATGTTTCATGTATTCATAATCATGACATCAAAACTCCACCATAATCACAAAACCACAACCTGGTAAAGTTGAGATTATAGATGAAATTGTAAATGTTTGGAAAAACATGCAGGTCTACAATAATACTGCAAATACCGCTAGCAATATTCCACCGTATTAGTTTTGGACATCCCTTAAATTAATACCTGTTCGAATTATTGTAAGGTCAATAACCCAGATGTTCTTCTCGGGTTTAGTCATGATGTGGTGAAAAGGTGTAGATAAAGAATTTGTTGTTTTATTTGGGCTTTATGGTAAATAATTCATTACGCATACTTACCTGAAGTATAAAATATTCTAATTAATGCGTGTATTAATAGAAAACATAAAAATGGTCGACACGACCTTCTCAAATGTCCAACCACCACAATCAAACGACAGCCACCATAATTCAAAAAGAACAGAAAATTTTCATGTTAGTCTAAGAACAACCTTTAGAGCAATTTAAAACGCACACTATTGGCCTTTTTCGTAGATTAGAAAGAAGTAGCTTATTTACACCTGATCTGAGGAGTAGTAAGTAGTAGTTAAGCGATTATAACTCTCAAATAACGTGACAGCAATGACAATCTGTACCTCGTCTTGCTGCACCATGTGACCCCTCTCGTCCGTGTTATACATTAGGGAGGGCCGAAAAAGGCGAAAAAAATTATTTTTGTAAATCTCAGTTGGTCTTCTTCGTCTTCTGGTGCCGTCTTCTACTGAAGGTTGGCGATCATTCTGGCTATCTGTATTTTGGAGACCGCTGCGCGAAATAAGGATCTGGTACTTTTTCCATACCACTCTCTCAAGTTCTTAAGCCACGATGTCCGTCTTCGTCCTGGTGCTCGTCGCCCTTCAATTTTTCCCTGCATTATTAGTTGAAGGAAGCGGTATTTCTCGCCTCTCATTACATGTCCGAAGTATTCCAGTTTTCGTCGCTTCACTGTGTTTAAGATCTCGGTCGTTGTATTTAGACGTAACAAGACATCAGCATTGCGTACTCTATCAGTCCAGGAAATCCTAAGTATGCGACGATACACCCACATTTCAAAGGCTTCAATCTTTTTGCAGTGCCGATCCAACAGTGTCCATCCCTCTAATTCATAAAGCAAGATGGGAAATATGTAGCACCTGGCCAGGCGTAGTCTTAAACTTAGATTCAGTTGTCTACACGTGAGAAGCTGTTTCATTTTGATAAATGCACTTCTGGCTTTTTCAATGCGGATCCGTATTTCCTGTCCAATGTCCCATTCACTGTTTAGGTAACATCCGAGGTATTCATAGTGATCAATCCTTTCTATTATTTCCTGGCCGACTGACAATTGTACATTTCCAACATCTTGCTTGTTGACTATCATAAATTGGGTCTTCTTTAAATTTAGTGTTAAACCACTGGCATTACTAGCCTGGTTAATTCTTGTTAGTAACCACTGCAGATCCTCAGAAGAACTGCTCAACAATACTGTATTATCAGCGTAGCGGATGTTATTTATTGGTACACCATTTACGTAAATTCCTTTTTCGTTTTCAGACAGGGCTTCGGACAATATAGATTCAGAGTAGATATTAAACAATAATGGGGAAAGCACGCAGCCCTGCCTGACTCCTCTCTGAATTTCTATCTCATCCGATGCATGGTTCTCCACCTGAACAGAAGCTCGTTGATTCCAATATAGATTAGCGATAATTCTTATGTCACGCTGATCCAGCCCGATGTTTTGAAGGTTTTGTATCATTTTAGAATGTTGTACCTTATCGAAAGCCTTCTCATAATCTATAAAACACATGTATACTGGTCTATTCATATCCAAGCATCTTTGAACTAGAACTTGCATGCTAAAGAGAGCATCTCTTGTTCCAAGACCATTTCTGAAACCAAACTGTATGTCTGAGACAGTTTCTTCACACTTTTTATATATTCCGTTTTAAATAACCTTTAGAAATAGTTTCAGTACATGGCTCATAAGGCTTATAGTACGATACTCTGAGCAGTGTTTAGCATTAGCTTTTTTTGGCAGCGTGATAAAAGTGGACTTCAACCAGTCCTGTGGTATTCTTCCTGAGATGTATATGGTGTTGAACAAATCAGTGAGAACCTTGGCGACACTGTCCTCTGCTAGTTTAAGAATATCAATATAGATATAGTCAGGGCCTGCAGCTTTACCGTTTTTTGACTGACGGATGGCCTGTATGATTTCCTCTTTTAAGATATTTGGACCAGTACTCGCCTCTTCAAAGCCATGTTGTTCGGGTCTGTCATCCCTAAATAGATGCTGGATGTACTGTTTCCATGTTTGTAATTTCTCCTTTATATCTGTTATGACGATGTTATTGTCTCTGATTAAATTACCATTTGGACGTTTCCTGTTCATTCCCAGTGTTTCTTTTATTTTCTTGTGTAGGTTGAATGAGTCATGCTTCCTCTGTAATTCTTCCATCTCCTGACACTTACTATTCAACCATTCTTCCTTTGCGATTCTGCACTTATTTTGAATTTCATGGTGGATGGCTCTGTATCGGTCGCGATTATGAGATTTATATTCTCTAGTTGATCGATTAGGTTCAGAATATCGTCTGTCATCCATTCCTGTTTCTTTTGTCTGCATTGGGCACTGGACAGATGTTGATTCGTAATATGTGCGACAGTCTGCCTAAGATGCAGCCATGTATTATTTGTATCTCCTGAGGTGTTAGTTTCCATTAGCTCTTGTTTAAGTTGTTTTGAGAGCGTTGTTCTTACAACTGGATCTCTAAGTTTTGTTAGATCATACCTGGGTACAATTCTTCTCTTTAACGTTTTTAATTTAACCTTTATTTGAGCAACCAGAAGACTGTGATCAGAGAAGATATCAGCTCCTGGATATGTTTTTGCTGATTTACAACTATTTTTGAATCTGTGGTTGATTAAGATGAAATCAATTTGGTTTCTAACAACGTTCTCAGGGGAATCCTGGGGCGATTTCCAGGTATAAAGTCGTCTGTTTGGTAATTTAAAAAAGGTGTTCATCACTACCAATTCATTATCCTGACAGAATTCAACAAGACGATCACCTCGCTCATTACGAACTCCCAGCCCGAAATCTCCAACCACTGCTTCTGCTCTTCCCCGACCGATCTTGGCATTAAAATCTCCTATGGTAATATTTACTTCGTGTTTTTTGCAAGATTTTAACCCGTTCTGTAACTCATGGTATTCTTCGATCTCATCATCATCTTTATCAGCTGTTGGAGCATATACCTGGAAAATGTTAATTATTGTTGGATCACCTTGTAACTGCAGTAAAGCGACTCTATCCGAAATTGGTATAAAGTCAATAACTGATTATTTCAGTTTATTGTGAATAATAAACGCGACTCCATTTCTATGGTGGGGGTCATTATTACCGCTGTAATACATTGTATGAGTGTCGGTTGTTGTTTGTCCCGATCCTGGCCATCGTGTTTCGCTAACTCCCAAGATGTCAATTTGTAACCTTGCCATTTCTCGAGTAGCGTTTGCCAGTTTCCCTGCTTGAAATAAGCTTCTCACATTCCACGTCGCAATCTTGATGGCTGACCCGGGGATTCTTAGCACCCCCTGACTATTTAAAGTCCGCCGGGGACTGGGGGCCGTGTTTCTTTGATTTTCAGCCATAATGATTTTACATGGAAAAAGTAATACGGTGGTTTTCCTTTGCCTTCCGTATCGCAGAACTTTGACCATACCGTTGCTCCAACTCTGCCCAAAGTTGTCCGACTTCTGAACCTTTCCAATGTCATTCATCTTCAGCTTCAGTTCGATACTGACGTTACTGCTGCCTCGCGTCAGGAACTATATTTTTGCTTTAATGCCAAATTTTACAAAAAAGAATAAAAACACCAAAAAAACAATAATGAATGTGGCAACACTGTGTTTCCATAATCCAAAACGTCAATCAAAATTGATTTTTTTTACCATAACCTCAAATATGTTGCAAAACCTTAAAATAATCGATAAAAATCATGTTTTTTACTAATAAAGTAATTTCTGAATAAAAATATTGTATTTTCCACATTAATGGTTGTTTATAAACGTAAGTTATATCAGTATTAATAAAAAATGTGTTAAAATTCCAAAATTAAAGGTGAAAATTCGACTGTTGTACCGAATAGTTCAAGGAACATGTCATTCATGCAATGCACATTTAATAATTGTACTCTTGATATAAAGGAAATGTATCTTTTGTATAATAAAATATTCTAAAATTAAATATCTACCTTTGCTTATGTGTATATATATATCCGGGAAAAAAGTACTCAGTTTTGTCCCGGGGAAAAAGTAATTTCATAAAAAGTGACATTTTGTTACCTGTCAACAGAGATAAAATGTCAAACGTTTTTCCCGTCAGAAAAAAAAAACATTTTTCTATCTCTTTAAATAGAATAGTTATTTGTTTTACTAGGCATAAAAGCACAAGATTTAATGCCGCGGCTGGTGTTTCATAGCCGAGCGTAGCGAGGCTATGAAACCAGCCAAGGCATTAAATCTGCTTTTCTGCCGTGTGAAACATATAATTTTTTCTTCAAATTTGTTCCAATTCCACGCAAAATCGACTTTTCCATATTTAAATTGCCTTTCATTATCAATATCCAAATAACTAAATCATTTTGAGTTTTCTTAATGTCATTGTCAATTTTAATAACCAGTTTGATTTAAATTATTACTTGGAAGGTTGCCTAGCAACGAACTTTTTCTGCCTAGGCAGTAAAATTGGACTTTTTCTGCCTAGGCATTAAAAGTACAACTTCTAAGCCTGCCAAGTGTCATTAAAAGGCCGCTTTTAATGTCATTTGGAGAAAAATGATATTTATTGGTCCAAATATAATCAGTAACCCTGTATGTGCATGCTTAAATTGCCCAGCGAAGAAAACTCAGAAATAAATTCGTAGTACAAAATTTAATTGTCTTATTCTGACACTTGTCAATTAAAACTCTTAATTGTGAAATTAGACCCGTCTTGGCAATAGTGAATCTAGCCGTATATGTCGAAAAATAGAAAACGAGACTATAAGTCCTAAAATTAATTCTCAATGTACATAATTTGCAAGGCGAGCCAGACCCCCCCCCCCCCCCCCCCCCGTCATAACCTAGGGATGATCGCGCTCGCCTAACGATATGAAGATAATAATATTTCGGACAAAGTAACATGAAATTTACTTTTAATGTCATTCTAATAAAACGACTGAATTAATGTACTTAAAAACCAATTATCGGTTTTGTTGACATCTGGCATTTCTAGATATATTTTAAAGTTAATATTTGATCGTTAAGTAAACTTTATATTAAATATAAATACTTTAAAAATAGTTTTATTTCTCAAGTGACTTTAATTTTAACCTTCACCTTAAAATTGCAAACCGTATTTCAGATCTTGGTGCCAATTTTTAAACAGTATCCGCTATTATTTATTGTACATTCACACAAGATTAATGACCAGTTTGTGTTCCCAGAATCTAAAATTAAGTAATTAAATAATTTTACTGGAATAATTAAGGTGAACAAACGACAGACAAATACTTTTGTTATATTTTCCCAGTTACCCAATTCTTAATGTTATCTTAGTCAGGATAACATGCTAATAGGCAATTAATTAATGCGTGTACCTAGGTAATCCAAATAAAACTGATTTTTTTTTGTATTCTCTACATAAATTAAATATTTATGATGGTTACTTTTATCCATTTATTTTGCTTTTATTGACAAACAAAAATATTTGCTATTTCAAATTTTGTCTAAATTTAAAACTTGCAAAACGTGACGTCACACGATATTCCAGTAAACACAAGGTGGCTGCTCCAGAAGCGGACAGAAACCGTATTGCTGAAAGCAGCGTCCGGCCTGACACACGGCAAAACCAGCGGAATGTAGACCGGGCATGTCCTCTTTACCGCGGCGGCTCATGGATGTAATGCTCATGCGCTCATAGGCCATGAGCGGCATTACAGTACAGGGCGCAGTACCGTTGGAGATCCGCTGTCCGTCCACTGGTGGATTAGCCAAGTACAGTGGAGATGCAGTAATGCGTGGTTTTAATACACATTTAAGATGGTTCGCATTGGGCATTTTAGAAAGAGTTTTACGGCAAAATAGTGGCTGGAAATTAACAAAAATAATTTGCACTTGCTGTTATATCAGTTCTAGACAAGACGTTTTAAATATGATTCAAAATTTTTGTCCCTAAACTTGGGGTAGTCCGAGCTAAAATACAATTGTTTTTGGAAATTTTGACTTATTTTTTTCTCTAAAAATGTTTCTAGAATAACCAATGTTAACCCTCTTAAATTATATACATTTGAATAATTATACAGTTCATTTTGTTCTTCATAAAAACGAGCTGAACATCTCTGCTTCCAGTATTTAAATAGCTTGTTGCAACCTTGTTCATTTTTGTTGTAATAGATAGATATAAATACTAAATTTATCTCGTCACTTTAAACTAGTTTATAAATTTTCTAGTTAGGAAAGTAGTAAAATGGCAGAAGATACTGAGAAAAAAATATGAATATGAAACTATAAAGTAGTGGACAAATTTATTTAAAAACATATTTACATGCAAAACAAGGAACAATAAGAAACGAGATCATCACTGAAAATGCTACAATACATATTGCAAAAAAAATATATAGGCAGACAACTGAACAACACACAAAAAAAGCACCACTAAACACAACACGTCTATACGCTTCCACGCTGTAAACTCGGAAATTTACTATTACGCATGTTCATTGTCGGAGTGATCGCGGTAACTTGGCGGCTAACCACCTCCAACCAGTATTAAAAGAAGAAGGGTCCGCGTTCGATTCGAAACCAAAAGTTCTTTCTGTACAAGCAAACACAATTTCCCTTCACCACCACACGATACAAGTATACTTGAACAAGCGCCAGTTTCCGTAGGAAGAACTCCCAAATAGTCCAAGAAAACTGGCTTACGTTTTCGTTGCAGACGATGCTTTTCCTCTAAGGACTGATTTGCTAAAACCGTACAAAGTAATTTCCTTGAAAAAAAAATTATAACTACCGATTATCGAGAGCACATTGAATTTTCGATCTTTAGAATTTTGGCTGCATGCTTTAGGATTTATCATACTGCTATCAATTTAGACGAAGAGCACATTGATAAAATAATATAATAATATAAAGGCAGCTGGTGCTTACACAATTATTTACTGTCAACTGTGAAACACGCCTGCGCTCCAACTGATTCTCTGGACTCAGAGGAGATACAAAATGGCACATATCACTGGAAACGTACCATTTGATGCTAAACAAGGAAGACTAGAATTTATGAACCACTTTGCCAATGAAGGACAATTGTCTTGACAAGGAAATTTTGTGCATTAAAAAAATGTGTGTTTTGACGTTGTATGTAAATTAAATGAAAACGAACATATGAAATGTGTGTTTGTATCTAATTAAAACCCACCTCTATTGCATCCAAGTTGGATAAAGAGCTTCTCGGAGTTTCTTGATCCCCCAGAAAATCAAATAAGTGGTACCAAAGGGAGGGCTTATATAACATATTTCATCTGTGCCACTGCGCCATAGCGAAGATATTCTTCAACTTTTTTCTTTTCCCTTTCATAATTAATTCTAAAGAAATTTACCTTCTTAACAGCGCCATCCTTTTCGGCACTGACATCAATTAATCTATATTTTTCTAGTAACTTATCATACTGCGCGGCTTATCATGATAGCCTTTGGATTTAACACGGCAAAGACACGGTAAAATAAAATTTTCAAGTAACTCACGGTTGGTTTTTTTCAGATAGCTGGATATGGCGCAAATGATGTTAACAACAAAACTCGCCCACGACTGACTTTCGTTTGTACAAAAGTATACACTACTTACAAACTTCCACATCCTCGGTACACACGTTCAGTTTTGCTTGGGCAAGCCCAGCTTGTTGCATAATTAAAATTAGGAAGTGACTCCGCTGCCGGCGCCGGCATCCGTCATGGATGCCGGCGCCGGCAGCCATCATGGATGCCGGCGCCGGCAGCCGAGCTCTTTGCCGGGGAAGAGGCTCCGCTGCTGGCACCGGCAGCCATCATGGATGCCGGCAGCATTAGAAAATTAGTGACAAAATAAGATGAGAATCAAAATATTTTAATTCAGTCAAAAAATATTAATTTATTATAGTGTAAACTTTAACGAAACTTAAATCTTCCTACAAAAATATAACAATTGTTACTATTCTGCGAATTTAAGGGTAGAAATAAGAAAAATAAACCCATATAATATACCTTCAATAAGAGTGTTCAATTTGTCTGATATCAATTTGATTGGAATTCTTGTCTTCTATGGACATACTGCCATTTTTGAGGTAGAAATAACTAGCAGAGCATATGGATCTGTAACTCTGTGTCTCTGTTTTGCTAGAAAATTGAAATAAGCTTTGGATGAAGTATGATTGTGATTTCATTGAATCCCCAGGATGCATAGAAATTATTTACACTCACTTATTTTCAAGAAAATGCTAGCCTGGCAGCCTTTCCTACACGTGGAACACTTCCTTGTTAACTTTTTATTTTTTGTCTTGAATGGTCTTCCACTTTTAACACAGGCTAACCGCAGATAATAGTATTTCTGCTACCACGCAACCAAAACTCATTGTTTGTGGCTTTCTTGCATTCCACCAAAACACAATTAAAATTTTCATATGAAGAAAATTTATCACACACTCATATTTTATAGTTTTTGCACAAAATTAAAACAACACAATGTTTACATATAATTTAAAATACGTATCTATAATTATTTTAGGTTAGAACTCCGGCATTCCGTTTTGGCCGTATCTGAACCGGCGCGGCGCCGGCAGCCGAGAAATTGTACCCGGGTGCCGGCGCCGGTATCCATGCATCAACATTTTGGGAACCGGCGCCGGGTGCGGAGTCACTTCCTCACTGGGATGTAAATAAAAGTGGTCGTATGGCTGGTGTACTATAAATTCGAGTGTTAATGATTATCTCCCGAAGATTAGGAAATTTCGTGGATAAGACACCTTACATTTGAAATGATTTGATTAAAAAAACTGTTCAACAATGACCACAAGTACAATCGGATAATTTGCCGACTAACAAACTAATTTTATTTTCTTTATTGCCGATACATTTATGGTGACTGCTTATTTTTTCACAAATCCTGACTACCAACATCTGCAGAGCTTAAAGGAATAAGACCCTCGAGGTATTATTAACCGGCTTCACAAGAGGAGGTTATCAATGCGACACGACCCGTATGTGCGATTTGTTTTTTATGTAGGTACATCACGCATAATTGTTAAACTCATTAAAATTTACTGATTTTGATAAAAAAAAATTGTAGATGAATTCTCCCGAATGACCACATTTTAAGGGTTTTTTGCTAAAGTGAGAAAAAATGTAAAAAAATTATGAAAAACTCAAAAAAACTCATGAAGATCAACAAATTTTGTGTAACTTCGGAAGTGGGGCATGGATTACAATAATAATTTTGCTACGCTGTGTTTAACATGATGGTGGTTTCGTTGGTTAAAAAAAATAAAGGGGAGGGGGTAAGAGGGGATGAAACCGGAACGGCTGAATATTTTCCCAAATGTTGACTAATATGCCATTTTAGGAGTTTTTGAGATCAGAAAATATATTTTTTTCTACCAGATATTAAGAAAATTACCAGAGGGGGTAATAAGGAGCGGCTTGAAGTTTGTCCAAAACTGTTAACTAATGTGCCATTTTCGGAATTATTGAGGTCAGAAAATCTAATTTTGTCCAACAGATGTTAGAAAACTTACGTTTATGGTTAGCGTGTCCGCAATTTCTATTTGCAAAATCTTCCTATTAATTGTTGTACTAATATAAAAAAATTATTGTTTTAGAAATCTTTTTCGCTCGTCTTTCAAATTTGCCCAAATATATAGGGTGTCCGAAAACTCTTAGTATAGGCAAATAGCTTTGCTATTAGTAAAGATGGAGACACCAAATTTTAGGTGTATCTTATTGGTTAATATATCTACTTTTTATGTACCTAATTTAACTTCTTCAACCTCCTTGAGGGGTGACGCTAGGGAGTTGAGATCAAACATTTTAAATGCAACCCTGTGCCGTGTGGTACCTCATTTTAAAGGTATTCAAAAAAGAAACATTTTACCGCAAACCCGAGGACCGTGTCTTAGTTCGTTTTTAAATGCAAGCCTATACAAAAAATGTGGAAAAAAATTAACTGCCAGATTCCCCAACGCTAGATCGATCGGTCTAATTTGACAACCAAAAGTTTTAAACTGACAAGTGTCTGAATAAGACAACTGAGTTTTATACTATGAACTGTTTTCTAAGATTTTTCTCAAATTTGGAAAAAGGGCAATTTTGTACGTACTTTCCACAGTAATAGAAGTAAATTCATTCTAGCAGCAGGTTTCAAGAAATTGAAAATCATTTAGGAACCAAGCAAATTGCTGAAATATTAGAATAATTCATAAGTTTTTAATGACGCCTTATTAACTGTGACAGGACAAAAACTTGTCAAAACCTAACTGATCAATTAGAAGATCTTAATTTAAACCAGTAGTAAATCTTAAACCTTTTTGGTGCATCTCAACGTAAAAATTTAAGTATCTTTAGTTGTCTTATTACTTTAAAAGTTGTTCAAAATGACCACCATGACCTTCTTGACAGTATTAAAGTCGATTTTGGAACTCTGCCAAGAAGTAACACCTGCCATTCTCGAAAATGTGAGAAGTGAGTTCCAAAACCGATTTTATTACTGCCAAGAAGTTCATGGTGGTCATTTTGAACAACTTTTGAATGTGTTTAAATTTTAAATTTTTTTCACAATTTTTAATTTTTAAAGGCTTGCCATATGCGGACCTCGGGTTTGCGGTAAAATGTTTCTTTTTTGAATACCTTTAAAATGAGGTATCACACGGCATAGGGTTGTATTTAAAATTTTTGACCTCAACTCGCTAGGGTCACCCCTCAAGGGGGTTGAAAAAGTTAAATTACATAAAAAAGTAATTTATTAATATAAATTAAAATTAAAATAATAATTTATAATTTATTAACCAATAAGATAGCTAAACCTAAAATTTGGTCTCTATCTTTGCTAATAGTAAAGGTACTACGATTTTTCGGACACCCGGTAGATTTCATCATAACAGTGCTAGATATAGTTTTTTATTAACTCTGTTTACTACTTAGTTGATAAGAATAATTAGCAAAAATACGTTTTATTCTTTTTTTGCATTTTTGCCAACCTTAAATTAAAAAAATTAATACATTTTCTGCCTTAACGAGTTTGTATTGATTTGCTGCAGAAAAAAAAAACGCTTACGAAGAGTTCCCATAGTATGTGGATATTTTATATTTTAACAAAATTCCACATCTTTATCGTGGGGGTAATTATTTGTGCAAAAACCGACTCTGTCGAAATTAAATTTTAAAGTAAATAACTCTATGGAGACCAATTTCACGCTTTGTTGAAAGTGATAAATTCAAAATATAATATTAATAACTAAAGATCATAAGTACATTGGATGAATAAAGAATGGATACAAGATGAGTTAACATTCTTTGAAGCCAAAACAAATCATTCTAAGCAACACGTAAACACAATTTGTAAACATTGGCCACATTTTATTTTACCTTGTATTTTTATATAAACAATACATTAGAAGCATCGCAAGACTTACAAAACTAATAAAAGCCGTAAAACATTTTATTTTCTGCTAAATAATAATAAATTTAGGTTAGAAATCTCTTAAATAAATTATTTCTAAAGGCTTATTTCAAATCGCTCCGAATCATTTATAAATCTATAAGTAGCATTTTTTCTTTTCTAGTTCATTAGAGAAAGACATACTTTTAACCGAGTGTTCAGACCTTGGATGAATAAAGAATCATCCAAGTTAATTTGACGTCAACCGCTCAGCTGTTGAAAGGAAAACAGAGACAGCAACACTCGTGAGAGTCGTATTTGTTTAACAAACATTGAATCGACTCGGATCACGTTTACTTCGATGCCATTCTTTCTACTACCATTCTTAATTCAATTACGTATTTCTCTTAAAGTTCGTAAGCTGATCGGTATCGGTTCAATTTTTGTCAATCGAATAAACCTCTGAGGTGCGATGTTTCCTTAACAAACAACAAATAAACAGGTTACACGTTCGATACGCTCACAGTATAGAGAAAACCGCATCCTTTCTTTATTCATCCAAGATAAATACCATTGCCATTTGCCTGATTTGCATGTTTATTGTGTTCTCAAACGCGACGTAATTTAGATTAAGAGTTGCAACGTCGCTTTTTCTTCGTAACACATCTCGCTCATTCATGGCTTAAACAGTTGTCAACTTGACAGGTTGTAATATACGTGTTTTACTAATATTTAAAGCGGTTTTTGTTAAAAGAAGACCTTATCCATAAACATTAAAAAATGGTGCATCCGTGCTAAGTGTGTGGAACAATGGATTATTTTCATCCAGGACTGCCTTTTCACCAGTGGCGGCTGGTGAAATTTCAGAGTTGTAATTCTCTGTTCATACTTACAGGACCCGCACCAAATTTAAGGGTTTTAATAGTGAGACTGGGAATGTTTTGGTAAAGAAAAAAAATATTTTGTAATTTGCGAAAAAAAGTTGAATTTTTGCTGCACCCCCATGGGAAAAAATGAAGGCGTTTAGGTATTTTATTTATTATTTTTTGTAAGCAGATTTTACATCATTTTGTAGAGAATTTTTAAATTTTAAGACAAAAAATTATGTTAGTAGAAAGTTATAGTCATTTGAATTATTTTAAATCTAAAAATACAACTTAAAAAAAATTCAAATGACTATAACTTGCTACTAACACATTTTTTCTCTTAAAGTTTAAAATTTCTCGACAAAATTATGTAAAATTTGTTTAGAAAATATAATAAATAAAATACTAAACGCGTTCTTTTTTCCCATGGGGGGTGCAGCAAAAATTCAACTTTTTTTCTCAAATTACAAAATGTTATTTTCTTTACCAAAACATTCCCAGTGGTCTCACTATTAAAACCCTTAAATTTGGTACGGGTCCTGTAAGTATGAAAAGAGATATACAACTTTGAAATTTCACCGGCCGCCACTGCTTTTCACAGGTTTGATCGGTGGAATACAGACGGCCCAAGAAGCCATACCGATGACGCGCAAAGTTGGATATTTAGCGTTCTCTATCTCTATTCTTTTTCTTTATCCTACTCGCACACACAATGTATAAAACAAAAAAGGCTATGAATGAATGGTGTCATCTCCTCTTTCTGAAGGTCATATTCCAGATAATAAACTAAAAGTGAAATGAAGTTTCATTTTGAAAATATTATATTTTAACAATCTAACAAAATCGTTTTCATGACTGACTTTTTAAAAACACTGATATTTATTTGAGTAGAAGCATTGAGGCGGAAAATTGATCACAAAAAGTAAACCAAAGGATTAAAAAATGGCACTGGGAGATTTTTTGTTGTGAAGATATGCAATTTTAGAATGTGGATACTGATGATCGGTAAAAACCAAAACCGAACTTTTGCGAGTCGTTTAAACTTATTCTATTAAAATACCCTGTATAATAACGTAATTCAACCGGGATCATTTGTTTTTAGAGACCCTATACATCTGTAGATATTTCCTAGAACTGTAATAAAATAATAATAAATAAAAACGTTATTCAAAAAAAAAACCGTGATCACTTTTTTGGGCTACCGTGTAGAGAGAGAAAACTCATAAGTTTATATCTATACTCTTGCCAGAGTGCTCATATAAAGTAATGGGAGACCACATTTACACTTTATGGCTCGATTTAAAAGTGTTTAGGATTTTCATCCCCGTATTAAAATTTTTAGTTTTTCAGCCGATTCGGAAACAGTGGGATTACTTAACAATGAAATAAATTAACAATAATAAAATTGCTCTTCTTATTGCCTGCAGAAAACTTTTACGAATCGTTTGATTATTATTTTTCGAACATTTAGCGAATAATAATTAATAAGATAAAAAACTTATTTCCTTATTAATCAGATTTAAATGATTATGCACATCACAAGGTCTATAGTGACGAAAGCCAAAGGTCACTCATTTAAATTTTCGGGAACCCCCAGCCCCTGCCTCTTTTATTTTTGATTGAGACTACATATTATTGATTTAAGAACAGATTTTGGTTATTAAAAACTACAGTTGAAACTTTTTAGACTAGATCAGTGATCAGTGTATGTATTCAGTAGATTTCCTGCGAAAAGGTAAATTAATTCCATCGTAAAAAAACATTCAATCACACATCTACAAAATTTAAGTTTATACAAGATATTTTGATTCTGGTACCTGATTTAGTTATTATTTTTATTTAAGATTTTCTTAAAAAGTTTAAAATTGCTGGATAAATTGTGTTTATTTATAAAATACACAATTACACTCTTTCTTGGGAAGGAATCTTCATAGCTTTGTCGAAAACTTCATTTTACCGAATCCTTACTATAACGTGATATTGGAGAAATCACGTTGCAACATTCGGCCTCAGATGATATTATATTTAGCAGAGGTCTACAATCACTGACAAACTCCAGCATTCATCTTGCTGCTCGCTAACTGCACCGGAATTTTTCAGGAAATAGCTTGTGTAAAAGAGAAAAAGCACTTAAAACTCATATTACCGCCCAAAATTTAAAAATCTTCCAACAGTTTGTTAGAAATCTGGACTTAAGTGGGCAAAACAGACGTTATTTCCGTCATCAGATGGGGATTACTCAGAATCAACTGTTACTTTGCAACCATCAAAATCACTGTAGACCTGTGTAATTATTTATTGTTGGCATGTTTTTGTTTTAATGTGTTCTCATTATTATATTAAACTTCCCAGTTAATTTTGACCAACAGTCTGTTTTTATTCCGTGTCAGACGTCCATTTTTTGCGCCCTGCAGTATTTGAATATGTCATTACCAAATCACAGGAATTTGGTTTCTTGTTGTGTCCAGTAAATGGTGAAACAGTGGTAGTAAAGCGTGTCCAGACAGAAGGTACCTAGCCGACTTAATTTTTGAATAACTTAAATAAATTAGAGGACATTATGGTGTTTAAATAAGTACATATTTAAACACCATTATGTCTCGAGAAAAAACTCAATAAAGAAAAAAATAAAATAAGTTTTGAAAAAGCCCAAAACCAATGGGCGAAACGTCAAAGAAGCTGTTTTAATTCTCACAACAAACCTCTACCCAAGAAAGAAAAAAATTCTTTTATAATAGATGGTTTAAGAAAAGAAATAATATATATATATATATATATATATATATATATATATATATATATATATATATATATATATATATATATATATAATATATACATATATATATATATATATATATATATATATATATATATATATATATATATATATATATATATATATATATATATATATATTTGTTTATTTATTTATTGTTTGTTTCTTGGGATTAGGTTCATAGTAAAAACATATTTTTTATTAAGTCTATTGACGTTTCGACCCTTTTTCGGGTCATTTTCAAAATATATTTTTTATACTGTTTGGTAAAAAGGCCTTGAAAACTTTAAGGTCTTTGAAGGACTGATCTGTTATTTCTTATCAGAGAAATTGAAAATTTTTAAGCAAAATGTTTGTTTCTACCAGAAAATTAAGGTATGTCTCATGTTTTTGTATTTAAAATTTTTTAATGTTAAAATGTTAAAATTCATTGTAGTATTTCTGATGATGGTTTAGCTAAAAATAAACCGAAACGTCAAAAATATGTCCTTTTTATCCTCCCAATCATTGACCGAAATACCAGGAAATATGTATATATTATACTATATACTAAAATTAACTTTAAACCTGTATAATTCCAAAACTATTCGATATAAATATATCACATGCTTTATGAAAAATGTTTATAATTTTACGTATAATCCGAAAATGTAAAAATATACACGGCGTTCCAGTAAAAAAAATTAATTTGATGTACATCCTATTTTTTTTTAGCCACCCTGTATAATGACAAGTACTTTTAAAATATGTAGAAAATAAAAATAAAGTTGACGTGTCCGAGCGATTTTCCGTAATGATTTTTTATGTAATGAATTTATTTCATACTTTATGTTCTCACTGTATATATTTAAACGTTGCTTACATCGTTTTTGGGTTTTTGTGCAGTATGAAGATATGATATTTTTATTATACTTCTTTGAAAACACCTTATTTTCATCTGTTTTAGTAATAATGTAAGATGGGCTTTTTCGGGCTAGCGCACGGAAAGAGCGCACGGAAAAAATTTTCCTGGTCTCCAGTTCTTTCAGTGTGCTGAATGAAGATACCGACTATTTTTTGGCTTTAAAATAGAAATATAGGTATAGGAAAATAAACTAAACTCAAGAAAGTCTATATGCTATCTGATATTTAATATGTACCTATTTTGTATTTTATTTCGTAAATATTTGAATATTTAGATGAATTTCTGAAATATTTTTTGACGTTTTGTCAATCTTATCTGACATAGACAAATTTAAATCACCTTTTAAATGATTTGAAAGTTACCATGAAAACGCATCATACCTGCCAAAGACCATATTGTCAGCGTTGTTAATTTTCTGTCAATTAAATTCATTCTAATAAAATGGTGAAAATAAAAATATTCCAAGTTTATTTTGTATGTATGTATTTTTTTATGTTATATTTTGTTTTATGTTATCGTTTTCAAAGAAGTATAATAAAAAATATCGTTCATTACACGTCCAGAAATGGATTTTCCGTGCTTGCTTGACTTCCCGTGTTCGGCTGCGCCTCACACGAGAATTTGTCAAGCGCGCACAGAAAAATCCTTTTTTCCGGACTGGTAATGAAATATACTATTTCACTTCCAAAAATCTTAATCAAGATTATAAGTATTGAGAAAAAAAAGAAAGGGAACTGTATAAATTTTTAATCATTATTAACATTTTTGAAGATGATCATAAATTCTAAAAGATTTAAGGTTGGGTCCTCAAAGCAATAATTAAATCAATAAATATCCAACTGGGTCCGTGTAATGTGACAGCACACATGTCGTCATTGCCAAAGGAGATTCTAAACGTCAATTAAATTTATTACCAAAATAGACGATTTCAGAAACACGCCATTAGGGAATTTTCAAAGAAAATTAAATTATTTCCTAAAAAAATTAATTTAATAACTTAGGATTTTGAATTGCATATGTTGTTATGTAAGTATTATCTACACGGTGTCTACAAAATGTTACCACTTATTTTTGAGACCACAATAGGACGATTTATTTTATTTAAAACATTTTTCTCTTGGTGTTAAAAAAAATCAATGAAACAAAAACTATTTTAATGTAATTGATATTTCAATAAAAATTAAATTTACTTTTAAGCTACTTTTTGGTGGTTTTTATTTTTTTAACTTTTTTTGAACACCAAATTTACATTATTCCATTCTGACTGCCGTTCTTACCTTGCACCTAATCAAAAATTGCTTTTTTCTGTCTAAATTTGGGAAGATAGCGAAATTTAATAAGGGACGAAAATGTTTTACATAAAATTATTTGTCCTGAAATGGAAGTCGGAAATCTATTGACAAAACCGTTTAAAAAAACATTAGCCTTTTTGCACGTGGATGATCGAAGTTTGATCCTTAGGTCCTTACGTAATACATACTACAAACAGTAACACCTAGAAGTACAGTACCTACTTACATACCAAATATCGTCCCAATTGCTAAAAATATTTTTTTTATTCCAAATAACAGCAATTTGTAACAAATCTTGGACATTTGATAGCGCCCTAACGAAGCACTTTTGAAATAAGGCAAGTTGGATTAAATTGTTTCATTTTGGCCTTAAGAGTATGTGGCAGCATTTTGAGCAGATCTTTCAGAGACACCCTGTATAAATCGACATGTAAACAATGAATAAAATACTTAAAATATAGTTTATCGGATACAAACCTTATAGTTTCTCTATTTTTCAGTGTGAATGCTAGTAATTATTTTGCCAAAAGGTCCAAAATATTCAGATATAAAACGTTTTTAGATACTATAGTACAACAAAGTTAGTTTAAAATAGGTTTCCTAATAAATTTGGTTATTTTAGACTACCTAGTAAGAAAATTCTCACCATTCTACTAGCGATCCGATGAGCTAAATTTTTAAATTTACTTGTATAGGTACTTTCGATTAACTCTAACTTATGTATATACTTGTTTTAGGCTGCAATCCACAGAGACATATAATGGTATCTTGAAGTTCAAAAAAAGACCTACCAATCCCCTGCGATATGAAAATGACTTCAGGTCAAAAGAACTCTGTTGGCTATCTAAAGACTGAAAGTATACAAGATGACCATCCTTCTGATATTGTTGACGAGGAGCAAGTCCAGTTATCTTTGGATCCTAAGTTACAGGCCTACTTGGCACAAATGTCACAGGAGTCAGGGTAAGTAAAGATGTACAGAAGTGATTCTTATTAGATGTTTAAATACGCGGTTCAGCAGGGACTCAGGAGAAGCCATTTTTTTAGACAGGGTCTTTATTAAACAACATTTTATCTGAACTTCTGTTTCCTATTTTATTATTATCTATATCCTATTATCATAAATACCTCCGTTGATATTCAGTAAGCCTCGTGGCTCCAAACTTTTTGGCGAATGCGCCTATACAATCATTGTTGTAAGTTGAAGGTGTCCGTTATTTTTGATTTAAAAATGTGGCAACCCTACTTTGTGGATGTGTGGGGTGATGCCACCTCGATCGAGGACGAGCTTTTCCAGCATCACTTTCTCACATCCGTGATGCCCCCGGTAATTTAAATACTAACGATAAATACTACTATAATTATTTTTCCGAAATTGTCGTCTATTTCGAAAAGTACACATGATATGAACTTTCAACATCAGTACTTGTTTAGACAGTAAGGATGTCGAACGCATTGTTCTGCAAGGTTTAAGTTTACTTGCATTCTGTTGGTTATTTTTGAATCTCATATCAGTAAAAGGTAATAAAACAGTAAATACCCGTGTTTGGTTACTATTTATTTTATACAAAGGGTTGAATAAGATCATGAAACTCACTATGCGCATATAATATTTGTATTTTGCTGGTAATTAACCGCTAAAAATAGTACAATTTCTCACATTGGTGAGGCTCACATCAGTGAAGTTCACTATTCACTTTGATAAAAAAGCAAATGAAGGAGAAACGTATTCATTTAACTTATTTTAAGGAATTGCAAAGACCAAGAAGACAGTAAAAAATCAAATCTAATCACGTGATGTATGAAAAGAGAGCGTTATTATCAACATTAGTTAAAATATTTCTGTTATATTTGATTATCAAATATTTTATACCATACATTATTTCACGGCAGTGAAATTATGTTTTGAGAAAGGCAATTTATTTCTGAAATTAAGCATTAAAGTGAGTAAAACAACACATCTTGTTCTTTATTTAACAGCATTAAGTAGTTGGGAAAATGTTTTTTTTTTTTGTTCAAAATTCACTTTGACATTTAAGCATTTCATAGGAATCAATTACAAAGGGAAATATTGTAAAGAGTTAGAGCGTGAACTGTCCTTACCCATAGAGGTACTCTTACGTCTTTTAATTTTACATTTTGGGAATTATAGAAAAATTTACTAACACGTTAAGTAAGTGTTGTTTGTCATTTTTTGATTTGGTATGTTCTAGTACCTTTTAGTTCTAGTACCACTTTTGTTTATATTCCTTTGATTTTAAAGAAGTTTTATTTTCAACTAACGCTGTACATTTATATGAATAATCTTACGTACGTACGTATGTGTGTGTAAAATTTAAGTACACCTGCTATTATGTTTATTGTTCTAAGGTAAAACTGTTTTCCATAAATTTCATTACACTGTTTGCCGTAGGCATACGGTTTTGATGCTATATTTGAAAAAGTAATTTCATAATATTATCTCGGATATTTGTCCTGTTAACGCGGCATCAATGTGCATAATTATGTAAACAAACCTTGTACACACGTTACCTCAGCGTAGACTATATTGTGAGGTGGATAAGCTTGAAAAGGGGGCGGGTCATAAGGGCATGTATGAAAACTGGACTGTCGAGAAATCTAGTAGTGCAGATTCAAAATGTTTTAGTGCAGTTTCATGCGACACAAAAGAACAAACCTTAAGTATTCTTAAAAAAAGTCGCTAAAGTTCCACCTACATCGCAATATTATTTTATTGCTTTTCATTCAACTCATTTTTTTCGAGTTCATTATTCTGACCTAATTTGAACTGAATCACTAAATCTTCTATTGGTGCGTATTTTGATAGCCTACAATATACTCTACTTCTACAAAAAAATAGTCCCTTCCCGAAAAGGGGGGCCATATATTTTTTTGAATCATTTTCCCAAATAACCCCATAGGGTGGGGCTATTGGGGTTCAGTGTGTAAAACACTGGTAGTTTGAATTCCCTTGCAGGTGGGGATATTTGTTTTGTTAAAATATAAAATTAAATATGTACCGGCCACTTCGATGAAGTTGGGACATGAGAAACGCTGTTACGAATAAAATTTTCTTTTATTTATACAACTTAGAAAACATTATGATGAGAAATAACTTTAAAACTTTAAAAAAGAACAATGAAATACCACCTTATTTCTGATGGAATATCAAAAACATAAAAATGTCTTTTTCTACAACCGAGCGAAAAGTACAAATTTGCGCTTTCAAAAGAAAGCGCAAAGTTGGACATTTTCGAGGAACAAGCGTTTGTTTTACTTTGTCGCTCGCCGAGCGACAAAGTTACTTTGTCGCTCGCTTAGTTACCATGGACACCTTAATAATAATAAAGAAACGTCCAGCGTATCTGCGACTTTTGACACAAAATATAAACTGTCAAATTTGATATCAATAATTATTAATTACATTACAAAACATTTTTATAAAAACACCGGTTGTAGAAAAAATCATGTGTGTAATTCGAGCGCAAAGTGACATTGCCGCTCTCGCGAGATAGCCGCGCTCCGCTACGCGTCGCGCGTCTAACTTCTCGCTCAGAGCGGCAATATATCACTTTGCGCTCTTAATACACAAATAGCTATTTCCACTGCCATCTACTTTTGGATCGTCCAGTTTCTTGATAATCATGTCTGAGCTTATTTTGTCGAATTCCTCATTTTTTAGAAACTGTACTTGCACAGCTTTGCTATTGATAATTTGGGTTATTTGGCCAACAAAATGCATGGTGGAGTCTCTCCTACCTCTGCTCCACAATAACCCATTGATCTTCTTTTGGGACTTCTTGGGTTGTCTTCTTTTGTAATCGTATGAAGGAGATAAGAGGCAGGTTTTCATCACTACTTTCAGAAATATCATCTCTGGTACATTCATTATCGATGTCATCGATATCAATAGGAATCACTTCGGGAATCACACAGTTTTCATCTTCAGATGATTCTTTTAAATTGATCTCATGTCACTCAGAATATTTACCATAATATCAGACACCAAACTCGTAGTGTCTTCATTTGCGTTTCCTTAAAGTAAAATCGATTTTGGTCTGTCAGGATTTAAGGAATACAACCCATACTGTAAATTCGGAAATTATGTTGTGAGAGCCTTTGCCATTTGTGTCCAATTTTCTTTGCAATTCTTTCAGATGACTTTGAAATCCATCTTTTGATAGGCTTGCTTGTTTTAGGCCTTTTGTTTTTTTTTTCCGCTGAGTTAAGATTTCCCTCCAATATTTTTTAAGGGGGCCAAAAAATGCCACATCCAATGGTTGAAGCACATGTGTGGCATTGCTTGGAAGACAAATGAATGCTATATCCATTTCTTTGCATTTTTCTAGAACTGATTCGGAAAAGTGTGACGATAAGTGGTCTCCTACTAAAACTTTAGATCCTGGTTTATTTCGACAAAATGTAACAAATCGTCTAAAACCAATCCTCGAAACACACATAGTCAAACTAACCACTTTTGGATGTGTTGTATCTTGTACCCTCTGGCCCACCTTCACACCATGGGTCCCAAAGGTGCTCCGCTTTATATACAGCATAATATGGGGATAAAATAACACCATCTGCTGTTCCTGCGTACATAAGGCTAATTGATTTTGTGGCGTTAATAACCCTTTCAGGGTACCTCGTCTCCCTTTTAAAGATGCATTTTTTCGCACCAGGGCTATCAGTGAGATTATAGTCTCATTATAATTAATTTATTAGTGATGGTGCATCTCAATATTGCTTCTGAATTTGTAAAAAAAGGCATCAATAAATTCTAGGTATAAGAGAGGCACATTTAGTGCTTATATTTGATGACAATCAAGGTGCTCAATAAAAATATTGTCTTCTTCTATATTTAAAGTAAAAAGCCGACCAGCTTGGTTTTGGACCATATTTTGTTTTCGAACTCCTCTTTCAATAGTGGATCTTGGCACTGAGTATTTTTCTGCAGCTTGTAAGATATTAAGCTTTTTATGTTTAACATCAGCAACTACGTTTTCTTCAGTGTATGACTTGTAGGTGGTGAAGTTTTTGCCCCTTCGGCAATTGGCAAATGTTCTCTTGCAATTTCTGACGATTGCAACTCTGTTAACCAAATAAGAAAAAAGAAAACACTTTTTCTTATTAATTCTACAACACTGGAATTTAAAGTTGGAGAAATGTTTTCTGACCTAACTTTTGATTTCAATTGATCCCACATATGGAATTAAAAACGCAGTAATACGGTGGAAGCCGCAGGACTGAATGTCCCATATCCAGAGTGTGTAGTGTAGGCACAAGTTGTTCTTCATAAATTGTGTAGACTTTTCGTCTTATCAAGTCTTTGTCGCCTTCGTTCAAACATTCTGAAGAACCGAAATCTTTACGCTTTTTTCTTGATCTGATCCGATCTGATACGATTCTTCTCACTATAGTCAGAGGTATCTTAGTTAAGCTACACGTTTCAGCCGCAGGGGCACTAACATTAAGTCCCCTGTTAACCAAGGAACTGTATACGTTGTTCGCAATTTTCCTAGCATCGACGGATAAATGCTTTTTCTTCAGCGTAACACTAGCAGAAGCACTATCAATGTTTTCCACGGACGCCACATAATGCTAATATCACGTAATATGTCATAATACAACTGAAGTTTTCACGTGCGACTGACTTATTGCCTCAATTTTCGAAAACATAAACAGATCCTTACCGATAACAGGTACAAAAAGTCAGTCAACAAGTAAAATTACTTATGTCTACCTGACACAGAGGAAGTTTTGGATATTTTTATTTTTAAAATACAAATTACAATGCGGCCCCGTCGTCTAATACTGAAAATTCCAGCACTAGGTAGTTTAAATAAGTTATAGCCAAATATCCTGAAAAATACTATAGCTACACCTTCCACTCACCTAAACAATATGCACTTGTGGTATATTTAGAAACACCGATCCCATATTGTTTGGGTGGGTTGAAAGGGTAGCCATACTGTCGTACCAGCCTAATGTAACGAGATTTTCAAGCGGTAACTCATAAGCAACCCAGTTTTCTGACTATCTCCCGACCATATCTACATTCTAAGGCTACCACTATTTGTAAGGTCTTCTGAAAGACATGGTGAGTGTAAATGAGATGCAGACGCCATACTGATAGGACACAACACCCTTGTAACTGATCTCGTGAAATAGTCTTGACGACAAAATAATTTTTAATCAAAGCAACCGAATGGTCTACTGCAAAATGTGCCCAAGTCACATTTATGCCATATGTTGTAATATTTTACAAGCTTCCTTTCTGTATAACTAGAATTGCCGCAGTTCATGGCCAGCACAATTCTAGAAGTTTCTAAATCCACTACTGCGGCCCGGATTCTGCATCTTAAGAGACCGTTTTTTGAGAAGGACGTTTTCAAGGTAGGAGAGTCAGGATATCCTGCAGCGAAGCATCGTGCTGTCGGGAAGCATTCCCTCAAGATGTAGAATAGCCCCTGGAATGTTTAAATTACTTCATTCACTGTAAAAGCCTGTTTACATTACTTGCAATTTATAGCATGAAAGTTATAGCAAAGCAATTAATTGCATTGCATGACCGTTTACACATGAAGCATTTTTGTATGCAAGTATTCCGACAAGAAATGTCGCCAACTTTAAAAATATATCTAACTCAGCTGATTAAAGAATAGGTTTTTATTGTACATACTTATCTGGCACAATGCTGCTTTTTGGGACATATCGGCTTTATTTTTTATAAAGATAAACAATAAAAAATATATTAAATTCGCAAAATAAACCACTCAAAAGCCATTCAAAACAAAATCGATATTTTTTGAGATTATGTTTACTTTTTATATGGTTGGTGCTTCGAAATATTACTAGAAAAGTTACTAAAAATGCATGCTGCTTGCAAGTAAATTAGAACAAGTCCTAATTGCATGCAATGCAAGTAAAATTGCATCAGCTGATCGAAAAGCCACCGACGCGCATGATTGGAGGCAATTTTTTCTTGCATGGCACCAACTGGCACGTAATGTAAACAGGTTATAAGAAGTGCCTAAGTTCAGACAAGTGTCCACAAATAAACAAAAAATTAAATTTTAAAAAATCCTAAGCGAAAAGTCCATTTTTTTCTTTATTTTTTTTCTCTTAGCTGCAGGAGTTAAATCTATGAATGTTTCAAAAACTGTAAAGTATCTTAAGTAAAAGAAGTTGCATTACCATAACATAACAAACCTAGGCGTAATATTTTCAGAAACAAAAACTTTTTTAAAATGTAACTTAAGCAATAATTATTAAGACAAGGGTCTAGATACACGCCAGCAATATCGATTGGAAAGCTTCGCGCCTGCGTAGTATGAGTAAACAAACGTAACCTCAAAAATATAAGTATTTGATGCACTTTTAACACGTTTCCGGTTTTCTTGCATCAATACCGTAGTCCGGAGGTAGAGTATCCGCAAATGAACCGATAGGTAGTGGGTTCAATGCCGGATTTTTTTTTTAATTTTTGTCATTTAAAAAATTAGATCGGCTCTAAAAGGTGTATCGGCAACGAGTTTAGCACTTGTTCGGGTGCAATTTTTTTATATTATTGGTAGTCTCATGTTATGTACTACTCAAAATCTCAAGCATGGGATGGGGATATATCATCTATTATCAAGTATTGTCGAGCAATCGGCACGGTTCGACTTCCGAAATCATTTGTTTGGGGACTTTAGGGGGGACGGGTCAAGTCCAAGTCGGAAACGGCGCTAAATATTGAAATATTAAAAAAAAACAAGGTTAAAATTAAGGTTAAAATCAACTCGACTTACAATACGCAGGCGCGAAGCTTTCCAGTCGATATTGCCGGGGTGTAGTTTCTAGATCCTTGTATTATTAAGTAGTCTTAATGAAAAATATTGAACCAACTATTCCAATAGTTCTTATTCGTGTTTTTCATGGAGTGTTATATTAGTACATGTAAAAAAGGAATAGAACAATTTAATATATTCTATTGATCCGCTCGTTGTATAACTTCCATATTTGAACGGGAAAAAGGATTATGTGCAGCTTATTAGGTAAAGGACCTTTAATAATTTAATTGGCTCACAGAACACGTTCCTTATATGGTTTAAATCGAAAGTTATCGACAATTTATTATTGGTAATAGATATACCTAAATTACGGTTCCTTATTTATTATATATCTATTGTGTACAGGATTTTGCATTTGTGAAGGTAATTAAGCTATATTAAAAAGAAATAAAACTGACTGGCATTTTTTATCTCATAAAGATAGAACTTTTAATATATCATTAATTATTATTATTTTAGTGTTTGGACTTTGGACTTGTTAAAAGTGCTTTTGGATTTTGTATAACTCGCCGAAATTTCAAAGTTTAGTATTAACAGCAATCTGCAATATAAATAAAATTTAGTTTATGTACAAAAACAATTAAGTAAATACTCTCAAATCGTAAGAATAAAA
Source organism: Philopedon plagiatum (assembly GCA_963971165.1). Classification (NCBI taxonomy): domain Eukaryota; kingdom Metazoa; phylum Arthropoda; class Insecta; order Coleoptera; family Curculionidae; genus Philopedon; species Philopedon plagiatum. Next base: position 94,979,117 of record OZ020192.1, on the reverse strand, counting down.
AAATCTTCATAAGATGTTCCTGTGAGAAAGAACAGTTAAACTGCTTTAAAACATATTTTAAGAATCGGCCACAGAACGTGTGACAGAATGAGGCAAAATTTTATCCCCCTGTTGGAGATATTGTCAATATGTTGCTATGATCAAATTTTACACTTAAGTTTTTTATTGAATCTACTTTTTAAAATACTAAAGTTTATATATTCAAGGAGCGTGGGGCTCTTAATTCTATAAAACTGTATAGAAAAACATTTTCCAATAATAATAATAAGAATAAGAGACTATTTGTTATTATTACACCATTCAGCAAATCAATCAAGATCTTACTAAATAAGCAAACAATCGTCAATGTCTCTAACAATACTAATTCAAAATCATCAGATTCATCAGCATACACATATGTATAAACTTGCACAAATACTGAGAATTAGTTAGATCATTAATAAAGCAATTGAATAATAGTGGGGAAAGTACCACAGCTTTCTGTGGTATTTTCGAAATAATAGTAGTAATAGATAAAAAAGAGTTACGAGCATGTAGCTGTTCATCATGTATTTTCGTTTATGTAAATAACTTCCTAGCTACGCACAGAGCACATTTTTAGCAGTAGAACAACCTGCAAAAATCTGTGTTGTTCATAGCATAAAATAAATTGGAAATCTGATATAAGCTTTATAGTCACAAAGTTATAACTTTAACTCCTACGCGGAGCATAGGGCTTCAATAAAGCAGACCTTGTTACGAGATATGGTCCTAGCTTCATTCCACGTTGTTCCCTGCAGTTTTAGCTCGTCCATGATTGACCTTCTCCCTGGTTGTGCGGGTTTTCTAATTCTTCTTTTACCTTGGGGGTTCCACTTCAATGCTGTTCTTGCGATGCAGTTGGGCGGTTTCCTGAGATTGTGCCCAATCCCACAAATATTAATAATTCATAATATTATGAAATGCTCACCCGGTAAATTTTAGAAATTTGGATGGGCGTGGCTAAACATCTGCAGCATTGAAAATGTTTCCACAGTAGTTTCCGAAAGCGATGTACGGCGGGGAGAAAAAATATGTTTATATAACGAAAAAGACTGTTCCACATCTAATGACGTAATAGGGGCGTAGTTTAAAATCATCTCTGATACTACGTAATGGATCTGTATGAGCACGATGACTATAAATCTGTCGCAACCTGGCGAAATCTGGATTTTTCGTTAATACGCTGTTAAGCTTGTCTTTAACACTTTTCTCGTCGGCTAAAGGCTGTAACGCTGTTTCTATGCTCTGAAATGTTTCCTCTAACGATATTGCAGTCCTTTGTAAGTTTTGTATGGCATCCGCTAGTGCCCCAAAATTATTATAAATCGTTTGCAAATCTGCTTCAACGTGAACGTCTTGAAATTTTATTTGACTCTTCTGAATAGCAGCGGATTCTGTAGCATCGAAGTTTAAAATTACGGGTTTGATTTTTTGAAAATGTTTAAAATAATAAAAAGCTGCTCTTAACCATGTTCCCCAGCGTGTAATAATCGGCTGTGGAGGTTCGAGAATGCCAGGACACTGCCGAGATTAAGAGTTTGAGGTGTATAAAATAAGAAATCTGAAATAATTTGTTTTAGTCATTTGAAAACATTCTATTTTGATTGGTGTTAAAACTGTGCTAAAAGTGCTTATAACAATGTCATAATGTCTACTCGGTAACTTTTGTTACGTTATGTTTATATATATATATATATATATATATATATATATATATATATATATATATATATATATATATATATATATATATATATATATATATATATATATACTAGACTGTTTCAAAAAAATCGACTATTTTTTTTCTCTTAAATATATCGAAAATATTGTTGGAAACGCCGAGAAAGAAATACTGGTAAAGTTTGAGCTCTTAATATTAATTTTAAGGGGTGCCGCATCGCAAATTTCAATTTCCCATTTGATAAACATGGGAACATTTTGTTTTCAAATTTTGGAATTTTCTAGCTCGTTAACGGCTCGTCATATTTGTGTGCCCATAACGTATTTGTGTAGAGAATGTAATGCTCTACAAAAAAAGGCCCTAAGCACTTTTTTGATAAACTCACTCCTACAAAAGTAATTCAAGGATACAGTTGAATTCATAATAATTTTTTACAATTTTTCAATTTTACGACAAAATTATCGACTTTTTCGAAAAATGTTCCTATACCTTTTTTGTAGATATTTTCATTTTCTACAAATTATCTTTTATAAATTTTCAAAAATTTCCTAAGCTTTGCGAGTTATCTCCAAACTCCAAAAACTGAATAATTTTAATTTTATATTCTAATGACTTACGATTATTTCCGAGAATTTATATTATAGTGGAGATAACTCGCAAAGCTTACGAAATTTTTGAAAATGTGGCACCCCTTAAAATTAATATTAAGAGCTCAAACTTTACCAGTATTTCTTTCTCGGCGTTTCCAACAATATTTTCGATATATTTAAGAGAAAAAAAATAGTCGATTTTTTTGAAACAGCCTAAATATACGTTACGTAGTTAAAGTAGTTTTGGAGATCCGACAAAAATTTCATGTTAGTTATTAATGTCTAGTGACAGCGACGACACATACAATGTTTTAAAAAATCATTCGTTTTAGAGGATCAGCTATCTTTAAATGTGAATTACAAACAAATTTTGTTGTAGAAAAGAAGTGTATTAAATAGCTCGTTCGGTAGTATGCCACTATTTGTATTTAATTTTTAGTCTCAAAACAGAAATACAAGAAATGGAATCCTTATGTTATACTATGGGACCCGACTCGCACTTGTCATAATAAAATAACAAATAAATCCCCAAAATATCAAAACAAAACCTTTTTTAAAAAAACATGAAAATTTAAGAATTTTTAGTAAAATAAAGTTGATTGCTAATTATTGATTAAACACCCAAGTTCACACTTTTGTTTTTACAATTTACTAAATATCTGAGATAAAGGAATTTTTAACACCTTATACGTTATTAAAATGATTATTGTACATGGCTAATTATAAAATTGTACATACTTATTTGTTATCTGAGATATGTTACTTTCCAGTATTTTCTTAGGTTTTAACAAATAATCCATATTTCATTGAATGAAATTCTTATCTAATTTCACTTGTATGTAAGTAACAACGTCTGTTCCATGTATTTTGTAATGCGACACAGTAGCAATTCCATCTAAATATGGATTCTCTGATTAAGAAAAAAAATTAATTTATTACTTGGTGTGATATTTTATAATGGGAGTGAAGTGTTAATAAAATCTGGGCGTACGAATATATAATAGAAAGTTAGGTATTTATTCGTTTTCTCACTTGAAAAAATCATCTAATACTTCCTTCTAGTCTAGAGCAATGGAAGTATGTTATATTTGGTAAGTTAAAAAGATTAATGTGAAGAAAAGTCGGACGATTGTGAATGTGCGTTAAGTGGGGGATTATTTTTCTGTGCAAGCTAGGATTTGGAATCTATACATCCAGTTAAGAGTTTGTTTTTTATTGCATACAGCTAGTTATAAGTTAGTAGGCTCGTACCGCTGAATTCCTTATTACCATCCAGTAGAAACCGAAAAATTGTCGTTAAATCTGAATAGGTTCGATTTTGTTAAAAAAAGCCTTATACAAATAGTCAACCGGTGCCGTTAAATGATAGTGTTATTTTTGTGAACTACGCAGAACTAAAGTTTTCAATTCAGTATTCAGTTGCCTACGGCTGGAGCAGAACTCTAACAAGGCATTACAAATACGTTAAAGGATGTTCTTATGACCTGCTCTTTTACGTCTTAAACCGGTTCCTTGCTTAAGTTGCTCGTGTGCGAGTCTTTTATATTTCACTCGCCGTTTTCTGTTTATCATTTCATCCAGCTCTAGGTTTCTTTCGACAGTAGCTCATACGAGTATAAAATATGTGATTTTCTCTAATAGATATATAAAACGGCTTAAATTAACCATAAAAACTGACGACTAGAATTAACTAATATTTGTGATATCTTACCCATTTTAAAACTTAGCGATACTGGTTCAAGACGTGGTCTGTTCTTCAACCGCCCTAGGTGTGAAGCCTCTCTTAGTATAGTAATGGCAACTCCTACGAGTGGGTGTTAGTAAGGGCCACAGTAGCAGAAGGGGAATTGGCAGGTACAATAGGTTGAAGTTTGTACATCCTGTTTACTGTAGCCAATATGGTTAATTATTGTGATCCCTGTTGTGTTGAATGTAGTTTGTCACCTTTATCAGACTAAGTAATCTTTCTGATGGAGGTCTCACCCTGTGTGTCGAGTTCCTTTAAGTGCTTAGTTTCCAACAAGTTAATGCAGCGCATTTGTATATAATATAGGGGGTTCATCTTTATACATGCCAATTATGTGCACATGCTTCTTTAAGGTGCAGTCACCCGTTATTCGACCCGTCATAAGCCTTGATTCCTGTTTAGTTTCAGGTCTTCTGTCGTCAATACCACAGATTAACTATAGGTTAATCTGTGTCAATACCTTGTTCAGATAATTCAGCATTGATTTGATATGTCTTTGCCAGTGGCATAACGTGCCTTTAGAGGCGGAGGGGCACAATTATTTGGGGCGCCAAATTATGTTCCTTTTATTGGAGAGTATGTGGTCATCGATATATATCTATATATATATATATATATATATATATATATATATATATATATATATATATATATATATATATCCAAACATACATACATACTAATCAGCATTTGCGAATATGGCAAATGTACCGAGCTGAATCCGTAAACAAAGTTGCTGCCCTACGGATTGCGCATTGCAGAACGCTTGTCTTGTGATAGACAAGACCTTGCTTTAAAATTTAAGTATTAAATATACACTCACTACGTGACGTGAATATTTTGTCGAGTAATAAATGATAATTTTTATTACGTGTAATTATTCTTTTTATTAGTGATAAAAATGTAACCCCATTTTAATAAAATTGGTATATTTTGTTATCGTAACACTAGGGCTACGAATAAAAAACTTCCAATAAATACCACATACTTTTTTTCAAAACTTTTTGCTGCTGTTGGACCTTTAAACAAACAAATTACCAGTTACCCACACTTTTTCTGTAAGGAAATCAAAGTGTGGGTTACTAGATAGATAGATAATTTATTCACTGCGACCTTTGCAGACCTTTGTGATTCCCTTTATTTTTATGACTTGCTCCAGCTTTGCCTTTTTGATTAGCCCCAAAAGCCCTGCCAGTAGCCTTTTTGTATAGCTTTCTGCACGTGGGTATTCAAGGCCCACTTGTACCTTATCCTTGCCAGGCCTTCACATTAGCATAAGAGGTGGATCGAGGTTTCTTCTTCTATCTGACAGATTCTGTACAGCCATACTATTGCTTTGACTCAGTTTCTGTCTTTGATTAGAAAGTCTGCTGTTACTTTAGGTGCTTGTTTTTTGATAAACTGCATTGCCTGTCTCTGCCCGGGGATATTCCCCCACCAGCTTTAAGATTTCTTTTCGATCCATTTGTTGATTGCTTGTTTGGCTGCTGTTTTTACAATACCGCAGAAGGGTTCTGGGTCTACGAATGCTATCGATTCGCCTTGTCTGGCCAGTTCGACAGCTTTTTCGTTTCCTTGGTGCCCCTTATATCCTGGAACTGATGCCAGTGTTACGTTCTGTTGTCTACCGAGTTCATTTAGGGCCGATGCACAGTCCCAGTTTAGAGTTTACTTGTGTGAACTCCAGCGCTTTCAATGCTGCTTGACTTTCTGAGAAAGTAATGATGGACCTGCTGTTACTGCTTTGTCCAAACATTTCTCCCACGCACTGGTGTGTTACTGCCACTTCGGCTTGAAGGACTGTGGTTCCGTCTTCGAGCCATCTGTATACCATAATACTGAGCCGCGGGTTACTAACTAAACTGGGTTTAGAAACTTGCAATTTTGCACAAAGGTTTCTTATATAACGTAGGCATCCACTAAGAAAGATTGTTCAAAATTCAACCCCTAATGGGGTGAAATAGGGGTTCAAACTTTCTATGGAGAAAGAATATTTAATGGTCCTATGAAGTCGAAACTTCATGGAAATACTTTAAAAAATAAATGGTTAAATACATGTTTTACAGTTTTTAATAAATCAACCACTAAGAGGTTGAAATGGGGGGTTCAAACTTTGTAATGGAGTAAAATTGTTATACCGCGAACAAAGTCGCGGGCGAAAGCTAGTTTATATATCAAATGATTTTGTTTCGGCCTATTTTTATGTAACATGGAATAAACCAATACTAGTAAACAGCAAAGTTTCAGTAAGTTTTTGTTAAATGATATATAAGAAAAATATGATCATGATTAGTATGATATTACTATCAGAAATTAAACTTGGTGTTAAAATATTTTCAACATACTTCAATACTATAAAGCAAAGTAATTTAAAAAGTAACATCTTAAAAGAAAAAGGGAAAAAACAAATTTTGCCTACAAAAATAACTAAACACCAACACTAAACAATTGTCACTCGATGAATGAATCTCTAAATAATATCAAAAGCTCACAAATAAACACAATCAAACACTTCTTCATTTTCACCCAGAAGTGCAAAATGTAAATGACGTCAGCCCGGTTCTGATCGCTTAGTTGCCGTCCGCCCACTTTTGCTAGACGTCTTGAGTACGCGTGCCTGTACACCACGGACTTTTAAAAACTGGACTGGCGCCAAATGCGTACCAACGTTACAAAAGTACTCACGGATTCAGCTGGTGTAGGGAATACGCTGTGCGGGTCTAATATATGTAATGGCTATGGTCAGGGTCTGTAAGCGTTCAAGATCCTGTCTTGCTAAGGCATCTGTGTTTTCATGGCCTTTTATACTTTTGTGTCCTGGCAAGGGTAACTCGATTAATGGTTGGTTGGCCAAAGTTGAAGACATTGAAGGCAGTCCCAGACTAATTTCGAGTTATCTGATGACATGCTAATGCTTTCATGGCTGTCTGACTGTCAGTGTAGGCAAGGAATGTTCACAATTTCTGGTATATTGCTTAGTATCTTACCCTCAGTCCGAAAAAAAGGTATACCTACACATTTTCGCCTTTGTAAAATAATAACTATTTCAATATAAACTACAGATAATAATATTCCAGAGAAAATACTTGCATAATTATTTCTAGGCTGCCACATGAGTGAACCAACTGTAATAAAATATATTCATGTTCAGTTAATTACTACAAAGTATTTTCATCTGGAATCTATAATAGGATTGCTTAAATACGAAAATATCATAGGGTTAATAAACAAGTTTATGCTACTAGGCGTAAATGATACGAGTATTTTCTTGTGTGCACGTAGAAACTCCTGCACGTCAAAAATTTGCGACGCACTTTGTTAAAGAAAAAGTGTTGAGTTAAAAACTGTCGAAGATACTATGATATCTTTGACCAAGTACTTACCGCTTAAAACTTGAAAGAAAAGAACATTAAAATAATTCAGAAAGGTACACTAGAGAAAAAGAGAAACAGTAGGGTGTTCTGACGCTCGTGCGAATTAGCCCTTAGCTCAGTTAGCCGGATAGGTTCAATTGGACGCCACCAGTTTTTTGTACCGACTCAAACTCGAAGTCGCCTTGGTGGTCTGGGAACCTGCTTCACACACAACAAACCTATTATTTATAATTTAATTCAAAGAGATAAGGTGGAGTGAGCTGAATAAAACAACGTAGATTCACTTAACCCTATATACATATATTTGTACAAAAAAAAATACGAAAACTGTTACAATGATCTCCGGGGAGATTTAGCTCCGCAAAATACAAACCAAAAATACATGAGAGAAAACTTCTAGAGGAAGTCTGTCCTCATCCGCAGGAGTTCTTGGAGAAAATTTGTCCCCTCCAGTAAAATAGAATAATAGGGACGCTCCTTAGCACCCACCGGAAAAAAAGATAGGCTGCACGTAAGCCCCTATGGAAGATAACATAGACTCGTTAACGCCCACCGGAAGAACCCTAGGAAAAACAATTCCTAGTGACACAACAACGCAATTATAGAGCAGAAATGAATAGTTGTTTTCAAGATATATATAAAACGAATCTGACTGAAGGCTTTAGGTTAATTGCAGTGCCATAACACATCCCCGCAACCCTCGCACCACGGAGGGCTAAGCGGTTTGAGGGACCCCAATGTGGATAGGGCAGGGGCCCATTCATCGCTAGACCTCTGGGTCTAGACTTAATATTGCGGCGGAAGGGGGGCTTATGATTTTGCATTACGCCACTGTTAATTAGTGTTGTTTAGACAAGCAAAAGTTATAAAATATTGAATCCAACCGAAACTAGAGCAAAGAGCACCAAGCACCAACGAACGTGCATATACTATAATAGTTTTTGCTACTATGTACGATGTGTTTCTAGAAAAAAATCTTTGTTCAAGGTAATAAAACTAATCGATTATACTCCATCGATTCGTAGATTGACAGAATTCGATAATTTAATCTATATCTAAAAGAAGAAACTGACTGACTGATTGATTAACTGACATTAACGCACAGCCCACACCGCTGGGTCTGGAAACTTGAAATTTTGCACAGAGGTTTCTTATATAACGTAGACATCTACTAAGGAAGGGTTTTTCAAAATATAACCCCTAAGGGGGTGAAATAGGGGTTCAAACTTTGTATGGAGGAAAAATATTAGATGGTTCAACCCCTAAGTGGGTGAAATGGGGATTCAAAGTTTGTAATGGAGTAAAATTGTTATACGGTTCTATTACCTTGAAACTACGTGAAAGTACCTATACCACGCCGACAAAGTCGCGGGCGAAAGCTAGTCGCTAATAATCTGAGACTTCTCAGCACAAGGTATTTTGTAAAAGCAACAGGCCGATTGGCGTCACCTCCCTTTGTGACAATTAAATCACTCTTCTACGAGTCATATGTAATATACAAGTTTTGTTCTTATTTACTAATGGTATATGAGCATTAATGAAGTGTAGAAAAATATTTTAATACTATTAAGAAGAATCGCACCCGTAATATTCGAATCAACAACCTGTAGGTTGTTACCTCTAGACTAAAGCTTCGGTTTCCTACAAAGCGGTACCGTAAAAGAGCGGGCGTACTTTGACGGCAAGTGACGTCACAAAAAAACGTGTACATGCTTGCAAAGCCGAGTGTTTTCCTCCAGAGCGTTCGGCGCTACCGCTTCATACAAATACGGCACCGTATTTTCGGAAGCGGCCGCTCGCACGGTGGGATATTGCAAGCACGTTTTTAAGCGGTGCTCCAGTGCAGTGTGGGAATGGAATTTGAAAATGGCTGAACAAATTAATTGGTCCAGTGAACAAGACGAAATTTTAATTGACTTTGTTAGAACTCATGAAGCTCTATCTATATAATGTAAAATCTGCGGAGCACAGGAAGATGCAACTGAAGCAAAGCTTATGGCATGAAATTGGTACAATACTACGTAAAACAGATGGGTATTATTTATTTACTTTTTACGTTTTATTTTGTAACGACAGATATACAATAACCTTAAAAATGTTCTCTACAGTAACGATTTTGCCATTCAATAGCACCGGGTCCGTTGAAATAAAGCTTAAATTTATCACGAATTTCAAGCGGTGTGTGTCGGGCACGTGCATTATTTTCTGTAAGATCAATTAAGTTTTGCGTTGGTAGAAGAGGCATAAGATCATCCAAAGTAGTTTGATTCGGAGCGAGCACTTTTGCTTCACGTAAAATATTATAAAAAATACACATCAGATTCTAGTCTTCTGCTTTCTTCATCTGATGATTCTTCGCCCTCAAGACAAATTAGGATAGCCAGATCTAAATCGTCCATCTTACAAAACATTACAATTTTCACAATGAAGTGCACTGTCATAGCGGCCGTATTTTATTACACCGTTTCGATACTTTACAATAATGTTCACCGTCAAAGCAGCCGTACTTTACTCTGACAAAAACGGCCGTCAAATTACGCCCTCTTTTTTACGGTACCGCTTTGTATTAAACCGAAGCTTAACGGAGCTTTGCATTAAATCTTACAAAGAGATTCTTCCCATAGAAACTACCTTGTAAAACTTTCAAGAGGATTTTGATGGCACGACGCATTGACTTATTTTAGAAAAAAATGGACGCGGTGTCTAGCCTCCCGGTACCGGTAACAGATTTTTTACCGGTAAAATTGGTGACGTTACAATTGTGACGCCTCGATTACCGGGATTGAAACGAATTTCGGAAGATAATTTTAATAAAGAAAGAAAATTGTAGTACCTAAACTATTTTAGTGAAAACCGGTAACGTATTAAAGATGAATAGTCGATGCCAAAAAACTTTTTTATCAATAAGAATTTCCTAAATACCAGTAATAATTACATTGAATCGATTAATTCAAAACTATCTGTTATAAAGAAAAGCGCCTAAAAATAATTCGTTTTTAATAGTGTAACCTGTATATTTTTGGATTTGAGGTCAATTCTAGACAGTCTTTTTGGAAGTTATCGAACAAACAGACAGACAAACCGATTGATGGAATTAAGAAAATATTTATTTGTAAGGACCCTAAAACGCAAAGAAATGCAAAAACCTCGGACGGTGATTTTTTTTACGAATATAATAGGAATTCTTGCAGCGAGGAAAGTAAAAAAATACAACTAAGTAATTCAGTTAAACAATTTAGTTTGTACTTTATTACATCATTTTAAATTTATTAGCTTACAACTAGAACAATACCACATTTTGGATTCTTTACACAAACTAGCGCATTTCCTATGTCTTTGTAATAAATTCCTACAACAAGCAACAGTTTCAGTGTCGTTGATGATTTGGAAATTACAAACTAAACAAAGTGGATGTTCAAACCTTAATTTGACGCGTTCTTTTTGAAAAAACGGTCTAAAGTTTTTAAAAAATTATAAGGGAAGCAAAATATCAAGTTAATATCATTTACCTTGTCAAATATATATCCACATCTGCATTAAATAGAGTGAGGAGTGAGGACTTTCGTCCACACTTTTTACGTGCTTGTTTTTAACTAGGCTACCCTCATTAAAAACTTGTGCAAGGTCTAAATCAACCAAAAAGAAGTTTTTGTTTTTTTCGAAAATGAAACTTTATAAATGGGATGTTATTTCTTCTTTTTGGTATCCCAATAGCAGTTAACTCGGATCCCTTTAGACACACATTATTCTAGTCTATATTTCTATTCTATTTGTAACAATTGGCCTATTGTTAGATAGATCTTTTAACGGTAACTTTAGACCTGTATCTTCTCCTAGCCTTTAATTTTCTTTTTATTAGCATCTAATAAAAGTAAAATTTTCCTATTTCTATATGGCAGCTTTCTCTGTTGTGGTAAAAAATCAATTCGGACTTTACTTATTTCATGATTACGGTTGTTACTTAACCTTAACTTCAAGAAATTTTCCATTCTGAGAGACTCCAAAGAAACAAATGCAGGACATGGAATTTCCTTTTTAAATGCCCTTACTTCTTTTACATTATTTCGAGATTTACGAAAACGTTGTCCTTCAATATCAATATATTAACTCGTACTATCTTAGCTCTGGTTTATTAACCTTTTTTATTCTACTGGCTGCAATTAACCGTGCGTCCCTTTTTCAATACTTGTTGAGACCGAACGTTCCGGGACGGTCTCTATAAAAATATATGTATGTTGTCGTCCGTTTCGACATTTTCACATTCTCGATTTTTTTTCTCGAAAACGGTTAGTGCGGGAGCGATCAAATTTTCTGGGTTAATAGAGGGATAGTGCGTCTAACTTCGATAAAAAATTCAGTTATACAGGGTGTCGCGTTTCGGAGTTATTAAACGTCAAAGTCGAAATTTCCGCGATTTCGTATGATACACGATACAGGTCGCAACAGTTAATTAAATCGATTTTAATTTTCGGAAGTTGTAGAGGGCCGGGGGCTTCCGAACCGTATTGAAATTGGCGATATTCGGAATATGGGAAGTAATTCTTTTGAATTTTTTTATGTCGAAAAAGTCACTTGCAGACCCATATTGAGTTCTACATTGCTCCAAAACGAAACGTCCGACAGAAAAACGGTTTGACACGTCAGACTTTGGGATCTCAAATACTTTCTTTTTGCAATACATTTACCTCTACCTAAAACGACTGGAAATTGGAAAAATTTGGGAATAACTGAAAATTACGATTTTTCATGAAAATTTTTGACGGTTTTTAATTTTTTTCGGGATCTTTTTTAGACCTTGAAAAAATTACGTGTCTGGGGAGAGGACGACCTTAGGCGGTCTACGCATCTAGTTACATATCTCTTTTTCATGCACTTTCAAAGCTTCTTGAAGGTCTTTATAACTTTTAAATGTTTGTCCTACCTCGAAAACCATTTTATATTATACAATCTCAGGCAAACCCTTAAAACTAAAAAGTTAGGTTCAGTTTTGCAAATATTAGTATTTTCTGTCGGGATTCGTTTCAGTTCCGGTAATCAATGCGTCATAAATATGACATCACCAATTTTACCAGTAAAAAAATCTGTTACCGGTGCCGGGAGGCTAGACACTGCGAAAAACAGAACTAAATAATGGAAAGACTATTTTAATATTCTTACTCGTATTTTAATCATCTGACAATCCACTAAACATACTATGTATATATGATTTAAAATTTTTAAATGCAATTATTATTTTTAGGTGCTGGGGAAAATTTTTTCCCATACCCTTCGAGAGGGCCTCTCAGAAGTCTTGGTGGGATCCAACTTTTGACTCAGAAATACTCGAAGACCAGTACAAAACTAGTGCTTTTGCACACAATAGATTTAAATTTAGGTGAGTATTTTAACTGTGTATGTTGTATTTTCAGTAGGTTTATATTAATTATTCAATATTATAGACGATTCACCATTATAACGAGCTCACTCGTGGTGATATATCTTATTATATGTATACTAGAACCATATGATTTTTGTATGTTCTGTAAAATAAGAGTAGGTAACGTAAGATAAAAAAAGTCCTCAAAGTATGCCGTAGAATCAATCACGCATCTTGAATTATTACTCTTGAAAGGTAACACAGGTAAAAGGTAAAGGTGAATGAAAAATAAAACTGTCAAGTTCTGAAGTTTTTATTTTTAATAATTATACATTATTGTCATTGCATAATACTGAACTAAAAAGAAACATATACCTACAACAAAGAACCTAAAAATTATAAATTTACACTAAATGAGAGACGTGTCCACCTTCTACTTCCAAACATGTTCTTATTCTTCTTTTTACAGCATCACAAAACATTGTTGAGCACTTGGGAGGAGTTGTTAATCTGCTGAAAATTATTTGTAATTCTAGCCCGTAGGTCTTCTAAATTTTCACAAGGGGTTTTGAACACCGAGTTTTTAATGTGTGACCATAAAAAAAGTCGCACGGCGTGAGATCGCAGGACCGTGGTGGCCACCTAACTGGCATATTACGACTACTGATTCGGTCTCCGAAAAATTCTTCTAAAAAATTTAAATTATCAAGAGTTACGTGAATTGGTGCGCCGTCCTGCTGGATGTAGCCTTGCCGCATCTCTTCATCGTCTAATGCGTTTACAAAATTTTCTAAAATTTCATTACGGTATCACGCCGAATTGTGAGTCCCTTAAAAAAAAATCGGTCCAATTAACCTTCTTTTGGATATGGCCGCTCACACGCTAACTTTCTGTGAATGCAGAGACGTCTCTATAAAGAAATGTGGATTTTCAGAACTCCACATTCTCATTTGTTGAGAATTTACATAACCAGAGAGGTAAAACCATGCCTCGTCAGTAAAAAGGGTTTTTTCAAATACTTTTTCATTATTATGCAAATTACCCATAAACCACTCTGAAAATTGCATTCGCTGCGCCTTGTCGTTTGGTAACAATTCTTGGACTGAGCTTAGACGATAAGCGTGCATATGCAGGTCACATTTCAGGATTGTATGGCAGGTTCCGTAAGATACATTTACTTCCTGGCTTAAACGCTGAATAAAGGTTTGTGAGTGTTCATTAACAATTTGCCTCAATTATTCTATTTTTTGTGCTGTCAAGTCGTAAACTTACGACTTGACAGCAACGAGTAAGCATTGATAATGCCAAGTGAGACCTTGGCGAAACGTCTGCCAGATACCAATAGGAATTTAACAAACGAACAACGAACGGATGTACCCCCGGATCAACATATAAATCAATACTAATGGATAAGTAGAAACGTAGACGGACAATACAATAAAATAATTGAGAACTCTATGCCTGTGTAATTGAGATTTCAATTTGTAAATTATAGCTAGTTAACACTTTTTTTACAATCATTATATAATTATCACATTCAATACGTGTGAACAAAAAAAGAGTAAATAATTCAAGGCGAGTGTGGCTATCTGGGAGAGTGCTACCTAAATTTAGTTTGCATTTTTCCCAGTTTTTCAAAACTGTATTTTTATTAGCAGATATACTGAATAGTCGGAAATTGGTCGGTTTCAAAGTATTAATATAGGTGTGTTACTTAGGACTAGCTATAGACATCAAAATTAATTCTAAAACTGAACGTTAAACTTATGCCTGAATGTAATTTAGGATAAAATGTATCTGCAATTGTATAAGTTTAGGTTATAAAGCTTATTATAAACTCCGTATAATCGGTCCATATTATCTGTTCTATTACAGGTACTTTCTTAGATGACAATGTTAACTTTTTAATTTCATATTTCATTCGTATTTCTGTTGGCCACAAAAATAAAAAATCAAATTTTCATTTGGACCACACATTACCTTCAAAATAAAGTTATATAATTAAGATTATTCATTTCACGAAAACTCTTATTGCAAAATATATTATAAATAAAAATACTAATTTGGCAACGTTCTGGAAACCAAAATAAAGTAAGCACATTATTTTATTTTATCAGCGTTTCAGCCAACTAAACAAATAAAAAATGTGTTATTTATTAAACAGTTGATTACACTTAAGGTAGTATATCTGGGATTAAAATGACGGGCTCGGAAAATTGTTTAGTTAATTATTTTTGATACCAACATGCAAATAAAACACTTGTGATGATGGAACGGCGTTTATTAATATCAGGAATCAATCCAAAACGGTTGCTATAAAGTGATAATCCCTAAAGTCTGTCATGTTGTACAATTTACACAGTGCTTGTACACAATCTTTTTAATACAAGGTATTTTTGTGACCGCATCATATGCAGTTTTTTAACATTTTCTGTACGATTTTTCGACGTGGCCGCACAGCCTCATAGCATCCTCTCCCCTTGGGTGCGACCTTGCAAGAGGCAACTTAAATTTAACGTTGCTGATTTCTGAAAGAAATTAAATATTTATAAATAATTGTGTTTTACTTACTTTTCGATCAGACTTTTCTGTTTCCAGAATCTTGACTGCTTTCTAATAGAGCCTTATATTAGATCTGAATTTTATTTCAACTCATGCTTATATGTATATTCTCAAAATGTAAACTTTATTCTCGATTCTTGGGTGGCAGATGTGCTCTATCCTTTAATTTTATGATCATGAGCGTCTGGTTTAAATGCGCAGCAATTTGTTCCTAACATTTACTCCATATAACTTAGACATTGTGTACTCGTATCTACAATGTGTACCGGGTTTCCGAGAAGATTCTCTGCGCCCTTATCTAGAAAACTATCGGCCAGATTCTCCAACGCTAGTCCGGTCTAATTTGACAATCAAAAGTTTTAAACTGACAAATGTAAGAATGAGATAACTAAGTTTTATACTATGAATTTGTTTCTGAGGTTTTCAGAAAAATTTATAAAAAAAAGGGTCAATTTTATTACGTACTTTCGACAATAATAGAACTAAATTCATTGCAACCCGTTCCAAGATGAAAATCATTTGGAAACCAAGCAAATCACTAAAATACCAGAATAATTTATAAGTTTTTAATGAAGACTTATTAACAATGACAGGACGAAAACCTGTCAAAACATAACTGATCAACTAGAAGATCTTAATTTAAACCAGTACTAAATATTAAACCTTCTTAGTGAATCTGAACGTAAGAGTTTAGTTATTTTTTTATTTTTCTGCAATTTTATTTTTTGTAGTTGCCGTATATACAGTGTGTAACAAAAATATGGAAACCTCGAAATATCTTGCAAACCATTCATTCGATTTTTATGAAATTTCGTACCCTTAGGTACGAAATAACGCCCGATCCAATGGTGAGTTCCGCATTGTTGTCAAGTTTACCGTTTTCCTGAAATCGACAGGAACTTTTTTTTAAATGGGACGCTCTATATTTTATTCGATTTTCGAATTCAGCTTAAAATTCTGAATACTTCTTATTGGGAACATTTTATCCTAAAGTTAACAGTTTTTGAGATAATGGTGGCTAACAATTGTTATTGTATTGTATTATACCTTAAAATACCTATACACGAAAGTTTACCTGAAATGTCGGACATTGTCAGTTTCGTTTATTTACAAAAAATGGATCATTTAACCAGAAACCCAAAGAATTCAAATTTTAATAATATTGGGTTATGGAGACAGAATGAGAACGCAACAAGAAGTTTGTAATATTTTAAATGACAAATATCGTGACATAAATCCATTAACTAATTCTACTGTAAGTAAAGTTTTAAACAAATTTCGTCCAACTGAAAATACAAAAACGCTATACTATTTGGATATTTAGTACAAGTATAAACAATGCAAGAGGAAATAATTTAAAAGTTGATTAGGAAAACTAAATCAAATGTTTAAAATGTTGTCCATTTACTTCTTGGCAGTAAACCAAATACTGCAGAAAAACATGCAAAACGTTTCTGTGCTCTTGCGCAAGTCTTATTTTGTACGGATTAAACTTTTCGGTTTCCAGAAGGCGGTCTACGGACATGTGTGAAACGTTGTTTTCTTTTCCCGGTTTTCTGGTAGAAAGATGGGGATTTTCTCTAAACTGAGTAAATCATTCAGAGCCTTGTCACCATCTGTTGCACTTTTGGGTCGGCCAGAACGTACAGCGTTTTTTACGTTCCCAGTTTGACGAAATTCGTCGATATTTCGTTCTATTTAAAAAAAAAAGTTCGCCGATTTAGGAAAACGGTAAACTTGACAACAATGCGGAACTCGCCATTGCATCGGACGTAATTTCGTACCTAAGTGTACAAAATTTCAAAACGGATGAACGGTTTTGCAAGATATTTCGAGGTTTCCATATTTTTGTTACACACTGTATAGGGTCTAATATTGTGTAGGCAACTATCAACTTTCCAAATTTTGATAGAAGACCCTGTATATTATGCAATTTTTGATTTTTATGATAATTTTTAGGCATACAGTATTATATACGTTGCAGAAAAAAAAGACTGTCACTCTCCTATTTTAGTTTGTTAGAATTGAAAAACTATAAAAATTAAGAATTTAACACCCTGTATCTTAAAAATAAAGCATGTTGGACATACGTTTATATGAACTTTTTACCTAAAATCAGTCCAGGAAACCTAAAGTGATCCTTAAACTAAACATCGTAGGAATGTTTGTTTTTTAATTTCTGATATTTTATATATTAAATAGTGGTGAGTAGAATCGTATTAGTTCAAAAATTGGTTTATAGGGTTATGAAATATTTTCATATGATTATACTGCTACTGGTAATTCATATTGGGCGGCATATTTCGATTACGATCACCGATGTTTTCATGATTATTGGTATCAGCATGTTATTCATAATTTAAATTTCTGTTGCCGCGAGGGACGAATTGTATTGTCGATTTTTACAGTTTTTCCTTTTACTTTATTAACTTTATTGTTTTTCGATAAGTTTATAGTTATTGTCAATTAAGTTAAGATAGGTTTTTAGTCTTTTAACACATTTTTAGTGTTCAAATATATTAGTAAAATCGAAAAATTAAAACGACCTAGCTTTTCATACAATCAACCAAGCAAAGTTAAAATTATTTCTATTCAAATTACTGAGAATCGGAGTTTTCGACTATAATCTGATTTATGATTTTCATAATCGGATATTACCGATATTTTATAAAAGGAAAATGAAAACAAAACTTTTATGAGGGAATAATCTGTTTGGTACTTTTGAAAAAAAGTTTTTTTTTAATATACACAGATATTTACGTAGGAGAACTTACAGGTAATAAGAAAATATTATTTTCAAAGAGCTAGATGGTTATTTTAAACTTTCTTTGTTTTAAAATGTTTGCGAATTGATACTCGAACTACCTACTGTGGATATTTGGCCTATATGTTTTTATTTCATATATTTTTTAATTTGACAAGAGTAGTCACAGAAAGACATCATTTGACACAAGTAATTTTTAGTGGCAGAAAAGTCATGTACAGGGTGTCCAGTTTTCGACACGCAGGATATCTCGGTTATCTTTGAAGATATAGCGCTGCGGTTTTCGCATTACTGTGCTACTTTTTCGTGAAACGTATGATGCTACAAACAGAATTTTCATAACCCCCTTCGTGTCGGAAATTCGGGCGATTTTGAAAATATGTCCTTTTCAAACACCTCTCTTATCTCAGTTGCCTTTTAACTTATCGGTAAGGTAAAATCTGATTATTATAATAATATAGTTTCTTGCGTAGAGTTCAGTGGCGTAGTCAATTTTTTCTAGAAGGAACGAATTTGAAGATAAAAAACAAAGTTGCATTTTTTTAAATGGATTGTTTTCATTCGATTGATTTTTCATAAGCATTTCAAAAATATATAATTGTTGTGTTTATATTTTGTAATATCTTCCGAATTCTACAATTATTAAAAAAAATTGAGAGTTTATCAGAACTTTGAAAAGTATGATATGTTGGTTACGTAGCTACGTAGTGTGTTCCATAATCCGTCCCGACCCATTCTTTGCGATTGCAAGCGATTTTGGCTACCGTCGTTCGGTACCCCCACTCCTGGTATACATGTCTGTAGTACTGCCAATGTTGCCAGATTTGTTTAAAAGATTTTCTTCAATTTAACCTAAATTCTTCATAACTCTGCAGAGATGGAAAACTATAAAAAATGATACGACGCGTGCTTTTAAATTTTTTTTTATTTAGTCAACAAAAAAAAACAAAATTCCTTAAATATGTTTAATGTAATAAAATAATTTTTATCTTGATAAATAAAAATAATAACAGTCCACAACTCCCCATACAATATATAAAATACGTCAAACATACCTAACCTATTCGAATTTGTGACTTCCCCCAGTTCCCCCTACCCCGGAATAAAGGGAGGAGAGCAGAACAGAGTCGAAGAAGAGGTAGTGGATAAGATTGTTTGCTGTATAGTTAAGCCATTTTGTCGCCAGTCAAATGAGAGATGTGAAAGATGTAAAAAAAATAAGTGCTGTAAACAATTTATCGAGTCTACCTCTTGTTGTAATAAAATTACCTTAATTAAAAAAACAAGAAATGCAACAGGCAAAACGTTTTTCCTACTGCGTTTATGAATAATTGATTTTTCAAAAATTATTATGATAAATATAAAAAATTTATTCCATCGTCAGACAGATTGCGTCAATTATTAAAATTATTTTTAAAAAAACACGTTAGTTAATTCTGCCACTTAGATAGCACTGCATTAGAGAACTGCAATATCGCAAATTTGTTTAAAAAAAAACAACTATGAAACCATTTATTCGTGTCTGCCTTTATTCCTAAATTGTATTTATTAATTATAAAAAACATAAAAAATGGAAAAGGCAGACAATTTCAATGCTGATTATTCAAAGGCAGACAGATAATTAGTGAACTTTTTTACAAAATTTATTAATATAGTTTCTTAAGTAATTGCTAGATTTTCTTGTGTGTTCTTGTGTGTTAATTTTTTAATTACTAGGGGTACGGATAGTACCTTTTTTATATTCTAGAGGTTTCTCAATGACTTATACGGAATTTTGAAACGTAAAATTGGTTTATTTAAGTACAGGGTTGTTTTAAGGAAAATTTATACCGGAATATTTTGTGATCAATTGCACACTTAAAAAAACGCTGTAATGACTTATGGATATTACACTTTTAATATTTACAATTACCATAAGAGCAAAGTTACAATCTAATTTTGTTGTGATATGTAATGTTTTGTGTGGTAATGTAAATTTTGTAAAATAGTTTTCGGTTTTCTTTCTTTAAACATTGGGACTTAAGATGCCTATTTGCAAATTTAAGCGTATAATAAATTCTAACCCTAGTATATAATAAAAAGTGTAAATATTTATTTTTGGAATAATACCTTAGAAAATAGAAAATGTGAATATTTGGTTTTAGATTTGAAGCATTAATCAGAAACCTACATATATGTCTGCCTCCTTTTTTAAATTATTGTAGAAACTATTAAAGTCAATAAAATATCCCATAAAAAAGACGATGAAATGATTTAGTAGTTTTTTTATTTCCATGTTTGTAATTATTAATTATTATTATAAAAAATGCAACAATTTGGACGTCTGCCTTCCGTAAATTTATTATTTGTATAGCGCCCCTAATACAATATATCAATGGCAGACACGATAATATAATCTATGGCAGTCAAATTTTTTTTCAATTTCAAAATTCATTTTCACAAAAAATCAGCACCATCTAAGCTCAGCTCTATCTTTTTTTAACCCACATAGTTGTAAACTACATTACATTTTACTATGAACGACGATGAAATCATATACCGAAATTGCCACTAGCTCCCTAACTATTACAAAATGAATGGATTCGTCACATTTAAATTAAGGATGAAGAGTTGAACTCTTTGATAAAATAATTAAATAATATAGGAAATTGAATATTGTAAAAAAAAATATATGTGAAATTGAAAAATCCTTCAGATAGTCAGATAGTTTTCGTAAAATATTCTTCTTTCTTCAGCTCTTATTGTAGACTAAAATTCTGCAAATATAGCATCACTGCATCCATTGTCTCGATTAGTTTAGTTGTGAGGTGTGAGTTAATACTAGTGTGTCCCTAAATTTGTCAAAGTGTTTAAAATTGAGTATCGTGAGGTGATTAAATTATTTACTAAAGACAGTTACACCAGCACAAATTAAAGAACGTTTGAATTGAGTGTATGGGGCCTCTTCCCCATCCTACTCGACCATAAAAGAATGGGCCAAGATATTTAAATTGGGTCGGGACACAGAAAACATAGCTACGCAGCTATGTTTTCTGTGGTCGGGATGAGGGATAGGCGCTTAGAAACAAAAGAACTCGCAGCAAGGCTTCTAAAACAACGGCCATTCGCATTCAAATTCGACTTTGCAAAAAGACGAACGCGTCAAGTGTTGTCAACAGTTTTTGGACCAGTGTAACCGCGAGCCAAAAGAATTGTTGGACTTGATTGTCACTGGGGATGAGACTATGGTTCTTTATTACGACCCCTTGTCCAAAAAAAGAGTCGATGGAATAGGGAAACCGGGAGAAGCGCCCCCTCGAAAGGCTGTCGAGGCCCATTTTGCAGCCATAGATAAAAACAATTTTTTGCAGGTATGGAGATGCTTCCGAAGAGATGTAAGAAATTCACTGATATTAAGGCAGATTATAAAACAGTAAGCAGCGCATTTTGATTTTTACCTTTCGTCTGGGTCGGGGCGGAAACTTATGGAACGCACTACGTATATTGAATCGAATGGAAATTCGCATGATGCCGCCGAACTTTCATAGTAGACCGTGATATAATGATTTGAAGCAAATGAATATAATAGTTTACTTTCATGGCTGCTAGTCAGACCGCTTGTCAAAATTTGTAAGAGATCATTTTAAAAAATTATTGTTCTCAAAACCCCTACTTATTATTTATTACTGTGTTTTTCGTTTAAAAAAATTATGAGAGTTTATCAGAACTGTGAAAAGTATGATATGATATGTTAGTTTGCTATATTGAATCGAATGGAAATTCACATGATGCCGCCGAACTATATTTTAACAGGTAGTACGATTTTATATCCAATATAAATTTATCTTTGCCTTTTTTTCTATATTCATTCTAGATATCCAGAGAGAAGGCAACCTTTTTCCGATATATTTTCCTTAATTAAAACAAAATTAGTTAATGATGGTGCGTTCATGCAGCCAAGACGGAAATCCTAATAAAAATCGAGAAATCGACAAGGTTAACGTTTAAGGCTGTGTAGATGCTGAACGTCGTATCCGATGAGGCGTATTTCACAAGCTCTGGTATTTTCAATATATACAATACCAGACATTGGTATTGTTACAACGGGGGTTGTTGCGACTGAGACTAAGTAATAGTCTCTTGGATCGTATGGAGGGCATGAAGTTAAAGCAGGTTATAAAAATATGATTTATTAATTAACAAACAATAATAACAATAAAATATGGTTTCGCTTCGAATGAATAAAGTGAGATAATAATATGTACTTACACTTACTTCTCTTACATCTTCTCTGTAAGGGCGGCTCTTCTCCCGGCCAACGGGCACATGTCTTATCTCGACATCTTCAGAACGACTGCCTATCACTTTATCATCAGCATACCTTGACTTAAGAAAACCATCATATATACTTTAAGCGGAATCAGCAGAAAAGTTTCGGTTTCAGCGATCCTTCTTTTATTTTGGGAAGGCAACTAGGGAAGCCTATCGTTATCTGGGTATATTGCAAGATGTTGTACCTGAATTACTAGATGGTGTTCCCTTGGCGTAAGTACTTAAATAATATGCATTTTCAACAGGACGAGGCGCCTGTCTATAATGCCGGAATAACCCTTTTTTAGAAAACAATTTTCCTGAAAAATGGATAGGAACCAACGGAGCTGTAAGATAACCATCACGATCACCCGATCTTTCGGGCCGTAATTATTTTTGTGGCGTTACTTACAAAATAAAGTTTACATGTCTGGACATTGCATATAGAAGAACTGCGTGAAGCCACTACACTCGAATTTTAAAATTTGCAGGGACGATTGATCATACTTTTAAATGTCATAGGACGAATAAGTAAAGTGTGCGAGTTTTGTGTTAGAGAAAACGGTAACAATTTTTAAGAACTTTTGTGATTTATGAAATATAAACAAATATTTTTTACATTTACATTTTAAATTTGCTAAAAAAATTCTCACATCTTTCCTGTTTTATCAAAATTTCTTTCGAACAGTGTTTTTTTTTATTCAAGGTTTGATTCAGATATGTGATTGGGATTTAAAATTTTAAGAATAAACCTCAATGTTAGTTAAATGTCTCTATTCATTTGTTTAAAATCATATCACGCTCTACTGTAAAATATTATACCCTTTTTTTTAATTGAAATATTCGGAAGATTTCCAAAAGATATAGGTATACAACAATTATATATTTTTGAAAAGCTTATGAAAAAATCAGTCGAATGAAAACAAAATATACAAGGTGTCCCATTTAAAAAATGCCACTTTGGTTTTTATCTCCAAATTCGTTCCTTCTAGAGAAAAATTATCGCCACTGGATTCTACGCAAAGAACTATAATAATCAGTTTTTACCTTACCGATGAGTTAAAGGGATGAGATACGAGGTGTGCTTGAAGATTACACATTTTCAAAATCGCCCTATATCTCAGAAACGAGGGGGGCTATGAAAATTCTGATAGCATCATACGTTTCACGAAAAAGTAGCACAGAATTGCGAAAACCGCAGCTCTCAATTCTTAAAGATAACCCAGATACTCTTCAAAAGTGTCGAAAATTGCCCCCTGCACGGTCGAAGTCAATAAAATCGTACAACTAATTCACAGTCCAAACGTTTCTTTTGAACTTTCTTAGAGAACTGGTACTTAGACTGTAAATTATAAGTACGATATTTTTGTCCACGGGTTTACCAATAACCAATAATTATTAGTAGCAAGCAATAATACGAGTACATTTACCTACCACTAAATTTATTACCAACTTTTTATCTTTTTTTTAGGTATGCTATATGGTACACAATTTCCGTATCAGCATGCTGGTTACTGTGCATCCTTTGTCATGGCCTACTAACGGAGTTTCAACATTTTAATGTTAAAACTATACCATTCATTATGCTTCTACTATACAATGTATTGGTTCTACTCACAACTTATACTAGATTCTTTCAACGGCATATGGTGTTTATTTCACTTGGATACGCTGTATCATCCCTTATAATAAGCTTTATCTTTTTAATTGTTTCCA
This sequence comes from Philopedon plagiatum, assembly GCA_963971165.1. Classification (NCBI taxonomy): domain Eukaryota; kingdom Metazoa; phylum Arthropoda; class Insecta; order Coleoptera; family Curculionidae; genus Philopedon; species Philopedon plagiatum. Next base: position 94,955,013 of record OZ020192.1, on the reverse strand, counting down.
GAAAAGTAAGCATAGGACACTTTTGTGCTTGCATACAACTGTTGATATTAATTTACACTTTAATACCTTTAAAACTGTATATGAGTTTGACTATAGCTATTTTATATTCTATTTTTTTCGAATTATCAGCGGGATTTGTGCTGTCACCGCCGATCGAATCCTCAGAAACTGTTTGGTTAGTTTTTACTAGGATATTAGCCCATATTGCTATTCATCTCATTGGATTACATATTTATTTAATGAATAACGTTAGAATGAGGCAGACGTTTATGAAAGTGGGTCAAAGTCTCTTGGTAAGAAAACAACTTGAGTTAGAAAAAAGACTGAAAGAAAATATGATACACTCTTTAATGCCGCCCAGCGTAGCTAATTGGCTACTGAACGATGATGAAAATTTTACTCGCCGACACTCCAGTGAGTCAGAGAATAACGATATCCGCTCTTTATTTAGACCTTTCAATATGGATACTATGGACAATGTTAGTATACTCTTTGCTGACATTGTGGGATTTACCAAAATGTCAAGTAATAAAAACGCAGAAGAATTAGTAGAAATACTTAACAATTTATTTCAACGATTTGATGACCTCTGCAAAGATCATTTTTGTGAAAAAATTTCAACCTTAGGAGATTGCTATTACTGTGTATCTGGCTGTCCGAAACCCAGACTAGATCATGCTCAATGTTGTGTGGAAATGGGTCTTAGCATGATTCAAGCTATAAAAAAATTTGATCAAGAAAAACATGAGGGAATTAATATGAGGGTGGGCATACATACTGGTACCGTTTTGTGTGGAATTGTGGGCACTAAAAGGTTTAAATTCGACGTTTGGAGTAATGATGTTACATTAGCGAATAAGATGGAAAGTACTGGAAAGCCAGGGATGATACATATCTCGGAGAAGACCCGTAACTTTTTAAATGATCAGTATTTACTCGAGGAAGGACCATGTGTTTTAGGTGAGTCTCCATAATATTAACTCAATATCAACTTCTGGTTTAATTGGAAGAATAAATTTTATGCTCTGTCAGTTCCAATTAACTGAAAGTTGACATTTTCAGGTATTTTTAGGTACCTACATATTAAGATATAAATGTAGGTACTGTACACCTAATTGAGGCTTTTAAATCCAGCTTGTCAAAGACATAAGTAATTTTTCCAACACGTATTTTATAACTTCTTAAGTTAGCCAATGTTGTAGGATTAACAACCTATTTTATTCTGGGACGTCAGACTGATAACTGTCCATCTTACCAGGGTAGTTTTCGTGCAGAAGGTCGACAGAAGTACGCAAATTCTCTTCAGTTGTTTATATCACCTCCAGCATCGAGAGCCTCTTTGTCCCCACACGCCAGGCCACGAGTTTTGTCATGTGATACTTCTCATATTAAGTCACCGCAGAATAAAAACTTTTTGTCACCTGATTCTTGCATTGTAAAGGCCAGCAGTTTGCCAAGTATATTAGGTAAGTATAATAAATACATACATACATACATTTTTAATAATGCCATCAATGCATATTGCTGGAAGTTTTAACTTTTATAGCGTTTACTATTAAATAATACCTAGACGAGCACTGCCGTGCAACGACAACCGGATCTCCCTTGAGACATTAGGTGGGTTTACTGGTTCATGGTTTAAAAGGTTGCTTGTCTACCATTATATAAATATGTATACTATGTATCTACATGTATATATGATGGTGGACAAACAAACTTTTAAACCATAAACCAGTAAACCCACCAAATGTCTCAAGGGAGACCGACTTTTCGGTGTATTCGAGTTTCTGTCTATATTCTTTATAGTCTCTGCTATGGCATATTTTTAATTATAGTTTTATACTTAATCTTGATTAATACCTTGTTTGTTTTTGAATGAAAAGTTGAAACAAACGAGGAAATAATTTTTTTTTCTTAATTTATTGTACTTACTACTACAGAGTAGGTATGAGTACTGGATAGTTAGTGCTCTACAGTCCTATGTAAGAATTACCAGTTGGTCCAGTTTCTGGCCAAAAATATCTCAAAAAGACCTATAAAGCTGAAACTTTGCATGTAGGTAGCCCTTGCCCCTAGGAGGATGCACCAGTACCTTTGCGGTAGCCCCCTCCACTCGGGGAATAAACTACCACCAATCTAATTTTTAAAATGACCTAAGGATAATTCCTAAACACTCTAAAGCCAGCGCTCTATGCAGTTTTTATCGTACCATCCTTCATGGTCATACTTCACCTTTTTGGTGGAAGTTAAGACTGTGTACCGTTGTCAAACCTGGTTAACCACTTGGTATAATGCGGTGAACCAGTGGCAACGCTGGTTCCTGAAAGAACCGGTTTTACTACGAAACGCAAGATCGGTCGTTTCTTTTAGCTGGCAAATTATCAGGGATCAGCGGATCACATAACCTAACGATTTAAATATGTTTGTTTTATTTTTGCGGATATCGACTCAACCTAAAAGCATACTTCTCCTTTTGCTTCCAACATTTTAAAACACATATTATTATGATTTTAACATTTGTGAAAAAATAAATTTAAATTTAAACAAAAGCAAAACATAAACAACAAGATGGCCTAACAAGCCGGAAAACCAGTGGAAGCATCGGTTCCTTCGGTGGCATTAATGACAGATATTTTTCCGCGTTTTCAGTTTTACCAACTTTTCAGGTTACCGATTCTTACGGGACACAAAACCGTAACCGAAGTTGACAACGGTACACGCCCTAAGTAAGCAAACGCAATTCTAACCTAAATAAAAGCTATTGATTGCTGGTTGTTCGCTGGCGATTTTATTTTTTCTTTTTGCTTATAATTTCAATAGTAGACAATGTTAACAATTTATTTATTTATTTACTTTATGTCTACAGATCTAGCGATATGACAACGTCCAATACAAACAAAATTCTAAAAATACTTAAATAAACTAGACAGCAATAATTAGAGTAATTCTACAAGAACATAATACTAATCCAAAATTTTAAAATAGTCGTTAACATTATAAAAACATGCATTTAAATGGTAGACCTTTACACATTTTTTGACTTTAATATATGGATAGCGTTATTCGAAAAGGAACCAAGCGACAAATTGTAATTATTTGAGTTATTGGCGCTAAGCGACTGCTGAAACCCTAAATTAGATATTCGAAAAAGACTCAAGTACCAGAATGTTAACAGAGTCCTCTGGTGATGAGAGAACCAAGTGACACCAAAGAAATACAGCTATGCGAATTTATCGAAAAGGAACCAAGTCTATGTCACTTTCTTCCTTTTCTGGTTTTACGTACGTTCTGTCGTGCTGTTTTATGACCAATTTTTTTACGTTAATAAACGCATCCTGTGCAAGAATCAGTTTAAACAATGGGCGACAGAGCTAAGAAATTACTATCCTTGGCTTTGGAAAATTCCATGATTCTTTACTGTAAATTTTCAAATAGAACCAACCGCCAAAAAAATCAAACTCCAGCTTTAACTACGGAATTTTTCTTTTACTAATTGCCAAAAAGTTAAGCAAGGTATATACTACCAAACGTGACTTAAATATTTTTGTCATTTACAATGTAATACTTTTAACCAAAGGGAATCTTTACACCTTATTTACTCAAAACTGTTAAAACGTCGCTTGGTTCCTTTTCGAATAACGCTATCCATATGAGGGTATCTCTTTGACACCCGCTGGAAGATTGTTAAACATATTTGCGCAAAAGCAGTATGGACTCTTTTGATAGGTGGTAGTATTGTGAAGGGTGTTAGAGTTGTTTCTTGTAGAATGGTTGTGAATTGTTGAGGATTGAGAAAATCTGGTTTTCAGTTTTTTCATAAAGAGAACTGCGTACAGTATTAGTATGGATGGGAGTGTGAGTATTTTATGCTGAAGGAACAGAGGTCTACAAGAGTCCATGGGACTCAGGGAGTAAATCGTTCTGATAAGTCTTTTTTGTAGATGAATATTCTGGCTAGATCGGTGGATTGACCCCAATAAATGACGCCATAGCTCAAATGGCAATATCCAAAAGCATAATAGGTATTAAGAAGTTGTTTTGGTTCTAGGGTGTTTTTTAGGTTTCTTATAGCAAAATATGTTGTATTTAATTTACCAGCCACGTAATCTATATGATTACACCATTTCATATGGGGATCTAAATAATTGCCAAGGAATTCGAAATTATCTATTTTGTTTATCGGTTTGTTATTTAATGTAAGATTTGGATTTCTATGTAATTCTTTACGAATTGAGGTCATGTAGCAAGTTTTAGATTCGATTACAATAAGTCTGTTATTTGAATACCATCGAGAAAATTTGTGGAATATATTGTTGGCTCCATTCTCCAAGTCCTCCATGTTGCTGGCCGAGATAGTCTCCGGGCAGTCATGCAGTATTTGGTTGTGCAATGTACTTTTCCAAGTCGTTTATGAATAAAGTAAACAGCAAAGGTGAAATTATGCTACCCTGAGGTCCTCCACAATTAATTCTTTGTTCATTTGAAGTGACATACCCAATTCTAACTCTAATCTTTCGGCTTTCCATATATGAAATTACCCAATTGTTGATACCGCCCCTTATTCCCAGTGTATGCAGTTTTAGTTATGAACTGTTGCGCGTGTTAAATCAAGAAATAGCACGAGAATGTATCGTGATATATCCAGACTTTTATAGATAAAGTTCATTAACCTCGAATATAGCTGTCGAGGTTGGGAAATCTTTTCTAAAATCGTGTTGCGCTATACTGATTAAGTGTGCACCATTCAAGTAGCTTTCCAAGTGAATCAAGATAACTTTTTCAAAAAGTTTTGAGATACTGGGCAAACCTATTAACCCTCTATAATTTTCTATTTTTTCTCTGTCGCCCTTTTTAAAAAGCGGAATTATTTCCCCTGTTTTAAGGTTACTAGGAAATTTTCCCTTATCTAAAGAAAAATTAAAAATGTGGCATATTTTATATATTTCCATATGTTTTCTAAAACTGAAATTGGGATGTCTTGCAGACCAGAGCAGGCCGACTTGTTTTTCAAATTCTTGAAAGCTAGGAATAGGTCATCTGCACTTAATGGTAAAATAAATATTGATTCAAGATGTGGATTACCTGTTGTGCATTCCGAAACATTAGATGTACAGGGCCGCTCCTGGGCGAGGTGCTGATGGTGCCCTTGTATCAGGGCGTTCTAACTCGAGGCTCCAACGCCAGAGAAAAATTGATTAAAACCGTTAAACTAAATTGATTCCTTTAAACTTTAAATAAATTAAATCGGAAAGCAGTTTTCAAAACCCTAATATTTGAAATCATGCCGGAACGTATGATATGGCACTACAGATCTGCCGATTGGAATGGTCTTCGAGACTTCCTCTTAGCTTTCCCTTGGAATCCCGTCTGTTCAACCACAACCAGAAGTTTTCTGTTAATATAACATTTAAAAATATGTTTACTATCTATTTTTTACAGAAAATTAAATGCTTTAACAACCTTCCATCTCATAAAAGCAGCATACCTAATTAAAAGCCAAAAAAATTACACCATTTTTGGTTAGGGCGGCAAACACCCCAGGAACGGCTCTGCAGATGTGCTACCCAAAATTGCCGATATCAAGGAGTTCGCGCTGGTAGTGAAGAATTTGCAAAAGTCGTTGCTTATATCTTTAGGGTTAGTCACGTGACCCTCTTTATTTGTTAGTTTTTTAGGATCTGAGCATTTTTTACTTTCCCCAAATTAGTATTTGTTACGTGCCATATAATGTTTGTGTTATGTGAAGAGTCAATGAGTTTTTGTTTAAAAATAGTTATTTATTATAGAAGGGAAAAAAGAATTAGATTTTAGCTCGAGGTTGTGTTGTCTCCCGACGCGAAGCGGAGGGAGACAAAAAACCGAGAGCTAAAATATAATATTTTTCCCGTGTATAATACACTATTTTTTTCTGTGACGGGAAAAACGACGATTTGATATTGAAAAAACATATTACAATATATTAAAGTCAGAAAATTATCGATGTGAAATTTGAATTTTTAAACTGGTAGGCTGTTGTACTTATAGCGACAATTAGACCTGCGTTGCTAAGGAAACCTTTAAAGTAATCAAACATCTGTCATTTTAATTCTGGGATTTGATTTAAAAATTGCGAACTTAGTGGTGGTTTAGTAGTTATTTTGAATAGTATAAAGTTAAAAAATGTCTGATTCTGTTAATGTTTCTTAAGTAAATTTTACTTTGATTTCTATTTATGGCGTTTTTTCATAAAGCTGTTGTGGATTGAGTAGCAGTGATAAACAGCTTGCAAACCGTTGATTTTTCAGCGGCTCATAAGTTAGTTAACCTATTAATTTTGTCACTGGTTTGCTCAAGCTGATACTCATTTGCGTGTCGTGGCTCTGGCAACAAACTTTACTCTCGAGATATAAGATACTCTTTAGTCTCTTGATATGCTAGTTTTCTTACATTTTTATTATTTTTTTTTTAGATTCTGAAAATGAGCAGGATCCACCAGATGGAACCGTAATAGAAAGTATAAAAACCCCTACGTCAACGGCAAGCTCAGGAAAATACTCGATGAAATTAAAAAGTTGGAAAATTCCCAAGTTTATGAGAAAATCTAGTACTACCAGTAGTAAGCCGGATATAGATATAGATTTCGTATCTGGTACTACTGATGCGAGTGAGGATGGATATCAACAGGTGAGGTAAAATTTGTGATCTTTTATAGGGTGGGTCCAACTTTTCAAACATTAGCAATCATATGCTCAGGTTTCACTCTCATGAAGGTCTGAGCTATTTACTAGTGATTTTTTGAATTGGTACATGGGTTTTTACTTTCGAGCGACACAAACCTAAACAAACCTTATTTTTAATTTTTTTACGCCCTCCAATAAGGTTTGCAGTATATACTACTTCCAAATAAAGGTATTTTACTGATGATAAGAAATTTTAAAAATCCCTTTACTCAAAAGTGACTTTAACCATTTTCATCAAATTTCATTTCATCAAAGTTAATAATACATTGTAAACCTAACAACATATTATCATTAGTTTTACACTACAATTACACAAGGGAAGTTTACTGATAAACAAAATTTCTATTTTCCCAAAAACGATTTTACCATTGATATTTAAAACTTGTATGGTAACAGTGCATTACTAATCTAATAACATGTCCTTATTGTTTTTTCCTGGCAGACATGTATGTGAAAGAAAGAAAAAATAATTTCCATTCTATATCTACTTTGCGATACAAACAGACCGGGGTGGCCCGCAGAAATGCGGCTCGACCAAGGCGCCGCACCTGGTTCGATTCCGGTGCTATACCATAAAAAATAAAGGAAAATACAGGTCTGGGTGTTTGTGATGAATGAAGCGTATGTATGGTGTATGCGTGCTGAATGAAGGAAGGTGGTAGAGGATTTTTTGCTCGGCCGAGGAGGTAACACCCTACACACCCTCTTAAAGGGCTGGGGAAATCCTTATGGATCTTTCTAGCACTGGTCGTGTAAGTCGGCTTTGCGGTATTTACAACTCACGGTACCTTAGTACTTAGGCTTGCGCGGCGCTTCCCGCGAGAATGTATGCGCTGTATAGCCGTACCATTTATTAGGTTTACCTAGATATCATAAGAATTAATTGCATTATATTTAAAAAGGATTTTAAAACAAAATATAATTTGTACGAAACGCCTACGAAATTTTTTAGCCAAATACATCGGGGCGGAAAATTTTGGAATTCTGGTGACGCATCTTTGACAACTTAATAGGGTAGAAAGTGGTTGTATGCTAGGTCCTAGGAAATCCTCATGCAAAAATTCAGTCAAATACGCTAAGCCACTTAGGCGGGTGAGGGACCAGAGCATACAGATATGAAGATTAATGAACCAATTTTCATATTTATGTACTCGTATTAGTATGAATTAGAAACAATACCATATACATCATAATTAAATGAATGATTTAACGGATCACTGAGCCACAAAAAAAATTATTGTTACATCTCAAGTTGTTCCGAAGTTACCACAGGGTGAGCGACTGAAATATATAAGCACAATATAAGGTTCCACAAAAAATTAACCCACCAAATTTAAAAGCTAAAAAACCATTTCAGTTTGTTCGTATTTCGGGTTTCGAAATTTTCCTAATATTAATTAAAGGCAGTCAAATCTTTGAACACACCTGAGATTCTTTGAGAAGTATTAAAATTAATAAAAATAAAGTATTTATGTTAAAGTGGCACTCTTTTTACCCTGTATAAAATATTCACTGTGAATTGGAGACTTTTGTCCTCTTCGAATATTCAACCAGAAACCTTGTTTCCATTAAATAGTAAAGATATACAGATTGGCAATTAAAACGGGTCGCAATTTCGATTAAATAATAATATCTCCAAAAAAGAAACATACATACAGTGTCCGCCGTAAAGTTGGCTACATATGGAAATTTTTTTTATTATTGATATTTTAAAAAAAAGGCTATTGGAGATTCTTTTCTGCATGTCCGACAACTAAAAAATCTGTCAACACCTGTCATGTGATCACTGGTTTGGTGGAAATTTAAAAGAAAGTTGACGGTGGTACCCAAAAATGGGTCAAACTGACAAGATATCAAAAAATTTTATCGAGAAAAATTGTTCAGAATGCGCCGATAAACCCATGTAGCAATTTTGAGAAAAAATACAAATTTTTAACCGTACCGTCATGATAAAAAATCGTAAATTATTTTTTTACTAACAAATACTAATTTTTTATAAAAATCCAATTATAAAATTTGATTATAAAAATACTGTATTATTAAGTTTAAATGGTAATTCTTAGTTCGTCTAGATTTTACTGGCGGTCCAAAAATGTTGGATATCCTCATGTGCATCAATATAAAGGGCATGACTACAGATAGTGATACGAACAGACCGCATTTTTTAAATTTATTTCCTGCAAAGTGTCTGTTTCACAATATTATTTAGTTGTCACAGAAACCTGTAATTTAGTTGAATAAAGCTATTTTCCAGTAAAAAAATTATTTATGATTTTTCATAGCGTTGCATGGTAAAGGTAAAAATGTGTATTTTTTATTTTTTGTCGGATATGGTTCAAAATTGGTAAATGGGATCCTCGGTGCATTATGAACAATTTTTCTTACTACAATTATTCGATATCTTGTCAGTTTGACCCATTTTTTTCGGCATCGCCGTCAACTTTCTTTTAAATTCCCGCCAAACCGGTGATCACATGACGTGTTTAAATAATTTTTTTAGTTGTTGGACATGCAGAAACAAACCCCCAATAGAGTTTTGTAAAAATGTCAATAATAAAAAAATTTCCCATATGTAGCCAACTTTATGGCGGACACTGTATATCAAAAAAAATCTATTGGCTTTTGATTTCGACAATACCCTCAAAGATAAAAATAATGTGTTTTGCAGATTTGATGGATAGACAAAAATTTGGAAAATATAGAATATATTGTTCATCGCCTTGTATAAAAAATAATGCAAATCACAGTCAGTAAAGCATAAAAGAGGTACGGATATGCTTTTTTAAAAAGAGCTGTTAAAAGTAAGACCGACATTGGGTTTATCATTTCGAGTACCCAGCAGTTTATATTTTTCCTTGTACTTACAATGCCACCAAAATTAAAATTTAATGAAAGAGCCTTTTTGCATTTTTTTTTTCATTGTTATAAATATTGTTTCATTTTAGGTTCCCATAATAATAGAATCCAATCCACCTAATGGAATGAAAAAAGATTCCTGTGCAACTTTAACATCGAAATTTGAAGGCTTTCCCACAAATAAAGACACCATTGATATTAAATCATACATAAGCCACTCTCGTAGTGATATTGGAACATTTGAATTTTCACCAAATCCAACGCCAGAATTTGTTAGAGGAGGTTGGTTGATTGATTATGATAACAATAACGAGACATATTTAGCAGAGTAATTTTTTTTTAATTATAAATTATGTTTAATAGTTATTAAGTAAGCGTGGTAAAATATCTTACAATCATCTGAGGGCGCTCAGTAGCACACATTTATTAGTCCAATATTGGGTAGTTTATATAGGGCCGAGATATTTCGTGAGATTGTTTCTATAGAGGCCCATTATTATAAGCCAATGTTGATCCAACATCGACATCCTACCTAAGACCAAGGTTAATAATCTGTATACGACCAATATTAAGAAGATGTCTTGGACCAGCAATGGCTGTCAACATGCAGCCATTATTATGATTATATCTAGGCCTATTATTGTAACAGAACTGTATGTAAAAAGTAAGTACTGTTACTATTTTTACTTTACACAGTTATTTGGCCACGTTGCGCCGCAATTGCTCCGCTTGTCCAATGTAAGATTTTTTCCCCACGCTTAATTATTTAGTATCGGTTGGGTTAAAATACCAAAAAGGTCTTGTTGATTTTTTTATTTAGAAAATGGAATTTCAGGAAGTTATAGATCTCAGTGCGGGGGCAGATCATTTAATGGTGAGTTTCCGATATTAAACCGGGCGGGCAGTAGTAGATCTCGAAGAGGTCGATCTCCAAATGTAGACGCGATGGAGCCACTGGAAAGGTAACGCTGTTTATTTTATTAAGAAAACATACTATAAGCCATAACACATTTAAAAATAGCAAACATGATGATGTATGAATTTTTGTTTGGAATCACAATATTCTCTCTATTCTTAATGCTACTGTCATAATAATTTCTTAGTTTAGTCAGATTTCTTTGTTGCGGTTACAATTTCGAAAACAACAATTTCGAATCTTTTTTTTTTCGAAAGCACTATTTTCGAGAACATTTTATTCGAAAGGCATTTTGTTCGAAAGCATATTGTTCGAAAGGTAATTTGTTCGAAAGCATATTGTTAGAACGGCATTTTGTTCGAAAAAAAAACGGGTAATATTTTCTATGGTACTGTACATACATCAATGAAAACTGAGCAAACCTGAACACCTCTGTTGGTGTGCAGGGTTGTTCAGTTTCATTGTGTGTATATATATATATATATATATATATATATATATATATATATATATATATATATATATATATATATATATATATATATATATATATATATATATATACACGGTGTCCCATATAAGAATGCACACCACAGGGATCTCGTAAACCAGAGGAGATACAAAGATGATTAAATTAGAGAAAAGTTGCGCTTTGTTGAACCCTTCAAAGTCACGATTCCAAATCTAAAAAAATCCGATTACTTCCGAAGATATTTGGGAAAAACCGAATTTTCCCGATTTCGTTTTTATTTTCTTCTGACTCTATTTAAAATGATATGGCCAAATAAATTTCACATTCTCATTGCCACTTTTTTTGCTCTACAAGCCGGCGTTCTTAGATTTTCAATACGACGTTTCGTTTCTTCGCAACCATCATCAACTTCATTTTTTTAAATAGTCGAAAAATTTTGTTTTATTCCTAAAAAATTCTAATTTTATTTCTAAATCCCACGACATATCGCTTCTTACATTTATCCGACGTTTCGGCCGAAAAAATCATCATCAATATTATTTGATGATTATTACGAAGGAACGAAATGTCGGATCAAAAATCTAATTACTTTATCATGTAGAGGAGAAAAATTACATGGGAATGTGAATTTTATTTTGACCTGTCTTCTTTTGTGAAATCAGAAAAAAATTAATTGCCGAAATTTATGTTTAAAATTTCCGTAGATTTTTTTCTGATTCTACTGTAAGAGATAGATTAAAATAAATTTTACATTTTTATTGTCATTTTTTTCCTCTACAACATGACGTCATTCAATTTTTGATTCTACGTTTTGGCTTTTCTCGACCATTATCAACTTTTTTTTTACATAAAATAATCCGAAAATTTTATTTTAGCACAGTTAAATTGCCCTTGTTATTCTGAATTCAACGACGTATTACATTAAGACTATGTGCGTATTTTTAAGCTTTAACTATTATTAGTGCAAGTAAGCAAAATGTTATCATCAAATAATTAATTGCGAGTTATTCCAGTTACAGCGTGTATGTAGAACAACTTGGAGCCGAGGTTCAAGCCGCTATTGCAAGGATAACTCCAATGATGCTAGAAAATGTAATGAATGAAATTGTTTACCGTTGCTACGTTTGTTTAGAGAATGAGGGAGGACTTTTTGAACATATGATTAAAGAAAATTGTTTCAATGAACTTTTTGTAGCGTAAAAATAAAATATTTTGTTTTTCGATAATAACATTTTGCTTACTTGCACGTATGTGATACGTCTTTTAATTCAGAATAACAAGGGCAATTTAACTGTGCTAAAATAAAATTTTCGGATTATTTAAAAAAAAGTTGATAATGGTCGAGAAAAGCCAAAACGTAGAATCAAAAATTGAATGACGTCATGTTGTAGAGGAGAAAAACGACAATGAAAATGTAAAATTTATTGTAATCTATCTCTTACAGTAGAATCAGAAAAAATCTACGAATTCTTGAAATTTTAAACATAAATTTTGGCAATTAATTTTTTTCTGATTTCACAAAAGAAGACAGGTCAAAATAAAATACACATTCCCATGTATTTTTTTCTTCTCTACATGATAACGTAATTAGATTTTTGATCCGACGTTTCGTTCCTTCGTAATAATCATCAAATAATATTGATGATGATTTTTTCGTCCGAAACGTCGGATAAATGTAAGAAGCGATATGTCGTGGAATTTAGAATTAAAATTAGAATTTTTTAGGAATAAAACAAAAATTTTCGACTATTTATATATATATATATATATATATATATATATATATATATATACATCAATGAAAACTGAGCAAACCTGAACACCAACAAAGGTGTTCAGGTTTGCTCAGTATTCATTGATGTATGTACAGTACCACAGAAAATATTACCTGTTTTTTTTTTTCGAACAAACTGCTTTTAATAATATAATATATAATATAATAATAATATATTATATATATATATATATATATATATATATATATATATATATATATATATATATATATATACATCAATGAAAACTGAGCAAACCTGAACACCAACAAAGGTGTTCAGGTTTGCTCAGTTTTCATTGATGTATGTACAGTACCCTAGAAAATATTACCTGTTTTTTTCTGAACAAAATGCCGTTCTAACGGTCTAAATGTCTTTCGAATAAAATGTTCTCGAACAAAGTGCTTTCAAAAAAAAAAGATTCGAAATTGTAACCGCGACCCAAAGTTTTGAAAGGTCTCGGAATGTCGTTGGCAAAGCATATGTCGTTAATGTTTTATCTAGTTTTGGTTTATTTAACTTTTCGAGATTAGCTGATATTTCAATTATTTTCTAGCTTATATTTCAACAAAATAAATATAATTACTAGTTTTCTACTAGTCCAAGATTAAAATATCCAAAGATGATTTTATAAATCATTATGCAAGAACGAATGGCAAAACACGCTAAAAAAGTTGTCTAGTTACCATATCTCCCGATTAATGTCATTTGCTTTTCTGTCATCTTTCAAATAACAAGTTCTTCTGTGATTACTAAATTAATATTAAAAATCTGAATGCAGGAGATATTTTTTTTTAATTTTGCAAACGCTTATGTGTGTTATGTATGAATGTTATATTCGACGAATTGTGATTATAACATAAATAGTGGATAAAAAATCATACATCTAAATCTCAGTATAAATGATAAGGCCTCAGAAAAGACCACTAATATGTATTTGATCTTTCAATTAGGTGTACGATTTTTCTAACCACGACGGTACAGTGAAGTAAACGAGGTAGTGTAAGATAAAAAAGAAATTGCGGGATGATGAAATTTATAACTGTCTAAAAAAAATAATTATCTCTTTTTGATCGCAATAAGGTCTACGTAGAAGAGACCGTGAGGAAATCACTAGATCACTAAAAAATCTATTATTTTGTAGAACTAGAAGTGCTACGGTAACTGTAAGCAACCTAAATAGGCCGAAACGCTCAGTAGACATACCCAGTAGACTATCTAGTATAGCAATGTTAGATGAATACTCTGTCCACAGCAGAAAAGACTCTGGGATAAAAAGTAATAGTAGAAGAAGTAGCATACAACAGGTAATGAGTTTAATGCAACCATTATAAATAACTTTAAAAACCTTCCCAAAAGATTTTTTATTCTACTATGAACTAATGACAGTCGAAAACTGCGTTCTGAGGCATACAAATAAGCAGGGTTGATAAAAATCATGATTTTTTTAAGAAATCAAAAATGAGCGATTTTTTTTCAAAATTTTTTATTTGGGGCTAATTTTTATTAATACACATATTTTCTAACTGTTCATATCTTGTTTGGTCAAACTTATAATGAAAAAATATTTTTAAGAGTAAATAATACAAAAACGAAACAAAATTCGACAAGTCGAGTCGGAAAAATTTTGTTCGCGACTTCGTCGAAGTCGAAAGACTTGCTGAAAACGCTCGACTATATAAATGAAAAATGACACGCGTGTCAGTAATATGTTTGCTTATGAGAGTAGTAAAGCACGAAATTTTGAATCGTGACAAGTCGGGGTAGAAAAAAATTTAGTATTTGGCAACATTTTATAAAAAAGAAAGTGGTTGGCAAACTAGGATACAGAGCGGTGTATAAAAAGTGTGGTAAAGAGGTGCAAGGTTTAGTGGATAGACTGAAAAGTCACTGGGAATCCTGCAAAAGTAAAACTAGTGATATTAGGTGTCTTGAGAGTGATTGTGAATTCCAGCTTGGAACTAGCCAAAATGAAGTTATCCAGTCGGCAAAGAAACAGAGAAGGGAAATGAAGGTGGAAGTGAAAATAGTGGAAGTAGCAGCAATTTGGGTTCTTTTGTTGCGCGAACTTGTCAAGATAAGAAGAAAGAATTGGATATGCAAAAGCCGTTTACGCAACAAACCGCAATTTTAGATCGATAGAAAATAAGGAAGTTCGAAAGGCCACAGAAATGTTAAGACCAAGTTACGTTTCGCCGCCTAGATTTCAGTTATCATCAACGCTTCTAAATGAAATATTTGAAGAAGAAAAATCTAAATGATATGAATAAGTTATCTGGACAGTCTATTTGCATGTCTTTGGATGAATGGTCTGACGTTCATAATGAGCCCATAATCTGTGTCGTTTTAACAGCAGAAGATGGAAACTGTGTTCTTTTAGAAAGCAGAGATACATCCGGTCATTCTCATACGGCTGCTTATCTTGCAAAATTGGCGATTGACTCAAAAAATAAGTGCAAAAATGAATATAACTGTAAAGTTACTAGTCTTGTGACAGATAACGCGGCCAACATGATCACTATGAAAAAAAATTACCTAGTCGTTAAATTATCCTATAATAATTACATATGGTTATTTGGCGCACTTAGTTTGCTTTCCAAAGATTGAGAAGTATCTAGGTAAAAGAACAAATAGTACAAATTGTAAAATACTTTAGAAATACCCATTTGCCAAATGCTTGATACAAAGAAAAAGAGGGAAGAAACTGGTGTTACCTCAAGATGTTCGATGGAATACACTTTTGGATTGTCTTGAGATTTATGTGAAGGAGTGGCCAAAGTTGTTATTAATATGTGAAGAGCATAAGGAAGAAATTGATCCAGCGATTTTCAAAAAGGTTATATTAAAAGGATGGCTGAAGATTATTTACCGTTACTCAAACCAATTTCTATAGGATTGGCGCAATTACAATAGAAAGGTGCATGTTTATCTCAAGCAGTTTAAACGTGGCAAAAATTAATGGCTACTTTTGACAGCCTTTAAGAGGAAAGAAATTTGCACCAATATCAACTACTTAAAAAAAGATATGATCAAGCTTTAACCCCCTTTCACTTTTTGGCATATATATTGGATCCCACAATAAACAAAGAAGAATATTCATCATTGGCTGAAGAAAAGAGAGATGCTCTAGATACTGTTGCCGAAGATTTTGCAGACACAAGCTAATTACCATTGATAATTAAGTTGTAAGCCAGGTCGGGCCCTTTTCACAAAATGTTTTCGGATGAAATAATTAAAAATGTAACAGCAGTGGTGATCCCGAAAAAATATTTCAGAAATTATGCAGTGCAGTGCTACCTATAGTGATTTCTGTTTTGTGTGGCTGTGCATCTTCTGCAGGTATATAAATGATGTTTTCTTCCTATGGACTAGTTCATTTATATATTAGAAACAGACTAGGCAATGAAAAGGCAGCTAAACTAGTATTTCTTTTCAAACATTATAACACTTGGATATTATAAAAGCGCGACAATATTTTGTTTTTACTTTTAGGTCATGCTCTCTAATTTTTTTGTAATAAAATGATTTTTAATTTTTATTTTTGTGAAAAGCAGCTACATTCCTTTTCAAGAATTGTAATAAATATTATAAAAATGTAAATGCATCAATGTTTTTTTTTTGTATCAAAAGGAGTTGAAAATTTTATTTTTATGAATAAATATGTTTTTGAGTATCCTGATTTTAGCTTAATTTTTTAATTTTAATCATGATTTTTACATTAAAAATCACTTTTTTTTATCCTCTGACATCCCACGAAGACCGAAGTCTAAGTACTATGTACCGTGGGTGTACTGGGGAATCGACTCACACATCCAGAGCTGGAAACATCCGTAGGGATTTCACCAGCCCTTTAAGAGGATGTGTGGGGTGGTACCACCTCGGTCGAGGAAGACTTCCTCTACCACCTTCCAACAACAATCACAAAATATCCATGGTCGCAGCGGAATTCGAACCCGCGCCTCTCGGTTGCAAAGCTGGCGCCGTACCAACTCGGCCACCGGAGACCCAGTTGATTGAATAAAATCATGATTGTAATCGCTGATTTTAAATCTTCTCAACCCTGCAAATAAGTGACGTTTATCTTAGTTAACCTGCTTAAGTTTGCCAAAATCAGAGAGTAGTTTGTAAAACCGACACGAAATCGTCAAATATAACATTTATTGTTGTTGTGAATTCGTATAATTTTACAACGAAGTGTCGTCGCTCTTGAGTGTTGATACTGCCTCCAGCGACAATGTAGTACCTACTGTGCGCTCTTAATAATTAATTAATATATAATTTTTTTATTCCAGATTGACAATACTCTTCTAAATCAAGAAATGTTACAACATCGCGTATCAGGATATTACACCTCCAGTCAAAGCTCAATGAATTCTACTCAAGTCCCAAAACTGGTAAATCCAAGCCCTCATGGTCCGTTTTTTGACAAGTTCGGAACCTGTATACAAAATTTACGAAAGCAGTCTGATAGGCAGCTTATAAAATGCGTGCAGGATAATTCTAGATCTCAATGCTCCTATTTTATTCAACCTCCACTTTCGCCTTGGACATTATTTTTTAAAGATAATGACATGGAACAAGATTATAGAGCAAACGTACACCACATTCAAACCAATAGTCAAATTAATACTCTAGCTAATTCTCGATTTAATACTTACGTTGATATTTTTGTATCCGTCATTGTATTTCTCATAGTTTCTATTGGCTTAGTTTTTGTCTATGGAATTACTAACTTATGGCTAGTGAGTGTTTTTATTTGTCTCTTTTTACAAATTTTAAATTTGGGCCTTTGTCTCCTACCCGTAGTCCGGTGGACAGATAAAATGTGCCGGTGTAGTGGTAGATTTTTTAGGTGGAACATGTTCGGAGCAGTATTAGTAAGTTTACCTATGCTTTCAACTCTAGCTAACTTTGCGCCTGATATAGATATAACATATTTTCATATGCACATATTTACGTACCCATTATTTGTGGGCTTAATTCATTTTTGTAACTTTACGCAATTAAATTGTTGGATGAAAAGTAGTATAGCGACAATATTTTGCGTGACTTTTGCTGTCCTATTCATGACGAACCAATGCACTTATGTCGAAATGGTAAAAAGTAATGTGACCCATATTCAAAGTACACCTCCACACCTGGTGTCCGACCAGTTCAATAACCTAACCAATTTTAAACAGCCTTTTACAGCTGAGCCAAAATGTTATTTAAAAAATATCGACTTATTAATTAATCTCCTGACGCTTTTAATTTTAGTTTGGCTTCTAAACAGAGAATTTGAAATAGAGTATCGTTTAAGTTTTCATACGAATTACATAGCGTATCGCGATAAAAGCTATGTACAGAGTTTAAAGAACCAAGCCGACTACCTCATTTATAACATTGTCCCGGAGCACGTAGCCGAACAATTAAAAAAAGAAGCTAAATATTCCGAGAACTTTAAAGAAGTGGGTATTATTTTCGCGAGCATTGTAAATTTTAACGAAATGTACGATGAGAGTTTCGAAGGCGGGAAAGAATACTTGCGCGTGCTTAACGAGCTTATAGGCGACTTCGATGAACTTCTGGAAAGAGAAGAATTTGAGTGTGTTGAGAAAATAAAAACGATTGGTTCGACGTTTATGGCAGCTAGTGGCCTTAATTCTCAAATGCGTGGCAAGCAGAAAGATCCCCACGAGCATCTCTATACGATGATGGATTTTGCTATAGAAATGCAAAACGTCGTTGAAAACTTTAATAGAGACTTGCTGGAATTTAATTTGATTATTAGGATAGGATACAACTTTGGCGACGTAACAGCTGCAGTAATAGGAAATACAAAGTTGTTTTATGACATTTGGGGCGATGCGGTAAATATAGCATCCAGAATGGATAGCACAGGCGTAAATGGTCGAATTCAAGTAGGCGAACATTGCTTGCCTATTTTAGAAAGGAAATTTGACTTTGAGCATAGAGGTCCGATATATGTCAAGGGCAAAGATAACATGAATGTTTACTTACTGAAGGGTAGGAAAGAAAGTAAGCCAGATAAAAGTCCAGATGTTTTAAACATTCCGTCAGTAACCACCTAAGAAAATCTATTTGGAACCGATCCGAGTAAAATAAGTTCCTTAATTTAAAATCAAAGATATTTCAGACCAGTCATTTAGAATCTGAAAGAAAAATGAGAGTCTAATTTATTATAGAGTAGTAATGTGTCCTTATAGAAGTAGAGTATTTTTTTAGTAAAAGTATGACTGTATTTAATGACTAAAAAGCCTTCTAAATATTATATGAAGGTGTTTTTTACTACTTTGGTTGATTTGTAAAGTTTTGAAATCGTTTTGGTTTTTGTAGTTGTGACATAAGAGAATATCTGTATCATCCTAGCATTTTTGTTTGAAATTGAACAATTTTTGCGCTTTCTGAGATCTTGGGAACTACTTTGAATTAGTAAAAATATTTCCTATTAGAGGAGGTAATCTGGAGAGTCGAAATAAGCAAAAAAATTATGTAATGGATGAAACCAATTGAAATGGGTCCCTACAAATGTCCAGATGAACTTATGAAACTCTTTATAAAAATATTTTATTGGTAATTTTTTTTATTAACAATTTATTGCAAAAAAGTAGCTTTTTTCATGTCTTTTTTCGGGTTTTCCGTCATATCTCAGTTATTTATTAAAATAGCTGAACGCCGTTCGGCACCATCGGAAAGGTGAGATAATTTTACACAATTTTGCTACTAAGCACTTTTTCTACGGCCAATAGATTCGTCAGTATTTAATAAATAAAAAACGGCTTAAAAAGTACGCGTGCATTAGCGGTATATACGCATAAGCGTCGCGCGCTATAAACAAATCCTCATAACTTGCGACAAATTAAAGATATTTGGATAAAACAAAATAGCACTTAAAAATAAATATTCGCCAAGACAATCAGCTAATCGTATTTCGAATGTTTGAGTTTCCGGTATTCTTCAATTGCGACATTTGAAAACCCACATTTTTTTGGAAAAAACGAAATTTATGAAAATACATGCAAAAACGATCATATCTATGGTTAAATGTCAATAGAAGACATATTTATCTACAACTTTACCAGATTTCAGATGATTATCTTTTTTCATTATTTTTTTATAACAATTTCTTTATAGCGATATTGTCATCTTTTTCCAGATAACTTCAACTTTATGCCAATAGAATTCACTGAAAAATTAAAGTTTTTGTAAAACCAATTACACCATCTGAAAGTAAATGTTTTACCTCACCGATAACTAGCATATTATTTTTAAAACTGAAAAATTACAAAAAATAATGATTGGTTTTCCTAAGCGGCGAACACGCGAAAATGCATTTTTCGTAAAACAAACAACTAAAAATTTGTCGTAACAAAAAAAATAAGAAGCCTGTGGCTACACCCCTTACAGAATTCGTAGATAGCGATCTCAGGAAGAGATTACAATACTTACTTTTTAATTTTTTAAAATGTGTTTATAAATACAGAGCTTGAATTAACAAAATGGAAAATTTCACACTTAAACAAGAATACCGGAAATTTAAACATACAAAATACTTTCAAAATATGATGAATTGATTGTCTTGGCGATTATTTATACGTGCAATTTTATTTTATTCATGGTACTTAGACTTCGGTCTTCGTGGGCTGTCAGAAGATAAAACAAAATCTTTAATTGATCAAAAGTTATAAGCATTTGTTTATAAGGCGCGACGCTTATGAGTACATACCTCTGCATCCTCTGCGCACTGCCGCGCGTATTTTTTGAGCGATTTTTTACTTATTAAATACTGACGACTGTATTAGTCGTAGACAGAAGTGCTTAGTGGCTAAGTTGCGTAAAACGTTCTCACCTTTCTGGTGGTGCTAACGACGTCTCGCTATTTTAATAAATAACTGCGGTATAACGGAAAACCCGAAAAAAGACATGAAAAAAAAACGACTTTTTTGCAATAAATTGTTAATAAAAAAAATTATAAACAATATATTTTTATAAAGAGTTTCAGACGTTCATCTGGACACCTTTAGAGACCCATTCCAATTGGTTTCATCCGTGGCATAATATGTTTGCTTATTTCGGCTTGCCTCCTCTATATGGCTCTTTTATGAATTATTATTGGTCCTAAATTGATTTGCTTACTTTTATGCTCCAATTTACCATAAAAAAATAAGTATGACAATAATAGAAAAAAGATTATAATGTCGTGCGCCATAACTGCATGGAACATATTTGTTTCTTTTAATGCAACGAGTAATCTTTAAGAAAAATGAAGCAAATGCAACGAGTTATACTATTAGCTGAAAGGAACTTAAGTTAGTTGCATATCCCCTCATCTGTACCAATACGATAATGATGTAAATGACAAAAAATTAACTACTAAAAATGCCTAAGTGAAGAATCTGGCAGAATGTTGACCAGAAGTTAGGTAATCCCATATTACTGATTTTGTTTTACAAATAACATACACAAAGAACCATGTATACACGGTCCTTCACTTAAAACTCCAAACGTCATTTTCTTAGTAACAAATAAATATATTAAAATTGTGTAAGGGATTAATGGGTGAGCGTAAAAACCATTAATTTATGGGTAGAAAATGTATCCATGTTGATCTTGACATTACGTCGCGACGCACAGTGTGACGAAATCGAAAATTCGTGGACATTGGTACTTTACTCGCTGTTTTGCAAAAATTGTGGCATATAAAAGATATATTGGAGTACGTTATTACTGTACTAAATTTGGAACTACGTAGTACCTTAACTAGGTACGGTCGCTCAAAAAATAATTATTTTTCGACAACATAAATAAAATTGCTGTTTTCGGTTTAAAGCAACTAAGTCTAATAGACTTAAATACTAATTGGAAAAAAAAACTTTAATTAACCTAATTTACACAATCTGAGCTGGAGACTATTCTATCAGAATCATCTTCCTCAACGTTAATTTTTTTAACAAGTGTTTCGGTTTCTGGGAACAGATAATTTTGTGTGCAGTATATTTCGGTCTAATAAAAGAAATTAACAAGTTGTACAGTATATCCTCAATATTCTCCGTCCGTCCTCGCTTTCACGCGTAATGTTGTCGGAATTTACGAAACTCTCGCTTCCTGACCCATGTATTAATAACATTGAGCACTTGACGGCATATAGTACCAACTATATAATGACACATACGACTTTGCAGTATCTGTCAAATATTCTCGAAAAGTATCAGTTTAAGTTTTGACCCGAAGAAAGCGCTTGAAGAGTTACAGCAAATTTTTTAATTAAATTTTTGTTCAATCCAGTGATTGCTTCTGATTTTTCGTAATGTCGAAAAAGTGTCTAGCAGTATTGCAGTATCTTCAAAGCGGCAATAAAAAGCAACTTTGTATTTCTGCATGTGTACCATTACTAAAAAAAAAATATTTTTTTCAATAATTGGACAAAGTGGAATGAAATTTTTGTATATTCCTAATGCATAAGAGTTGTGTAACCCTCTAATGTATGTTACAACTTAGGTATATGTAGGCATTTTTTTAAAAAGTCACACCAAACTTTGTTTTTTCTTCAACTAGGACCGCGGTTCTTCAAAATTCCATATGTACTTTACAAATATTTCCACTAAAATTTGGAAATATCAAGAGTAGTTAGCATGCTATAGCTACAACAAAAATTGCTTTCAATTTTTTTATAGAACACATGAATTTTTTAAAGTTGCACTTAAGTATTTATTCATCATTTTCATCGCTCTCTGAAAAGTCAAGTTTCCGCTTAAAAAGGTTTACGGTGATATATTTGGAAAAAACTGATAAACGACTAAACTTCAGGCATTTTACGAATAATCTAGAGACAAAAAAAAATTAAATTCAATAGTTGCTGTTTCGCCCTATGTCCACGAAATATAAAATTCGTTACACTGTGCGACGCCGACGCCATAAATAAACGAATTAATTGCAGAAACTTTAAACATAAGAATGTACAGGAAATATTAAGTAATTTTTCTTATATGCGGTCAGTTGTTTTTTCTACTTTTTCAAGATATAATCAACTTACTAATCGAATTTGCATAATTTTTTACCGGCTTATTTAAATAAAATAAATTTTTAGCATAGCGTTGTGACTTACCATGAATACAGTCTAAGCATTTAATTTAACGTTTCGGCTGCATAAAATTACCTTCACGTTTATTTTTTCCCTTGTCGCCATTTCTTATTGCATGTATTTTTTAATATAAGTCGGGTCGTTCTTAAATTTCCGTTTTATTGCATCGACTTCTTACGCGGAGAGTGAAAAACTTACGACGGCCCGACTTTAGACTAAGTTTTAAATATTGTACATATTTTTCTAATATATTTTTTTTGTAAATATGAAATATTAATTTTTTTACTTGTTTTCACAAAATATGCGTTTGGAGTTTTCGATGAAATATGGTGTATATATTTTTATTCCTTGTAGTTAGTTACATTAAATATCACCTGTCTCTTAAATACCAGTCTTCACCACTCGATATTTTAGGATTATTTATGAAACGTATTAATAACTTCGTATACAGTTGGAAAATTGTGTTTTTTTTTCCAATATTTAAAGCAATTTCCATTCCACAGTTCCCTATCGCACAATCGTCTATTCTAGTAGTTCCTTGTCTATGTATTATTGTTAAAATACAGCTAATAAAATATATATTTATACAAATGCCTGTAATTTTGGGCAAATGTTTTTTTAGTTTATCGATCATTAACAAAGAATATAATAGACTGAGCACGTTGGCCAACACTGACATGGGAGTGACTTCTAATGTGATCGGGTGTTTTATCAGTAGTTACTGGATCGATTTCGATTTTATGCAAAATTACATGTTTTAAGTATCTAATGCTGTGCTAAATCATGTGATGCAACTCCAAGCTAACATCTGTGCCTTTTCTGAAGATTTTTATTTAGAAATTACTTTCAACCGAATGATATTACAAACAAAAATTGATACAAAATGCGAGAAAAACGCTAACCTCAGCGACAATACCAACAATAAATAGCATTAATTTCAAAATTTCTGTTCTGCTAATAATTTAACATTGTCTTTCTTAAAACTAACACCAAAAAATAAATCATACATTTTCCTAAAAATAGTATAAATATTGATTGCATTTATCTCCTAAACAAAGACGGAATCGAAAAAATATCAAGAAACAATCTTTATTAAGCATTTAACTGTCTACATAACGGTGCTATTAAGTAAATAGGTCAGAGGACCACATTACAAAATTATTTTAGCGTCAGCTCGTAAGCACATCCCCGATGAAGCTGTTTACACCTTTTTAATTCTAAAATATGTACTATTTTAGGTACTTTCCACAACCTAAATCTCATTCAAATAGCTAAAATCATGTCTGAAATATGTTGAAATAACCGAAAAAATAATAAAAAAACTGTTTGTCTTATTTTTGGGCAAGAAATCTCCCCACGCGTGATGGCATATGATTTGTGAAATAGCTTGTATACGTCAGTGGGGCTAATGGCAAATCAAAAAGCTTGGGAACAGGGGCACTGCATTGTTAAGAAGGTTCAGCAAAAAGTGGTTAATTTACGCCTAGATGAGTCTTCTATTGGCGGAACCCAAAATTTTCTTAAAAATTAATAAATAATAGAGATAGAATTACTACTTTTTCCCACAAAAGCCTGTCTGTTGTACCTTATTTTTACATTTTCAATGCATTTATATGCAGTGATTAAAAAGACAAGAACAAAACAATCCGGACCAAAGTTTTAAAACTTCACTGTTTATATTATATAACAAAGTTGCTTTGTAAAACTAGTGCGCGCTATATTAATATAAAATAAAAGATGGTTACAGATAAGATATTAACTGTGATATAAATAAAATTGTAACAATGGAGCATATACTATATCCTGGCAAAACTAATATTTTAACATGTTTCACGCTCTAACAGCTAATGAATAAAAAAGTCAGGTCAAAATTAAATTAGTACTAAAAGTCTATATACTCACCGAAACTATGACCAGAGCTGGGCAAACTACTCGAAAAAAGTAGTGGAGCATAACTACTAACTGCTTTATCAAAAAAGTAGTTAAACTACTTCTTCAAAAAAGTAGTTAGACTACGAACTACTAAGTAGTTTAACTACTTTTTTAACTACAAACCAAATCAAACATGTACCGTTATGGCTCAAAAAACTAGTGCCGTAGCCGTACTTACAAAAATGATCAAGAAAAGGACTTGTGTACAAATAACATCAAGTAAAAAAATTCAAAATAAAATAATTTTTTTATTATTTAAACTTTATTTTAAAGTTAACTGTCCACTGACTTAAATTTAAACATATATTATTAACACAGTTCCTTTTTGGTACAAAAAATACAAAACTAAAACATATTATAGGAAATAGGAATAGGAGGTATTTACAAAAATAATAAATTTTGATTTTTTGAAAACTTTCAAAACCTGCAAATTCTATATTAATTCTAATAATTTCAGAGAACTTGTTCTCACGACATTTTTGTCACGCGTCGACGTACACGTAATGTAATGACGTAATACAGGAAAGTAGTTAAATATTTTTAAAAGTAGTTGAATTACACAAAAGTAGTTAAAATACCTTAAGTAGTTAGCACTGAGTAGTCAGCTACTCTTTAAGAATATTTTATGCAGACTTAAAATAATTAGAGATCGCACGATACCGATATTGATATCGTTATATCGGCATATCGGCGGTTGTTGCCGATTATCGGTATCGTATCGTATCGGTAGGAAAATTGCCGATATATTGGCACATATAAAACGAAGAATTTTGGGTTCTTACTGCATATACCTACGAAAGGTAATACTCGTAAATATAATAAAATAAAATACATTTTTGTGCCTCTTCTAATGTCACTAATAATATCTAATCATTTATAACATAACTGTAGTATAACTGAGGCCTTTTTCCGGAGAAATAAATTAAGAATTTCACAAAGCAATACTGAAAACATTAAACAGGGACTTCCCCGAAACTTCACCAGTCAGAAACGTTCAACCGCGTTACCGCGTGACGGAATGATAAACCGGGACTTCGTCGATTTTCGTTTTCGCCCAAACAGAAAACGCATGAACGAAAAACGGAAACTGATACAGAATACGTACAGGATTTAGCGAATTGGAGGTTCAGAACCGTATTTTGTATTTTTTTATTTATATTCGACATTATAAAAACCAGGGTTGCGGTCATAGGTTGCGGTTGGCATGAATTAATTCACATGATTTAAGTCTTGACTTTTTTATATAAAAGTCATGACTTTTTCCAACCCTGATAAAAACTAAACATTGAAACGTACGTATGTCTTTCCCGATACGATATATCGGTATCGGTATATCGGCATGTAAATATCGGTATCGGCCGATATATCGTATCGACAAAATAAAGTCATATCGTGCGATCTCTACTTAAAATAATCGAGTATAACTACTAGGAGAAAAACGTAGTAAGAATACAACTACTTTCACAGAAAAAGTAGTTAACTACGTATTTAACTACTTTTGTAGTTAACTACTGCCCAGCTCTGACTATGACTATGTTCTATTTACTGAGCTCATAGAGGCATTTTTCTCGTTAGTACTAAATTACGTTTTGACTTATTTTCAAACCAGTTAACAGTACGAAAAAATTTATTTAACCATTTAATCTACCACATCTGCTGTTTTTAGAGATGTTTAGATGTTTTTTGCTGTCAGAATCAGTTGTCTTTTACTTATACAAAAGTTTTATAGAAGTATATGTCTCTTTGGAAGTACCAAAGAAATATTTCGTTAAAAATAATTTATTTGAATCCTGGTAATATATTTTTTTTTTCGTTGAAAATGAAATACTGACTGCTATCTTTATAGGTTTCTATAATAGGCTGATTGTACTGAATGCAGATTAAAGATTTTAAATGTTCTTATCTAGTTTTGGTCCTTTTTTTAATGAAGAGCAGCTATTTTTCCAGAAAATAAAATTATATTATACTTAAATACATAGCAAAGTGAAAACACTTTACGTGTGCTTCATATCAGCAAATATGTGACTCTTTAGGATTAAATGCGACGAAAGACTTGTTAAGAGGTCTAACCAGCTCCCCATCCCCACTGTTTTAGTTTTTAAACATTGTTGCTCATTTATTTGCTATAAGAAGCCAATAACTTACCGGTAAAGGCTCATAAAAGAGTGGACAATTGATAAAAGATTATTTTGTACTGTTTTGAAATAAATCACCACGCGAAAATTCGATACAACAATGTTAAAAAAGAGAAGGGATAACAGAGGGCTGATTACTCCTCTTAATGTATAAAATTGAAGATGAAGCTTTTTAATTTAGAATTGAATCTGGTGTATTCTCGTTCAAAATGGCAAAAAGCCTATTATGTAGAACTGCAATTTTTTTTTGATATTATCCGTCACACTTGTTTGGCCAAATTGTGTAACAGCATACTTTGTTGGTGTTTACATTAAAACTTGTTTTAATATTTTCTATAATAAAAATATTTTTGGAGTGTTTTAGGTAATTTTTATGAGCCACTAAAAGAGATTAATGCCTCATAGATCTAAGAAATTAAAAAGACGGTTTTCAACGGTTTTAATTTAAAAAACAAAATGCTTTTGCCCATAATCACTGTATATGGAGCCCTAAAGACGAACGAAATTTAGATAAATTTATAACTCTGACTTGATTTATATTTATTAAATTATAGTTCTATTTTTGTCATTTTCAAAGCAGTCAGTGCCGTCTTCAAGGTCAATGGTTTGCTAATCGACTCGTTCAACTTTATTATTTCTGACTAATTAGAAATTGCTGCTGCAGCTAAAAATGCAGATTTGCTTTTGGTAAGGATACATGGTAAACTTGAATCTCTTCAGGTTTAGTCGTTAGTAAAAGTCAGTTCATAAAGGCTGATAAGACAGACCTTTCTTGCAGCAACCTAAGCCCAGAATTTCATCGCAATCAAAACGAAGAGTTGTATCTCAAATTAGTCAAATTAATTAAAAGCAAAGTAATGTTTTATACTTCATTTGCTACTACTTACTGCAAAATTATGTTTAATTAATATTCTTTATATTTCTTTTCTTGTTACACTTTGACAATTTAATGAACGCCGGTAGCCAGTAAAAAATGACCAAACAAATCGATGGACTATCAGAATCAAAAGTATTCGTTCTGTTTATTGGTGTGTTAATTATGATAACAATATTACTACTTTAAACCTTATGATTCCTAAAAAATACATGCAGAACATTTCAATTAAAATGAGCCACCCTATACAATTTCTTTATTGTATGTTTTTAAAAAAAAATCCTGAAACACGTCACTTTTTGTTGTAAACAACATTTTGATGTAAACTTTGGCCCTGTCGCGGTTGACGTGGGAGTACCATGTTAAAAATTTCCAATGGGAGGTGATGTCGAATAACCCTTCATTTAAAAGGTGTTTCCATTCTCTATTTAGCCATGTGCAAGTGCATATGTTCTTCAAAAAATAAAATTCAATTTTTTTAAATTAAAAAATATCGTTAATTATTATTGATAACAAAATCAAAAACAAACACAGAAGTTATTTTATTAAGTGGTCAAGATGACCCCATTGATTTCATCGTAGGTCTAATTTGAATTATTTTGCAGAGGAAAACGGTGCTGTTGCTAGTGTATTAAAGGCTTGGAAAAAACATATATTTTTTTTTTTCAAAAAAGCAAGCGGCTTTTTTGGGTTTTTTTCCCAATGGTCTTCAAAAAATCCCAAATATGGAAAAATTCAAAAAAATATTATGCTTTAAAAAATATATTCTAAGGATAAAAAATATATGAACTAAATGAACAAATCATTACAAAATAAAACTAATTCTCTAGTACAAATTCTCACGTGCATAAACTAAAAAAAGACACGCGAAAATATTTTGTGTCCCGATTAGTAATCTAGTGAATCATCACTTTCGGTTTCTAAAAAGGAATCATATTCGTTATTGTCGCTTTCATCATCTGATGAGTTTTGTTTTTCACTTTCTAGTTCTTCTACATATTGACAAAGAAGCTGATCATGATGTGGCTAGTATTTGGCGGTAGTATTGACAGTCGGTATTTTTTGGTTTTATTTTTTTTTTTTTCATGAAGTTGTTCATCCCTAAGATAAAGGATACTGAGAATTTCAACAAGCATTTCCACTCGTTTGTTCGTGTCTCTTTCTTTTTTGAGAATAAATATGCTGAAAGTTTGCACAAAGACCGTGTCACATACCAACGGATCACAATCATTTCGTGGCGCAATATCCCATAAAATAGATCTTAATTAGAATCCTGGCCTTCCATGTCACTGTTAATTAAAATTTTATGCTCCTTTACTGCAAATAAATCTAAAAAATTAATTTTTCCCAAAAAACGCTCTTTTCGAAAAAACCGGCTTTTTTTTTCGTTGTTTGTTTCCAAACAAGTGCAACAAAAATTATTCTGATTATCCAGTCGCTGGTCTGACAGAATGGCCATCCAGATCTCCCGACCTAACTCGTGTAGTTTATTTTAAATCTAAAGTGTACTAAACAGAACCAAATACATTACAAGATTTACGAGAAAGGCTCAACAGGCATTGCAGAGAAATAAATTCTTCACAATTTAAGGGAGGAAATGAAGGCTCGTTTGTATCATTGTGTGAAACTTAGTGGCGTCATTTTGAAAACCTAATAAAATGATATTTATGTTTGTTTTTATTTTTATTAGAAATAATTCAAAAATCTTGTAATTGTGTTTAATACACAAAATTTCAAATATCCCCAGAAAAATTGAAATGAGTTAGGTCGGGAGGTCGGGGGCGGCGAGGTCATTGTGTAGGCCCTCTTCTGCCAACCCAGGGACCGGATAACTATAACAATCTTTTTTTCTACTCTAGAAATGATCAAAAACGTTTGGACACGGACTGTAGGTAGATATCTTGACTGGACACGGTTTTTTCTGCACAATAATTCGAATTAGGCCTACCTAAAAACCAATGCGGTCATTTTCAGTACTAAGTAAAATGATTTTTGTGTTTGTTTTTGATTTTGTTAGAAATAATTAAAAATTAAGGGTCAGATTCACTAAAAAGATTTAAGATTTAGTACTGGTTTAAATTAAGATATTCTAGTTGATCAGTATAGGTTTTGGCCGGTTTTTGTCCTGTAATTGTTAAAACGTCATCATTAAAAACTTATGAATTCTAATATTTCAGCGATTTGCTTAGTATCATTTTCATCTTGGAACATGCTGCTAGGTTGAGTTTAGTTCTATTATTGTAGAAAGTACGTACCAAAATAGCTCCTATTCTTTATAAATTTGCAAAAAACTCAGACACAAATTAATAATATATAAAACTTGTCTTATTCTTACACTTGCCAGTTTCAAACTTTTGGTTGTCAAATTAGATCGTTTTAATTGGAATGTTGTACAATTTGGCCTTTACAACAACTGTGATAAACTGATATATTTGCATTTTATTCGCTTTTACCAAAGTTTTTTTCGTATAAGTGTAAATTTTGTAAAATTACGGTTGCTGTGGATTGTTGACGAAGTATGTTAATTAATTTGTAAATAACTAAAATTAATACTGTTTAATTTTTCTTTCAATTTTGCATTTAAATTTTTTTGTTTTATTTATTCCATCATGTAAAACTGTCTCTGAATTCGTGATAGCTTGTAAAACTATTAGCACAACTATCCGTAAGGTATTTAACAACAAAGCCGATAAGGTTATATACAGCATGTCCACGAATGGGGTTGACAACAGGACAAATGGAACAAATTTTATAGATACGAAAAAAAGTCATTTTTAATAAAATTTTATTGCTCACCAATAAAATAAAATTCACAATGAGAAAATTATGATTTTTTGTACGGGGGGCTCGAAATCTAAAGTTATCAAATTGTGCCAAGAATAAACTTGCGTTATCGTTTCAACGGAAAATGTTGATTTTTTAATTTTTGCGCTGGCCTTATAGGTTAGTGTATTAGCCAGCAAAATGTTAAATAAAAAAGTTGTTTTAAATCTGGCAATTAATTAAAATCCAAAATTACATGAGAAAATTTAAACTTTGTGGGTTATAAGTTAACAGCATAAAATGGCACTTAGATAAACAATGCGCTTTAATTCATAATTTACAAACTTCAAATTTTCTCCTACAATTTTGGATTTTGACTAGTTTTAAAAATTAAAACAATTTAATATTTTGCAATCATAAATAACGCACGTTTATTCTTGACAAAATTTCATGTCTTTGTATTTTTGCAGCGCACTGTACAAAAATCAAAATCGCAAATCTTATTTTTTTGGCATCCAGAAACTTTTATTAAGAATGACGTATTTTGCCCCTTTTTTCAACCGCATCCGTGGTCATACTGCATGTTGCGGGCAAACACCGCAAATGGGCATTGTCAGCTTTGCCCAGGCAAAATCCGCAATGCTGTGCAGGTGTGTCTAGGTTTTTTTTTAATCTGATACAGCCCACGGAAACCTCAAGCCGAAGTACTAACGTACCGTGGGCGTCTGAAGAGCAGGTAACTCTAATTTGCTGATACGGAATTTCGTTGGTTTAGGATATTTCTCTGTATTTTTTGTTACAAAGAAATACAGAAAAGATCATGAGCAAACCTGCATAACAAGACGGACTGTGCCCGCGTACTAACTGGGCAATATCAGCAATGCTCAGTCTGCGGAAATTGCCCGTAACATACATCGTGTGTCCACGGACCCAAGAGGAAAAACTTGTATTCGTGGATATACGACAAAATGTCAAAAACGCCTTCTTGTGTTAAAATGTGCAAAAATAATGTTAATTTCTATGTTTTATATACAGGGTCTTCCAAATTCACAAAAATTAAAAATTGCCAAGGGCTAAGTACAGTTATTTTAAAAGTTACGCAAAAAGTTATAAGTAAAACATGCTTAGAATTAAATTTTATATCTAGATGTAAATTTCTGGCTTTCTCTTTAAAATTTATTTTTTACGCTCTTATATTGAAGAACTGTCACTCGTAAAACTGACCCAAAATTTTAGCATTTTCTGAAATCTTCATGTGTGTATATGTTAGGTTAATGACTCTGGTTGAAACCAGGTGGCTAGTTCTCATTTTTTGTGAGAAAAAAACGAATTAGGGTGCCCTAACTTTTTAATTTAATCCCATTTTTTACTTTATAATCACATCTCTACTTTTTCCTTTGTTTTTAACATATCTGCCGAAATCTTCATACTTATATTATGGTACTACCAGTATGAAAAAAACTAAAAAGTGTGCAGATCTTGGTGCCGATACGTTTGAGTAATTTTTCTATAAATCTGATGTCCAATTTTTGTTTATAAATATCTTTTATTTTGTTCGGATTTCAGACTTGGATTTTACATTTAAAAAAAAACATAATAATTTTTATTTTAAAGTATAAATAGAACGAAAAACTTATTTCAGAATAATGTACAGAAAATTAATTTTCAATTAGAAGGCAATAAATTTATATTTAGATATACATTTTAATTAAGGGGACTTTATTCCTAGTCACTGTTTATGTTTTCATAAATTTTGAGCACCCCATACACAAAATTTACAATTAAACATACTTTTTGGTGATTTAAAGATTGACTTTTTCTCGAAAATGCACAAGTAAAAGTTTCCTATGAGGTACACTATACATGAACACGCTGTATATCGACAATATGAGTGGATATGATGATTAGCTAAGGTGAATAGGACTTTTGCCAAATTCTCTTTAAAATTTAGTAGAATTGCAGCACTAGTTTGTCCTAAATTTTGAATAAAATAAAAAAGCTGCTACCTTCACATACAGCGTGCCTCATTTAACATTGAAACAATTAGTCACCAATTTAGTTGACAAAGTTTAATCCCTAGTTTAATCCATTGTATGACCGTCCACTATGGCCATCGTCAAAAACGCCAAAATTAAGCCATAATGGAGATATTTTACAACGGTTCTCACACTGCAAGTAATTTTCGAGTTAAAGCAAATTCAGTGACA
This sequence comes from Philopedon plagiatum, assembly GCA_963971165.1. Taxonomy (NCBI): domain Eukaryota; kingdom Metazoa; phylum Arthropoda; class Insecta; order Coleoptera; family Curculionidae; genus Philopedon; species Philopedon plagiatum. Next base: position 94,922,283 of record OZ020192.1, on the reverse strand, counting down.
GTAATTATAACCAAGACATTATTTAACACAATAAATCGAACCAGTTATAACAGGATAACACGATTTGTTGCTTATATTATGAATCCTTAATCTTTTGCCTAAGAAAATGTAAAAACTTGTCTAAATTGGTTATTCTTAAGCATAATAATTAGCTAACGATATAAATTGTGTATTTGTAAAAACATGATGATATTAATATGCGGTAGCTTTAATGTAAAACAAGCTTGTTCCTAATATTTTAATAAATTATTTACAGTTATTTTTATTATACTAAAAAATAAAATGAAGTGGTAGTGATATTGTCCTTGTTAGATAATCTTCAGTGTTTCGGGTCCAAACTTGATATGTAGTCGTAGAGAGTCTGTAGAGCATACTTTCCTTTTTGCTTATGTACAGGAAATTGGTGTTTTTATAAAAGGCAATGATATTTTCCATACAGTGATCGGCAGAATTTTTTTTAGAATTTCAATAATTGATGTAAAAAGTTCTACCTATCGGTAAATCAAAATGACTCCCATCAAAACCGGTGATAATATATGAGGTAGCACCAAAAGTTAAAATTGCGCTTTTCTCCCGCTGTAATTGTCTGATACAGGGTGGTCCAAAAGTATACATGGCAACAGCAAGTATACATGGCAACGGCAAATTCCTTATGTCGAAATAATCTGATTTATTTAAACTTGCCTAATTCCAAAGTTGATAATAACCAAGATAAGAGGTGTCAAAGCCTTAATTTTGTTTTCGATATTTTCCAATAATTTCTCAACACAACGACTTAGCGGTACGGAATTAAGGATTTGAGGGTTTTTCGAGGCGAAGAATTCAAATTTGTCCATATTTTTGGTGTCGCAAGTAGAGGGCGCCACCTCCGGCATACCGCACTTCTTTTAAATGACATCACTTTTTTTAAGCTTAGTATATCGATCTGACTATTGAGAAAATCGATAGTCTTACTTTTACTTTTAAAAGGTGTACTTTATTGAAGTCCCAATCAAACCCAATCGTATTTGAAATTTCCTCGGCAATGTGTGGTTCAAAGGCAATGAGACATGGAGCAACAGTAAATTTCTGAGTTCAAATTATTACGATTTAGCTAAATTTACTTAGTTCAAAAGCTGCTATTATAGGAGAAGCTTGATATACTGAATATTTTTTAATAAAAACACTCATTCATGAAGTAATTTTATTTTAATGAAACTTTCTTATTTAATAAGTAGTAGTAAGTAGTAACACTTAAATGTTAATAATGCTTTAACAAAATTATTAAAAGTAAAATTGATAACAATAATTGCTCAAAATGGTCACCATTGACCTCAATACATTTCGCTGCACGCTTTACAAAAGACTGTCGGATTTTAGCTAAAGATCCCTGTCATTTCTGAGCAGAGCAATAGCATTTATAATTTTTTCTCATAAACAATAGATTTCAAATGACCCCAAATACAGAAGTCCATAGGATTAAAATCCGAGCTTCGCGCCGGCCAAGACAAGGAACCACCACGGCCTATCCATCGTTCAGGAAACTGTTCATTAAGATAGTTTCGCACTCTTTGGTCATTAAGTTTTAAGTGCTATAAGCTAATTATTAAATAAGAAAGTTTCGTTAAAATAAAATAAAAGTGTTTTTATTAAAAAATCTTCAGTATCTCAAGTATCTCCTATAATATCAACTTCTGAACCAAGTAAATTTAGCTAAATGGTAATAATTTGAGGGAAACCGGTGTCCCACATTTACGCAATATGAACACTATATAAATCTGTAATATTATTGGTGTCCTGTCGTAAACCGTGTAGGAGATGGCGAATTTCGGCGCAGCATTCTTTATACGTAAGGAATGGGCTTATTCAGCAATTTTTTGTATTTCATAATTCAAGAGTACCCCATTCGAAAAGCTTATCCCCAAAAGATTAGAATCTTTTTTTGATCGAATTCACCCTCAAGATAGCGGTCAAACATCGCTAATTATGAAACGGGACGATGGCGTTTGGTGACGAGTCCCACGACGAGCGATAAGCGTTGGCACCGCTGCAAAGATTTTGCAATGAACTTTGCAAAATGACACTTGTAAAAAATTTTATTCCCCTTAGGGGATCATGGCGGTGTTGTATTGGATGCATTACATTGCCCGTTACATTCAGTTGTTTTTCGTGGGATGATGTCAAGCTGGAAACTGAATGTTTTCAGTTTTGGCGAATTTTAAACCTTAATATTTTAGTTATTATTCATCCAACCAACGTAATTTTGTGTGTGTGTGTGTGTGTTTCGATTGACTGATTGTGCAATAATATTAACATATTTATTGAAAACGCGAAATGACTAAACATAAAGCATAAAATAAAAGGGTTTGCTTTCTATTTCTGTTCTGGTAAGCGGTTTTTATTATATAGAGCAATCGCCCTGTGTTTACTTAAATTAAAATAATAAAATATTTTTTGTTTTGTTTAGAAGTGGGTTCGGGGGTAATGTCACTAATGTCCAAGCAAGGTAATCTCTGTCAAGTTGGCGCCCCTAACTTTTGCCGCCTGCGTGCGTGGCATTTACTGCGTACCCGCCAAGAACGGGCCTGGGTGGCGCCCTCTACTAGTGACATCAGAAGTATGAACGAATGTGAATTCTTTGCCTCAAATAACCCCCAAATCCCTAATTTCGGGCCGCTATGTCGTTTTGTTGAGAAATTATTGGGAAAAATCGAAAACAAAATAAAATTTTGGTTATTATCAATTTTGGAATTAGGCAAGTTTGAATAAATCGCATTATTTCGACATTAAGAATCTGCTGTTACTCTATGTACCATTACTTTTGGACCACCCTGTATATCTGTAAACTTCCACTAGCTTTTCAAATTTATGTCAAGCTAGAAAAAGCGATAAAACCATACTTTTTGATGGACAATTTCGTTAAAATTATTGCAACAGTCCCCCACAAGTTTTTTTGTAGGATGAAGGTATCTTCTAAGCGGTTTTTTAAATTTTTGACTCCATATCCTAAGATTTACTGAGTTTGATGAGTGCTATTTTTGTTCAAAGGTTTAGAAATTTTTACAATATACATTTATTAAATTCAAGACAGAAAATTTTCTCACCTCCCAGCCATTGTATAATTTTATATTTTGACATATTATTGTATATACTAAAGTAAAAAGCAGTGTGTATATTTATTAAACAGGTTATAATTTTTCATTATATTTACTTTTCGTTACCATGTATATAAATTATTTATCGAATGTTATTTTGTATATAAATTGTTTTGTTTTTTGTTATATACAATTTAAAAAATTGTAACATTTGTTTTTTTATCTACTCATACAAATACTTACTGTATGTATATTGAAAAGTGCCTTCTCTCCCTTTTTTATTAATGGCGTAAATTGTGCACCCGTCCTTTACCTCTGTAATAATGTCTGAGTAAAAAATATAATTCATTAATACAGTTCAATTTTTTTATTTGTCTTCTCAGTAGTACAGTACCCAGTAGACCAGAAGATGGTCTTACAACTAATTCACAGTTTAAGTGCTGGTTTCCCAAGAAAATCAATCAAGAAACCTTTAGATTGTAAATTAGAAGTAGTACATATCTGCGATTTTTTTTACCACGATTGGACATACATAAGTACCAAGTTTAAAATAGCATTATTTTATACAGGGTGAATTTTTTAAAATGTTACAAGGCGATATTTCGGAAACTGTTCATAAAATTTTGCCGAGTTAATGGGGAGCATATTTAAACATATTTTTGACATTTACCTCCCCCCTCTCTATTTTGAGGGGTGTGGGGTAACTTTGGTATTTTGAATGGGATGGTGCACCGAAAAGTTGTACCAAAAAATGTTTTTTTGGGAACATTTATGTCCAAAGTATATTCTGCATTTTGAAAATAGAACTATTAATGGCTTGGAAAAAGTCAATGAAAAGAAATAATCTGTCAAGTGCAAACTATACGTGCACAATTAGTGTTCCGTGCCATCAACCTCCCACTTAACCTGAGCAAACCCCGGTCGCCCGATCTCCCTCCATCTCCGCTACCCGCCGACGGCACTAACACCGTATCCCATCGCGTATGCGCGGAGTTGAGTGGGTCAAATTCAAAATTTTGAAAAACGTGGAGGACAAAAGTTGTTCCTTACATTCCACACCTTAATTTTGTTTTAGTATAGTTCCTTGCTTTGATTTCCTTTTGTATGAATATTTCCACAAAATTAATCATAGATCCATATTCTCTAGATAGTTTTTTCTCAACGTATTAGTTAAAGTTTCATGATATTTTATAACTTTGTTAAAAATGAATTTTAAACGAATATTTAAGTGACAGAAGAAATGTCATTATAGAAATTTTAAATAACACGTTGAAAAGTGGTTACAAGATATGAATTTATGCCGCCTACTATAAACTGTTGAATTAAATAAAAATAATTACTTAGCAGAAATGTTATTGCTAAAAATTTTAAAGTAGAAAAACCTATTCAAAATGAATTTAAGTTGACCACTAAAGACGCGACTAGCAAATGCAACCTTAAGTAAATGACATCTTCACGGCTACACTGCGCATACTTTCTCGCAGGAATAGAATTCTTACACGGGATCGGTGTAGTCAGATTTGGCGCTTTATCGGAAAGTAGTAATACAATCGCAATTAACTTTTTCTCTTGCAGGAAAAAGTAATTAGGTTAGTTTAAAAGTTTTAAACAAAAATGGTAAAACTCCTTTTAAGAAAATCGAAATTTTCGCATTTTTATTCAGTAAACTACTCCCATGTAGACTTATGGGAAGAACTAATATAATGACATATTGTTAGGTTCATATTATATAGGATTGTTGATTATATTTGCACCAATAGATATATTTTTTATTTCAAGAAAGATGTTTAATTAAAAACAAATATAGATTTGTACAAGAATCATCAGGAAACGTAGCTGAAAAAACATGTGGACATCAAATAAGCGAGTTTTGAACTAACCTTCAGTTTTTTCATAGGGTTCGCCATATTATTTTTTTATTTTTTAAATTCTACTCGGTGAGTGCTCTATTTTATGTAAAGTTACACACAAGTACACCGATGTTCGGCTATTTTCCTATAATTATAAAAAATAAAACGAAAGTTAAGTAATTTTCCATACCCTTCGTATACGAAATAATGAAAGTCGAATAGGGTTTCTATTTAAACATCGGCAATCTTTAGTTAAGTGACATGTGCTCTAACCAGGTGCTTCAGTCATTCAAAGAAAGTTTTTTGTTAGTTTATTTATTATAAATTATAAGCTATAGTCAGCAAGAAAAGGTTGATACATTTACAACACATATAAAATGCAATGGAAATGTGGGTTGGTGGGAATAGTGGGTTGTCATGATGTCGTTTTAAAGTTTGATTTGTAAAGAAGCGTCGCGTCACAAATTAAAATTTTTCTCTTAAAAATATTGAAAATGTCCGATTTCGAGACCCCACGTGATATTGAAGAGGCAGTTCAAAACGCGTAATCTTCTGTAGTACCCGAGAAGTCAAGAGAGAAATACGAAATATTTATATTTTTGAGTTTTATTTTTTCATAACTAGGTAGTTATGAAATTAATATGTCATCACCAGTTAGGAAATATTTTACTTTTCGTAACTAGTTACGAAAAGTAAGATATTTAAAACTGTCATGATGTCGTTTTAAAGTTTTATTTGTAAAGAAGCGTCGCGTCACAAATTAAATTTTTTCTCTTAGAAATATTGAAAATGTCCTATTTCGAGACCCCACATGATATTGAAGAGGCAGTTCAAAACGCGTAATCTTCTGTAGTAGCCGAGAAGTCGAGAAGAAATACGAAATATTTATATTTTTGAGTTTAATTTTTTAATAACTAGTTATGAAATTAATATTTCATCACCAGTTAGGAAATATTTTAATTCTCGTAGCTAGTTCCGAAAAGTAAGATGTTTAAACCTGTCATCGGTTTTGCAAAGTGACTTCAAACTTAAGGTTAGTTCAAAACTCGCTTATATGTAAAGTTGTTTTTTCAGTTACGTCTTCTGATGGTTGTAAAAATCTACAATTTTTCCAATTTAAACATTTTTGTATTTCGTCAAATAAAAATGTTACCTATTGGCCCTAATACAACCAATAACCCTATACTGTTAACTTCCAAATTTGAGAAAATAGATTCTTTTGATTTTGTTATCAGCAAATTACTCTTATTTGGGTCCTAGAAAAAATGAAAAGAAGGTTCAAGATTTTTGTGAGACCCTAGATATTAAATTTAAGGAAGTGACTCCGCTGCCGGCGCCGGCAGTCATCATGGATGCCGGCGCCGGCAGTCATCATGGATGCCGGCGCCGGCAGCCGAGCTGTTTGCCGGGGAAGTGGCTCCGATGCCGGCGCCGGCAGCAATCATGGATGCCGGCAGCATTAGAAAATTAGTGTCAAAATAAGATGAGAATCAAAATACCTTAATTCAATCAAAAAATATTAATTTATTATAGTGTAAACTTTAACGAAACTTAAATCTTCCTACAAAAATATAACAATTGTTATTATTCTGCGAATTTAAGGGTAGAAATAAGAAAAATAAACCCATATAATATACCTTCAATAAGAGTGTTCAATTTGTCTGATATCAATTTGATTGGAATTCTTACCTTCTATGGATATATTGCCATTTTTTGAGGTAGAAATAACTAGCAGAGCCTATAACTCTGTGTCTCTGTTTTGCTATAAAATTGAAATAAGCTTTGGATGAAGTATGATTGTGATTTCGTTCAATCCCCAGGATGCATAGAATTTGTTTACACTCACTTACTTTCAAGAAAATGCTAGCCTGGCAGCCTTTCTTACACGTGGAACACTTCCTTGTTGACTTTTTATTTTTTGTCTTGAATGGTCTTCCACCTTTAACACAGGCTAACCGCAGATAATAGTATTTCTGCTACCACGCAACCAAAACTCATTGTTTGTGGCTTTCTTGTATTCAACCAAAACACAATTAAAATTTTCATATGAAGAAAATTTATCACACTCATATTTTATAGTTTTTACGCCAAATTCAAACAACACAATGTTTACATATCATTTAAAAGACGTAACTATAATTATTTTAGGTTAGAACTGCCGGCATTTCGTTTTGGCCGTATCTGAACCGGCGCCGGCATCCGAGAAATTGTACCCGTGTGCCGGCGCCGGTATCCATGCATCAACATTTTGGGAACCGGCGCCGGCTGCGGAGTCACTTCCTAAATGGATAAATAAGATCGGTTACTTATTGGTTTCGGCGACATGCTAAGCGACGCGCATTCAACACACGGATACATGCAGTTTTTCAGAAGAATCAAAATTCATGAAAATCTTGAAGTCGAATTTTGGACGATTACAATACTCTCTAGTGTCGCTTGAACGTAAAAATATTGTACCTTGCATACATAAGCACAGCGATTTTCCAGTCGTTTCGTAGATAAAGTATTTTCAAAACCACAGCCTTCTTCAACTCTCGAGCCATGAAGCGTAAATGGCAACGTCGCAAATAGCGTCGCACGTGGACTGATTTAATATGCATTATATAATATGGAATAGGAATAGGGGAAAATAAATTATATTATAAAAACAAAATAACACGTGTTTCGGACCCTTTTTTAATTCTTTCAACACCCAAATAATTCATAAAATGCAAGAAGCAACACAATTACGAGAATATTTTAGATGCTTTAAACTTTAAACTATACAATATAGTAAAACTGTGAACACACGACATGTATTTAAACTCAGGGGCCATTCATAAATTACGTAACGCTGAAAAGGGGGGTTCATCCTGTCGTTACTAGCCGTTATGATGGGGTCTGGGGTGTTGAAGGCACCGTTACGTAACTTTACCAATTAAAAGGATATACTATTATATGAGTATAAGCGCTTTTTGATGGATGCGTTATATGGTACCTATTTAAGTATAGTAAATAGAAAAGCTTGCTTTAGTCGCTTGTTTGTCTGTCTGGTTATACGGGATTAAGCGCGGAGTGGAGAAATACTCATATATACACACTAAACACATTATATATCCACTCTTAAAAAAGTGATGGCTTATACAAGTGTATACAATAATTGGAATGGTAGAACATTTAAACATAAAGTGAAATTGAAAAAGAACGCGCCTAGCTAGCATAGTATTATGCCGTGGTCTGATATCGCAATTCCAGAAGTCCCACAATTCAAAATGCACCGGCCGCCATTCTACGAATCAGCGCCCTGACCGTTTTTCCGGGTATTCGCGACTATCTAAATTTCCAATGTTTTAGTTTATAATAAATGAATAAAAAAAATGGTGTACCCAAATTTAAAAGATTTGCCTAAAATACTAGGGATAAATGTATTCATTATTATCGAAGTTACTAATATAAAATAAATTTAATTCAGTTATCAAAGGTAACCAATAAGTTATTCATTTTATAAAATTAGGGGGGCGATAGGATTTTGTTGTTACGTAACTTGGGGGAGGGGGGGTCAAAGGCTGCGTTACGGATCGGTTCAAGGGGGGAGGAGGGGAGTAAAATTACTCAAAATTAGAATTACATAATTTATGAATGGTCCCATATTTAAATTAAGAAATAAATAATTTAATTAGGGCTCCTTCTTAAAACATTTTTTGGTATATAAAATACTTTGGTTGATTTGTAAATAGGCGGGGTACTGCGGCCATACCTTAATTTAGGACATGATAAAGGAAACTTGTGAGTATTGTCATTTTTATCTTTGTGTGTTTCATTTCTAATGTTATTTATATAAAATGTTTATTTACAACACACAACTGAAAAATGAGTCCTTGAGAAATTGTCTCTGTGAATAGCGCGCAACCAAATCTTTTTTCATTTTTTGGAAAATAAACGTTTGATAACTTTCTGTTTTAATAACACTATCATAATTTGTTCTACAGCCAGGCACAACATTTTCGCGGCATGTTAAAAATCAATGTAGGTATAATCCGTAGCTGTAAATGTCTAGATTAAAAACCGTACAGGCATAAATTAATAGTATTTAACGTTAAGCGCTTTAAAACAGTTTAAAATACATGGATTTATTAAGAAAGGATTCGATGTCCGTATACTGTGAGCGTATCGAACGTGAAGCCTTATATTTGTTGTTTGTTATGAAAACATTTCCCCTAGGGGTAGAGTTTACGAACTTTAAGGAAATACGTAATTGCATCAAGAATGGTAGTAGAAAGAGATAAAATAGCATTGGAGTGTTGGAGCTCAGAAGTGTTCCTGTCTGCTGGTTGCTTAGGAAAAACGTCTGAACACTCGGTTACACGTACGTCTTTGTCTAATGAACTAGAAAATGAAAAGTGCGACTTATAGATTTATAAACGACTCGGAGCGACTTTAAATAAACCTTTAGAAATAATATAACCTATAGATAATAAAACCTTTTTAACTTAAATTTATTATTATTTAGCAGAAAAATAAAACATTTTAGGGCTTTTATTACTTTTAGTAAATCTTGTGATGCTTCTAACGTATTTTTTGTACAATAATACAAGGTAAAATAAGATGTGGCCAACGTTTACAAATTGTGTTTACAGTGTCGTTTAGAATGGTTTGTTTTGGCTTCAAAGACTGTTAAATCATCCCGTATCCATTCTTAATAAATCCATGTTAAAATCCAAATCACTCGTACGTCATCTTAGCAAAACTTCCAAGGGCACATCAAACAAACACCCTTTACATAATATATTAATCACTTTAAAGTAAAAATGTTTATTATTATTGTTCAATAATATGGTTTCAGACTATAGATAAAAATATATTTAATTTAAAAAACCCGCCGCGGCCGTTAAATTTTAGGAAGCCGGTAGGTATTTTGTACACATGCGTACATGACATGCTGTCAGCTGTTTACCATTTACAGCCCCCGTGCTGTGTTGCCACATCATCAACTTCATGGCTGCCTTATTAAAGAAGCCTATGTCAAAACACATTTAAGGACCAATAACACACATAAGGCTGAGATAGTCTTGTTTATTCTTAAACATACAATATAGTCAAGGTACAATAATAGACATTACACATAATTCACAGTCAAATTCCTTCTATGCAAAATTCTACAAACTTAACCAAAGTATCACAGAAATTTGACTTAAAAATAATATCCTGTACAAACAAAATGAAAACACAATTTTAACAAAAACCTGGAAAATAGTAGGAGATTGTTGCTGTTAATATATAACGAAGTTCAGCATAGTTGAAACATAGAAAGTCGAATTAACAGGTCCATTTTGATCTTGGCGCCACTGCGTCTCTTGTAGAAAATTAGATTGATAATGGCGAGTGTCGTATCTAGAGTATGTTGGTCGATATTTTAATAATGTACCTTGCACAGGGATTAGGGTAAATTCTCTTCTTGCTGATACCTGACGCAGCTAAATAACCCGCTCCCCCCGCCCTTAGATCCAGGACATGACACTGTGCGGATCGCACTCTGTGCTTTGGCGAGTATTGCGAGAAAAGTAACGAGTTTTAACTTGTGTGACACTTTTCCTGAATAAAGGTGGATGTAATTAGAATTAAAAGTGCCAATAAAATCAAATTTTGTAATTTTTGAGCTGCGACACTTTTCTTGCGGGGGTGCGATTTATTATAATTTTACTTGATAATCAAATGGGTATTTAAATTTTTTGAAATAAATTCTGTTTTTAGAATTTACTTTTTACTTTGTTTAGACTGTTATTTAATCGTATTTTTCATTTATTTCTTAGAAAATCATTTAATTTTAAGAGGGGCACTTGAAAATTATTTAAAAAGGGCTTTTCTACCGCCCTAAAGAAATAAAATTTAGTTTTCTGTCGGTGTTCTTCTATATCTGCAAAAACTGCTTCCAAAATTGCCTTTAAAAATTGTGGAAAAATTTTGAGCTATTGAGAAAATCTCAAATTGCAATTTTAAGGTTATGAAAAGAGACAAGACTATTTTTATGTTGCGAAGAAGAGACAGTATATTTTTTTATTATTGAACGAAATATAAAAAAATATTGTTTCTTTTGATCCAGCTCCTGTTAGTTCTAAAAGTTAATATACAAAGAATAAATATAAAGCATTATAATGCTGAGAAACTCAATGTTAGAACATTATTAATATATGGAATAAATGTAGGTGCCAAATTATGTCCACTACATTTAAGACATGTATTAGTTTATTATTTAGTATATTATTAATAACAATCTCTTTGGGATTTAATTTTTTTAAAAGGGGCATCAGCAGAAAAAAAACGGTCTTGCAGAGCTGTGCGCCAAAATGGTCATTGCACAAAATTACTAATTTTTAGGGCAATTTTGAGACGAATGAGACGAATTAAAAGAATTTAATCGGGCATGAACCAGGGACTTCTGATACAAAACGCCTAGCATTACACACGCACATCAGTAAGGCTTTAAAAGCTGAACTGCAAATCTCTGAATTATTTTCGCGGATAAAACTGACAATACAAAGCATATTTACGCGGGTTAGTGCCAGTTAGTGTGATAAGTTTTATATAATAATTGTTAATCTTATATGTACTACTCAAAATTTCGAGCATGGGAAAATGTCATACACAGTGCCTATGCAAAATAACCAACCTGAGTAAACTTCAACAAACATAAACAAAATTTCATGGAAAAATTTGGTGATTCTATAATTCCGAGTAATTACCGGATTTGATGTTTGATGTAGTTGAAACATAAAAAATGTTGTTGACTAAGTTGGACAGAATTGTAATTTTGGTTTGTTGTGGTTAGCTTTAATTTCTAAATCTTAATTTTTTTCAGGAAAAATAAGTAAACGTGGCAACACCGCACAAAACACAGATGGCGAAATAATGGTGGCTAATGGCGATTTAAGACGAAATTTTCGAAAGGAAAAAGCAATTTTCTTAGCTATTTTTGCTTAAATGTGATGTTCGATTGCTACGAAAAAAAAAGATATATTATAAGTTTATATTATCCAAAATTAGGGGCATTGCAAAATTTCATAAAAAAAATCCGGTGTTCCCATTATTCCGAATAATTGCCATTAATTGTTTGATATATTAAGAAGGGGAGAACACAATTTAAACAGAAGTTAAAAAGAAGTTAAAACTTATCTTGTTTTATTTCATACACAATATAACACAAAATATATTATTTTCTCTGCTAGGTCAAGCACCATCTGTTGAGTAGTGGAAAAAACATATAAATTTACTAATAAGTGGGTTACCCAGATATCAGTGAATTACTTTAAAAAAATTCATGAAATAATATAGTCAGCGCCATCTATTTAGCGTGAATTAAACCTCATTTCTAAGAGTTTTAGCACACTTTTTAGTAAGATTTTCGGGAATTTGAAGCCCCTCTTAATGATTTTTTGGATATTAACCTTTAGAATCAACAGAAGTTTGTCTATAGATTGTATGTGCTAAATTTTATTTAATAATAGTAATAGTCTATCTCTTTTAACAAGACTCCGTCCTTAAGTAAAACGTATGAATGTTATATAGGAATTGGTAAGAGAAAGAGAGACGATTTTTAGATTTTTGTTTTGGAATAAAAATGTTCATACCATTTACCTCATTACTGGAAATAAAATTTACTTGTCTGCCTTAGAAGTTGTAAAAAATGTCAAGGTCCTACAAAAATTTGAAAAACTAATGATAGGGGAACAAGACACCAATGGAAGCCGATTTTTGAATTTTTGTAGTAGCACGAATATACAGGGTGTTTTCTAATTGAATGTCAATATTTAAGGGGGCGATTTTTGGGTCCATTTTAAAAAGAAAACTTCATATGAATGTATGTCCTAAACGTCTTAAATTTTGAGATACAGGGTGGTAAAGTTTTCAAAAATAAATAGTTTTTTATTAATATCTGTAATACCACTTTAGATATTTTAATTCAATTTGGCATACATGTACCATGTATCAAGAGGCATTATTTAGTGTACCACAATTTTTTTTATTTCCACCAGAGGCGTTCGTACAGAATTTCACCTGCCTATTTTGGCAGACATTGGTGGTACGCCACTGATTTCTCGTAAAATTAAAATTATTCCTGAAATTCTCAATCATTTCTAAGCAAATTTGATCTCTTGAATTTTTTCAATCCGATGCACGGTTCTCGCTTAAAAAAAATAAAAACCTTTTCTCTGCATGATCATAACAATATCGTTAATATGACAATATCACCATGCAGAGAAATAGATTTTATTTTTTAGATCAAATTTGCTTAGAAATGAACAAGGATCTCAAAAATTAACTTCCTTATTCATTTCTAAGCAAATTTGATCTAAAAAATAAAATCTATTTCTCTGCATGGTGATACTGTTATTATCATGCAGAGAAAAGGTTTTTATTTTTTTAAGCGACAACCGTGCATCTGAAAATTCAAGAGATCAAATTTGCTCAGAAATGATTGGGGATTTCAGGAATAATTTCAATTTTACGAGAAATCAGTGGCGTGCCATCAATGTCTGCCAAAATAGGCAGGTGAAATTCCGTACGAACGCCTCTGGTGGAAATAAAAAAATTTGTGGTACACTAAATAATGCCTCTTGATCATAGTACATGTATGCCAAATTGAATTAAAATATCTAAAGTGGTATTACAGATATTAATAAAAAACTATTTATTTTGAAAACTTTACCACCCTGTATCTCAAAATTGAAGACGTTTAGGACATACGTTCATATGAAGTTTTATTTTCAAAATTGACCCAAAAATCGCCCCCTTAAATATTGACATTCAATTAGAAAACACCCTGTATGCAGAAAAACTAAACTTTTACGCGCCGCGGAATGAACGATACATAAACCCTAAATGTCGAAATTATTAACACATTTTAATGCATAATAAATATTTTTTAACAATACATTACCTTAGTTTCTCATAAGCGAATCTGTCGAGGTAGGGCAAGGTGCGTGTACGACAATTCGACTTATAAGTCCGACGTTTCTACTAAGCTGGGCTTGTCTGAATAATTTCTGTAACAGTTATCAGTTCCGTTATCCTAGGCTAGCTATCATAATTACAAGAATACGCATCGTAGGTATAAACTTGAAAACGTTACAACAATTTTATATTATAGAAATTTACTTAACATATTATATGGACAATACTTTTCTAGGTTTTGGTTTATAAAACACTGGTAACAAACCAAGTCTCATGTTTCTCTCACTATTTCTTGCCCAATCAATTAAACCTGTTGTTATGCTACAACGAGCGGTTCGTCGTCTGAAAATCCGACAATTCGAGGACTTTCCTCTTCTTCTAAACCGTGGTCGTCGAATGTAGCAGCACCAGACCTGGAGCTGTAATGGGAATTCGCGAAACGCACGAAGCTATTATGCAGGCGACGATTGCGGATTACCAAGAATGTTATTACGCCTATTAGGGTAATAAGAATCAGTAAACTGGGTACAATAATTGCGGGTAAGTTAACTGAGCTTGCTTCAATTTGTTTTTGGCTTAGCTTACTCAAAGTTTCAGACATCAGGGAACTGTAACCCTTCTCAGTTTTAATTCGTACAGCAAAAGTATACATCGGCGCGGAATCATTGGTGTATATAAATGGAGCATGGTCTACCAAGAACTTCTGCGCAGTACTTTGATTAAGCTTATTTCCTTCGTGGACTAGTACTTCATACTTAAATGGCCCATTAGGTTTTACTTCGTGTTCACTCCAATACACAAAGAAACTTCCATTTATTTCAGGTAAAACACTGATTTCGAAAGGTGGCAAGATTGGTGGGGCCGTATACAACACTGGTTTTGTGTAGGTTGCTCCAGCTACACCGGTTGAGACTCTAACACTGTACACTCCGCCATTTTCTAGTTGTACAGTGTGGCTAAGCTTTTTGTTTACTTTTATGTTCCAAACCTTTTTGGTAGTTGTTTCTGTCACGGATATCTAAAACAAGTGAAAAATGTTATTACAATATTTTCCATTAACCACTGTTCCACTGATCACAGGTACATCGCGACCTCTCGTTCCGATCTAAAACTCCTTTAAAATTATATGGAAGATACAAAACTAATGACATAGAAAGAGGCAAAATATTGTTCAATCCTCTTTCAAGAGGATCGAGTAGCTGCGATGTATCAGTAGTCTACAGGGTCTTTTTTAGTCTTACAAGGCGATATTTCGAAAAACGTTTAAAATATTTTCATGAAATTTTGGTGAGTTAATAGGAACATATTTTTGACCTTTACCCCCTCTCTCTATTTTGAGGGGTGAGAAGTAACTTTGGAATTTTAAATGGACTGATGTTCTTTTGTATATAAAATATGAATCTACGTAAAAACCAATTTTTTTTCTGATTTGCTCTTTCCGTTACGCAAATATGGTTCACTAAATTTGATTGAATTTAATAAATAAACTTTACCAATAAATCAAGTCCACTTATTTCAGAATTATTTGTTTCCATAAAAATGCATTATAAAAAGTCAGGGACGAGCTGGTCCGGTCAACTGGCATGCTAGGTCCCCGGATTTGACCCCTGTTGACTTGTTCTTCTGGGGTTTTATAAAGGACAAAGTGATGGCGACTGCACCAACAACTTTAAATGATACGCAAGACCGAATCCGCTTCGCCTGCTCATTAATGACACCTGAAATGTTACAGCGGGCACGAAATTCATTTAGAAAAAGAGTAAGAAAGTATTAGGAAATTCAAGGGGGACATTTCGAACAACTTTTCAAGCATGACAGACGATAAATAAGTTGAAATTAAATGCTAAATAATGTTTTCAGTTTATAACCTAATAAATCAATTCCATAACGGAAAGAGCAAATCAAAAAACTGTTTGTACACATGAGTAGTTTTTTACGTAAATTCGAATTTTATAAACAGAAGTGCATCATCTCATTCAAAATTTCTAAGTTACCCCCAACGCTCAAAATAGAGAAAGGGGGTAAATATCAAAATAGTATATTAAAGTAAAAGTTTTATAAAGCATCATTTTAGAGCACGCGTCCATGCGGCGTGTTTCCTAACGGGACAAGTGCACCAACAGCTTTACGAATCATGTACAGGGTCTTCCAACGAGGACTGAACAGGGGCTCATTTTTGAGCTTCCTTGTATTTAAAGAAAAATCTAAAATAGCCAATCGATGTACTTTTTCCTGCAGAATTCAAAAATGAAACCAAAAATTTATTTGAACCAGAAACAAATGAGTTACGCTATGGATAAGGTGTTTTTTAAATGGAACATAGTTTTTTTTATACGATTTTCGGAACGAGTGATTTTTTTTATGTCCGTTCTGATTAAAATATTTAATATTGTGACAGCTATTTTTATTAAATTTTAATGTTTTATCCAGTATAATTTAACTTCAACCTGTTTGAAACATACACTAGGTAATAAAGGTAAAATCACCTTGAAATCCTTCAAAGTCAAAAAATTTGACAAATTTACTATAATATTGCCGAAATGAAATATTCATTAGATGAGAGATTGCAGATTGTTATCTTGTTCTACAAATGCCAAGAAAATGCAAGAGAAGCAATATTATATATATATATATATATATATATATATATATATATATATATATATATATATATATATATATATATATATATATATATATATATATTATTATATTATATATATTATAGTAAATTTGTCAAATTTTTTGACTTTGAAGGATTTCAAGGTGATTTTACCTTTATTACCTACCTAGTGTATGTTTCAAACAGGTTGAAGTTAAATTATACTGGATAAAACATTAAAATTTAATAAAAATAGCTGTCGCAATATTAAATATTTTAATCAGAACGGACATAAAAAAAATCACTCGTTCCGAAAATCGTATAAAAACAGCTATGTTCCATTTAAAAAACACCTTATCCATAGCGTAACTCTTTTGTTTCTGGTTCAAATAAATTTTTGGTTTCATTTTTGAATTCTGCAGGAAAAAGTACATCGATTGGCTATTTTAGATTTTTCTTTAAATACAAGGAAGCTCAAAAATGAGCCCCTGTTCAGTCCTCGTTGGAAGACCCTGTACTTTATACTATTTTTTTTATTTAGCATTGTTTTCAATAAAAAATGCATATTTAAAAAGAAGATACGAGATAAAACTTTTGTAAATTTTTATGTCAAAATTTTTTATGTTAGTAATACTATCGAATTATTTACCGCAGCAGCCTTGATAACAAATCATTTTATTATACATGACTACACACAGCATTACCAACTTTTTAAAAATAAAAAACCGGTTTCATAAAAAGCTTATTACGATACTGAAAACGATATCGAAAATTGATATGAAACCAAAATGGAAAAATATATTTAAATATCAAGCATCCTACACAAAACGCCCTATTAACTAACCATTCATATTAACTCATTCAGCACACTTGAGTCGGCCGTTCAAATTAGGTCTTGTATTATGTTTAAATTTAAAAACAAATAAATTTCTTTCCATGTAGACTGTAAAAATTCATGTCAATTCTAAAATGGTGTAAATAAATTATACTTACAATGTAAGAAGTATCATCTGCAGCAGTACAACTTGGTTGCCAACCAATAACCATCTTAAGAGGGTCTTGATCGCAGCTTTTTAGGTGGCGCTTTTGGATTGGAGGAAGTCGTGACAAACTGAAAATCGTCAGATAATGGTCCGAAACCGTATGGGCCGACTATACCCACTGCAAACATGTAAGTTTCGCAAGCGTCTAGGTTGGTTATGGTTGCTGTTAAATTTGGGGTGCGGTATATGGCAGCTGGAAAAAAAAATGTTGAGTAAAAGCCAATAAGATAATAAAATTATGTAAGAAGGATGTTAAGTTCCGGGTATAGGGTGCTTTTACATTTCTGATATTTGTCGAAGATTTGTTAATAACAAATAATGGGATCGTGTAAAAAATTGTAACTCATTAATTTTTGAATAACAGACGACATATCGCTTTGCCAAGGAGATTTGCAAAAATACGTAAGTAAGTAAAACATCAATTTTATTTTGTCCTTTCTGGAAGAGGAGGAAATACTTTACCTGTATTATTTAACCTCTAAAACACAATAACCTATTCTTACTGATGACGTCCAACAATATCACCACTTACGTTTAATTAGTTGTTCCAGATTAATACCATAGTAGACACCATACATCCAAGCGACTTTACCATATTTCTCCGGTCGTTGCCATGACAACTTGACAGTCGTACCTACATCTTTCACGGTGATAGCCTGAAGGATTTTGATGGCCGGCAATGGAGTCCCCAGCGTCGACCCCTGTACTTGCGAATGGGGGCCGCCGAGACCATTGCGGAAAGCGTAAACCTAGAATTAATTTTAAAGATCACAGTGTACCTAAATATCCTAAACGACAGAAAAAGAACACTCAGTAGAAATGATTCGGCCTTGATCATTTCTTTGTACGCAGATGTATTATAGTGACAAAAGAAAAGTGACGGATTTTATTGGCACTACCAATTATACACACATCCCAAGTAGCATCTTTAGACACAAATTCTTTGCTGCGAAACGTTTCGAAACATTTTCGATTCAAATTATAAAATCGGGTAGAGACATGTGTTCTGAAACTTTTGCGACACATTTTCGAATTTAGTTACTATTATAGAAACACTTAAGAACTGTTTGTTTCGAAATATTTTATAAACCACAGTGTCGATACATTTTCGACACGCGGGAATGAATATTTTTTGAAACATTTTTAGATAAAATTATGAAGTTGTGGTAAGACACACGCGCTCCCAAATTGTAGCGACACATTTTCGAATTAAGTTAATCAAAACAAATTGGTATTTTTCTGTTTCGAAATATGTACCAAACAATGGTATCCATTCATTCACGAAACTTGTGTGAAAAATAATTTTCGAAACTTCCAGAGAAACATACACACTTTTCGGAACAAATTATCATAACCTTTACTTTTTACATTTTGTTTACTTTGGTTTTTTAAATCACCTATTTAACCATTTTACGATTGTTTTTTTTTTAAATATGTGAAGAAAACAACAGTATAAACATTCCTCAAGGTTTTACCAGACACTAAAAAGAAAAAAGAATTTGAAATTTGAAAAGGAAAAAGTAAAACCACAGCCCGATTTTCTAATTATTATTGATGTCCCATCGACATCTGAAACGACCAATTGATTTTTTTCCTTGGTTTCAACTACAGAATACATTTTTATTTTCCGTTTTTTTGTTTAAAAGAAAATATTAATGATGCCAACTATTTCTGTAGGTTTTGCTTTTAGGTTATGATTTGGCAGTGTTGCGTTTCTTCCGCGCATTTTCGATACATCATCGAAACAGTTTTTCTGTTTCGACACTTTCTATTAATTATAGCTACATGATGTATGAAACATTATAGAAACCAAATACTAGAAATTTTGTGTTTTAGGCCAGAATTTGCATTCTGGCGGCCATTTTGACAGTTAAATGGTTATCTTCCTAAAATTGGTTTTAATTAAATTCCTGCATTTTTCGAAAAGCCAAAAAGATGTTACGTTGATTCCATGTTACTAGCTAATTCAATTAAAAAAGAAAAAAGTAAATTTTAAAAATATTTTTACAAAGTATTATTTTTCTGTAAATGCAAGTAAATGGAGAGGAGCGCGTTAAATATATAAAGCTAAATTACTAAATTGCACAATAAAATTTATTTCGACAATGATTTTTGGTTCTCTTTTGCCATAACTATGAAATAAATCTACCATAACTTATAGGAAATACACTTGTGACAAATTCATGATGGCGAAATTATTATGTCTTCATATTGTTTTTCTTTTATTTCACAACGTGCAGGTATTTCTAATTATTTGTTTCCTTATTTTGCCCATTTTGACAAATTCAAATAAAAATATCAGCCACACTTGGAAACAATTTCACCAACATGATTGCGCTGGTTTTGCCCATGCTCCAACAGTACAGCGCTCTCTATAAGATGTTGAATTGTCACTTGTCACTCTTGAATAAACACATTTGATGTAACGGTTTAGAAATGCGCGAGTCACAGCTAGTATCAACCACTTGGAAACACGTGCAAATGCACCATTTAAAATGCATGTTTCGAAAATATTTCTATATTTGTTGTCAACAGTTTCCAATTTGTGTCGGAACAGAAATAACGGTTTCGATAGATTTACCAAAATGTGTCTTGAAATGCTACTTGGGATGTATAAGAAAAAGTAACTAAACTATTTTTACTGCATTTTCTTTAAGACACTCGGTTTTCCAACTCATTTAATCAAGAAATAAATTTGATTAACGCTTAGTCACTTTTGGCATGACATAAACATGTGTCCAGTCATATATCATCCAAGTTGGATACTAAACTTATTAATTAAACTGCTTTGAGAAACCGAGTACTAGTATTTTATTATTCTATGTTTTATGTAAATCCGTGTAACATGACCTAAAACAACATACAGATGTTTAAATTTGTTACTATACAAAATAGATACACTATAAAATAAATATTCTCATCTAAGCAAAGCTTTGCTTAGATGAGAATATTTATTTTATGCGTACTGCACTTTTTCCGCAGATGGAAGAGCTCGCCATATTACGGAAAGTTGGCATATTTGTGATATATTCTTACAGTTTCGAGTGGATTCTAATATTTCTTACCTCAAAAACATAGGTAACGCCGGGCGCGAGCATCATACTATAATTTTTAGATTTTGTAGTGTATGGGGGTATCCTTGGGTATTTCCCGGTATCGGTAGTAATATTAATGGAAAATCCATCAGCTTCTCCACTGTAAGACCAAGACAGCATTATACTATTATTAGTTGCTTGTGTTACTTGTAGTTCTTTAATTGGGTTAACGGTTGTTTCTCCATCAAAAACTAATCTGACTGGAGCAGACTGGTTGCTTTCATATCGGTGGTTAAATGCAGTTACCTAGAATATAATTTTTTTTATATATTACAAGGCATATATTATCGATACTAAACCAGCAGTTTGTAATGTGAATCATGCTATGAAGAAGGGGCGGCTACAGTCACTGGGCATACGGAGCCAACCTTTATCAAAGAGGATAAATTTAAAAAGAATAACAGACTTGAAATATTAATGGTCGATTAATAGATTTGGCATAAAATTGCATCATTAAGAAGTCCTCCATGTTGGTTAACCGCCGGTTAAATCGCGATTTAAATCCCATGATTTTTTCATAAAAATCATTGATTTAAATCAATTTTTAATTTTTATCATAAATGTGTTTCTGCCACAAGGACGTTATAAAATTTACTGAATTTACCTACGCTACTGCGCTAGCTGTGAACACGTGATATTGGGACAACCTCACTCTTACACAATTTTGTTCTGCTTGGGATTCCGCGCGCACAAAGAAAGGTCTGTCTTTTTAGCGTCACCGAGTCATTGTTAAATTTTATCGTTTACACAAACTTATAAAACACGTTACAAATCATAATAAAGTTACATGCTAAAGCAGCTCCGTTCAATGGTACACTATTTTATGAAGAAATTTTAGAAACTACAGATGTAATTGATTGGTGGACAGCAATTCATAAATTAAAAGGTTGTGTAACTGCAGAAGAAACAAAAATAATCAAACAGCTGCATACGGCAACTTCATCTTCGGCAGGAGTAGAACAAATATTTTAATCTTTTAATTTAGTACACAGTAAACTATGTACGAATGTAAGCTGATTGTGTTATATGTTATGTATAATGTTAAATGTTTAAAAAACAGATATGTTGAGAATAAGTACAGAAATGCATTTTCACTTATTAATTTTCAAAAATAGTTATTGCAATAATTATGACCGCGTGGTGAACAAGCCTAACGTGGACTTCACACGATGCGCCAATCCAATCGAGACTACGGAAGCAGTTGTCATACGGTCGACTGGTAAATTCAGAATAGTTTACCACTCTTACAAAATTAGAACAGTAGCAACCCCAAAATTTCCAGGTGACAATCCTGGTGATAGTTACACCAAACGGGTAGGTAGGGTTATGAACCCCGCCAAACAAACAGACGACTACTTCAATCATTAAGACATTCAACTTCTGGGGAAAAAATAAAATGAACACGTTTGTTTGTGCCTGAACTTGCAAGTCAAACTCGCTTTAATATACTTACGACAAACGAATATGTCCTGTTATGCTGGAAATCTGCCGATAATAAGTGCGATGTTTCATTGCCGCTTAGTCTCAATCTTATTGGGGGGGACTCCTCTGGGGTCCAGATTATCTGATAATTCACAATGACACCGTTAGGCTGAGCGGGTTTGTTCCATGACACCAGTATGTGTGACCCATTTTGTTGTTTTGCACTTACGTTAAATGGAGGAGATGGAATACCTGAAGCAACAGGGAGGGTCATTAACAAAAAAGACAGTTATAACGAGAACAATATCTATAACAGGAACCATACACCCAGAGCGTTTCATATCAAATCAAATTCCGAGTATTTTTGAAAATACTCAATAAACGAAAACTTTATTTTTAGTTTTTATTCACTTATAGCTTTATTAATAAATTAGATAGTAATCGCGGCATCGTTCGCGGGTAGGGGTGGCAACGATACTATACGATAATATATTATATTTATCGATAATACATATACTATATATATATATATATATATATATATATATATATATATATATATATATATATATATATATATATATATATATATACATATATATATATATATATATATATATATATATATATATATATATATATATATATATATATATATATATATATATATATATATATATATATATATATAATATGTATATATATATATATATATATATATATATATATATATATATATATATATATACTCACCTTCCTGAGTGGTGGCTATATGATATAGAGCTGGTGGAAACACAGTCTTATTATTCTTTTCTCTCACATATACAGTCATATTATATCTAGTATTGGGTTGAACATTTTTAAATTGATATTCCATGTCCTCAATCCAACTTTCATTTTTCCATTTATTTTCCCCTACTTTGCTTATAGATGGCATAAATTCTAGATTTTTAGCTGGCGTTATCAACCAGTACAGTAGCAAAGTATTGCAGTCTGTTCCTCGTATGTCTATTCCTATTTGCATGACCTGAATAAGAGTAATAAATATAAATGTAGCTGCAACCTGCGGTTTTAGACAAAAAAGGAATTTTTTATATTTCCCATTTTAAGAATGGATGCGAAGAATTTTTCGGATTAATTTGTGTGTTAAGTGTGAATACATGATAAGCTTAGATACTTGGTAAACAAATATCATCACTAAGTATCAAAAATGCATTTCTATTTAAAACTGACAATTAGAATTGTCAATTGCTGTACCATTACTTTTTGATTACTCTTTATATCTCAAGTTAACTGTTTAAATCTAAGCAACCCCAAGCTTGTCCTTTACTTTATATGGTTCACATATTCGGAGCAAAATAAATAGAATGCTACTTAGTGATCCTGATGGTATCGTTATATTAAAAAGTGTGTCACTGTACCGGGTGAGTCTACGATTGCGCGGAGTAATTTTATGCCTTGAAGATAAGATTTGTCGCTAATAAGCGTTTGTGTTAAAGTATGGCTGGATATTCTGCACACTTTAAAAGTATTTTGAATTACACAGGGTCCATTCAAAAAGTAAGGTGTTACAAAGTTAGATTTGTCTAAACCGGATACCCTGTATTTGAATGGATTTTTGAATTCTACATGTAATTTCATAACTTTTTCACTATTGATTTAATATACGAAAAAGTCATAGTTTTCAAGATAATTCGACTTGTAATGAAAATTTAGCACTTGCGAGCATCTCTTTGTTGTGAAAATACTACTTAAATTTTGACTGGAAGGTTCTCTAAATCGTTTAAAAAGAAAAATAATCAAAGTTGTGAAAAGATCTGAATGTAACAAATTTTGGTTCAGTCTTAGGTCTAGACACAGTAAACTAGTCTATGATCTGATATGTTATCACATTCCATAGTCCCACACTCGATTACATTATTGTCTGTGCAAAAATAGCTTTCTAAGCAGGACCGAGTTGAAACACTTTATCCGACTGAAACTTTATTCGCGACTGCTTATATCACGATTCCAAGTGGACAGAGCTGCATCCGATCGGTTCCGTCCACTCCAAAGCGACGATGTATAAATACTTATTGAATGCGAGCTGTTAAATCAAAGGATTTTTAAACTATTGTTTATCTGCCATGGAAGCGGTTTATTAGCCTTTGCAGTCATATTAAGGCTAATTAGCAGTACGCTTGAATGCGCAATTTCACTAATGTTAATAAATGTTAACCATTTTTTAACGATTTCTTCACAAATTTTGAGGATAGTCTTTTAAAACAACTTTCCACAACAGTGTCGTTTACATATTTTTTTGTTTTTCCTTCACATTGACAAATAATTCCTAAAATAAAATTTTGCCACGACACTTTTGTATACGTTAGGGTGCTTCGTTTTAGACGACTATTTTTTTTTAGGTCCATTGACGGAATAATGTTATAAACATATAAAAAAAATTCTCACCAAAGATGAGCTCTTAATTTTAATTCTAAGTACTCGCTGAATGAATTTGAAAATTTCCCATTTAATTAACATTTTAATTTTTTTTTTCAATTATCTATAGCTTTGCGACATTTCATGATATTTAATTGGCAATAGGTAGAAATTACAGAGGAATCTTTCCTCTTTAAAAGTGCCTGTAGCCAATTTATGTTTTGCAACCGGCCTCGCCAGTAAAAAACCTTGAAGCCAAGTTTTTCTCGAATTTCATGTTTTTTTTTATTTTTCTCGTAAACCACTAACTTCACAACAAAATTGTATTTGAGTTTTTTATAGGGAATTTAATTTCCTACAACAAGAGTTATGTAAGCCATAACCGTAGAGCTAGTAGTTTTCGAGATAAATCCAATTAAACATCTCAAAATTTGAAAAATCGCTGTTTTATCCAAGATTTTAGTACTTTTTAATCAAATCATTGCTGAAAAAATATATAATGTATAAGAATGAAATATAAAAATATATATTAGACATTGGTAAGTAATCACCAAAAATATTTCGTGTAAGATGAAGCCGTTTCATATTACCGTATTACTGGTAAATATGTATTTACCAGTATATATTATATATTTCTTCAGCCATAATATTATTAAAAGTATTGAAATCTAGCATACGCTAATAAGAAACGGATTCATATTACACGAAGTATTTTTGGTGATTACTTACCAATGTGTAATATATATTTTTATATTTCATTATTATACATTATATATTTTTTCAGCAATGATTTCGTTAAAAAGTACTAAAATCTTGGATAAAACAGCGATTTTTCAAATTTTGAGATGTTTAATTGGATTTATCTCGAAAACTACTAGCTCTACGGTTATGGCTTACATAACTCTTTTTGTAGGAAATTAAATTCCCTATAAAAAATTCAAATATAATTTTGTTGTGAAGTTAGTGGTTTACGAGAAAAATAAAAAAAAACATGAAATTCGAGAAAAAATTGGCTTCAAGATTTTGTACTGGCGAGGCCGGTTGCAAAACATAAATTGGCTACAGGCACTTTTAAAGAGGAAAGATTCCTCTGTAATTTCCACCTATTGCCAATTAAATATCATGAAATGTCGCAAAGCTATAGATAATTGAAAAAAAAAATTAAAATTTACGTGTTAATTAAATGGGAAATTTTCAAATTCATTCAGCGAGTATTTAGAATTAAAATTAAGAGCTCATCTTTGGTGAGAATTTTCTTTTATATGTTTATAACATTATTCCGTCAATGGACCTAAAAAAATAGTCGTCTAAAACGAAGCACCTAGTATACCTATATATGTACAAAATTGTAATTTTTTAAATATTTTTGAAAAGAAAAAAATATTAAAAACAATGCCTAAACAATTGATAACCAAATTGCTATACTCAAGTCAAACAAGCTAAACAAGTCAAAATTATAAGTTTACCTGATACACTCTTGATCTGTTGGAACACTGTAGTTCATCGTAGCCATCGTTGCAGTCCTGATGGCCATCACACATGACAGATAAAGGATTACAACTACCGCCGTCGCACGGAAAGAAGCCCACACTACAGCTGGGAGTCGCCGGTTCACTTGGAACGTATTGTTCTTGACAGCTATCTTCATCTGTGTGATCTGGGCAATCGACATGACTGTCACAGACTCGATGTACCTGTATATAAAGTATTAAATATAGACATCGCAGCTTCATATTAAATGAATTGCTTAAAATTGTATTTATATCAAAGTATTATATATGTAAATCTATTAGCTCTATTCATAGAAGAATTACAAACCAGTCAATGTCAATCAAGTTTGATTTACTTGCTATAGTGACAGTTTGCCAAGCTGGTTTCTATTTTAAGTCATTTTCTTGACTCCCGACTGGTTTGTGATTCTTCAGATTATAATCAGGTGCGCCCGGATTTGCTCAGTTTTCTATGATTTACTAAATCCCAACGTATTTTCATGCCTCATGTAGTTTTTGTAATGGTTAATGATAATACGAATTGGTTTAATTTCAAAAGCTTTTAAAGTGTGATTAGTCGAAAGAAATATATGCAAGGT